>JASPKZ010010265.1:0-1200000 GCA_030220185.1 Diploptera punctata | reverse complement strand
GCTAATGTATTTCATTCAACCAACTTCAAGTGGAGATAAGAAAACTTTACGAGCGAGATAAAGAATTCCACACTCTCAGTTGTTCTCAGCGAGTGTTAGAAATAATCAACAAATAACAATAAGTTACAAAGAATTTACAAACTACAAAATATTCAACATTTAAAACAAAACACTGGACAATTTTAACCTGTAGTGAGTGAGGATTGAACAGAACCCAAGCTACAGAAATGAATTCTTATGTGGAATGGTATATAAAACAAGGAGACACAGAATAAGGAATGACAAAATCAGGCAGATATTAAATGTAGAAAAATTAACAACATAGAAAATAAATACACTAAAATTGTTTGGACATTTAAAAAGAATGAAAAAGGAAAGACAAACATAAATACTGTTAAATCTCAAGATACGTGGAAAACGAGCACGAGATAGGCCACGAGAAAGATGGATTAACCAAGTGAAGAAAAGTTTACAATAAAGAGGATACGACAGGGAAGAACTAAAAAGAAGGAAAGTATGGGAAGATAGAGATGGTTATTTGGAATCGACCTTGCGAAAGGAGGACACGATAAGAGAATGATGATGATTATGATGATGATGATGAGTCAGGCAAAAGGCATATGAAAATGGGTTATCTTAAAACTATTTCTTCAGGAAAATGGATGTAATGAATTTTTTGGACTCTACATACCACATATTGTTGGCAACCGTGCTAGCCCAGGTGGTAGCATGCCTACTTTCTTATTAATGGGCCCAGTTTCGATACCCGGGAGGGATGAAATTTTTAATCGTTAACTAACTGACTGACACTATCGAACCCTTAGGTTCATGACCGGGCTGCATAAGCTCTCCATACATCCATATCCTGAGCCAATGTTTTCCAATCATCCCCTGTATAATCTACTTCCCTCAAATCATAGATAATGTTAGTCTCCCACCTCATTCTTGGTCTACCAATTGGGCGTTTTCCCTCTAGTTTTCCTACAAGAAGCTTCTTTCATCCCCCACACGTGTCGCATGGCCTGCCCATCGCAGTCCACGAGACTTAAATTAATTTAATTGCACAATTTTCAATCTTGGGGCTAGGAGAGGTGGTAATAGTGTACAATTTTTAATCACTAGATTGTGCACCAGATTCCTGCTTTAAATTGAAAACCTCTCTCTGCAGTGACATGTGTTGAGAAGACGTCTGCAGAAACTTGTTTGAGATCATATACACTAAATAAATTATTATACTTGGCATACAATTCCTCTAAATGCTGTCACCCCCTAAATTTTTTTTTCGTGAAAATTTTATGTTCTCGCCCCTATGAACCCATTAAAAGTGAAAATAAAAATATAATTGACAAAATCTCATTCAGCATTCTCATAAAAGCCCCCGAAATTTGTTGAAGACAAAAAAAAAAATGGCTCTCTAGAAATCCATTAAGCACTTTATATATCGTTTAACTTTCATCCGCACGCTGGTCTTATAATCATATTAAATGCTAGGGCATTCGATAAGTAATGGCAACACTGCAATAACTTCACAAAAAATATTTAGGTTATTTTTGGTATTACGAACTATTATATAGTCTCCTGTCAAGTCAACAGTACATTGCCAAATACTTGGAAGACCAAGCACTCCATCTGCAGCATCATTTCTGAATATGTCTCTCATCTTATCGATCTAGAGCTTTCTGTATATGAACTCTAGACTGAAATCGAATGCCTCATAGAAGTTACTTGAATTTTAAGAATAAGTTATGTCTGGTGAATTTGGTGGATGTTAAAGTACTTCCCAATTCCACCTTCTAAATAGATTTTACTGATCCTCTTTTTAATATTCAAAAGCAAATTAATATCAAAAAATGTTAAATTCAAATTATATACAGCAATAATAAGACCAATCATATGTTATGGAGCTGAAACCTGGGTACTAAAAGAAGCAGATAAACTAAGACTATTAACGTTTGAGAGGAAAATGTTTAGAAGAGTGCTAGGTCCAGTAAAGGAAAATGGAAATTGGAGGTTGAGAAGGAATGACGAATTATACCTCAAGAATAATAAAGAAAATATAGTTAGTTTCATCAAATCCAAAAGATTACAATGGTTTGGACATACTACACTAAGAATGCCAAAGGGAAGATTGCCGAATTATATTTTGAATTGGAAGTCACAAGGAACAAGACCAAGGGGAAGACCCAAGGATCGATGGGAAGATGACGTAATTGAAGATTTGAGAGAGAAGGGGATTTTTGATTTGAAATCCACTGCACAAGATAGGAAGAAGTGGCGTAAACTGATTGAGAAGGCCAAGACATTCCACTGGAAGTCGTAGAGCCTGACGAAGAAGAAGAAGAAGATCCTCTTTTTAGGGTGGTATTACTTACTGAATGAGAGAAAGAGTGAATGTATTCACAAAAATATTGCTATTTGGAGACTTTCAATATTACATATTTATACAACAAAGACTGCTCAACAGCATACTACAAGATTATATGGTCTCCACTAAGATCACCGATTTACAATAGTTAACTTAATGAAATGCACTAGGAATGCATTCAATTAGTCATCAATCATCAAGAATCACGGATTAAGCCCATGTGACTTGTTCCGGTCTCATAGATTCTCATTCAAAAAGTTGAATCCATCTATTTTTCGGTTTACCAACATTCCTGTCTCCTCTTGGTTTGTAATTAAGTATAATTTTTGGAATCCGATCATCTTTCATTCTTCCAGTTATTTCTAAATTATTTTATTTTATCTAAAAGTTTAAAAATATTTAGCTCGTTTCTAATATCTTCACTTCTTCTTTTATCTAGAAGTTTGCAGCCAGCCATACTTCTCAGAAATCTCATTTCAGCTACTTATACGATATTCTCTTCTCTTTTACTTAAAACCCAAAATTAACTACCATACAATAATAAGGGGACTGCCACTGCTTTATAAAAATTTTAGTTTTGTTTCCATTCCTGTGTTTTTTAAATATTATTTATTTGTGCCACATATAGGCCCTATAATTAAATTTATTATGTTTTTTTTAAACAGATCATTATTTAAAATGGATTTCATAACTCAGGTTAGTTCTATTTCAAATTGTTTAATCCTAGAATTTATGGAAACAGGTTAAAATGCGTGATCTTCGTCATATATTATGGAATAAGGTCGATGTTTCCACATACCATCATCATCATATTTGATATAAAAACCCGGGTCGAGTAATAGCCTCCCTAAACATTTTCAATCCAGACCTCTCTATTCCTGGTGGCTGTCCACCATTATCAAATTTTAATTCTTTGGACATCTTACAAAACTCCATCCATCCACCTAGCTATAGGTCTTCCAATATTTCTTCTTCCATCTGGATGGTCCATCATTATTTTTTAACCGTTTCACAATTATCCATTCTCTGGATATGTCCTGCCCACCTCAATCTAGCTATTTTAATGTCTATAACAATGTCTGATGACTTATACAAATTATATAATTCTTCATTATATCGTATTAGCCATTCTCCTCTTTCCTTAATGGGACCATATATTCTTCTCAGAATTTTCCTTTAAAAATTCCGAGCAGAACAATGTATTAAGACCCAAGTCTCACTTCCATACGTTAGCACAGGCTTTATTAATGTCTTATATAATATTATTTTTCTGTTAAAAGTGAAATTTTGATTTAAAATATCTTACCATTGCATAGCAATACCTACTGGCATTTTGAATTCTCTTACTTATTGCTTCTTTAATATCATTAGTGTTGTTGATCTCAGTCCCTAGATATTGTATTCTAAGCCCATGTTTTCCCTTTACAGAGATTTAGGCGCTCTCCCCCTACCGGGAAGAATTTGAACCATACTAATTTAGTTACACTTGTTTTCATATACATGTCCGTGGTCAGCGTTCCGCCTCATACTGACATCTAGGAAACCAAGGTAGTACTAGGACGGGGAAAATTCCATAAATTTTGCTTAGAGGCCTTTTCATTCAGGCTTAAGGATTTTTGACGAGCCTGAAAATCTTTAGACTCGGGGCCCACGGCTTAAAGTCCCTCCCGGAGGACTTGCTCCTTGGATTTTTCCATCCTAAAAAATCCATCGACCCCGGCCGGGTTTTAACCCGCGACCCTCGGGACCAGAGGCAAGGAGCATAACCACTAGTCCACCGTGGCCGATACAAAAATTTTAATTTAAAATTATATTTGTATTTGTTCTTCCTTTCTTTTATATTTCTTATTTTCATTACAGATCATATATTTTGTTTTCTTCATTTACCTGAAGACACACTTTATTTGCAGCTTTATTTAACGCTTTACAATTTCCACATCCTAGTGTAACTGATTTACAACAGTGTTGCCACCACTTAATTAATGCCCTAGGAATTAATTTATTAAAAGTTAATTATATTTTTAATTGCTTAATCCTAGAATGTGGAAAGCTACCACACCTACAATTCCCTAGTAAAGCTGCAAGCATAGCATGAAAATGCTATGATTGCAGTGAAAGACCTGCCCTCGGGCAGAATTACTATGGATGGATGGAATCCTAGAATTTATGGAAATTGATTAAGTTCGTGATGTTCGTTATAGATTATGGAAGAAGATCGATAATTCCACATACACGTAGAGGATATTCAGGACTGCCCAACACGAAATGAAGAAGGAATCACAACAGTTTCTAACAAATGTGAAATCCTGGAGAGTACGATGAGGTTAAATAAATTTTAACTTCTTTTTCAGTTAATGGGATGTGTCTGTCAGCGTGTAATGACGTAAATATTCCAGAAATGAGTGAACAGGGGACCATAAACTAAACAAACACAACAACAGTTGCTGCATCTCGGACATTCTCACAACTGGAACCTGTAACCTTCTGTCAAAGGGTCATTTGTTCGAATATTTTCCTCAACTACGTTCAAAATTTTCAACTCATATTAGTCAGTTTCACCAAATTTTCTTTTGTTAACTAAGTACCTAAAACCCGGCGTGCGCTGCTACGTCAAAATATACAAAATGTGTGTTTTGATTTTTAGTTGAATAAGTTGAAAAGAAAAATGATTACAAATGTATACCTATATCATAATGCTTTTATATAGGCCTACCTCATGCGTCTGATAATGAAATATATTTAAAAGCAGATTTAATTGAAATTTACAAATTTTCATAAAGATCGGTTGTCCGGTTTAAATAAACTAATGCATCTTATATGATACATTGGCAATTAGACCGAGTTTATGCATCAACCGGCTATGCGCCTTCATCTAAGTTTCGAGAAAAATACGTTTAAAATTTACGTTAATCTTCACTATTTATTGTAGCACCAAACTAACAATACTGCATATTGCAAGTTATTTTCCTTGTTTGGCAGTTATACACCAAAAATCTAGAAGCGGGAACATTTGGCGCTTAGCTGCATGATGCAAAATTTATATTAGCATTACGAAGATCAGGTTTCATAGCCGTTTGTTGCAAAACATAGAATATCTGATAGGACTGAAGGCGTTTACATTTTCTTCAATAATAAGGCTATATTTAAAGATTTGTCGCTTAAAGTGTGCGTACACTTACTTCATGAGCCGGTGCAACAGATGGTATCAAAACTCAATTTTAAAAAATGGCGCTTAGCCAGTTGATGCATAACATTTTACAATTAAAGGGTTACTTAACACATTGCGACGAAACAAGTATGGGGATTGGTAGTCAATTTTTAATTAGGATTTCAGATAAACTCCCAGTTATAATGGTTGGATTTAATTTATTTTTGGATAATACTCACTTCGGCTTATTTTAATAGAATATACTGAGTTTCATTGTGAAGCATTGAAAATTGCGACCGCTCGAGAGATTTTTAAATTTTCGTTTCTGGTGAACTCCTACACCTAATGGTTTTAGAGAATAACAGCGACTAAACACTCTCGGTACCTGAAAACATGTATGTACAAATTTACAAGTCAATCGAAAAATATATTATAAAATTACAAAATTATACCTCATTTTGCAGTCTCCTCATCTATTAAAATAATTAGAACAATATAGCTTTTAGGGATCAGTACCATCCTCAGCAGAAGACAATTGTTTACTGTTCAGCTATCATCCAGTTCTAATTATTTTAATAGATGGGGAGACCGCAAAATAAGGTATATCGCTTTATATTAAAATGTTTTATAATATCTAACACCTCAACATAATTTTACCATGTACTTTATTAGAAAAAGCAATAGGTCTATTCTTAATCTTCTTGTTTCTTGTAAGCTCTTGTTTCCCTCAAGGAGTCTCCCACTACAGGGAAGGAATTGAACCATACTAATTTAGTTACACTTGTTTTTTATTGATGTCATTCGAGTGGCCCGTAGTCAGGTTCCGCCTCATAGTGACATCTAGGAAACTGAGGTAATACTAGGACGGGAAAATTCGGCAAAATTTGCTTAGAGGCCTTTTTATTCTGGTTTAAGGATCTTTAACGAGCCTGAAAATCTTCAGACTCGGGACCCACGGCTCCCTCCTGGAGGATTTGCTCTTTGGATTTTTCCATCCTAAAAAATCCATCGACCCCAACCGGGTTTGAACCCGCTACCCTCGGGACCAGAGACAAGGAGCATAACCACTAGTCATCGCGGCCGATTCAGAAAGAAAATTGTCAGAGTGCACAAACATTACTCGGGTTCTTATTTCGAAAGTTACCACCGCTGTGGTCTCGAGGTAGCGTGCTGCCTTGTCACGCAGCGGGCCCGGGTTCGATCCCCGGTCGGGGCAGTTTTTCTGGGTGAGGTTTTTATCGGGGTTTTTCCTCACCTGTAAGACAAATATCAGGAAAACTTTAAGGCCCAAACGGTCCCCGAAATCATATGGCCATCATCATCCTTATCATTATTATCATCATCCTTCACCGGTGTAGAAAGCAACGGGAAGCTACCACACCTACAATTCCCTAGTAAAGCTGCAAGTATAGCATGAAAATGCTATGATTGCAGTGAAGGACCTGCCTTAGGGCAGAATTACTATAGATGGATGGATGGATGGATGTTCATAAAATTGTAAACTAGTTATTTCCAATTGATTATAGAAAAATGTCTTACACTCTTACTTCGTTCCATTTTTAACTCTTAGTGCATACAAATCAGTTCCCTATTTATAATTTAAACTATATTTTACTGTAAATGATTATAAACAATTTTCTAACTATTGGTTCTTCAGAATTCTATTTTGTACGCAGAGTTGATTCTTCAACTGTCTTTTTGTGATATATTCGAATTACGCGGATGTATTTCACAACAAGCCATAAAACATGGTACTTTGTCTGCAGGTAGGCGGAGAAGTCCTTTTCTGAAGACATACCAGTATTTTGTTTCATCCAGGTAATCTAGCACTTTGTTATGTAGTTTCTGACACACGAACCATTGTAAATTGTGTATTTTACTTAAATGACGTTAATATTGTTGTACAACCGACCACTTAGTCTGGAGATCTCATTTTACGAGTGAGTTTCCATATCGATGTTCAAATGTCACAAGTCTTTTCAGGTCCATCAACTTGTTGCTTTATTCAACAAAGTAGAAAAATACATTTTATATATGGACGGCGTTATGCATCAACCGGCTATGCACCATTATGCAAGATTCGAGAAAAATACGTTTAAAATTTAAGTCAATCTTCACTATTTATTGTAGCGCCAAACTAACAATACTGGATAATCCAAGTTATTTTCCTTGTTTGGCAGTTATGCATCAACAATCACAGAGCGGGAACATTTTGAGTTTGGCTGCATTGTACAAAATTTAGATTAGCATTTATGAATATCTGCTTTCATAGTCGTTTGTTGCAAAATACAGACTCAGATAGGACTGATGGCGTTTACATTTTCCTTCATAATACGGCTACAATTAAAGATTTGGCGTTAAAAGTTTGCATAGGCCTACACTTATTTCATGAACCAGTATAACAGATGGCATAAAAATATCAATTTAAAAAAATGACGCTTAACCGGTTGATGCATAACATCGTCTACATAAAAGTTAATTCATTCATAGTGTTCTGCTCAAGAGCAGGTCTTTCATTGCAAACTCAGCATTCTCCACTCTTTCCTTAACTCAGCTTTCCTTTTTGTATCTGCATACAAACCATTTATTTTAATATTGTCTGATGCCTTTTTCTGCCTCTAACTTTCTTTCCGTTGACCATTCCTTCTAGAGCATCCTTCAGCAGGCAGTTTCTTCTTAGCCAATGGCCAATCCAATTTCTTTTCCTCTTCTTTATGAGTTCCAGCATTATTCTTCTTTCACCCACTCTGTCTAGCACATCTTTATTTCTTACTTTGTCTGTCCATTTTATACGTTCCATTCTTCTCCATATCCACCACATCTCAAAAGCTTCCAGTCGCTTTTCCTCATTCCGTCGTAATGTCCAAGACTCTGCACCATACAATGCTACACTCCACACAAAGCACTTCACTAGCCTCTTACTTAATTATTTTGCCAAAGGTCCGCAGAAAATGCTTCTCTTCTTGTTGAAAGCTTCTTTTGCCATTGCTATCCTCTGGTTTACTTCTTGACCGCAATTCATGTTACTACTGATAGTACAACCCAAATATTTGAAGCTCCCCACTTGCTCAATGGCCTCATCTTTAATCCTCATGTTTATATTCCTTGGTTTCTTTCCTATAATCATGGCCTTCGTCTTATTTATATTTATCTTCATCCCATAATCCTCGCACTTATCATTCAGCTCCATCAGCATGTTCCTCAATGCCATTGCATCTTCTGCTAGCAAAGCCATAACATCAGCAAATCTTATGCACTTTATTCTCCTTCCTCCCATGTTTACGCCTCCCGTATTACTGAAGCAGTTCTTCATTAGGTCTTCCAGGTAGATGTTGAATAAAAGTTAATATATGTTTGTAATTTGTTGACTTCTGAACCGCGCAACAGATCTTTGTAAAAAATTGTACATACAGGTTTTAAGTTCGGCTAGTATTTAGTCGCTATTTATTATTGTCTAAAACTATTAGGTGTAAGAGAACACCAGAAATGAACATTTAAAAACCCCTCTAGTAGTCTTAATTTTCGATGTTTCACAATGAAACTCAGCACAGACTATTATAATATGCCTAGATGGTCACTGTTCAAAAATCAACGAAATCCGGTCAATAGAAGTGGGAGATTTACCTGATTTATAAAAATAAACTTGATAACTGTCAAGTCAATGGGCTTAAAAGCTCTGTCTTTATTAGGAAGAGAAATCCGTTGATCCCAACTCATACTTTACGATAAATGAATAATATTCCACGTGAAATTTAAGGCACTCTAGCAAAAGTTGGCTTCCCTTTCAAACACATCCCTACTAAACCTGATACGTAAAAGAATGGTAGAATTTATTTAGAATATTTACGAGTAGTTGAATAGTAGAAAAAGGAATGAGTATAAATTGCTTAAATTTCTGTTGAATTACACAATGTATAGTAATAGCTTACTGTTACACACAAAATAAAACACTTTTAAGTCTTAAATTGGCAATATATCCTAAAAGATACGTTGATTTAATTTACTCAGTATCTTAATACGTGAAGAAAAGACTTTGTACCCCTTTTTAAGCACATTGCGCGCACGGAGTAGTGTGATATATGACGTAATTAAAGTTCATATAGAGATGAAATGCAGAAAAATAAAATTTATGTGTAATATGCGTTACAAAGAAATTAAATTAAACAAAATAAAATATCTGTAAGGAATTTATGTGTATTACTCATTAATTTGTGTACTCATTTGTTTACGTTTATGCTGAAAGTGCACTGTTGTAAAAAAAATTATGCAGCAGCAATATTAATTGATTTACTCTCGCGTATTTATTATGCGTGGTTTATTATTAGTGGTTTAAAAATGAGTACATTTTATTATTTAAATTTAAATTAAACTCTGTCTATTCTTTGTTTCAGTAACCTCATTACATAAATATTTTTTTATATTTTTATATTTACATATTCGCACCTACTTCCATTATGCCTCGACATAGAACATTGACAGGTCGGAGTGACAAAGAAGAAGGGATATAGGCTATATTCCCGTACGCATAATATGCCAATGCAAATTTAAATAGTATAAATAGTATATAAATGTCAAACAACAGGTTATTGATTTTTTAAAATATGGCTTAGCGAAGCCATACCACATATTTCCTATCGTTCGTATTTTTAAAATGAATAAAAAATTAATGCATGATGACGTATTTGTGACAAACTTAAAAATTTAGTGAATTGTGGTCGAATTTCGACCGCTGGGAAACCACTAGTTTTTAAAGAAAACTGTAGGAAAGCGAATGAATATAAATTACTTAAATTTCTGTTAAATATATAGGCCTACTAATAACTCTCAGGTACATATTTTATTTTCACTGCAGTCCGACGGATTTAAATAACTGACGAAAGAAAGAGTCACTAATTTACGGGTTAATTTGATTAGAATTCATATATAATATGGTGGGTTCAGAGCAAAGGTGAACCAAGTCCTAAATATTAAAATCCTAGTTTTAGGCCTATATGAAATTGTGTTCAAAATATCAATAATTCTTCAGAGCAATGGTGAATTAAGTATTGTATTTGTTATTTTTTACTGTAAAATACTTACTGTTTAACTCTTTATCTGTAATTAAATGTATTATTTTAACTTATATCACTTTGTCTTAAAACTGGCTCCTGTTTTTATATATTTTGTTTTCTCTCCCCCTTTGTAAAATATATAGGCCCTATTCTATACCGTATGTATTATTTCTGTAACTGAACTGCACCCGAGCACAAACACTTATCAATACTGTGTAATTTTTTATGAATAACATTTATTCTTCTATTCTATAGTGGTTCTCTTCTAGGTCAGATGATTTGCAATTTTACTAGAGAATTATAGGTGCTTTCCATACCGCGGATAATAAGGATGATGATGGCAGATGATGTTCGAGGACCTTTTGAGCCTCAAAGCTACCAGACATTTGTCTTACAGGTGAGAAAAAAACCCGGAAAAAACATCACCCAGGAAGTTTGTCCCGACCAAAAATATAACCTGGGCCCGCTGCATGATAAGGCAGCGCGCTACCTCGAGACCACAGTGGTATTCTTAAAAAAAAGTTTTTTTTCTCAAAAAAGTAAAATATGAACTTGCTCCACTTTTGCTCTGAACTCCTCAAATATCAATTAGTAATCTGAAAAAAATAGGGTAAAGGTAAGTAAATTCGTGGTAGCCTATACGTAATTCCGTGAGGTTAATTTTAAACATTGTACCTAAGTCATAATGCGAGATGAATATAATGAGGTATTTAAACTAAAAATCATATCTTTAGATAACATTTTAATCAGTATTCTACTTAGAATAAATTATAGAAGACTAAATTGGAACGATCGCTTAGATAGATTGGAGAACAGTGGAAAGTACGTGACTGGACACCTCAGCAGAAAAGGCCTTTAGGAAGACCACAACTACGATGGAAGCACGTCACCATACCCCGGACCTGAAGTAAATGAACACGTAACAAGCTGCCAGCTTTCATGCACAGATGAAGATGAAGAAGAAGAAGAAGAAGAAGAAAGACTTGGAATGAAAATGCTGTACGAGATTTCAAAATTAACTATACGATTTTACCAATATAATGAATTTACCTCCCTTTACCCTAATATGTCAGTATCTCACTTTTCTTGCTAACACTAACCTATCGATGCGCCGGTTATGTCTACAGTCAGGAAGCGAAAGCTTAACCCATTGAACCGAAGGTGTGTTAATGGACACATTGATTTTGTTTATAGTTGGTTTGGTCACAAAGAAGATAAAGAAGATTTAGCTCTTGTGGTTTTGTAGGCTACAAGCAATTAAAAAGAGACAGAATTCCCGGCATTCCTTGAGATTATCATCAGTGGGACACCGTATTGAAATGTGATCCTCTACTTACAGTACAACGCCGCTCGTCTAATTGTTAACAAGAATTTCGTACAATCTTTTCCCTTTCCCTTCACTTGTTTATTGCTAGAATATTTTCTTTCCACAGCTTCTCAGCCGTTCATCACTTACTCATATGTGTACCGAGCATTTTGTGACTACAACTGGTATTTTGAAAACATAACTTACTCACTGGCAATATCGAACCCGTAAGTTCATGGCCGCGCGGACATAAGCTCTCCATACATCCGTATCCTCAATTATGTTTTCCAATCATCTCCTGAATTACAGGGTTTTGTTCGTTTGTTGACAGCTATTTGCGCTGCCCAGTGTGCCGTATTCTGGGATCTACTTTTGTCCCTTGTCGGCTAATTGTCGTGTGGTTATCAGTATTGGGCTTAGCTGGTTTTTTCCCCTTGCCTATACGGCGGTTTTTTGGGCATGATAGTGATTAATCTTCTTCTTCTCCTTCATCACGGTTTAGGCTTATTTACTAGCCTGTTCTGGCTCCAAATTGCTGCTGTTTCCATATGATAGTGATTAATGGAAATTTTATACTCAAGGCGAATAGGTCCCGCTTGATTGGGGCATCGGAAACTGAGTCACTGAAGAGCTCGGCTCGATTCAGGACCAGAATGAGCCACTCCAATCTGCGCTCCCACTTTTTCTGAACAATCGGCACATGATGTTAGCCGGGACCTGCGTGACGGCTGCCATTACCCCCAGATCAAGCTCTGGTACTCATTTCCATCAGAGGCTAAATCGACCCCATCCTTGATTTCCCCAAGCTGAGCACTACAATCGGTTTAATTCGTTGAATGTTTCGATGAATAGTACGCCATTGCAAAAGTGTCCTATACTGCGTACCGTTGGGTTTTCATGTTCATTTATTTTTTTGAAACATGGTAGTAACCCTTTCAGTTATGGTGGTATACATATGGCATATTCGTGGCCTCATGCATCTCTGTTATCCTTGTGTAACGCGGGGCCGAATGTATGATTTTTAAACATTTATTTTGCATTACTTGCAGTTTATTTTTGTGACATTTCGCAAGGATACTCAGAGATTCGCAGTCGTACAATAGCGTACCTACTACGGATCACGGCCGCATATAATGTGACCTTGATCCTTTGGGACAGTGACGGCGACTTGAAAAACGGATAGAGTATAGCTATACCTTGTTGAGCTCTATTTGAAATGTAATCAATATGGGCTCTAAATGTTAGCTTTTTATCCAAAATTAGGCCTAGATATTTAACAGAAATCTCCACAGGCAGAGGTTGCATACCCATAGTGAGCTGAATAGGGCAGGCAGTGTTCGATTTGGTAAACAGAACGACTTGGGTTCTTGTCGTCCCAACTCCTTTCAAAAAAAACCTTATACTGTAAATATATAAAACTGTTATTCTCTCAGTTATATTGTATGGATGTGAAACATGGACTCTTACTTTAAGGTAGGAAAGAAGATTACGAGTATTTGAGAATAAAGTTCTTAGGAAAATTTTTGGACCGAAGAAAGATAAACAGACTGGCAAATAGAGAAAACTACATAATAGTGAGCTACATGATATGTATAGGAAGCAGATATAATAAGAACAGTTAAGTCTAGTAGACTGCGATGGACAGGACATGTGGCACAAATGAGAAATGAAAGAGTTGCATGGAACTTTCTAGTAGGAAAACTAGAAGGAAAACGTCCAGTTGGTAGACCAAGAATGAGATGGGAGAATATTTACTATGATTTGAGGGAAGTAGAATATACAGGAGATTCATAAAATAAAATAAGTTAAAATATACCTTCTTAGGTAAAATCTGTCGTCCTCAACTTATAAAACGTATAATCTTTATGCCTGTAGGCCTTTCAGGACATCCGTCCGATCTTCAGCAGTTCATTCTTCTCTACAGCATCCAGTATGGTGTTTGAAGCTGCTGGTCCTAATCTTGCTATGTCGTGACTAAAGCTTCTTCCTGACGATATCGTATAGTGGGTTGTTTAGTCTGGGAGTGCTTTCATGTATCAAAAGCTTGTCTATTTTCTTGATAATTTCCAGGTCTTCCAATAGGTTGTTTCATTTATCAAAAGCTTGTTGTCTATTTCCTTGATAATTTACAGGTCTTCTAATAGGTTGATTCAACCTATTGGAAGACCTGGAAATTATCAAGGAAATAGACAACAAGCTTTTGATAAATGAAAGCACTCCCAGACTAAACAACCCACTATACGATAACGTCAGGAAGAAGCTTTAGTCACGACATAGCAAGATTAGGACCAGCAGCATCAAACACCATACTGGATGCTGTAGAGAAGAATGAACTGCTGAAGATGGGACGGATGTCCTGAAAGACCTACAAGGCATAAATATTATACGTTTTATAAGTTGAGGACGACAGATTTTACCTAAGAAGGTATATTTTAACTTATTTTATTTTATGACTCTCCACCTCAACGGTTTTAATAATGAATATTATTACTATTGATACAGGAGATGATTGGAATACATCAGGTCAGGATAGAGATGTACGGAGAGCTTATGTCCGCGCGGACATGAACCTAAGGGTTCGATAGAGCCAGTGTATTAGTTAACTGGATTGAGTGCTTTTCGCCCACACATTGTATAAAAGTTCGATTTCTTATGGTTTTGTCTGCATGGCCTATTGTATGGTGGAACAAATCATTGTACACAATCTGGCGAATGTCGTTGTTCATTTTGTTTGGCAGAATGACGTCACGGTGCGTAAATATATGTGCAATAAAGTTGTTGGGACCTCTCGCACATAAAACATAGTCGTCTGGGAGGTCCATTACTCCAATGTAAACACATTGGCTACTTTTCCACAATCCAACTATGCAAAGATGTTATCAATATCACTCTTACTTTCTGCATTCTTCAACACATTATTTCCCATGATGCTATTCGCTACTCTTTTACAAGTGAATAAGATGATACTTCCAAAATATGTGCATTACGATGGTCCTTATATGCAGGGTGGTATTATAAAAGTCCTCTGATTTCAACGCACACCGTCATTTTTTTTTCTTTTTGACCCAGTTTCATAACATTGGTCAACATGGATTTTTTATTAAAGAAGACAGATGAATAGACAGGCTCCGTCTTACTGACAGACGTAAATTGCATTCTCTTTCGCTACTTTTCAAGCTTCTGAATTCCTACATTCCTACTTACCTGGCGTCCAGATTTGAGAAGTTATCCTCCTACCACAATATTGACACTAGGTCACAAGATAGCAGTCTGCTAACAATTCCTCTTCATAGCACTTCCTCCTATTCTACTTCCTTCACAGTAGCCTCCGCCCGCTCCTGGAATCTCCTTCCTCAAGATATCAGGGGTTGCCGCACACTTGGCACCTTTAAGTCACGCTTATACAGTTACCTGTTGTCTAATAATTATTTTTTCTCTATTTATTTAATGTTATACTATGTCATTAATCTTTTCCTCGTTTTTTTATATATCTTGTACATATTATATATTTAATTCGTTAAATTTAGAGTAAATCAAAATACATTATAAATATTAATTGTATTGTATTCATAACTTGTAATCGTTTATATATTATATATATATATATATATATATATATATATATTGTAATTTAGATTTAAGACTTTTCTTTTGTATTTTTTTTAAACCTGGTTGAGTGGTAGACAAGGCATTAAAGCCTTAACTCTGCCAGGTAAAATAAAGCTATTATTATTATTATTATTATTATTATTATTATTATTATTATTATTATTATTAATGGAGAAGTCTGCATAACAGTGAGCTACATGATCTTTATAGGAAATCAGATATAATTAGAATAGTTATTTCTCGAAGAATGCGATGGGCAGGACATGTGGCACAAATGGTGATTGAAAGAGGGACATGGAAGCTGCTTCTAGGAAAACCAGGGGGAAATCGCTCTGTTGGTGTACGAAAAATGAGATAGCAGAATAACATTAACCATGATTTGTAGGAAACAGATTATACAAACGATTTAACTCGTGTCCCAAATGGGAGACAATGAATCACATTTCAATGAATTTTGATTTACAACCAATCACAGTCTCTTTTACGTCGATTTTATCATTTAATTCTATCATATTAAAATCAAGCTCCTCCTTTTTAACATTCTGAATAGGTCAGAGCATTATTTTGCAGCGACTGACTAAGAAATACGTTGAATGTAACAATTTATATATTAAGAAGTAAGAATCCTAGAAAGCAAGTGGCTCCCACATTGTATATATAGTATACAACTGTAACCAGATACTGCTTGCGAGATATAATAGAAAAAACATTTGTAGCAATTGATTATACCCCCCCCCAAAAAAAAAATTGCACTTTCTCAAACCTATTATTTCCCAGGCATTTACGTTCCAGAAAAATATAATTGACATATTTACATCATAGGACATCAGAAACTAATTAATAACCTATACATGTTTATTTGATTATAGACAGTTTGATGTGTTTCATTTTTTCTCCACTAGAGTGCATTCTTACAATATTGCGATCCTTTGGCAATAAAAAATATGATCTGGTTGCAGTGATGAACAAGTGAAACATAATAAACGTATCTCATTTGTTTTCAAACACCGCCGTTTACATTAAATAATTATATACATATTTTAAAATAACTATATTTAAATAATAATGTGTGAGTAAATAGCTTAATTTTATTCGTTAAGTAGTCCTAACAAATGCCACTCTCGATTTCCAAATTCTCTAGATAAATTCACTCAACACTTCGTGATATTTTGAATTTATCGATAATTTGGAAATCACTCGTGGCATTACTTATGAAGATAATTGGAAAACATCTCAGGATAGGGATGAATTGAGAGCTTATGTACACGCGGCTATGAACCTCGATAGTGCCAGTGAGTTAGGTTTAGAGGCTGTGAGTGTGTGTAGAGGTGCTACCGTGAAGTAGTAGGAACAGAGCCGTGTGTGTGTGTGGGCCAGAATGACGCGGTCGTTAGTTAGGAGAAGAATGTGCCATGTCCTCACCTGTTAGCCATTCATCCCCAAGTTTCCCACCCCAGCAGGTACACACACATTCTCTTCAACTCACACATATTATTTATCTTCTCCTTTACTGTTTTACATTTAAAAAATATACTTAAATTTATGATTCATTCATAGTGTTCTGCTCAAGAGCAGGTCTTTCACTGCAAACTCAGCATTCTCCACTCTTTCCTTAACTCAGCTTTCCTTTTTGTATCTGCATACAAACCATTTATTTTAATATTGTCTATCATCTGATGCCTTTTTCTGCCTCTAACTTTATTTCCGTTGACCATTCCTTCTACAGCATCCTTCAGCAGGCAGTTTCTTCTTAGCCAATGACCAATCCAATTTCTTTTCCTCTTCTTTATGAGCTCCAGCATTATTCTTCTTTCACCCACTCTGTCTAGCACATCTTTATTTCTTACTTTGTCTGTCCATTTTATACGTTCCATTCTTCTCCATATCCACCACATCTCAAAAGCTTCCAGTCGCTTTTCCTCATTCCGTCGTAATGTCCAAGTCTCTGCACCATACATTGCTACACTCCACACAAAGCACTTCACTAGCCTCTTACTTAATTATTTTGCCAAAGGTCCGCAGAAAATGCTTCTCTTCTTGTTGAAAGCTTCTTTTGCCATTGCTATCCTCTGCTTTACTTCTTGACCGCAGTTCATGTTACTACTGATAGTACAACCCAAATATTTGAAGCTCTCCACTTGCTCAATGGCCTCATCTTTAATCCTCATGTTTATCTTCCTTGGTTTCTTTCCTATAATCATGGCCTTCGTCTTATTTATATTTATCTTCATCCCATAATCCTCGCACTTATCATTCAGCTCCATCAGCATGTTCCTCAATGCCATTGTATCTTCTGCTAGCAAAGCCGTATCATCAGCAAATCTTAAAATTTATGATAAAGACCTACAAAACCTACATATGATTGAATCTTCATCTTAATTATCCTCTATCCATCTATCCATAATAATTCTGCCCGAGGCCAGGTCTTTCACTGCAATCATAGCATTTTTTATGCTATGCTTTGCAGCTTTACTAGGGAATTATAGGTGTGGTGGCTTCCCTTTTCTTTCCTCACCGGTGAAGGATGATGTTGATGGCCGGATGATTTTCTGGGACCGTTGGGCCCTAAGCTTCCTGACATTTGTCTTACAGGTGGGAAAAACCCCGAAAAAACCTCACCCAGGAGCCTCTCCCGACCGGGAATCGAACTCAGGCCCGCTGCGTGATAAGGCAGCACGCTACCTCGAGACCACAGCGGTGGACAAAATTATTCTCGTTCGTGTAATATTTATTTTGAAATTCCAAAAAGTTTGACTTATTCGAATGTGTCTAAATAACGCAAAGATTAGGGTCCGCGAAGGCGAACAGTTTTCGTGCACTTTTGAAACTCTCAAGAGTTAAAACAAGGAGATGCATTATCTCCTCCACTATTCAGTTTTGTACTAGAGCATGCCATGATATCTTTAGAGAATGAAGAAGGCATACAACTCAATGGTATTAATAAGCTGTTATTTATGCTGATTATGTATTATTAAGTGTAAGTAAGGAGAAACTAAGGGCCAAAGCATTGTATTGAGTAACACTATTTAGTATCTATTGGGTAACACTAAGAAATTGGGACTAGAATAAAACCAAATATATGAACACACCAAGCAATGCATTAAATAATGTAAATGTACAATTAATGACAAATGAGGGAAATTTTGAAGAAGTAGGTGAATTCAAATTCAGTTAAGAGGGAGAAGTTATACATAGGCCTACAATATCCTTCTGGAGTCCAGAATTCCTAAAAAGTTAGTGAGACTTATACGAATGTATCTAAATGGCACAAAGAGTAGAGTGCGTGTAGGCAAGCAGTTTTCGGATACTTTTAAAATTCACAATGGGTTAAATCAAGGAGATGCACTATCTCCTCTACTATTCAATTTTGTATTAGAGCATGCAATCAAATCTTTGGAGAATGAAGAAGGCCTACAACTCATTGGTATTAATAGGCTGTTAGTTTATGCTGATGTAGTTTTATTAAACGATATCAAGGATATACTAAAGACCAACAAAAACACAATATTGAATAACACTAAGAAATTGGGACTGGAAGTAAACATCAATAAAAC
This sequence comes from Diploptera punctata, assembly GCA_030220185.1. Classification (NCBI taxonomy): domain Eukaryota; kingdom Metazoa; phylum Arthropoda; class Insecta; order Blattodea; family Blaberidae; genus Diploptera; species Diploptera punctata. The sequence goes on along the minus strand of JASPKZ010010265.1, from coordinate 1,180,967 downwards.
TAAATATATGTACACACACAGAAATAGGCTACGTTATATAATGGAAATGGACAACTAATGACAAATGTGGGATATTTTGAAGAAGTGACTGATTTCAAGTATCTTAGAACAATAATTGCAAATAGGAATGAGATGCACAAACAAATTAAACATAGTCTCAATTCCGGAAATACATGCTATTATACATTACAAGGACTCTTGTCGTCCCAACTCCTTTCAAAAAACGTTAAATTGAAAAATATATAACAGTTATTCTTCCAGTTATATGTATGCGAAACATAGACTCTTATTTTAAGGGAGGAAGGAAGTTTACGAGTATTTGAGAATAAAATTCTTAGTAAATTTTTTGGGCAAAAAAAAGAGATGGACAAGTGAATGGAGAAAACTACATAGGCCTAATAGTGAGTACATGGTATGTATAGGAAGCCGGATATAATAAGAACAGTTACGTCTCGTAGGCTGTGATGAGCAGGGCATGTGGCACGAATTGGGGAAGAAAGAGGTGCATGGAAGCTTCTGGTAGGAAAACCCCAGGGAAAACGCCTAGTTGGTAGATCAAGAATGAGGTGGGAGAATAACATTATCCATGACTTGAGATAAGTAGAATATACAAGGGATGATTGGAAAACATTAGCTCAGTATAGGGATTTATGGAGAGCTTATATCCGCGCGGCCATGAATCTACGGGTTCGATAGAGCCAGTAAGTTAATTAGGAACAATAATTACAAATAGGAATGAGATGCGCAAAGAAATTAAATATAGGTTACATTTTGGAAATGCATGTTATTATGCACTGCAGAAACTCTTGTCATCCCAACTTCGCTCCCAAAACGTTAAGCTGAAAATATATAAAACTGTTATTCTTCCAGTTATATTATATGGATGTGAAACATGTATTCTTAATTTAAGCGAGCAGAAAAGATTACAAGTATTTAAGAATACAATCCATAGGAAACATTTTAGGCCAAAGAGAGATGAGCATACAGGTGAATGGAGAAGACTTCGTAACAGTGAGTCAGATGATATTTATGGGAAACCAGATATAATAAGAATAGTTAAGTTGTGATAGACTGCAATGGGTCGGACATATGGTACAAATGAGGAATGAAATAAGGAGATGGAAGCTTCTTGTAGGAAAAACAGAGGAAAAATGTCCAGTTGGTAGACCAACAATTAGATGGGAGAATAATATTAACCTTTATTTGAGGGAAGTGCATTATACAGGGGATGACTGAAAAACATTAGATCAGGATAGGGATGTACGGAGAGCTTATGTTCGCGCGGCTATGAACCTACGGGTTCGATAGTGCCAGTTAGTTAATGTTTTACCGCTAAAAAAAATTAATTTGTTTTTCTTGTAAACTTTAAAGAATCCACCCGTACGCAATAAAAATACCACCAACAATATTAACTTGAAGTAAGCTATCTGGAGCATGAAAAGTGAATACAATGTTAGTCTAATGTAAGAAGGTTATATGTCTAATGAAAATAATTGTTCTGCAGGTGTTCAGTAAGTTTATTGAAAACGATGCTTTTTAAGTTAATATAGTAACGACTTGCCATTTAATTAACCATCAGAAGAAAGTGTATATCTATTCAAATTGACGCAGTTTAACTCTCGCCTTATAAGAAAACAACCTCGTTAAAAAAACCAGGGTTCAGTACGCCCTGCTAATAGTACCTTGTGAGGCTCCTGCCTAGGGTTACAGGTACTGCAGCCTTGCAGTTAGGCGTTGGTTCGTCAAAGGCTAAAGGAAGCCAACCTTGATTAAAAATCTCCTGGTCCTCCAGGTTGAGGGTTGACGCATCAGGCTAGCTCCATATTCAATAAAATGCTAAAATCCGAAGAACGAAATGCCGGACGTATTTAATATACAACGAAAAAAGCTAAGAGAAAGGACCATTTTTCTAAGAATGTTAAATGTGCAAGGGATTAGAAACATTATTTATATAGGTCTATTTACATATTTTCAGTGTTTACACATATTTCTATGCTTAAAGTTTTATTTTCCTTCTCCACTCGTCTCTATCCATCCACTCAATGTCATCCAGTCATCTTGTTCTCATTCCAGTTCTCATTTCTTGCATTCACGAGTTTCGAGGTCTTTCTTTCTTCTTCCAGATGAACACCATTCCAATATTGTTCTGGGTAAGCTTCCTTCTTGCATTCGTCGTAGATGTCCATACCAATTTAATTGTTTATATCTTACATATTCTACTATTAATATCTAATATTAATTTTTTTTCGTACGACTTAATCTTTTTTTTTTCTCTCCAATTTTGAACATCTTGCTATTCTCCTCAAGAAATCTATTTCCATCTACATACATTTTTGTTGAATTTCCACAATTCAGCTCCATATGTGACAGTACTTCTCATTGTTGAATTGTATATTTGTAACTTATTTTTCCTGGTTTAATGTTTGTTCAATAAGACACCATTATCATTGCTGTTATTGCTCTACTTTTATTCATTCTGTTCTTAATGTCACTTCCTTGTCCATCCTCTTTATCTACTTTTACCCCCAAATACTGGAATTCTTTATATCCTCTAATATACCCCTTCTGATCTTCTAATATTAAATCTTCGTTTTAAAAATTATTATTATTATTATTATTATTATTATTATTATTATTATTATTATTATTATTATTATTATTATTATTATTACGTCCACTCCTGTGGTCTCGAGGTAGCTTGCTGCCTTGTCACGCAGCGGGCCCGGGTTCGATTCCCGGTCGGGACAGGCTTCTGGGTGAGGTTTTTTCCTCACCTGTAAGACAAATGTCAATAAGCTTATGACCCAACGGACCCCGAAAATCATCCGGCCATCATCATCATCCTTATCATTATCATAATCATCCTTCACCGTCGTGGAAAGCAATGGGAAGCTACCACATCTATAATTCCCTAGTAAAGCTGCAAAGCATAGCATGAAAATGCTATGATTGCAGTAAAAGACCTGCCCTCGGGCAGAATTACTATGGATGGATGGATGGATTATTATTATTATTATTATTATCATCATCAGCGGGAAAACGCCCAGTTGGTAGACCAAGAATGAGGTGGAAGAGTGACATTAACATGATTTCAGGGAAGTACGATTATACAAGGAATGATTGGAAAACATTACCTCAGGATAGCATGTATGGAGAGCGTATGTCCATGCGGCCATGAACCTACAGATTCGATAGTGCCAGAGAGCTAGTTATTGTTGTTATTATTATCATTATTATTGTCATTATATTATTATTATTATTATTATTATTATTATTATTATTAATTTCCTTTCATTTTTGGGGTTGAAAGTTTAGTTTTCGGCGTCTCTTATTCTGTTTTACTTTTTTGAAAGTAAAGTGTAGTTGTTAAGTTTGACATTGGAATGAACTAGGAAGATGGTGTTGCACGGAGAACATACAAGACAGAGTAAAGTGAAGAATTTACTGCCAGGCTCGTTGAAGCTCATGTACCGATAGCATCAGGAACACCTGTGCGACAAATTGGTGACCGCGGGAATTATTGACTTATTTGGTTCGAGTTAAACCTAAAAAATCGCTCAATTAAACCAGATTTCTAAACAGTGATTTGTTAACAAACACATTCTCTACAGATTTATCCATTTGATTTTGTTTAACACCCATCCTTATTATCGAAACGTGTTTTCAAAATAGATCACGCCGTAGCGGAATGGTCAAGGCAAGATGCCTTGACGCAGAACTACGAAACTTGCCCTGGTTCGAATCTCCATGGACTTTCAAGTATGGTACCGCTGCCCACCCACAATCGTGAGGCATTTGCGTAGCTACAATAAGTAGCGTCTCCAGGTTGAGAAAACCATCTATAACAGCTGGGGGACCCAACATACTGACACATATAGTCCGTATTTGTTAGTCACAGAGTGATTAACACAAGTGGATGTGAGACCATCTGCAGGCTGTTAGGCCTGTCCTGTCGTGGAGTTTATTTTTTTTATCGAGTTTAGTCGGACATATTCCTTCTCTTAACATCTATTGTAAATCGTTCATGAATTTCAGCCTGAGAATCTTTTGAACCACGGCTCTCAAACGTTGCTGAGTCAATTCGTCATGCTCATTTAAATTATATCGCCACATTCCATTATAGCTGTTTAATCTCTCACCTTATAGGCACTTTTTCGTGCAACACGCTACTCGGACATTACAGCGACACGACCTGTCAGGAAAGGGATTTTAACTATGGATAACACATACTTTTTTACCACACAACGACATGGGTGAGACTCCCCGATTGACTGATCAGCTCAATATCAAGGCCTCCTCCGAGACAACACAACATTAAGAGGAAAAACACCATTCATACTAAAGATGGCGAATATGATTATGATCGCCAGATGATGTTCGGGGACCGTTTGGACCTTAAAATGTCCTGATATTTGTCTTACAGGTGAGGAAAAACCCGTAAAAAACCTCACCCCGGAAACTTGTCCCGACCGGAGATGGAACCAGGGCCCACTGCGTGACAAGGCTGCACGCTACCTCGAAAACTGACTTAAATTAGTCTAAATTGTTTTTTTAATGCCCCAGTTTGTCTTTTTTTGGACATTTCTGGTGTTCTCTCCTGACATTGGCGTAATTGTAACCCAGTTTTGAGGTTGGGGGGGGGGTTACGTTGCCCCGATGATATGATGGGTGATGATGATAATAGTGGAGCGCCTGGAGAGTCCTTAATCCTAAGCTTAATCTAAGATGAAAATGAATGATGATGATTGCGTTGGCCATATGATGTTCGGAGACCATTTGGGCTTTACAATTTCCTGCCATTTGTCTTACAGGGAAGAAAAACCCCTAAAAAAACCTCACCCAGGAAACTTGTCCCGACCGGAGATCGAACCAGGGCCCACTGCGTGACAAGGCAGCACGCTACCTCGGAAATTGAATTAAATTAGTATATTTTTTAATGCCCAAGTTTGTCCTTTTTTTTTACATTTCTGGTGTTTTCTCTTGGCATAGGCGAAAATGTAACCCACTTCTGAGGTTGGGCCGCCTGAAAGGCGAGATTACGTTGCCCCGATGATATGATGGGTGATGTTGATAGTGGAGCGCCAGGAGAGTCCCTAATCCTAAGCTTAATCTAAGATGAATATGAATGATGGCCATATGATGTTCGGAGACATTTATCTTACAGGCGAGGAAAAATACCCGAAAAAACCTCACTCAAGAAACTTATCCCGACCGGGGATCGAACTCGGCCCCGCTGCGTGACAAGGCAGCACGCTAGCTCCAAAATTGAATTAAATTAGTCTAAATTGTTAATTAAAATAATTTGATGGACTAAATGAATGGTGGTGGTTAGCCCATATGATTTGTTACATTGTGTAAATTAGCCCAAGAACCTGATAGTACGCAGCCCTACCTGCGTTGGAATTAGTGTTGTCTGACAAATTTTACGAGCCAATTCATCAGGCTGTAATGGGCCCGGTAGGGGAAGAGAGCCCGGCATGAGGCATTGCTAGACCACCGGCATATTTCACGTCTGTCAGCCTCGAGGTGCGAAATCACCTAGCCACAAGTTCCCTACTTACACTACTACAATCGTTGGAAAACAATTCCAAATTAAACACAAGAAAGTAATTTGAGAAGTGGTACCCAGGCTTGCTTTACAACTTGTCTAGCATCTTGAATAGTTTACTGTTTCCACAAAATGCACGGGTAAAACCGTTTTTTACAACTCATTAATATACTGGAATTCTAAATGCTCGGCGTTCATAAAACACATCACCTTTTTATATGGAGTGTAAGCAGAAGTTATAATACAGAAATGTGAATAAGTTTACTGTTTAAAGAACACATAACTAACTCATTGATACTGTCGAACCCATAGGTTCACGGCCGCGCGGACTCATCGCTATCCTGGGCTAATGTTTTCCAATCATCCCCTGTACAATCTTAAAACTAAAACTCCAAGCGCGACAAGCATAGAAGGTCCTCGGCCTACTATCCGGCTGCTGGCCTCACGTCCACGTGTGTTAATCATAGAGGTAGACGATCATAAGCTAGTGTAGGGGTGACATGTGGTCAGCATGTCGGGTCACCAGCCGTAATAGCTGGTCTTCTCAATCTGAAATCGCTACTTATTGCAGCAACCCAAATGTCTCACGATGCTGGGTGGGCACCGGTCCCATACTGGCCGACATTCCGACATATAATATGAAAATTTCCACTTCAAAATCCAAAACAATGACAATGTGTGGAAAAAACATACAACGGGTGAAAATTGAGATTGATGGAAAAATTATAGAACAAGTGTCAGATTTCTCGTACTTAGGAAGTGTATTTGCAGAGTATAAGAGTGGCATTGATTCAAAATTACAAAAACATAATAAAATGAATGGGGTAATACGAAGACATTTTGGTAAACAGATGAGGACAGAGACAAAACTAAGATTACATAACATCACATCAAAAGCTGCTCTAACATACGGAAGTGAAATTTGGATTTTAAATAAAAGAAACTCTCATAAACTTCAAGTAAGCCAAATACGCTTCTTACGATCATTGTCAGGAGTTAATACACTGGATCACCAAAGGAACACTATTATCAGAAGAAAACTTGGAGTAACAAGTTTAAATGAAGATCTACAAAGATACCAACAAGAATGGAAAAATCATCTGAGGAGAATGGCAAGAAATAGACTTCCAAAATTGGCATTCCAATATACCCCAACTGGACATAGGGACCAAGGAAGACCAAAACATCGGTGGAAAGATCAAGACCATGTTCGCTAGGTTTACCGTACAGGCCACATGGCCTAAAACGAATTTGTTCATGATGATGATGATGATATATATATATATATATATATATATATATATATACGTACACAGTAAAACTTGCTCAAAGCGGAATCGCATGGGACCATTTTTTTTCAACATTAGACAAAATTCCGCATTGTAAAAAAATATAATATATTAATAATTTTAGATTATAGGGTACCTCGCATTAATTGTAGTTCCGCTGCCGTTGAAAAGTGAAGTAAGCTTATAGTATGTACGAGCTACTTCGACAGTAACGCGCGAAAACAACAGTCAGCGTTAAAAATGTCTCTTAGGCGCGTATCCCAAAATTGAAGTATGCAGTTTCGGTTTCTGCTCACTTACTACACTTTCGTCCACATACTTTGATTCCCCGCAAATTTCATTCCACACTACATTGTGTCGTCTTTTAAAACAGTCCAGCCAACTTGAAGGTATCTTGAATTCGTTATTCCCTACAGATTTAGTAACAGCTGGAGCTTTGTCTATGGAGCATCAATCCGTAAATTAGGAGATTTATTTTCAATCACCTTCACTTTTTCGTTTAATGACAATGATACATACGTTTTAGCCATCTTTATTCCGTAAATTGAGAACGCTACCTGTGAAAGATTAGTCTCAGAACTTAAACTAATTTAAAATTTTACAATGCAATGGTTATTTGTAAGACAGATATCTGTTTTTCGCATAACGGGTGTGCAGTGAGGCCGAATTAAAATTTCAGGTACAGATAAAATATCTACTTCACCCGATGGCAGGAATAATTCCTTATTGTTTTCTTGGCCTAACGGGAATTCAATTATGTGGAAACTAATTTAGGCCTATCCCTGTGTCTTTCCGCTTTACAATTTGTTTCATGAATTATGTATAAATATCCTTCCTTTTCCGCGTTGGACAGATTCCGTTATATGCAAAATAAATACACATAAAATTACTATTATTTCGCCGGGACAAAAAAAAATTGTTAACATTGGGCAGATTTCCGCATTATTCACGTTCCTGATTAAACAAGTTTTACTGTATATATAAAAGTCTGGAAACTGAAATAAACTGTTATGAAACCATGACCAAGATTCAGACATATGTTTTTGTGATTGACAGCCGTAGATATTCAGTTATGGTTGTTATGGAAACAATAAAATATTGAAAACCCGGAGTCGCGGTTTAGACTTCGGTTGTGCGTTCTTTAAGAGAGACTTTAAGCCGTGGGTCCCGAGTCTAAAGTTTTTCAGTTCGTAAAAGAACCTTAAGCCTAAATATAAAGGCCTCTGTGCAAAATTTACCAACCTTCTTCTTTCTGGCAATACTTTAGTTGCCTATAGATGTCTCATTGGGTCGGTATGTTGATTACATGCCATTCATGACATCTCTAGGTAAATAAGCGTAGCTAAATGAACTTGGTCTAGTAATTCGTTACAAAGGAGAGGATAAGGCCCAAAATCGGGCTGTTACACCATTGTAGATAGATTTAACCTCATAGAGCGAAGGTTTGAAAAGGCCTTGTCCACCACCCAACCAGGTTAGAAGAAAAATATAAAAGTCTTACATCTAAATTAATAGAAATGTAAATGAATATATGTTATATCTACAATACAATTATTTAAAATATATTTTGATTTACTCTAGATTTAACGAATTTAATATAGGCATAAAATGTAAAAAAATAGATAAAACCTATGAACACTATTTATGTTAAATCCAGAGAAAAAGCGGCCAATAGGTGAAAGGTATTAACCAGGATTTGAAGGATTTAAATTAATATGGAATGTCTGAAAAACAATAGCTCTGGATAGGGATGTATAGAACATTTATGTCCCAACCTCGGGTTTGATAGTGTCTGTGAATTATCTTCTCGATTTCTGATGACGTCATTCTAAAAACTTGAGATATTCCATGCCAAAATATGATCTAAATATTGCACTATATATATATATATATAAACGAATGTATGCTTGTTTGTCCTATATGCGTTACTACACCATTCACCCGTTTGTGATGGGGGTTCTTGAAAAATGTTCAGGAGTTTCCCGGGAAGGTTTTAGGCTATAAGAGAGTTGTATTACTCAACTCCTTCACCCTTAAAAATCACCCCTTGTATGAAACGTGTTTTTCGGAATTTTTGGACGCTTAAATGGCTTACGCTGCCTAAACCATAAAATATAACCAAATTATTGTACACAGAATTTAATATCTCAAAAAATATGCAAAAAAAAGTCTATCTTTTACCTAAACTCAAAATAACCATTTTTATCTTTCAGCTCATTAATGCCAAGAAGATCGGGATGACTAGATTCCCGGACAAGCGAAGCAGCGCACTGCACTGCGAGTATTCTTTTACGGATAACTCTCAATAATCACTTTTGTCTTTCAGCTCATTTATGCCAAGATGATCTCTAGAAATAATTACAATATAAATTTACAATTAGATTATTTTTATTTTTACTTATTCAACTAAACACAAAAACACATGCAATTTATTTAGGCGCAGCAGCGCACGCCGGGTATTGGCTAGTTGTCTATAAACTATTCTGTGTTCACAATACACTCTGAAATACCTATAAATCTAATATATAAAAATGAATGTTTGTTTGTTCGTACTTTATGTGCGGCCATACCGTTGATCCTATTGTGATGGGGTTTTTTTGCAAAATGTTCAGGAGATTCCCGGGATAAACATAGGCTATAGGAGAGTTGTGATACTCAACTCCTATAACCTTAAAAATCACCTTTTGCAGTGAAAAACGTGAAAAAAAAAGTTTGACGCTTAAATGGCTTACGCTGCCTAAACCATAAGTACACAAAATTAATTTACACAGAATTGAATATCTCAATAAACTCTACAAAAAAGTCGGCGACAGCATATGTTTATCTTTTACGGACAATTCACAATAGCCGTTTTTGTCTTTCATTGATGCCAAGAAGATCGGGATAAGTAGATTGCCGGACAAGCGTGCACTGCCGTACCGGTTCAACTGGTTGTGATGGGCTTTTTGCAAAATGTTCAGGATTTTCCTGGGAAAGTTATAGGCTACAAGAGCATTTTAATGCTCAAGCCCTTCACCTTTAAAAATCGCCCTTTGTAGTGAAAAGTAAAATAAAAGTTGATTTTTGTACGCTTAAATGACTTACTCTGCCTAAACCATAACAAATACACCAAATTAATGTACACAGAATTGAATATCTAAAAAAAAAAAAAAACTCTACAAAAAAGCTCGCGACAGCATATGTTTTATCTTTTATGGATAACTCACAATAACCATTTTTGTCTTTCATTGATGCAAAGAAGATCGGGATAAGTAGATTCCCGGGCAAGCAGAGCAGCAGCACGGATATCTGGAAATAACGAATTTTGTCTTTCAGCTCATTAATGCCAAATACGTCGGGATATGCAGATTCTCGGGCAATGCCGGGTAATCAGCGCGGGGTATCTAAAAATAGCCTAATATTGGTATAAATTTATAATTATTATACCTTTTACTTATTCAATTAAACGTAAACACACATCATTTATTTAGGCGTAGCAGTGCATGCCGGGTATTATCTAGTAGACTATAATTTCCTTTATGTTTTTGAATTTGCAAATTCATTTAACTGTTATTTTCAAAGAACATATAGGGGTATTTTTAAAAAGACGTAGACTGACGTGTTAACAAGCACTTGTCCATTGTTAGTGGAAACATTAAATCCGTTAATCGGATCATTGCACTCGTGATAAATGCACTCGCAGCCATTTTCTGTCTTGTTCGTGACATTGTGGAGTTACTGTGTTCCACAGCTGCACGAAAAAGTACCTCCAACCAATATGCAAACAAGGAGCTTAAAAATTATTCTATGTCTCCATTTTCATTAATAACGAAAGAAACATTAATTTAATTCTTTAATACTCGATTTGACTTAATTATGTGTGTGCATTGACACTGTTTTAGTGCTAATTTGACTTTATAGTTAATTATCAATTTTTTTTTCTAGAAGCCGTAATTTTTATTTCCGAAGTGTTTTCTCTCTCGCACACAATATAAATGCCTTAGTATATACAATTTCCGAGCTAACTTCCACTTGTATTTTAAACAAACCAAATATATGACTGCATTTTCATTGGTTCAATAATGGTTTTACCTCAAAGCGTGAAAGAAAATGTAGTTCGTTTTCTAGCACTTGAAATGAAGGAAATAAAAATAAAGATATTGTAACTTATGTATATTCCTTCTGAAGTTCGGAATTCCTAAAAAGTTAGTTAGGCTTATATGAATGTATCTAAATGGCATAAAGAGTAGAGTGCGTGTAGGCAAACAGTTTTCGGATACCTTCGAAATTCATAATGGGTTAAAACAAGGAGATGCACTTTCTCCTCTACTATTCAATTTTGTACTAGAGCATGCCATTAGAACTTTGGAGAATGAAGAAGGCCTCAATGGTATTAATAGGCTGATGACGTAATTTTATTAAGCGATAGCGAGGAGATACTAAGAGCCACCACGCCACATTCTATTGAGTAACACTAAGAAATTGGGATTGGAAGTAAACATCAATAAAACTAAATACGTCCACATATAGAAATGCATTACATAATGGAAATGGACAATTAATGGCAAATGTGGAAAATTTTCAAGAAGTGGCTGAATTCAAATACCATACCTAGGAACAATAATTACAAATAGGAATGAAATGCACAAAGAAATTAAACATAGGCTCAATTCTGGAAATGCATGCTATTATGCATTAAAGGGACTCTTGTCGTCCCAATTCCTTTCAAAAAAAACCTTAAACAGAAAATATATAAAACTGTTATTACGAAACATGGACTCTTACTTTAAGGGAGGAAAGGAGATTGCGAGTATTTGAGAATAAAGTCCTTAGGAACATTCTTGGACCAAAGAGAGATGAACAGACATGTGAATGGAGAAGAATACATAACAGTGAACTACATGATCTTTATAGGAAGCCAGATATAATAAGAACAGTTAAGTCTCGTAGACTGCGATGGGCAGGACATATGGCACGCAAAGGGGAATGAAATATGTGCATGGAAGCTTCTTGTAGGAAAACCAGAGGGAAAACGCCCAGTTTGTAGACCGAGAATGAGGTGGGAGAATAACATTAACCGTAATTTGAGGGAAGTAGATTATATAGGGAATGATTGGAAAACATTAGCTCATGATAGGGATGTATGGAGAGTTTATGTCCGCGCGGACATGAACCTACGGGTTGGTTAGTGCCAGTGAATTAGTTATATTTAATATGCTGTTATTTACTAGACTTTTTTTTGCTAGAAGTCGTAATTTTTATTTTCGAAGCTTTGTCTCGCTCGGTCCACCGCTGTGGTCTCAAGCCTTGTCACGCAGCGGGCCCGGGTTCGATCCCCGGTCGGGGCAGTTTTTCTGGGTGAGGTTTTTATCGGGGTTTTTCCTCACCTGTAAGACAAATGTCAGGAAAACTTTAAGGCCCAAACGGTCCCCGAAATCATATGGCCATCATCTTCATCATTATCATCATCACCATCATCCTTCAGCCGGTGTGAAAAGCAACGGGAAGCTACCACACCTACACAATTCCCTAGTAAAGCGGGAGGCATAGCATGAAAATGCTATGATTGCAGTGAAGGACCTGCCTTCGGGCAGAATTACTATGGATGGATGTCTTTCTCGCACACAATGTAACAGCTGCCATACTATATACTTCTTCCGAGCTAAGTTCCACTTGTAATTTAAACAAAGCAGATATGTGATTGAATTTTCATTGGTCGAATAATGGTTTTACCTTTAAGGGTATAAGAAAATGTAGTTCGTTCTCTAATACTTGAAACGAAGGAAATAAAAATACTAAAAAATGTGTCTTCTAGCACATGTCTATTTAAGTTATTTGGGAGAATCTTAAAATATATAATTACAATTTGAATACATTAAATAAGCATTGGTTTTTATTCTTACAGAACGCGCAATGCATAATACATTGGAATTTATATTGTTTCAATATGGTATCTTTTTGTAGAATTTGTTCAAACATTGGAAAAGAAACCATCTGGAAAGCGGAAAGAAAACAAATATTTTGACTATTTGCCCCAAATGGGAGTCAATGACCAATCGCGTTTCAATGAATTTTGTTTTACAACTAATCACAGCCGTGTTTCAAATAAAGAAAGCTTCTCCTTTTTAACATTCTGAAACCGGTCAGAGCATTATTTTGCAGTGACTGGCTCTCTATAACAAATACGTTGAATATAGCAAACAATGAACAGATTCCTTCGACCTACACATTTGATAATTGTGTGTTCAATAACCGTGTTTTTAAATACTGATTTTACCTAGTTGTTTCCCAAAAAAACCTATAATGTTGGTTATAATATACAGTTTGATGTTTTTTCCCTCCACTAGGGTGCATTCTTACAATATTGCGATCCTATTTGGCAATAAATAGTATGATCAAGTTGCAGTGATGAACAAATGAAACATAACCAAACATTTCTCACTGGTTTTCAAACATCGCCGTTTACATTAAATATATAAATATATTAAAGTAACTATATTTAAATAATTATTTGTAGTAATCAGCTTAATTTTATTCGTTAAGTGTCCAAACAAATGCCACTCGTGATTTGCAAATCCTCTAGATAAATTGGAAATCACTCGTGGCATTACTTATGAATGTTGAGACTGCATTGCTAATTTAGGAAAGTGAGATGTGTCTATTCTTTAGACACGTTGTAACCAATTGCTTTGACTATTTAACTCATGCCCCAAATGGAAGTCAATGACCAATCACGTTTCAATGATTTCTGTTTTACAACCAATCACAGTAGTGTTTCACCAAATATTTATCAATATTAAATTTATCATATTAAAGAAAGCTCCTCCTTTTTAATATTCTGAACAAGTCTGACCATTATTTTGCAGTGACCGACTCTATAAGAAATACGGCTACCAGATTGTATATATAGTGCATGGATGTCAACACATAGCGCTTGCAGAAGTTAATATAAAACATTTGTAGCAATTGATTATACCACCAAAAAAAGAAACCACTGTTTGCACTTTCTTTAATGTATTTTTTCCCAGGTAATAATCCAGAAAAATATAATTGTCATATTTACATCATACGACATCAGAAATGAATTAATATACAGTTTGATGTGTTTAATTTTTTCTCCGCTAGAGATCATTCTTACAATATTGCGTTTCTTTGGCAATAAATAGTAAGATCTGCTTGCAGTGATAAACAAAAGAAGCAGATGAAGCTTACCAATCGTTTCTCATTTGTTTTCAAACTTCGCCATTTACATTAAATATATTTTTAAATAACTATAGTTAAATAATGATTTGTGAGTAAACAGCTTCATTTTATTCGTTAAATAGCCCTAACAAATGCCACTCTTGATTTCCAAACTCCCTAGATAAATTGGAAATCACTCGTGGCATTACTTATGATAATTCTGAATTTCTTCAACACAGATATATATTTTGAACTTTTAATTTATATTTATACACAAATACAGTCCTGATTTTGCAGTTATATTGTGTAATCTCAATTTTGTTTGTGGTTGACATTTTTTTACTAAAATAAAATATATAATAATAATTGCGTGTAAAATTGTAATGTAGACTACTGTCATAGCAGGATATATTTTAACGACTTTTAAAACCTGTAAATATCGACAATTTATTGTACTTCGTATATTGTAAATCATTATACAGTTTGAAAAACAAAGGAAAACATTACAAAAAAAAAATTGCATGAAAAAATGGGCACATAAAATTGTAAAGTACGAGATATGGCTGAATACTCTTCATGTAAGTTATTGGAATTACATGTACACTGCTTATAACTCATTCTTGCAAAATTGTCACATTTTATTTTCACTGAATTTTATCTAAAAAATCGTAGAGAAAAAAAAATTGGCTAAACTTTACATCCTGTGACGCGATTTTTTGAATTCCTTCATAAACTCCTGTCAAATTTTATTTCCTAGAGTTTCATTTTTCAAATTATTTACTCTCTTTACCATAATTTTTACATTTTTAACGATTATTTCAATATATTCTTCTATGATATTCAACAACATACGTAGCATGAATCCATATTGACTTTAACGGATATTCTATTCAACATCAATGACATGATCCAGTGCAGCCAACATAGAGTATGTACTAATTAACTGTACAGAATTTCAGAACTTACTATTTATTATTAGGCGTTGCATTCTTTCACAGGTTAGAATACTTAAATTCCGTTAGGTTAGCTTTTAGGTTGATCTTTCACAGGTTAGAGTACTTAAATTGCGTTAGGTTAGTTTTTAGTTAGTTAAATATCGTGTATATGTTGGCTGCATCCCGTGATTCCATAGTGTAAACAGTGTCGCGTTTGTTGGCGCATGCGGATGGTATATGATTGAAACTTAGAAACATGTTTCGCGTCACATGTAAAGTATTTCGAAAAATTGGATTTTATAATTAAAGAAAATATATTAATTCCGAGCTAAGTTCCAGTTGTCTGTAAACAAATTTCCATGAGATATTATACCGCCGAGTGTGTCTATTGGGGGAACCGTAGTGCTACTTTTAACTCCCATATGAGTTAATTGTGTACGGAACTGTCATCGATAGAAACAATGTTATTAGGCAACATCGTATTTTACGAAAATAAGACTGAATGCTACATAATATGTTTTAACAATAATTAGAAACTTTCTCCATTTCTTATTTATGTCAAAAATTATATATAAGCCTACCTAATTAGATGTTTACCGTTTTTCAATAATTTAGATAGAAAACCCTAATTTACAGGTAAAATTTCATTATGAGAATTTATGTTCCATGCTGACCTCTAAATTCTGCTTTTATTTTCACCACATCCTCAGTTGTTAATGTGAAATATTTTTCACTAAACTGTTTGAAAACATTAAGTAATGCCACGAGTGATTTCCAATTCACCTAGAGGATTTGGAAGTAAAGAGTGGCACTTGTTAAAACTATTTAACGAATAGAATTAAGCTGTTTACTCACAAATCATTATTTAAAAATAGTTATTTTAAAATATTTATACATTTAATGTAAACGGCGATGTTTGAAAACAAATGAGAAATGTTTGGTTATGTTTCATTTGTTCATCACTGCAAACATGATCATACTATTTATTGCCAAATAGGATCTAAATATTGTAAGAATGCACCCTAGTGGAGAAAAAATTAAATCAAACTGTACATTATAACCAACATTATAGGTTATTAATTCTTTTTTTTTCGGAAACAACTCAGTCAAATCAGTATTTAAAAACACAATTATCAAATGTGTAGGTAGAAGGAATCTGTTCATTATTTGCTATATTCAACATATTTCTTAGAGATTCAGTCACAGCCTGTTCAGAATATTAATACATAACAGTTTTAAAAAACTAAAACAACACCATTTATTAAAAAACCGAACTAAAAAATGAAAAATAATTTTAATTTCGAACACACTTGCTATAAAATTAAAGTGGTCAACAAAAAATCATCTTCAACACATGTAGAATAAAACTAGAGTTATCTAAAAAAAATAATTTTACCATCAAAAGCGTGGGGTGCTTTTTATGGTTTATACGTTTTCTTCTTAGAGACTTTACTTTTACCAATATCTGTTTATTATCAAATATATTAATTGATATAGAGCACCACACGCTTTTGATGGTAATTTTTTTTTGTAGATAACTCTAGTTTTATTCTAGATGTGTTGGAGATGATTTTTTTGTTGACCACTTTAATTTTATCCCAAGCGTGTTGGAAATTAAAATCATTTTTCATTTTTTAGTTCGGTTTTCTAATAAAGCGTGTTGTTTTAGTTTTTAAAACTATTATTTATTTTTTAGTTTGGTTTTCTAAAAATGTAAATATCCTTAAATTCGGTACTATTGTAGTATGAGCTAAAATAAATATCTTCTAAAAAATCCTCCGGGCCGGATATGAACCAGCGACCTATGGATTACTAAAATTACATACCACTACAGTCCACCACTCTACCAACTGAGCTACCACAAAGATAGACTAAAACGTCGATATGTCCGCAACCTATTATACCGGTCTTTATTTTTTTGATATCCTGATGATCCTGGCCAGGATCTTGGAAAAAAATATTAAATTATTGTATTGTCATTGGTCCTTTACAAGTATACAAAGTTTCAAGTCGATCCAATATTTTTAAGTTGGTGAAAATCGTGTTGAAAGATTCCGTTACATAGATAGATACAGGTCAAGCTAATATAAAGCGTGTAAAAAGGAGGAGCTTTCTTTATTTTGATCAAAATTCTATAATTATCGTGGTGAAACACGTCTGTGATTGGTTGTAAAACAAAATTCATTGAAACGTGATTGGTCATTGACTCCCATTTGGGGCACGAGTTAAATATTCAAAATAATTTGTTTCTCTCAGCTTTTCAAATGTTTTGCTTTCCATTGTACCGAAATCAAGATTTCGATACAGGGATTACGTCATACTGCGCAACCTATACGTCATCGCATCTCCATTTCGTGTGTGATCTTTGTGAACAGTGCCAAATTCTCTCCTACCTACCCCTTCCTTTCCTAGTACGCGCCGTGTGCTATCGCGCATACTCCCCTCTCCTAGTGAACTCTCATATAGAGCTGTGTTTTCTAACATCAGATCATCATCTGTTGAGTTGTCGCCGGAGTCTGGTCAATATAGCTCAGAAGAACTAGTTTGCTTTATTAGTCCTTTAGACCAGGGTGGGGCGGCAAGGACCGTGTACCCCAACCCTAGGCTGGACTAGTGTGTATGTAACTATGTGTTATGTTTCTTAATATTTTTTTTTTGTATAGATGATCAATGATAGTATTATTTTCTTTGTCAAATCAATTATTTATTCATTTATTTTCAATGTTATATCTGACTATCTTTTTGACTCGCATTAAACTTTAGTTGTCTATTTTAAGTACTTTTTGCCTATTTATTTAGTAGCTGGCCTATGTCAGATATGAAGGTAAAATTCCAAAGCTTACTCAAGCGTGTGTGAGTTCCTCTTTCCTTAAAGCTTCCACGATTATAGCTTGTAGCTTACTACACATTACATGTTTGATAATTTATTAAGGAAAGTTGAATTAATCTTTGCCTTTTATGGGCCCGGGCAAAGATATCTTAATTTGAGCAGTCTATGTTTTCTATTCAAAATATTTATCAACAATATTGGTTTGATCCAGCACCAACACGCGGTGCAATCTTTGGTAGCAGATCGCGTGTTTATGGGTTCAAGTCCCGGTGCACCATTGTTCTAAGAAAGTCTACAGAAAGAGGCCACATTGAAACAATAGATATTCCAATCTATTCTGCATTACGCGTGCGTAAGAATTAAACAATTAAATGCTTATTTATTTAAATGTAATAAAATTGTAAGCTATATTTTAAAATTGTGCCATATAACTTTATATAGACATGTGCTAGATAATATAAACTCACATTCACACACTAGCTATATCGAACCCTTAGGTTCATGGCTCTCAATACATCCCTATCCTGAGTGAATGTTTTCCTGTATAATATCCCTCAAATCATGGTTAATGTTATTCTCCCACCTCATTCTTGGTCTATCAACTAGGCGTTTTCCCTCTGGTTTTCCTACAAGAAGTTTCCAAGCACCTTTTCCATTCTCCGTATGTCCTACCTATCGTATCTACGAGACTTATTTTTTCTTATTATATTTGGCGTTTTTTATTAATAATAATATTTGTATTTTCTTTATTTGGAGTGTTAGAAAGAGAACTGCATTTTCTTACAGGCTTAAAGGTAAAACCGTGCTAGAAAAAACAGTCATACAACTGGTTTGTTTACATTACAACTGGAACTTAGCTCGGTAAAGAGGCTAAGTGAGAGGTGTAAGTTGCAATTTATGCTGAAGTATATAAAACAAGTTAAATTCCCAAATAAGAAATAAGACTGCAAGTCTACATTAGTAGTAAAAGCGTAGTAGTTTATAAAATCGACATTTCATCACGTGGGACCTCCTCCCGTTATTCTCGATTTCTGTTCTGCTCACGTATCGATTTGAACAAGTTTGTTTGATTTATGAATTATTAATACCACATCATACATCTATTAAGAGCAGCACTATTCATCTCACTGACGTCACATCTCACAACTGCGCATGCGTGATCTTTATGGGTTGTATTGTCTGGGTACACTACCTGACCAAAAAACTTCCAATCGATGACTTCTAAAATTACAACTGTAATTTTAAGGACATAAAATGTCGAATGCATACTTCGCAAGGGTAAATATTACTGTATATTTCACCATCAACATTAAATATTTCACTACTAGGTGGAGCATAGGACCGTAATAAAATTTCTCCATTTAGCCATGTTATCTGCCAATTTCTTCACCTCCAACCAAGATTTTTTTATTTATTTTTTTTACTTCACGTGTTTCTCCGTCAACAGTCCTCTTCCAAGTTATTTTTGGTTTTCCTCTCTTCATTACACCTTGAGAATCCCAGTCCTGTGCGCATCTTTCCATTGGAGTTTGAGGTTTACGCAGAGTATGTCCAATCCACCGCCATTTTCTTTCCTTTATTTGCTTTTCGATATACGCTTGCTCAGTTTTGTGCCTTAGTTCTTGGTTTGAGATTATATCAGGCCGTCTCATATTTAATATCCGACGTAAACACCTATTCACGTACAACTGTCATATATTTATAGCTCGTAAAAGTATCTCAAACGTGAAGTAACAGACCATTGAGAATTTAATTTCCCTATTGGAATTAAGGTAGTATTATTTGGCGGTAGTGACATTTCTGGTGTTCTATCCTGGCTTTGGCGTAACCCGCTTCTGAGGTTGGGGCGTCTGGAAGGCGGTGTTATGCTACCCGAAGATATGAGTTATGATGATGATAGCGGTGCGCCAGGAGAGTCCTAAATCCTAAATTTAATTAAGGGGGAATAAGAATAATGATGATGATGATTGTCATATGATGTTGGGGTCCGTTTGGACCTTGAAGCATCCTCACATTTGCCTTACAGGCGAGGAAACTTGTTTCGACCGAGACTTGAACTCGGACCCGGTGCTTAACAAGGTAGCACGCTACCTAGAGACCATAGCGGTGTGTTCCAATGATAATTTGGTGTATTTCGGATTTTTCTTACGTCAACATCTCATTCAATTCTCAGGCATTTTCTGGATTAAATATATATACACACACACCTGGTGGATGTTACATTAAGCGTTCGCGCATGCGCACTGCAATTCTTGAGAGATACAAGTTGCGAACATAGATAAATATTTAATAATTGTAAAATATGTTCTAAGAATCGTTGAAAAAATTTTAAAATACTTCCAAATGTTATTAAAAATGGTAAAAGTATATACTGCAACAGTATAATCATATTTTATGGAATATCATAGAACGTGACTATCTAAAGTTGAATCATCTAGCGGTAAGTTTTGCAAATTACGGATTCCCATTTGTTTTCTATGCGTCTGATATAATATAGTGAGCGTAAAAAATAATATATTTATTCATCTCGCTATCATGAGCTTATTACGTAATAATGAAATAATAATGATGATAATAATAATAATAATAATAATAATTATTATTATTATTATTATTACTGAAGCTTTTATAAGATTCTCTACCCCGTTACGGATAAAACACATTCATTGTAGATTATGCTAAACTTCAAGTATAAGTAGATGTTCAATTGTCTTACCTTATCAGCAACAATAGGCTTCGATATTTCGTTCAGTAAAAACTAAAGCGGATATTGCAACTATTTTTGCTCGTAAAACACTGAAATAATGCGTTCGAACAATACAAATGTAAACGAATATAACAGACCGGTTTAACTCAAAACAAAGCACTACCAAGCGCAATTCACCATCTCACCAGCAAGGTCAATCATGTACTAAAACTTCTCGACTCATCCTGAATATCTCGAACGACACATGATATCGAAAACAACAGTGCTACAATCGAAATTTAATACAGAATAGAACAAATGACACACAATAACCTTTACCAGATTTTTGTTAGCATTTATAACTTTCCTTATCATTGCATTATTTTCATACGCTGTGATCTCGAGGTAGTGTGCTGCTTTGTCATGCAGCGGGCCCGGGTTCGATCCCCGGTCGGGGCAGTTTTTCTGGGTGAGGTTTTTATCGGGGTTTTTCCTCACCTGTAAGACAAATGTCAGGAAAACTTTAAGGCCCAAACGGTCCCCGAAATCATATGGCCGTCATTATCATAAGTAATGCCACGAGTGATTTCCAAATTATCGATAAATTCACGACTCACGAAGTGAGGAGTGAATTTATCAAGAGAATTTGGAAATCAAGAGTGGCATTTGTTAGGACTATTTAACGAATAAAATTAAGCTGTTTACTCACAAATCATTATTTAACTATAGTTATTTTAAAATATTTATATATTTAATGTAAACGGCGATGTTTGAAAACAAATGAGAAACGATAGGTACGCTTCTACTGCTTCATTTGTTTATCACTGCAACCAGATCATACTATTTATTGCCAAAGGAACGCAATATTGTAAGGAGGAGCTTTCTTTAATATGGTAATCATAACACTGATAAATATTTGGTGAAACACGATTCTGATTGGTTGTAAAACAGAAATCATTGAAACGTGATTGGTCATTGACTCCCATTTAGGGCATGAGTTAAATAGTCATCATCATCCTTCACCGGTGTGGAAAGCAACATGAAGCTACCACACCTACAATTCCCTAATAAAGCTACAAGCATAGCAATGAAAATGCTATGATTGCAGTGAAGGTCCTGCCCTCGGGCAGAATTACTATGGATGTATATATATATATATATATATATATATATATATATATATATACACTAGCTAATACCGGGCGTGCGTTGCTACGCCTGAATAAATGAAATACTAAAGGTTAATTAAATTGCATGGTATACGCTGATACGAACCAAACATGGCGGTTGCTAGTCAATTTTTAATTTCGGATTTCAGGTAAACCTCCACTTCTAAATGCCGGATTCCGCTCATTTTTGATAATATATACCTAGGTTTATTTCTGTAGGATGTACTGAGTTTCCTTGTGAAACATTGAAAATTGTGACCACTAGAGTTATTTTTAAATGTTCACTTCAGGTGAACTCCAACACCTAATGGACCCACTAAAACACACACACACACACACACACACAAAATGTCATCAAAATTGGTCCACTTCTAAATGTCGGTCTTCGCTGATTTTTGGATAATAACTGTCGGTTTATTTTAATACGATATACAAAGTTTCGCTTTGAAATATGGAAAAAATGTGATGGCTAGAGTGATTTTTAAATTTTCACTTCAGGTGAACTCGTACACCTAATGGTTTTAGAGGGTCCAATCGTGAATCTATATCATCGAGGAACCCAATCAGACGCACAAAAGGTAATCAAAATCGATCCAGCCGTTTAGTATATATACCAACTCTTTAATTGGCAATTTATCCTATACTATATTATACATTTATTTCAGTTATTTAATATTGTTTTTAAAATAATAGAAAAACAAACTAACAGAAATTACATAAATTGATGTGAAATTACATAATAATTAACAGGGTTTCATGTAAAAAAAAGATACGAATGCAATACATATAGTTTATATTAAAATACATTTTGTTACATGTATGATACCATAAAACAAAGTCTCAAGGGAACTAGAAAGGGGATATTTAAAAAAAATATAAAACAATGGCAGTTCCGACAGTACTACAATGGATCGGGTCTTAACCAAAAACCAGGAACGAAGAATAGAAACGTCAGGAACGAGGTTCTTAAGGGGTTTACAATAGGAGATCGGAAACGAACTGAAGATATACGTAAGAACAGAACTAAATATATTTACGCTATTAGAAGGATTGCACAATACAGAGAAGAATGAATGGACCATATTAATAGAATAAATAGCATCAGAATCTCAAAACAGAATCTTCACAACGTACCACTAGGACGAAGAAATGTAGGAAGACCCAATAAAAGATGGGACAGACCAATTCTAACATGAGATCGGAACACATCTTAAGGTCTAATCCTTGATGGCGATGAGAATATATATTATTCAACTATTTGTATATGAAACAGGAACAAAAGACAACCGTAAGTTATAGACTACATAACAGTGAGCTACAGTACATGATCTTTATGGGATACCAGTCTCGTAGACTGCGATGGGCAGGACATGTGGCACGAATGGTGAATGATAGAGGAACATAGAATCTCCTAGTAGGAAAATCAGATGGAAGGCGCCCAGTATGCAGACCAAAATGAAGTGGTAGAATAATAAAAATAATGATTTGAGGAAGTAAATTATACAGGGGAAGATTGGAAAACATTACATCATGATTGGGATGTATGGAGAGCTCATGTCCGCGCGGCCATGAACCCATGGGTTCAATAATGCCAGTGAGTTAGTAACAATACCGCATGTCGCATATTGGGCTAAATTAGCATTTTATGACGTCAAATGTCGGCCGCGGTGGACTAGTGGTTATGCTCCTTGCCTCTAGTTCCGAGGGTCGCGGGTTCAAACCCGGACGGAGTCGATGGACTGTTTTAGGACGGAAAAATCCAAGGAGCAAGTCCTCCGGGAGGATCTTCAAGCCGTGGGTTCCGAGTCTTAAGATTTTCAGGCTCATAAAAGATCCTTAAGCTTGAATAAAGAGGCCTCTAAGCAAAATTTACCGACATCAACATCTTAGTAATACCTTAGTTGCCTGTTAGAAGTCTCATTGGGTCGGTGTGTTGACCGCATGCCATCCATGACATCTATGAGTAAATAAGATAACTAAAAATTAACTTGGTCTAGTAACTCCTTACAAAGGAGAAGCTATGACTCAACAATGGGCTACGCCATTATAAATAGATGACGTCAAATATTAATGTTTCTATCATGAATAATAAAGGCCTACATTTGGTTTATTGAAGTTTGTTGAGTATTCAGAATGAATGTGGAAAACGTATTATTTACCTTCTTGTGTTTATAAGCGGAAGGCAGAGATAAGGAGTGTTTTGGTCTCTGTCGCAGGCTATTCTTGGCGCAGTGCCAAACAGATGTGTGTTGACAGATTTCAATCATCTACATTATAAACAGGAGATAAAGGCGTGTATTTTCATTATTTAAAATTCTTCTTCTTCTTCCTTTTCAGGATTAGGTCAATTCGACCTGTTCCGGTCTCAAGTCCATCGTTTCCTTGGCCGTCCCAAAGATATTTTTCCATGTGGTTTGTAGGTGTTGATCTTTTTGGGTAATCTTGTATTGTCCATTTTGTCTAAATGGTCTTTCCATTGGTATTTGTGCTCTTCTAGTTTATCGACTATTGAAAATATCTCCAGTTCATTTCTTATTGATTCACTGTGTAATCTATCCATGCGTGTACATCCTTTTACGGATCTTAAAAATTTCATTTCAGTGGCTTGAATGTGTGAGATGTCTTTTTTTTTGTAAGTACCCAAGATTCATATACATATAAAAGAACAGGAACAATTATTTAAAATTAAATATAAATATATCCTCAACCTGTTTCCAACTTTGGGTCGGGTCGAGGAATGAGATGAGATGAAGTCCGATGCCGGCCGATTACACCTGACGCACCATAACAGGAGCGGATGAATGAAATGAAACTAAATGGATGAGTATGGAGAAATGGTGGAATGAAATTTGTGATAGGGAAAAACGGGAGAAACCGCGAGAAAAACATGCCCAAACTCCGTTTCATCCACCACGAAACCCACATGGAGTGACCGAGACCAGATCTCGGAACCCCAGCGGTGAGAGACGAACATCTAATCGCTTGCGCCACGGAGCCGCCATTATTTAAAATTATTTTTACAAAATTAATGTCTTCCTTACAAACCCGTGCAAACGTTTCATTAAAAAAATACAAAATCTCCAAAATACTTAAAACTTTTTAAGTTGAGTTATAAAAAATGTGCTGACCAAAGAGAGATGAATAGAGAGGTGAATGGAGAAGACTTCACAACACTGAACTACATGATATTTATGGGAAACCAGATATAACAAGAACAGTTAAGTCTCGTAGACTGCGATGAGCTTTTGATCCAAAATTTTTCCTAAGAACTTTATTCTCAAAAACTCGTAATATTTTCTCCTCTTTTAAAATGAGTCCATGTTTCACATCCATATAATATAACTGGGAGAATAACAGTTTTATATATTATTAGTTTAATGTTTTCTGAGAGAAATTGGGACGACAATAGTATCTGTAATGCATAATAAGATGCATTTCCAGATTTTATTGAGCAAATGTTTAATTTTTTGTGCATCTCATTCCTTCTTCCTCTTCTTCTTCTCCTTTTTCTATATTTGTAGGATATTCATCTTGTTTATTTCCCAAATCACTCATCGGAGGAAGTCGTATTGGATGTGTATCCACCGTCTATCCATCTCTTGGCTGGTCTTCCTCTTGCTCTTCTCCCGTCCATTGGTCTATCGTCTCTTTAGCTCTTTTTTGAAAGTCTGTTATCTTCCATTCTTTCTATATGATATTTCCAATATTTTCGTCTGTCTATAATGAATTTGGTTATGTCTTGAATTTGACATTTGTCTCTAATATCTGCATTGCTATCAAATAATGTTTTCCCCTGAATAGTTCTTAAGAGCTTCGTTTCACATGTGCTTATTATTTGTTTAGTTTTTGTTATCGGCGCTAGTTTCTGATCCATATTATGTGTGCATATCATTCCTGTTTGTAATTATTGTTCCTAGGTATTTAAATTCAGCCACTTCTTTAAAATGTATCTTAGGAATAAAAAAAATGGGTCTTTCGGCGCGTCGTTAGCAAAGTCCACATGGCGCTGCAGTGACTGTACTAGAGAGTGCGCGTTTTTTTTGTTTTGTGTTCGTGTTTTTAAGGAAGACGTGACGCGCTTCAGTTATGACGTTGGGAAGTGTGATGGATGTGCCTACAGCGGGGTGTGAGCCCGAGTCCTGTATTAATACGTGTTAACCTCGTCATCACAGCATTCCTAACCTCACATTTCACTTAAAATGTTTATTTCCTTTAAACGTGGACACATTTTTCAAAAAGAGATGCAAAATTATAATAATAATCCATCCATCCATAGTAATTCTGGCAGGTCCTTCACTGCAATCATAGCATTTTCATGCTATGCTTGCAGCTTTACTAGGGAATTGTGTAGATGTGGTAGCTTCCCGTTGCTTTCCACACCGGTGAAGGATGATGATGATGATGATAATGATAAGGATGATGACCATGTGATTTCGGGGACCGTTTGGGCCTTAAACTTTTCCTGACATTTATCTTACAGGTGAGGAAAAACCCCGATAAAAACCTCACCCAGAAAAACTGCCCCGACCGGTGATCGAACCCGGGCCCGCTGCGTGACAAGCCAGCACGCTACCTCGAGACCACAGCGGTGAACATAATAATAATAGTAATAATAATAATAATAATAGTAATAATAATAATAATAATAATAATAATAATAATAATACAATTCAAAATTAGACAAACTAAAAAAATAATACAATAAGACAAATTATGAATGTAGAAAAAAATATTGTACAAGAGATGAAGAAATCCAACTAAGATGGTATATACATATAATGAGAAGAAGAGACACAGAAACAAACAAAGAGGTATTGAAATGGATACCTCCTGGAAAAAGGAAACGTGGTAGACCAAAGCCAACGTGGATAAATGGAATTCAAGACAGCATGAAGAAGATAAATATGACAGAAGCAGACACACACGATCGGGAAGTGTGGAAGAAAAAAATTGTATAATTTGGTTGAGGATACCTATGTATATAGCAGAAACAATCCTGAATAAAGATAATAATAATAATAATAATAATAATAATATAATATAATAATAATAATAAAATTTTTATTAGGAATATTCCACAATACAGTGTTTCCCCTTCAACCCAAAGTGAATTGTCGCCAGAAGTTCCTGTCTGCAGCATCTTCTTCACTCAAATCTCTAGCTTCCATACTTCTCCTCACTCCATCTATCCAACGTTCTCTAGGTCTGCTTCTTCCACTTCTTCCATTAGCTTCTCAATCATGGATCTTCTTTGGTATTCTATCTTCTTCCATTCTTATGAGGTGTCCATACCATTTCAAACCTTTTCTTCTATTTTTACTAATATGTTTTTTTCAACTTGCATAATTTCGAAGAAAAAAAAAATAATAATAATAATAATAATAATAATAATAATAATAATTCGGCTGATTTCCATGAAGCTTCTCAGTAAGATAAATGTCTCCTGGAAGCGTTACGAGCGCTTCGCAGGACAAGGATGGTGGAAGGGCTGCTTCCTCTGAGCCTCCAAACATGCTCCTCTGGGTATCCACCCCCCAAGAGAGGGCTGCTTCTTCCGCTCTTCAAGCCCTACAAGTTTAGCTGTGCTATTCCTTGTCGCCCTGTTGACCGTTGAAGACTTGACGAAGATGTGGCCGCCCAATATGGATACAGACGCCATTCCTTCGTTGTGAGCTATACTTAGTTCCCCTCGCCTCTTACCCACCAGCAAGATTATCCTAAGTCAATCTTCCCCAGTAGAGTCGTCTGGTTCATCGGGTACTAAGCCCCCCCCCACCACGTCAAGGATTTAAAACACTATACTATGTTGTATAGCGGAGTAGAACAGACAACAAGAGCGCAGTGTGGAGTAGCAATTTTAATAAATGAAAAATGGAAGAACAAATTGAATAGCTATGAGTTTATAAATGAAAGAATCCTGATAGCCAGATTTAAAATTGAAAGAGGATATATGATGATAATTGCTGTGTATGCCCCAGAGGAAGGTAAGAAAGAAGACACAAAAAAAATTTATAAAACATTACAAACATTAGTTGATAAATATACAAAAGATCATCATTTAATAATAAGTGGAGACTTAAATGCCAGAGTAGGCAATGTCCCTATACATAATGTAATAGGAAATAATGGAGAAATAACAGTAAATGAAAATGGACAGGATTTGAGACAGTTTTCAGCCTATAATCAATTAAAAATAATGAATACCTATTTCCGAAAAAAGGACATACATAAATATACAAGAAGTGGATATAACTCAAGATCAATAATTGACTATTTAATCGTAAACAACAAGCTTGGAGCCTTGGTAAAAGATGTGAGAGTACATAGAGGCAGCGATATATACTCTGATCACTATCTCGTGATAAGTAAAATAAACATAATAGCTAAATGGCGGAAAAATAACATAAAGAACAAAAGAAACCAAGAAGAAGTATATAAAGTATATTTATTACAAGATCAAAGTATTAGACAACATTATGAAAGCAGAATGAATAAATATATATCAGAGATAGCGACGTCAGAAGATATAAATATTGAATGGGAAAATATATCAAATGTAATACATAAAACAGCAAATGAGATATTAGGAAAGAAAAATAGAATAAGAAATAGGAAGGGCTTGAGAGCTTGGAATGCGAATATACAAAATGCAGTGAATGAAAAACAAAAAGCATATCATACATACTTACGACTGAAAACAGAAGAATCTTATGAAGAATATAAAATGAAAAGGAGAATTGCTAAAAGCATTATAAGAAAGCCCATCAGGAGTCATGGGATAAATTTATAAGCTCAGTAGAACATGATATGTATGGAAGACAAGAAATAGGTTATAAATTAGTGAAACATCTAAATCAGACTGAGAAAGATTCTGCCAGATTGAATATAATCCCAGAACAAGAATGGATCTAACATTATGAAAAACTTTGGAAAAAGGAGGAAATTGAAGGAAAAGAGAACAATGAGGAAGAAATAAAAGTGGAAAATATTGATGTAATAGACATAAATGAATTAGAAATGGCTTTGAAAACCACTAAGAATAGGAAAGCAACAGGATTAGATAATATAAATATGGAGTTATTCAAATATAGTGGAATATTGTGTAAACTACGAATACTCCAGCTAATTAATATATGTTGGCAGACCTATGGGATTCCAACCACTTGGAAAACAGCAATTGTGAAGAATATATTCAAAAGAGGAGACCGGAGAAATTGCGAGAATTACAGAGGGATTAGCTTAATGAATACTGGCTACAAGATATATACGAAAATAATAAATAATAGATTGAGAAACATAACAGAAGTAATAATAAATGAAAATCAAAGTGGATTCAGAAAGGGAAGGTCATGTATAGACAATGTCTTTACACTGAAACAACTCATAGAAAAGAGAAGAGAGCATAACTTAGAAACTCACATAGGATTTATAGATTTGGATAAGGCCTTCGATCGAGTAAACAGACAAAAATTATGGGAAATATTACGAATGAAAGGATACCCGCTGTGCCTTGTTGAAACAATAAAGAAAATATATGAAGACACAAATATAATTATAGATACTGGATTCAAAAGAACAGATGCAATCAAAACAAATACTGGATTACGACAAGGATGTAGTTTATCACCCACTTTGTTTAATATATATATAGACGATATTTTAAATAAATGGAAAGTTTTAGTAAATCCAGGAATAAGAATGGATAATAAAGTGTGCATAAATAATCTTCTATTTGCTGACGATGTAATCATAATACAGAAAAATGAAGACGACTTACAGAAACCAATGCATGCATTAAATGAAATATGTAAGTTATACGATCTAAAGATTTCTGTAAGGAAAACGAAGACCATAGCTTTTAGAGGAAGAGATCCAGTGAGATCCAAAATTATTTTAGAAAATCAAAGTATAGAACAGGTGTCTAGTTTCAAATATTTGGGCTGTGATGTTGGCTACAATGTGGAAAGAGATATTGACTCCAAAATAAATAAATTTCAGACGGTGTGTGGAACAATACGGAGAACATTCAAAAATAAAATTAGAAAAGAAACAAAGATAAAAATGTATAATGTTATGGCGGTTCCCACAATATTGTATGGATGTGAAACTTGGGCTCCAGTGAAAAAACAGAAGGATAGAATACAGACGGCAGAGGTGCGGTTCCTAAGACAAGTAAAAGGATGTACAAGACTTGATAGAATAAGAAATGAGGATATAAGAGAAAAATTGAAAGTACAGCCTTTATTGGATAAAGTCACGAATTACAGACAGAAATGGATTGATCACATGGATGGAATGAGTAAGGAGAGATATCCATTGTTAGCAAGAAATTATCAAGCAAGAGGAAGGCGTGATGTTGGAATACCTAGAAGACGTTGGGCTGATGCATTATGAAGTCGGAACGGGCAATTGCCTAATCCCTGGAGTGATGATGATGAATAATAATAATAATAATAATAACAATAATAATAATAATACTAAAATAATAATAATAATAATAATAACAATCTTCTTCTACATCATAGAATTAGATCATAGACATGTTTTCACATCAAGAGATCGTATCCCTCCATCTAGTTATGGAGCGTCCAATACTTCCTCTTCCCTTGGGTTGGCAGTGAAGCAAAATTTATGGGAGTCTATTGGGTGTCATTTTTTCTATATGTTGAAGCCAGTTAGATCTTAAATTTTGAATTTTATCTATAACACTGTATATGTTTAATTCGGTTATTTCTTCATTATATTTCTTATCTAACAATATAGCTATAGCCTGCTACTGAACGTAAGAATGTCATTTCAACTACTTCCATTTTCATTTTATCTGATCTATTAAGCGCCTAATTTTGAAGAAATATTTTAGTATAGATCTTCATTATGCCCCTCGTTGTGGCGACAATTTTGAAGAAGTAATTCTTTTCCCATACTATGGTGATGTTTTGAAGCAGCAAACTCTCGTCATATCCGATGATGTAGTAACATTTTGAAGGATTAGTGTCCCAAAAAAGAATTACTGGTTCAGGTTGGGTTTAATTTTCGATAGAGCTAGATTCTCTTCTCAAGGTCGAAGTTGGTACACAAGATAGGAAAACACTTTAAAATCACTAATAACTGATTCTTGTAGAAATAGTTGTAAATTTATTTACTATTTAATTTCCCAGCAAATGAAGTAAATATAGGTGGTATTATTCTTCACCGTCAATTAAAATTAAATTATTTTCTTTTCTTGAATCAAATATCACATTTTATCAGGAGAGCTGTTATTGCTTCTATCCTTGATGAAAATTATATGCTGACTGACTAGTGTAATTCTGTTATAATTTTTAAAGAACATTATTACATCACATGATTTTATATTTAAATTCTATTGGTTAATGGTCCATTAAATACCAGGTTTAAATTTGATTTGTTAAATCAAAAAGTTCATTGTTTTAACACCCAATCAGAATTTAGTATACTTTTATTTAAAAATATTAAGTTAAGCAGGTGTTCCTATTACAGTTATAACAGAAAGCTTTATATTTCAGACAACAATGACTTAAAACACAATTTTAAAAGCATGATTTAGAAAGACTGTTATATAATACAATTTCTTTAATTGTTACTGAGACTTTTTATTCAACAATGAACAACAATTAATTATTTAGATGTTTTTCTTTATTTAAGTTATATTTAAATATTAAAAGAATTTTAAATTATAAAAATTATTAACTTAAACTTTCATATTTATTATGATATTAAAATCCTGCTATAATTTTAACAAGCATATGTTAGCTTAGGCACTGCCATTGTTTTATAGGATTTTAATTGTGGGATTTTTAATGTTTTATTTTTTAGAGTTATTTTTATTGATCCGCACATATTATAAAATATGTTTAATTCTAACTTTACATCATTATTTTGGCAGAAGATAAGTTAAACCCTAAGTAGTTGAAATTGTTTATTGATTATTATTTTGCATAATAATTATTTATTATTTATTTATATACAGATTTTCAATGTTTACACATCTTTCTGTGCCCAAAGTTTTATTTTCTTTCTTCACTCGTCTGTATCCATCCACTCTATGTCCTCCAGTCTTCTTGTTCTCATTCCAGTTCTTATTTCTTGCATCCACGAGTTTCGAGGTCTTCTTGTTCTCATTCCAGTTATTTTTTTTTTTCGACGACCACCTGAACTACTGTCAATATAATACAACATTCTTTTCTAAACAGAAAGAAACAAAACCAGGTGAGTATGAATGTTCGACTATTGTGTAGAAAATATTAAAGTATTTGAAATTATAAATTCCTGTCTCTCGGAAATCTTGCATGATGGAGAAAACCCGATATCATATTTGAATTCAGGAGAAAAAATACTATCAGAACCACATATTTTTCTTTCTGAGACAAAAAAAAGTGTTTTTTTTTGTTGCTCAGTGTTATTAGCAAATCTAATGTTCTTATTGTATATCTGGCTTAACTTGGCAAAGAGAGAGATGGAAATATAAGGGTAGATCCTTGACCGCTTTCGCCCAGTTACAAAAGAAAGAACCCACCCTGTTGTCAGTTTACGTCTTCCCCCTTACCCTTATTAACATCTGGACAAATTTATACACATAAATGACTACGGACTTACAAACTATCAGTTTGCAACAAACATTCACCAATTTCCCTTAATTAAAGTTCTTCATCGTTATCGATAATTGGGGTTTGAAAATAGTCTATATAAGTCCGTAGTCATTTATGTACATTTTTAAATTCATGTTAATTAGGCCTACTAAGATTGGTTGGAGAAAACCCTCAATGATGGGATGAATTCTCAAAATGAATGAATGTAATCATATATGTACAAAGCTACTGTTTATAGTAAGTAATTTGCTTAACATAATGCAGGCAAACAGAAAAGGAAGACCAAGAACAACCTGGAAGAACAACATTCAAAATTCAATGAGGAAATTTGGTGTAACAGATGAAGACACAGAGGGCATAGAACGATGGAGAACTTTAATTAAGGTAAATTTGTGAATGTTTGTTGCAAACTGATAGTCCGTAGTCATTCATATATTTTTTTTTATTTAAATTCATGTTAATTAAGATTGTTTGGAGAAAACCCTCAATGATGAGGATAATTCTCAAAATGAATGTGTGTAATCATGTATGTATAAAGCTACTGTTTATAGTAAGTAATTTGTTTAACATAATGCAGGCAATCATGTTAACATGATCCAGATTGCAACAACATCGTAAGTTCACACAAAATGGAGATGAGATAAAATCTTCCCCCGTGTTTTTATAATTAAGACCGGGGTAAACCTCCACCTGCGCACTCCAATGAATTTTTCATGAGATTAGTTGAATTTAATGAACAAAACTTCTCAAACATTCTTATGCTAATAAAATATAAAGATAACTCCCATATTAACTATAGCAATACTTAGATACGTGAGAACCAAACTGTTGTGTCCATTTCACATTAACATATGAACCGCTATTCGTAAAATATTTGAGAGATTCCTCTGTTTTTCTTTCTACTCATATATTATCTTACGTAGACTTATACATTAACAATACATAATAGAACAATTTTCGTTTAAACTGGAGTTCTCAGGTAGCTCAGTTGGTAGAGCACTGGCATAGAAAGCCATAGGTCCTGGGTTCAAACTCCAGTCTGAGCGTATATTTTTCTCTTCAAATATAATCTACACAGAATGTTGAGACATTCTCATTACAAATTTCTAGGGCTTGCAAATAAAAGTGATTTGATAGATTCTACAGTAAGGTAAGGTGGTTTCTCTCATTTATAATCGTGAAGGAGATCCAATATCTATTTTACACAAAACAATACAAACTGAAGAAATTTAAAAAGATTAGAAAGATAATGGGAATGGACAGTTTATGACAAATGAGGGAAATTTTGAAGAAGTGGCTGAATTCAAAAACCTACGTACAATAATTACAAACAGGAACGAGATGCATAAAGAAATTAAACATAGGCTGAATTTTGGAAATGCATGTTATTATGCATTACAGAAACTCTTGTCCCAACTTCTCTAAGAAAACGTTAAACTGAAATAAACATAAAACTCTTATTCTCCCAGTTAGGCTATATTATATAGATATGAAACATGGATTCCTACTATAAGGAAGGAAAAATATTACGAGTATTTGAGAATAATTTGAGCAATTTTTTTTGGACCAAAGAGATTGGCAGACAGACGAATGGAGAAGACTGCATAACAGTGAGCTACATGATCTTTATAGGAAGATATAACAAGAACAGTTAAGTCTCGTAGACTGCGATGAACAGGACATGTGGCACCAATGACAAGTGAAAGAGGGGCATGGTAACTTGTAGTAAAACCAGAGGAAAAATTCCAAGTTAGTAGATTGAAAGGTGGAAGAATAGTATTAACCATGATATGAGGGAAGTAAATTATACAGGAGATGATTGGAATGTAGGGAGAGCTTATGCCTGCGGGGCCATTAACCTGCGGGTTCGATAGTGTCAATGAGTGAGTTAGTTAATTCTGTGGAAGGTAGGTATAAAACTTTGATTGTAGCCTATGATGCAAAAGTTGTTAGATCGAGAGAAACATTAGGCCTGATTCCATAATTCTGATTAAGGTACATTAAAAATAAATATTAACAATACATTTATCGCTTTTTGTTAATTATGTTTTAATTAATTTGTTTAGCATTCCATATGTTTGAATGTAATTTCTCCAATTTGTTTGGTGTTAATGAAAAAACCAGAACAATGTTATAGCTTTAAAATGCAATACAATATAAAGATAAGTAGGGCCTAATATTATTACGCAAGAATATGAAGACACGGAGTTTATGTTCAGAAAATTATTGGAACAATACGATAACTGGGGTGTGAAAATAAATTTAGAAAAAATTATATGGGATGAGAGCAGACACTGAAGATATAAAATTAGGAGATCAGGAGGGGTATACTAGAGGATGTGAAGAATTTGAATAATTGGGGGTAAAGGTAGATGAAGAGGATAAACAAGAAAGTGACATTAAGAACAGAATAAATAAAGGTAGAGCAATAATAGCAATGATAAATGGTGTCCAATAGAACAAACATATAACCATGAAAAAAAGTTACAAATATAATTCAATAGTGAGAAGTACTGTCATATACTGCTACTTCCGACACTCTACTGGACTTAATTGTGACTACACATCCACAGAAAGTACTGTCATATGGACAAATTCCTGCTCCTGGCATATCTGCTCATGACATTGTATTCGTAGAATACTCACTCCAATGTCCTAAAAGACGCTCTAAATTAATTACGTACAGAAATTTACAAAACATAGACGATACTAAACTAAAATCAGACGCTTTAGAACTACCTTGGTATTCAATATGGAATCTTAGATCAGTTGATGAAAAAGTAGACACATTTAATACACTGATACTACAACTATACGACAGACATGCACCAGTAAAAACCCGACGATTTTCCCGCTCCCCTGCTCCCTGGATGAATGATTCAATACGTGAACTTATGTCAAAACGAGACAAAGCATACCGAACATACAGACGACATAAAAATGACGAGAACTGGCAACTGTACAAAGAACTTAGAAACACAACTACACAAACTATACGTAATGCCAAACTACGACACGCCCACAGTATAATCGGACCTGAAATAAGTGCACGGGACACTTGGCGAAAGCTCCGTGCAAAGGGACTTAGACAGTTGAATCCTTCAACTGACTCTATAGACATTTCTGTAGATGACTTAAATTAACATTTTACCTCAATACCCAAGACACCTCCAGACAACAAGACTAAAATAGACATTCTTAAAGACTTATCCCCCATCCCCACATATAGGAAGAAATAAATTTTACTTTTACGACATTTCGCCTATAGACGTTAACGTTAAAAAAGCACTCAAGCGGATTAAATCCAATGCGCAAGGAACAGATAACATCAGCATTTTAATGCTAAATAAAATCATTGACATTATTCTACCCACAGTGACTCATATTTTCAATGCTTCCCTTATAACTTCTATCTTCCCTATTGTATGGAAACAGTCTAGAGTTCGGCCTATACCAAAAATAAGTACACCTACTAACTGTAATGACTTCCGACCGATTAGCATCCTTCCGACATTATCTAAAGCCCTGGAATATATTGTACATAAGCAAATGACTGATTATCTCCAAGAAAATCACCTCCTTGATCCTTATCAATCCGGCTTTAGATCTGGTCATAGCACAACCACAGCTTTGCTAAAAATTACCGAAGATATTCGTGAAGCCGTGGACAGACGTCAATTGACTCCTTTAACCTTACTTGACTTCAGCAAAGCTTTTGACACAGTAGACCACGACTTACTTATGATAAAGCTCAAGCACCTACATTTGTCTGACAGCGCTGTATCCTGGTTCGACTCATACCTGCACGGTCGTCAACAATACGTTTCATTAAACTCTAGATCTTCGACTTGGCGTAACGTGCCGGCTGGAGTCCCCCAGGGCAGTGTTCTCGGACCTCTTCTTTTCTCAATCTACATAAATGATTTGCCAACTGTACTAAAGCCACTGCCGTTATCACCTCTATGCTGATGATCTCCAAATTTACCTACATTCACCTCCTCATTCTCTCTATAACAGCTTGATGAAAATGAATGACGATCTCATATCCATCTTTAACTGGTCTTCAAGTATCGGTCTAAATCTAAATCCTAACAAGTCACAAGTAATTCTAATGGGACAACAAAGACTGCTTACAACCTTTGGACATATCTACACTTCCAAACATTACTATAAATAATATAATTATCCCTTATTCTTCTTCAGTAATAGATCTTGGACTACATCTAGACGCAAAATTTAACCTGGCAAACACAAGTGAAACACATATATGTAAAAAGACTTTCTCCATCTTACATTATCTTAGACGTTTAAAGAATTTTTCTCCCAGTTTCGTTAAAACAAATCCTAGTGCAGAATCTTGTGTTACCACACTTCGATTATTGTGACATTATATATAATGATCTAAACTATGCCTTGTCGCAGAGACTGCAGCGTGTTCATAATGCTTGCATTCGATTCATTTTCAATATCCGCCGTTATGACCATATTTCCGAACACTTTAATAACCTCTCTTGGCTCCGTCTTACTGACAGACGTAAATTGCACTCTCTTTCGCTACTTTTCAAGCTTCTGAATTCCTACATTCCTACTTACCTGGCGTCCAGATTTGAGAAGTTATCCTCCTACCACCACAATATTGACACTAGGTCACAAGATAGCAGTCTGCTAACAATTCCTCTTCATAGCACTTCCTCCTATTCTACTTCCTTCACAGTAGCCTCCGCCCGCTCCTGGAATCTCCTTCCTCAAGATATCAGGGGTTGCCGCACACTTGGCACCTTTAAGTCACGCTTATACAGTTACCTGTTGTCTAATAATTAATTTTTCTCTATTTATTTAATTTTATACTATGTCATTAATCTTTTCCTCGTTTTTTATATATTTTGTACATATTATATATTTAATTCGTTAAATTTAGAGTAAATCAAAATACATTATAAATATTAATTGTATTGTATTCATAACTTGTAATCGTTTATATATACATATTGTAATTTAGATTTAAGACTTTTCTTTTGTATTTTTTTTTAAACCTGGTTGAGTGGTAGACAAGGCCTTAAGGCCTTAACTCTGCCAGGTAAAATAAAGCTATTATTATTATTATTATTATTATTATTATTATTATTATTATTATTATTATTATTATTATTATATGGAACTGAAGTATGGAAATTCAACAAAAACTTAACTAGGTGGAAATGGATTTCTTGAGGAGAGCAGCAAGATGTTCAAAATTAGAAAATAAATAAATAAACTCATACGAGAAAAAAAGAATATTAAACATTCTTCTTCTTCTTCTTCTTTATTTGTAGGATTTTCATCCTTTTTATTTCCCAAATCACTCCTTAGAGGAAGACGTATTGGATATGCAGTCACTGTGAATGTAAATATTCAACAGTAAATTATATAAGATATCCATCCATAGTAATTCTGCCCGAGGACAGGTCTTTCACTGCAAACATAGCATTTTCATGCTATGCTTTGCAGCTTTACTAGGGAATTATAGATGTGGTAGCTTCCCGTTGCTTTCCACACAGATGAAGGACGATGATAATAATACGGGTGATGATGGCTGGATGATTTTCGGGGACCGTTGGGCCCTAAGCTTCCTGACATTTGTCTACAGATGAGGAAAAAAAAAGCTCACCCAGGAGCCTGTGCCGACCGGGAACCGAACCTGGGCCCGCTGCGTGAAAAGGCAGCACGCTACTTCGAGACCACAGCGGTGGACTATAAGATATAGGCAGTTAAATTGATATGAGCAAGTATGACGAATACAAGAAGAATGGTATCCAAACTGAAAGAAGAAAGAAAGACCTCGAAACTCATGGATGCAAGAAATAAGAACTAAAATGAGAACAAGAGGACTTTAGAAGTGGATGGGTAAGGGCGAGTGGAGAAGGTATATACAACTTTAGGCAAAGAAATATGTGTAAACATTGAAAATCTGTATATAAATAAATAAAAATATTATTAATGAAGTTTAAACATGATGGTAGATCACATCGGAGCTGGTCCTTAATGATAGCACCCCCCTCCAACCTGACAATGATGTACGAGTTAGAAGTGTCTGCACGTTAACTCTCCGACACGCCAGCAGATGGCTATCTTTCACGCGAACTCCTCGCCAATGAGGAGAGAAAGAAGATATCGTCCAAACTCTCTCCTGTTTTCATAATAATTATTACTGCTCTCGTAACAGACCCTAAGTAAAGTCACGTTCTGCGATACCACGGAAATAATTAATACCAACCTCTGCGAGAGATGCAATCGCTCTCAAAATTCAATAATTTCGTTCCAAACAAGAAGATACTAATTAGAGGTTAGGTTTCACGAAGATTTCTATGGTTTTTCAAGTACGTTAAAAGAATGTGGTAGTTGAAAGAAATTCATTAAACAAATGAAGTTGTTAATACATTGTGGACCTAATCTTGGCTCCCGAAAATGCATTCTTCATTACAAATAAGATGAACGATTTTATTTTTTTATTTTTTTTATGGTGGATGAGATGCACAAAGGAATTAAACATACGCTCAATTTTGTAAATGCGTGTTATTATGCATTACGGGACTCTTGTCGTTCCAACTCCTTTAAAAAAAATGTTAAACTGAAAATATATAAAACTGATATTTTCCCAGTTATATTATGTGGATGCCAAGCATGGACTCTCACGAGTATTTGAGAATAAAGTTCACAGGAAAATTTTTGGACCAAATATAAATGAACAGAGAGGTAAATGGAGAAACTACATAATAGTGAGCTACATGATATGTATAGGAAGCCAATTATAATAAGGACAGTTAAGTTTCGTAGATTGCGAAGGGCAGGACATGTGACAAGTATGGGGGATGAAAGAGGTGCATGGAAACTTCTTGTAGGAAAACCAGAGGGAAAAAACCCGTTGGTAGACCAATAATGAGGCGAGAGAATAACATTAATCATGATTTGAGGGAAGTACATTATACGAGAATGATTGGAAAACATTAGCTTAGGATAGGGATGTATGGAGAGCTTATGTCTGCGCGGCCATGAACCTACGGGTTCGATAGCGCCAGTGAGGTTAATTAGTTATATTTATCAAGAGACGGGAGCAGAATCAAAGCAGGGGAAAATTAAATTTCCAAGAAAGACAGCAGGATACTCTCTCTTAGATCGAAAAAAAAAAATGAAGAAATTTTAGAACAATTAGAAGTAGAATCAGTAGAAGAAAAACTCAACAGATATAAATTAAATTGGCTAGACCATGTAAACAGAATTAATAATTCAAGGATCCCAAAAATGATGATGCAATATAAACCCAAATGATATCTTCGACCAAAAAGACCTCTTAAAAGACTGCTAGATGGGGCCGAAACAGGTCAACAATGGCATAATTCGTGACGGATGATGATTTTTCATGATTTTCATAATTGTTGTTATAAAAAACTTCCATGGGTGGACAGGACTAGAAGGCCCTTGACCTACCAGCCGATTGCTGGACTCACATCCACATATGTTAATCAGAGGTAGACGATCATCTAATCAGTGTAGGGGCGACATGTGGTCAGCATTTCTGGCCCCCAGCCGTTATAGGAGATTTTCTCAACCTTGAGCTGCTACTTACTGTAGCTACCCAAATTCCTCACGATGCTGGGTCGGGTGGGCACCGCTCCCATACTGACCGAAATTCCATTAGAAAATTTCTTCGCCATTGAGAACCGAACCAGCGCAAGTAGTCCCCTTAAATTGAATATGGATCGCGTTTCTGTAAAAAAAAAAAAAATGTGCTAAGTAGATTGAGAAATATACTGCTATACTGTATCCGAGCTAAATTCCAGTTGTACTTACTTACTTACTTACTCACTGGCACTATCGAACCCGTAGGTTCATGGCCGCGCGGACATAAGCTCTCCATACATCCCTATCCTGAGCTAATGCTTTCCAATCATTTCCTGTATAATCTACTTCCCTCAAATCATAGTTAATGTTGTTCTCCCACCTCATTCTTGGTCTACCAACTGGGCGTTTTCCTTCTGGCTTTCCTACAAGAAGTTTCCATGCACGTCTTTCATTCCCCATACGCGCAACATGTCCTGCCCATCGCAGTCTACGGGACTTAACTGTTCTTATTATATCTGGCTTCCTATAAAGACCATGTAGTTCATTGTTATGTAGTCTTCTCCATTCACCTGTCTGTTCATCTCTCTTTGGTCCAAAAATTTTCCTAAGAACTTTATTCTCAAATACTCGTAATCTCCTTTCCTCCCTTAAAGTAAGAGTCCATGTTTCGCACCCATATAATATAACTGGTAGAATAATAGTTTTATATATTTTCAGTTTAACGTTTTTTGAAAGGAGTTGGGACATCAAAAAGTCTCTGCAATGCATAATAGCTTGCATTTCCAGAATTAAGCCTATGTTTAATTTCTTTGTGCATCTCATTCCTATTTGTGATTATTGTTCCTAGGTATTTGAATTCAGCCAAGTCCTCAAAATTTAAACAAATTTGCGTAAGGTATTGCTCAGCCGACTCCGTCTATTGGCGTGGTGCTACTTTTACCCGCCATATGACTAAATTGTGTATGGAACTGTAATCGATAGAAACATTGTTCTTAAACAACATCGTATTTTATGGGAAATAAGAATGAATACAAGGTAAGGTGATACCAATAATTAGGAACATCCTCTATTTCTTATTTATGACAAAAAAAATTAGAATGTTCTATTATATTTCCACATATCATTTGAAATCTTGACAGTTTCACATTTACATCCCTTTCAGTTGTTGTGTTTGTAGTAAAATTACAAGCCAAATAATTAAAATTTGTTACTTGTTCCAGAGGTTTGTTGTCTATTATGATTTTTTATATATACTAGATTGAAGTTTTATAAAACATTGGCAGTTCCTGCATTACTTTATGGAAGTGAAACCTGGATAATGACAAAAAAATTACAAAGTAGAATAAAAAGCGTATAGATGAACTTCCTTAGAAGAACAAAAGGCTGCACATGAATGGATCGGTTAAAGAATGATGATATAAAAACACATTTAATTATATATCCATTAAATGATAAAAATCAAAGAATATAGAGAAAAATGGTTTAGACATGTAGAAAGAATGAACGTAAGAAGATTACCAAAAGCAGCATTTAACTACAAGCCAAGAGCTTCAAGGAATGTAGGAAGGCCAGTGAAAAGACGGACAGAACAACTGTGAGGCGGAACAGGCATTTTGCCTAGCCCGTGAAGTGAAGAAGAAGAAGAAGAAGAAGAAGAAGAATAAATATACATGGGCCTACCTAATTAGATGTTTACGCTTTTTTCATGACGTCAATACATATAATTTATTTACTGATACAATTTTCATTATGAGCAGAATCTATGCTCCATTCTGACTCACCTGTAAATTCTGCTGTTATTTTCACCACATCCTCAATGGTTAATGTGGGATATTTTTCACTAAACTGTTTGAAAGTATTTTCAAATGCTCCTTTTTTCCAACGTTTAGGAAATTCTACAGATTTTTTATTTTATTTTTTGAAACAATTGAAATTCCAACATATTCTAATTTGCGCATGCATAAGATAAAGCAATGCTTATTTGAGTGTCTCAGTGCCATAGGTGCCTAACCCACAACTTAAAAAATTATGCTTTTCCCTGTAATTGCACTAGAAATAATCATATCTGTCAGAGTCACATCTGGCTATAACATTTTTGTGTTAATTTTAACTCATCCATAATGTTATAGGCAGATGTGGCTCTGACAGAGATGATTATTTCTAGTGCAATTACAAGGAAAATCATGATCTTTTTTT
Organism: Diploptera punctata; assembly: GCA_030220185.1. Taxonomy (NCBI): domain Eukaryota; kingdom Metazoa; phylum Arthropoda; class Insecta; order Blattodea; family Blaberidae; genus Diploptera; species Diploptera punctata. The sequence continues at coordinate 1,138,947 of JASPKZ010010265.1, read as the reverse complement.
AAATTCTGGGTTAGGCACATATGGTACTGAGGCACTCATTTAATCTATTAAAATTGTAATAAAATATTTTAAGATTTTCCCATATAACAAATATAGACATGTGATATATAATAGATATTTTTATTTCCTTTATTTCAAGTGTTGGAAATTTTTGTGTATGTTTGAGTGGGTCCTTGGATGATTTAGATTCACAATTGGACACTCTAAATCCATTAGGTGTAGGATTTCACCTGAAGTGAAAATTTAAAGATCGCCCTAGTGATCACAATTTTCGACGTTTCACAACGAAACTCAGTATATTGTCAAAAATGAGCGAAATCCGACAATTAGAAGTGGAGGTTTACTTGAAATCCGGAATTAAAAACTGACTAAACGACTGCACCGATTTTGATGAAAATGTTTGTGTTTGTTTGAGTTGGCTTATGGATGGTTTAGATTCACAATTAGACCCTCTAAAACCATTAGATGTAGGAGTTCACATGAAGTGAAAATTAAAAATAGGTCTAGCGGCCATAATTTTCGATGTTTCACAACGAAACTCAGCATATGCTATTAAAATGAACCGAGATAGATATTATCAAAAAATGAGCTAAATCAGACAATTAGAGGTGCAACATTACTTGAAATCCGAAATTAAAAACTGCCTAAACGACTGGACCAATTTTGATGGCATTGTGTGTGTGTTGGAGTGGGTCCCTGGATGGTTTAGATTCACAATTGGACCCGGTAGGTGGCGCTGCGATTGGGTAATAGGAATTTTTACGTCGGGCATGTAGTCATTGCATTACCGACATATTCCGCGCGACAACAATATGACGTAATAATGCACAATTCTTGAGCCACAACAGATGGCAGTGAGGAGTTTTCTTACTTACATATTAATTAATGAATTTTATGATAAAAAAGTAACTTATATTTTTATCGTCCGGCCATGACACGAGAATTGAACGTTCTGGCATGACAACGTATGCCGGGTACGTTAGATTTCAATAAAATTTAAAGCAGGTAACATATTTACATTATTAAGTCAATTACTTTTCTTCCCTAGGGAAGTAAGTTGAGCAATTATATGTCGTTGTCAATGGATACCAAGGCCTCTCTGGTAGATTTAACTTACTAAAACAGAATGACAGTTAGGCCATTATAAGTAAAGGGGTGAACAAAATAATTTCTTTATAAAAACGTATGCACATTAATCTCCAAATTGGCAATGTATCCTATAGGATACTTCAATTAAACCAGGTACGCTATTAGGAGACATATGCGGTAAGCCAATCCTGCTTCACTCTTCATGCGCCGTTGTCAGATATCGGTATGTAAGAGGGGAAGAGACAGACGATATGTCGTCGTTACAGCGCCAATTGTACAACACCGCTCGATTATGATAGGCTACACGTAATGCACTAGCCACGCATAGCTCCGCCCGATATGTCTTCTATTAGCGTATGCCTTATAGTTCATTTTATTTAATATTTTAATACCGCATTTGCTCTCGTTATTTGCGCACTTTTTTATTTATTTTGGCCACTAAAAATTGGGGAGCGTAAAATATATGGATTTTTAAAAATAGAGGTTCAGTTCTGAGTTATCTCAATTATGGTAGGTAAACTATCTAACCTCTCTTGGTTAACTCTTGTTTTTTCGACCCCGACGCTATTAGGGCATCCGAGGGCTAGGGAGTGTTTCCTTTCTTCCATTTCTTCTTTCCTTTATTTTCTTTTCTTCTCTACAAAAGCCTGACCAGAGGCTATAAGATGGCAGCCCCATCACTGGTCTTGCCTTCCTTTGGCCAGCAACCAATCGAAGGGACTATTATTATGCTTTCAAGTCTTATACGAGAATTTCCCGGAAGGATCACGCTGGAGGGAAAAATTTCTATAGAATCGTAACAGGCCTTGACCTAATACATGGAAGGAAGAAGAAGAAGTATAGTAATTAAGAATACAGTAATGTTGTCATCTCTTATAAATTTATAGCATAACACTGTAGGCAATCTTGAATTATACAAATAATAATCGTGCAATAATATATCTATAAACACAAATGAAATAATACAAATACTGTAAATCGTCTATGTTGTGAGATTAGCAAATTCACGTGCACGTAGCACAGCATGTCATGTGTAACTGCGGTACCGTCGTTCCGCAACTGTACAAAATAAATTAAAAGTCTAATCTTCTACAGCGGGATATTTATCAGTTTTCGGGCCATGAAATGCTCTACTGTCACGTCTTACATTATTTAGCGCGTCTTTTTTGTTTCCTCTAATAATGCACGTTGGATTCGAGAACTCCGAATTCTCTTTCTGCTGCAAGATTACCGAAATGTTCCGCAAAACATATCATTTTCAATTTATATTATGCTGTGTAATTGCTATTTTTCTTTCCTATCTTGAAATACAGTATAAATGCAAGTGCACATTAGAAGTGTTGACAAGTCAAGTGAAATACCGGTATTTATTTTTCTAAAACTTGTCTCTACCAAGGGCAAGCATTGTTAAAGTAGCGGGACTGGGTTTCTTTGTGAAGCAGGTTGGAATGTAAGAATTGACAATTAAATTCTATCTAACTCACCGGCACTATGGAACCCGTAGGTTCATGGCCGCGCGGACATAAGCCCTCCATACATCCCTATCCCGAGCTAATGTTTTACAATCATTCCTTGTATAATCTACTTCCCTCAAATCATAGTTAATGATATTCTCTCATCTCATTCTTGGTCTACCAACTGGGCGTTTTCCCTCTGGTTTCCCTACAAGAAGCTTCCACGTACGTCTTTCGTTTCCCCATTCGTGCCACATGTCGTGCCCATCGCAGTCTACAAGACTTAACTGTTCTTATTATATCTGGCTTCCAATAAAGACAATGTAGTTCACTGTTATGTAGTCTTCTCCATTCACCTGTCTGTTGATATTCAGGGAAGGAAAATCCCTACTACACTGAAAAGAAAATGTGGGCCCAAGCTAAAATATATGCGCAAAATACGCGGAGCAAAATTAAGTTCAAAACAGTCCCCCAAAAATTAAGGCGCAAATTACGCGGGAGCGCAAATACGGTAAAACAGAAGAAAACGAACGAGTAGAAATTACTTAAATGTGTGTAGAATTACACAATGTACTCAATAATAGTTATGGATGATATAGTTTCCAGCGCGGTCCGCAATATTCAAATAACTGACAAGAGGAGTTGGTGCTTTTCCAATCATCGTCATCATCATCATCATCAATTGCAGGCATGGATTAGGCCACTGGCCTGTTCCGCTTCAGGATACAAATTGATTCTCCATCTCTTCTTAGGTCTTCCTGGGTCTCTTCGCCCTGTGGGTCTGTAGTTCAATAGCTGCAGAGGTAGTTTATTGTGTGGCATTCTAAGAAGGTGTTCATGGCAATTATTTTGGTACATTTGAATGGTTTCAGTTATTGCTGGTGTGTTGAGAGCTTTGCGGATATCTTCATTACGCATGTGGTCATAAAGTGTATAACCCGCTAAAGGTCTTAATAACTTCATTTCTGCAGCTACTATCATATTTAATTTACCTGTAATAAGAGTCCAGGTTTCAGAGCCATAAAGTAGAGTTGGGAGAGCCATTGTTTTATAAAATTTTAGAATTGTATCTGGGCGTACTTTTCGGAGAAGAGTGTTTTTTATTGTTCCTATAAGTTTTTGGAATTTGACCAATTTTATGTCTATGTCTTTACATGTGTCGTAGGAAAGGTTGCAGCCAAGATAAGTAAAGTTATTAACTTGTTCTATTATATTGTGGTTAATAACAATTTTAGTTCGTATCGGTATTTTCCCTTGAAATGACATAGTTTTACCAATCTTAGGGTTAAAATGCATGGATAACTAAATGGTTGCAATTTCTTGGAAGATATTGAAAACTTAGGCTACTTATGTTAACAAGATGCATGCGAAAGGGTTGGAATTAGAATTGAATCAGTTATCAGTGGTGGCGCTGGTGATCATTCAATCTGAAGCCAATTATATTCAGCGCGAGGTGCTACTGTATCAGCTACTGTTGTGACACTTGGTGATGGATCGAGCGAGACATGACACCAGACACGATGGAGACATCTTGTTATCGGACACAGGGTGACCACAAACCCAATTGACATTTGATTGTTACAAAAAGTTAATGGTATGCAGCTATCTGTTCAACTTTATAATTTGTGTCTGTGCTAACAAGATGGATGGGTCTGTAAAGAAGACAAAAATTCGACCTGATAAGTATGTACAAGCATAAATATTTTACTTTTAAAAAGTAACATGATATAATTGGACGTGTAATAAAAACAAATTGAATTAACGAATTCCTTAAAACTCTCCGCGAAAATTTATAGAGACGCTTAACAGAAACTGTTATGTCCCTCTAACATGAATGTTTTCATTAATCCTTAAATTGGCAAAACAATAATTTGTCGTGCTAGTTATTTAAATGTCGCGGACCGCAGTGAAAACGAAATAATGTATTTGCCCAAGACCCAGGTCTTTCACTGCAAACTCAGCATTCTCCACTCTTTCCTTAATTCAGCTTTCCTTTTTGTATCCGCATACAAACCATTTATTTTTAATATTGTCTATCAACGATATATATTTTTTTCTGCATCTAACTTTCTTTCCGTTGACCATTCCTTCTAGGGCATCATCAGCAGGCAGTTTCTTCATAGCCAGTGGCCAATCCGATTTCTTTTCCTCTTCTTTATGAGTTCCAGCATTTTTCTTCCTTCACCCACTCTGTCTAGCACATCTTCATTTTTTTATTTTGTCTGTCCATTTTATACGTTCCATCCATCTCTATATCCACATCTCAAAAGCTTCCAGTCGCTTTTCATCATTCCGTCTCAATGCCCAAGTCTCTGCACCATACAATGCTACACTCCACACAAAGCACTTCACTAGCCTCTTCCGTAATTATTTTGCCAAAGGTCTGCAGAAAATGCGTCTCTTCTTGTTAAAAGTTTTTATTGTCATTGCTATTCTCTGATTTAATGTATCATCGTCATCATCCATGCAAGTATTAGGCCGTGTGGCCTGTTACGGTCTCAAAGAGGAATTTTCCATCTAGCGCTTTTTTGGACGTCTCAGCGATCTTTTGCCTTGGGAGCAGTAGCGAAGTATGGCTTTTGGAATTCTATGAGACGGCATTCGTTGAATATGGAATTCTATGAGACGGCATTCGTTGAAGATGGGCTTTCCAGTTGTTCTGGTAGTTTTGTATATGGTGAAGAATGGGTTCTACATCCAACTCTTCCATAATTTCCTCATTTCTTTTATGGTCCCACTTTGTGTAGCCTGCTGTTGATTTAATTTATGACTGTTATTATTAGGTATACTGTGTAATTCGACATATATTTAAGTTTTTTTTTGTTCGTTCGTTTATTTCTGTTTCATTAAGAATGTTTAATTAAACCAATATATCCTGTAGGATTCACTGCCAATTTAAGGGTTAAACAATTAACTAACTCATTGGCACTATTGAACCCTTAGGTTCATTGCCGCACAAACATAAGCTCTGCATATATCCCTAACCTGAGCTAAAGTTTTCCAGTCATACCCTGTATAATCTACTTCCCTAAAACCATGGTTAATGTTATTCTCCACCTGAATCTTAGTCTATCAACTGGGCGTTTTCTCTCTGGTTTTCATAGAAGAAGCTTCAAATGCACCTATTCCATTCCTCATTCGTTCCACATGTCCTGCCCATCGAATTCTATCAAACTTAACTGTTATCATATTTGGTTTCCTATGCAGATCATGTAGCTCACTGTTATGTAGTATTCTCCATTTGCATGTCTGCTCACCTCTCTTTGGTCCAAAATGTTTCCTATAAACTTTATTCTCAAATATTCGTAATATTTCATCCTTCCTTAATGTTGTTTTTAAGAGTTCTTGTTTTGCATCATGTAATATAACCGGGAGAATAACAGTTTTACATATTTTTAGTTTAACTTTTTTTTAGAGAAATTGGGACGATAAGAGTCCCTGCAATGCATAATAACATGCATTTCCAGAATTGAGCATATGTTTAATTTATTTCGGTATATCTTTCCTATTTGTAATTATTGTTCCTAGATATTTGAATTCACGCCATTTCTTCAAAATTTCCCACATTTGCCATTAACTGTCCATTTCCATTATATGTGTATTTCTATGCGTGAACATGTGCTTAGTTTTATTGATGTTTACTTCCACTCCCAATTTCTTAGTGTTACTCAATAGAATGTGCGTGTTGGTATCTCCTCACTGTCGACAATAGGTAGTATAGTTGTAATAATATAATATATACAGAGAAAGAGGAGGGAACACAAAATGAAGTAAGAGAACAAGAGGACACAAGACAAAGAGTATAAAAAACGTTTGATGATAATAGCAGACGTGATAAATTGGATGTCGAGGAGCGCTTCAAATTTTGTAAACGTGTCGAATCTGCTGTAGGAGATAAGGTGCTATTATTAATTATGGTAGAGCTCCTTCCAATGCATTAATCATGTCAGCATTCAGTCGATTATCGAACTAATGAGCTAACTTAACATCACCACACACTGACCGTAATAGTAGCTTTTGTAACGCCATTACAGGGCAAACTGGTTCCTAACAGCTTCTACTCTATTCTTCACGTAAATGCATCATTATAAAAATCAAGTGAAACAATCACAAAACTTCCTCTTTTCCATATTTTCACTATCACACGAAATAAATGCTGTGAAACATGGTTGCCAAATTAACTTTTTTAAAGAAATTAAATCATAAGTAATGCCACGAGTGATTTCCAAATCATCGATGAATTTATCTAGAGGATTTGGAAATCAAGAGTGGCATTTGTTAGTAGGCCTACTATTTAACGAAAAAATCAAGCTGTTTACTAAAAAAAAAACATTATTTTAATATAGTTCTTTTAAAATATTTATATATTTGATGTAAACTGCGATTTTTGAAAAGAAATGAGAAATGTTTGGTTATGTTTAATTTGTGCATTCACTGCAATTTTATCATATTGTTTATTGTCAAAAGGAACGCAATATTGTAAGAATGCACCCTAGTGGAGAAAACATTATATACATAAACTGTATATTATAACCAACATTATAGATTATTAATTTATTTTTTAGTAAACAACTCAGTAAAATCATTATTTAAAACCCAAGAATTGAATACACATTTATCAAATGTGTAGTTCGAAAGAATCTGTTCATTGTTTGCTATATTCAATGTATTTCTTGGAGAGTCAGTCACTGCAAAATAATGCTCTGACCTGTTCAGAATATTAAAACGGTGGAGCTTTCTTTATTAAAAAAGGAGGAGGTGGTAAAGAAAATTCGATAAAGAGCGAGGTGAAACACGACTGTCATTGATTGTAAAACAAAATTAATTGAAACGTGATTGGTCATAGGCTCCCATTTGGGGCATGAGTTAAATGGTCAGAATACATGCGGACAATGTGAGAAAATCTACATAGGGAAAACAAAGAGAAATTTAAAAACTAGAGTGAAAGAACATCTCAGGTATGTCAAGAAAGGGGAAGTGGATAAGTCTGCAGTGACAGCCATGCATGGTCACAAAACATCTTATTGAAATAAAGGCTAAATTATTAAAACAAATAGAAAAATCCAAAGAACTCACGTTTGGAGAAATAATCTACATTCAAAAAAGCGAAAAGGATAAATTAAATGAACTTTGAAATTCCCGGGGAAAATGATTTGATTTCGAGGTTCTTCAGTCTACCAACAGAGGGAGCAGGAGGTGGCTCTTAAGACGACAAAACAACGGTCGTGAAAATATGATGGATGGAACCAAAAAAAGAATCCGTAACTAGTCTAAGATGAAGAATATGAGGTAAAGTAATACTACAATTTTACTTAAATAAATAATACCTCATAGTGTTAATTCATAAAAGTCGAGAATAATTTATATCTGAACCTGGTTTCGATCCTCAGTTCAGGTATAGATTTTTCTCCTTACCATTGAATGCCGTAGTTTAGTTGTGTACATTAATTTACTTATTTCAATCATAGTAAAAGTTTTAGCTTCTTAAATTAATTTAATTATGTAAGTTATTTTAATGATTGTTGTTTGGCGACCACAAGGATGTATGTACTCCAGAAGGGGCGGCAACACTAGAAACAAAGTCACATTGCCGTAGAAAGTCTTCAGAATTCCAAACAAAACCAGGTGTATCATTACCCATCCAACACAACCTCACGGACTTGTTTTAAGGACCTCGGAAAGAAAGAAGTACTCCTTGCATAGTAAGTTTGGTTGTTTCTTCAAAAGATGTCGTTAAATGCAAACAAAGACACATTTGTCAATCTCAATGTTACTGTAATACTATCAGATTGAGCCACAGCGAAGCGTGGCCGGGTTAAGCTATATATATATAATTCTTTTGAAGGTGTGTTTGTAACTGAACTGCTTCTAAACGAATGGACCGATTTTGATGAATTTTTGTGTGTGTGTCTGATTGGGTCCCTCGATGGTTTAGATTCATAATTGGATCATCTAAAACCATTAGGTAATAGGAGTTCACCTAAAGTGAACATTTAAAAATCGCTCTACCGATCACAATTTTCGATATTTCACAACGAAACTAAGTATATCCCATTAAAATAAACTGAGGTAGATCTTGTCAAAAAAATGAGCGAAATCTAACAATTAGAAGTGGAGTTTTACCTGAAATCCAAAATTAAAAATTGACTAGTAACCCCATATTTGGTTCATCTCAGCATATACCATACGATTTAATAAACCTTTAATATTTAATTTATTTAGGCGTAGCAACGCACGCCTGGTATTAGCTATTAATGAAATAAAAAAGTAATCTTCATATATATATAAAAATTCATCCTGTGTACGTATGTTTGTGCTCGCAAAACTGGAAAACCGGTCGGTTGATTGACTTGAAATTTTGACACAACGTTGCATTCGAATACGCGCTTGTTTTTAAACAAGACGCGACACAGTTAATCGTCGTTCGTGTTTTCACGGGTCACATTACAAGTTTTTACGAGTCGACTAGGAATACAAAAATTGTCGTTTTTTCCTTCACGTTGGTGTGCATAATCAATTGTTGGAAATTATTTGATTAATTTGGGAAATGATTGGTCATTTATCTGTTTTCGAAATATCGAAATGCGATTAATGTATTTCGGGCTAAATGGCCTGGTCTGGTTTTATTAACACTCAACGTTTCGTCTACTACTGCGGTAGATATCCTCAGGTGATTCTGCGTGCTCTATGACCTCCTAACTCTTCATCTGTCGGCTGGAGACTGGCTGTGCGTTGGAAATGTGAGTTAATTTGATATCGATTGTTGTATTCAAATATATTGTTTTGGAAATTGTTTTATTTATAGATAGATAGATAGATCATCGGTTGATTAATGTCTTTGACATCGTCCGATTCCTAGTAGCCAATTTTGTCGGTCCATCCAATCTCCTGGTTGTATATGTTTCTCCTTCATGTATAAACATATTCCCTGACTGCAGGAGGTGTTAGGTCTTCCTCTGCCTCGTCTTCCCTCAGGTTTTCATTCCAAAACAGATTTTGGTAGCCGAACCTCTTCCATATGCTGGACATGTCCATACCATCTTAATTGCTGAGTTTTAATACTGACCGATATGGTATTATCCATTTCCATGCCATATCTCTTTTTATTTTATTTATAAACTTCTAATAATCATGTTTGAACACCGTTGAGTTAAAATTATTTCAATTATAAAAATGTTTCTACCTTATATAATACAGTCGTCCTCAACTACAACATTTTCTTAAATAAATATGGATTTTCATCAAGTAAACACCAACTCAATTGATTATATAATATTTTCTGTTATAATTTTCGCTATATTATTAAAATTCAAAGCTTTACGAAGACATGCTTCATCTTCAGGAATTTTCTTGATACTGAAATTAATAAATAGACAAAATATTAATATTATGCAAGAAATTGAAATTATCAAGGAAGCATAAAATAAAAATTTATCAAATGAAAATACACCTAACAACCAAAGCCCTCTGTAAAAAATATATAAATAATTTCAGTATCATGAACATTTCTGAAGATGAAGCATGTCTTCGAAAAGCTTTGAATTTTAATAATATAACGAAAATTGTAACTAACTAACTCACTGGCACTATCGAACCATGGCCGCGCGGACATAAGCTCTCCATAAATCCCTATTTCGAGCTAATGTTTTCCAATCATCCCCTGTATAATCTACTTCCTCAAATCATAGTTAATGTTATTCTCCCACCTCATTCTTGGTCAACCAATTGGGCGTTTCCCTCTGGTTTTCCTACAAGAAGCTTCCAATGCACGTCTTTCGTTCTCCATTCGTGCCACATGTCCTGCCCAGCGCAGTCTACAAGACTTAACTGTTCTTATTATATCTGGCTTCCTATAAAGACCATATAGTTCACTGTTATGTAGTTTTCTCCATTAACCTGTCTGTTCATCTCAAAGTCCTAACATTCCACGTCCCTATGAACATGTTCCTGTTTTTGAACCTTTGTCATGGGTTCCCTGAAGTAGTTCCCGCCCGGAGAACCGAATGAGGGACTATTTGACCTCCGGAAAATTTTAGCCCAGTGGAACCCATGTCCGCATTTCTTTACGTTTGTATTTTTACTGTGAAAGATCGCCACTCTTTCGACCAAGGTACATTTTTCGTCTGGCTTATCACCTTCGACCAGTCCGGCATAGGTAACCCTATCGGCAGCAATGCTACCGCCGGCATAGCTCTTGGGATCATTTAAGCATCACGGCAAGGTAAAGATACCATGGAGGGATAACGAAGATTATAACAGAAACTATTATAGTTCAGGACGATTGTATTATATAAAGTTCAAAAATTTTTATAATTGATATAATGATTTAATTTAAGAATACTTTAGTTTACTTTCCCATTCATTTCATATCACATTGAGCGTGGCCGGGTTTAGCTATATACTTACTTACTCACTGGCACTATCGAACCCGTAGATTCATGGCCGCACGGACATAAGCTCTCCATACATCCCTAACCTGAGCTAATGCTTTCCAATCATTCCCTGTATAATCTACTTCCCTCAAATCATATTTAATGTTGTTCTCCCACCTCATTCTTGGTCTACCAACTGGGCGTTTTCCTTCTGGCTTTCCTACAAGAAGTTTCCATGCACATCTTTCATTCCCCATACGTGCATCATGTCCTGCCCATCGCAGTCTACGATACTTAACTGTTATTATATCTGGCTTACTATAAAGACCATGTAGTTCATTGTTATGTAGTCTTCTCCATTCACCTGTCTGTTCATCTCTCTTTGGTCCAAAAAATTTCCTAAGAACTTTATTCTCAAATACTCGTAATCTCCTTTCCTCCCTTAAAGTAAGAGTCCATGTTTCGCACCCATGTAATATAACTGGTAGAATAATAGTTTTATATATTTTCAGCTTAACGTTTTTTTGAAAGGAGTTGGGACATCAAAAGTCTCTGCAATGCATAAAAGCATGCATTTAGGGTTTAGCTATATAATATAAATAAATGTTGGTCACTTTCTTAAGATCATGTATTTTTTTACTCTCCTAATAAAATTAACAAATATCGTTTTATGAGAATAATAAAATCCCATTTACTTTTAAACTGGAAAGATAATGTATGTAAAACTGTTTATGTAAATTAGCAGAATTGAGGAGATTGATTGAGAGCGCCAGGTGGCAGACTGGCGTAACTTTTAATTTAAATTCCATGAAACAGATGGGAGCGATCAACTACTTGATTGCTTGCGTCTAATTTCCGGCATTGTTGTTCAAACATTGTTTTTATTAAAATACGAGATGATCCATTGAACCAAACGTTTATAATGAGACCACTTAAAGGAGTAGGCCTTCATGTATATTACCTCGTTGTGGGTGGGTTTTGTATTCGATATCTTACACAATTTAAAACAACCTTCCCAGAATTGAAGTTAAAGTGACCTTAATTTAATAGCTATAGATACAGTGGCGTGCGGTGGTCAGAGCAATTACCCCAGCTGGGATGACGAAAATAAGACTACAGTATACAAAAACTTACTGCCTTGTATTTTTAAGAATGAGAAGAAGTATAGTAATAAATAATGTAAAAAAGGGTTAATCAACTTATAGGTATTATTTGAGGAATAGAAGAATATCATAAAATGGTTATTTTAGATTGACACCCTAATGTTATGAAATTAACTAATTCTTCATTTAATTTTTTTTGTTAGATCCGGTAAATCTAGAGTTGGCCTACCTTGTTGTATGAGGTCATTTTTCTCGTTGAAAGGTCTGTATGAAAATTATGTAGTATGTAAATTATAAATTATACAGTCACTTACATTCATTTTTACTAAATTGACAATTTACATTTATCAGTAACACTTTAAAATGTATTAAACCATTTGAACGAACTCAGTGCCGATATTACATTCAACTGTTGCTATCCACAAATTTTATATACACGTTTGCAATAATTCAATTGTTGTTATTCAGATACATAATATAAATAAAGCTTCTTAAATTCACAGGTTGCTATAAAGTACCGCATAATTTTACTTTGTTTATTTATTTATTTGTGTGTTTTGTAAAAATATAACTGACATAAATTAAATATTGTAAATTAAAAAAAAATATATATTTCTAAAAATTCTATTATTGTGGAATTGGCGCTTTTCAAATCAGCCAATCACGTTTCTTTGTCAAATTAATGTTTCATGAATCGATAAGTCGAAAGGTCATTCGACCTTGTGTATACTTATTCGAGTTGTGATGTTTCTGCGTTCAGCTAGCTGGTGTTGAATAAAAAATCGATGGAATGAAATATAAGCTTCATCTAGCGGGTTATCGCTGGTCTAGTGTGGGTTATCGCTGGACTTAAAGGGCAGATTCATTTAGTGGGTTATCGCTAATTCATCTGCAGCGAAATGACTGGTGTTGGTGGGGGTAACATACAGGGAACACTCTTATGTGTTCCTCTATGGAGATAACGTGAATACGCAGAAGGCTCCGTCAAACCGAATGCGATAGTCTGCTGGCATGGCGGGAATTTCGAATTTTTATATCATGCTGGGGTACCTACGATTGAATGCACGTCACTGTATAGATATTTATAAGACAAAATAATCTTACACAGGTCTCAAAATGTTCATAATATAAAAATGGTTACAAGTAAATAGCTATATCTACCTATAATGGCGTAGCCCATTGTTGAGCCATAGCTTCTCCCATGTCAGGAGCCTCTAGGCCAAGTTGATTTAGTTACCTTATTTGCCCATAGATGTCATCAATAGCATGCGGTCAACACATCGACCCAATAAGACATCTAACAGGCAACTAAGGTATTACTAGAACGTTGAGGTGAGTAAATTTTGCTTAGAGGCCTCTTTATTCAGGCTTAAGAATCTTTTACGGGCCTGAAAATCTTCAGACTCGGAACCACGGCTTAAAGTGTCTCCCGGAGGACTTGCTCCTTGGAGTTTTCCGTCTTAAAAAATCCATCGACCCCGACTGGATTTGAACCCGCGGCCCTCGGGACCAGAGGCAAAGAACATTACCAGTAGTCCACCGGAGTCGACTCATCTCTCTTTGGTCCAAAAAAAAAAACAATTCCTAAGAACTTTATTTTAAACAATTCGTATTATTTTTCCGTCCCTTAAAGTAAAAGTCTATCCCTCTTACTAATAATCCATATATAACTTTTATACAAGGTTTATACACATCTCAGTTGAAAATTCTTACTAATAAACACTGTATTAGCTGTTCAGTGTAGAAGAGGTGTACAACTTTACATGGGAATCGTTATACATGCCTCCGGCCTTGTTTAAGGATTGTATAACTAGACAAAATGTCTGACTTCAAGATCAACTGATTGTTTTCTTATGATATTGATGGAAGTTTCCTTAAATTTAACCCAAAATGCAACACTTTAACGACTGTTTGATGGATGCACAGGGCATAAATAATATTAATAAAGCTCTGGGCAGGAAAATAAAGGCATCATAAAATGCCTTTCGTTACACTCATTCTCGATTAGGCCTAAAAATATTTTAAAATTGAACATTGAATCACAAAAGGATATGTTCTACAATAATTGCTGTAGACAAGATTTAACCTGAATGTAGTTTAAATGCTTCATAATATTATTTTAAGAAAACTTCCTTGCATCTATAATACATAACACAACACACGATATAAAAATGTATTTTAGTATAGAGGTACTATTATTGCAAGAATCTACATGTTAACTTGGTAGTCTTGTGGTTAGAGCTTCTGACTGCCATGCGTGAGGTCGTAGGTTCGATTCCCGGTCGAACTATAGTGATTTTTTTTTTTTTTTGCTTGAAATGATATTTTGTTGTCGGTAACATTTCCTACTATTTTGAACGTTTCCTAACGCATCTTAAAATACTGCATATAATTCATAAGTAATGGGCAAAGCTTTTATTAGTTTCCAAGAATTGGTCGAAATTCTTGACGTTAGATGGCAGCACATTATCTGTGAAACCAATTCTACGTTTTATTTGACATTGCGTAAAGGAAAATGTATATAAATTAAAACACACTTATTTTTTCCGTACCTCCTCAATTAGGGAATCTCTTTTAATTCTTATCCATATTCATTTCTTACACAATTAATCACTAGTTGATGTTGTTTTTATTTCTGTTACAAACTGCGAGTAATATTGTTCTGACGTCATTATGATGACGAATATGTGACGTATTGTGTATAACGGTTGTTTTGTTATATAGCTCCGGCACAACGTTTATTAGTAAGGAAATTATACTTGATCTACATCAGGCTTATATATTGTATAATTAAACAACTGATGAAAGCCTGTATAAGAGATTTTTATTAGTAAGACCGAATTTGTTTTACATTCATATAATATAACTGGGAGAATAACAGTTTTATATATTTTTTTCAGTTTAATTTTTTTAATAGAGACGTTGGGACGACAAGAGTCCCGGTAATGCATAATACGGAGTAGCACGCATTTCCAGAATTGAGCCTATGTTTAATTTCTATCTGTATCTCATTCCTGTGAAGAAAATAAGACAAAAGAAATACCAGACGATTTTTACGCAACAGATGCAATGATCAATCGAGACTGGACTGGACCAAACAACAAGATACGCAGTGCAATAATAAGACTGGCAGTGCATGGATATCACCACGAACTCTGCAAACATTCAAACTATCATGATCCGTCAAGTGACTACGTGTGCAAGCTCTGTGATAAACCTTGTGAAAAGTATCATTTCAGTGTCTGTTTAAAGAGAACACAATCGTTGTTAGATAACTAATGCACTTTTGTGCGCGCTTTTCCTATTATTATTCCTGTTTGTAATTATTATATGTATTTGAGTTCAGCCACTTCTTCAAAATTTCCCTCAATCGTCATTAACTGTCTATTTCCATTATATAACGTGTTTAGATGTATGAACATATATTCAGTTTTATTGATCTTTACTTCCAGTCCCAATTTGTTAGTGTTACTCAATAGAGTATGCATTTTTTGTTCATAAATTTTGAGAAATTGATCTTCAAAATAAGAAAAATACAGTACATTACACATTTTGTGATTATTGGAAATTATTATTATCCAATTGCTTTGAAAACAATGATTATTTGCCAGAGTTGGATTGAGAGGAAGTAGTAACATGGTTACCAACACAATGATACAAGTCACGTCGCTGATAATGATAAGGAATTAATTTGGAAAATCACAGCTGCTGCGTGTAATAGTTGGTACGTGTGTGCACAACTGTTATTTAAGTTCCTGGACCCAGGTGCTCATTTTCCTTCAATATTTCATCTTCCAGATACCTGACACTCAATCCAAGTACTAGCATTATATTTATTTAATGTCTGCGTGCAACAACTCGGGTCACACCCCCATTGGTAGTACGGACCATGTAGAGTCCATATAAAATGATTGGAAAAGGAAATTATTCTCTTCGGGAAAAAAAAAAAAAAAAACTGTGTGCCATCTAACAGAGATACTGAACACATCATATTACATGGGATTTCTTTATAGTAATACAGAGGACCCGGCAGACGTTGTCCTGCCTGAACGTTCAATTCTAGTGTCATGGCCGGACGATTGTATTTTGTAAGCCTATGTTTTCCCTTTACAGAGATTTAGGCGCTCTCCCCCTACAGGGAAGAATTTTAACCATACTAATTTTAGTTACACTTGTTTTCGTATAGATGTCATTTTGAGTGGTACGTGGTTAGCGTTCCGCCTCATACTGACATCTAGGAAACCAAGGTAGTACTAGGACGGGAAAATTCGGTAAATTTTGCTTAGAGGCCTTTTCATTCAGGCTTAAGAATTTTTTACAAGCCTGAAAATCTTCAGACTCGGGACCCATGGCTTAAAGTCCCTCCCGGAGGACTTGCTCCTTGGATTTTTCCGTCCTAAAAAATCCATCGACTCCGGCCGGGTTTGAACCCGCGACCCTCGGGACCAGAGGCAAGGAGCATAACCACTAGTCCACCGCGGCCGACAATAAAAATGAAAATTACTTTTTTTTACCATACAATTCACTAATTAATAAGTTCGCAAGAAAACTCCTCACTGCCAACTATTAAGAGTGCATTATGACGTCACATTGTTGTCGCACGGAAAATGTCGGTAATGCAGATGACTACACATCTGACACAAAAAATCCTATAACCCGATCTCAGCGCCACCTACCGAGTTCAATTGTTTATCTAAACCATCCAGGGACCCACCCGAACACACGCAAAAAAAAAATCATTAAAATCGATCCAGTCGTTTAGGCAGTTTTTAATTTCCGGTTTCAAGTAAACCTCCAATTTCGCTGATTTTTACACAATACCAACCTCGGATTATTTTAATACGATATACTAAGTTTCGTTGTGAAACATCGAAAAATGTGACCGCTAGAGCGATTTTTAAGTTTTCATTTCAGGTGAACCCCTACACCTAATCGTTTTAGAGGGTCCAATTGTGAATCTAAACTATCGATGGACCCAATCAAACACACGCACAAAAATAGGTCCAGTCGTTTAGGAGGAGTTCGGTGACAAACACACGTATAGAATAATTATATAAATAAATACATGAAATGATTGGATAAGAAAATTCTTTTCTTCGAAAAAACTGCGTGCCATCTAATAGACATACCAAACATATATCACATTGCTATATCATCACAAAAAAAAAGTTTGTTCACTCTTATACTAATAATGGCCTAATTATTATTCTGTTTTTAGGGAAATAAGTTGAATTTACCAGAGAGGCCTTGGTATCCATTGACAACGACATGTAATTGCTCAACTTACTTCCCTAGGGAAGAAAAGTAATTGACTTAATTAATAATGTAAAAATGTTACCTACTTACATTTTATCGAATAATACAATATACTTTTATTGTAACACTTATTTCTCACTTTGATCATTCAAATGTACAGTGATTGGCTTCCTCTACATCACAATTAATCATATCTGTAATTAATATGCCAGTCTGAAATTGTTATTTAAAATGCCTGCCACTAATTCAGACAACAATAAACAATTGCAGTTGTTTTATCAACATTCTCTTGCTAACAAACAATTGAACTCTTCAAATCAATATATAAATTCACACGATACATAAAAATTAGTAGTAGGCCTATATTACGATGCATGATTGGGAAGTGGTTTTTACAGAATCGAGGAAAAATGTTTAAAACCCGAGCGATAACGAGGTTTTTAATTTCCGAGATTCTGTAAAACACTTCACATATGCGTTGTACATTACTTTTTTGCGCGATGGTGTTTTCAAAATAATAAATAATAGTAAAATAATAACATCTTTGTTGGAAATATTTGCGTTCATTATAAACAATTGACTAACATTAACAGTGTGGGCAATGTTTATTAGTTGAAACAACAGGAGGCCTTGAGAACAATTATTGATAATATGGCCGCAAGTATGCATTTATTGTTTTATATTGTTTCAAATAAAATTTAGTTAATTTAAAATGCAGTGATTTGTTTCGTATAATGTATATAAGCACTACCTTTTGGATATTTTCTGTATATACATTGTACGCAGTATACACAGAGGGCAGTGGTTTTACTTCCCGCACGTGGGTGTAATTGTAACATTATAGTATAGTTATTTAGGTTGGTAACCCCGAAATGTAGGAAGTTGAACTTTTAATAATGTCGCCATTACTGGTAAGTAAAAACACAATTATTAGTACAGGAGTGAACAAAATTATATACACAATTCGGGAAGTAAGTACATTACTTCTCTTCTTGCGTACATAAATATTGCCTTTGGACTATACCTTACTTAATGCTATCAAATAAAAATGTAAATAAGGTATCATAGGTTTTCTAATACATTACCAACAATGAAATTATATCTCATACAAGGTTGTGTTTATATTAAAATGTAAAACAAACCAAAGGGGGTTAATAATAGCCGGACGAAACTTATTAATTTTAGTAAAACCAACAAAGTGGGGTAGTTTACATTTTGAATTGCTATCAATAACTTTTCCATGGCTTCCTGTCTTTATTAGAGATGGTATCGAGACTGGTGAGCCATCTGGTGTTGAAAGTCTGAACCACGCCTTCGCGTCTAATTTTCCGGATCATTTCTCGTGGCTTCAATTATGATTAGTGTTACAGATTGTTATCTGATGAATTGGAGGCGAAAACAATACACCGAGGGGATGAGGGTTAACTGCAGGGGAGAATATTAAACGTATTTCAAGAATTACCCTCTTCCCCGCCCCTCGTTACTAGACTGTGAGGGTGCAATAATAGGGACTTGCGCTCTAGCAATTAAATATTTCTTCTCCAAACTATACAGGTCCACCGCTATGGTCTCAAGGTAGCGTGCTGCCTTGTCACGCAGCGGGCCCGGGTTCGATCCCCGGTCGGGGCAGTTTTTCTGGGTGAGGTTTTATCGGGGGTTTTCCTCACCTGTAAGACAAACGTCAGGAAAACTTTAAGGCCCAAACGGTCCCCGAAATCATATGGCCATCATCATCATCCTTCACCGGTGTGGAAAGCAACGGGAAGCTACCACACCAATAATTCCCTAGTAAAGTTGCAAAGCATAGCAGCGAAAGACCTGCCTTCGGGCAGAATTACTATGGATGGATGGATGGAAACTATACAGAGTCTACATATAATCTATTTTTCTTCTTCATCATGCAAGGACTAAGCCTATTGGCTTGTTCCGGTTTCATGAAAGCTAGAATTGTTAAAATTGTTCAGACTAACTTCTGTGTGGGCGTCCAACATTTCTCCTTCCGTGCGGTTTATAATTCAGCAGTCATTTTGGAAATCTGTCTTCTGGCATTCTATCAACATGTTCTTTCCAGGCGTTCCTATATTTAACAATTCGATCTGTAAGTTTGAAAACATTTAGTTCCTTTCTTATATCTTCGTGCATTTTCTTAACCAGCAGAGTGTATCCTGCTATATTTCTTAAAAATCTCATCTCAATTGCTTCCAATCTTCGTTCTTATCTTTTAGTGATTGTCCAACATTCTGATCCATTCATCAATACAGATACAGCCATTACGGCACTTTATAAAATTTCATTTTGTTTCTTTTCTTATGTTTTTGAGAGTTCTTTTAATATTGTCATACATTAGATTACATTTATTTATTCCGTCATCAAAAGTTCCATCTTTAAATCAGGAGTCAAACAAGGAGACCCCCTCTCAGCTATCTTATTCGACTTAATTATTGATTATATATTTAAAATAAATAATAGTTTAAAAACTAAAACAACACACTTTATGAGAAAACCAAACTAAAAAATGAAAAATAATTTTAATTTCCAACACGATAAAATTAAAGTGGTCAACAAAAAAATCATCTCCAAAAAATCTAGAATAAAACTAGAGTTATCTACAAAAAAAATAAATTTACCATCAAAAGCGTGGGGTGTTCTTTTATAGTTTTTACGTTTTCTTCTTAGAGACTTTACTTTTACCAATATCTGTTTATTATCAAATATATTAATTGATATAGAGCACTCCACGCTTTTGATGGTAAAATTATTTTTTTGTAGATAACTCCAGTTTTATTCTAGATGTATTGGAGATGATTTTTTTGTTGACCACTTTCATTTTATCCCAACCGTGTTGGAAGTTAAAATTATTTTTCATTTTTTAGTTCGGTTTTCTAATAAAGCGTGTCGTTTTAGTTTTTTTTTTAACTATTAGGCTATTTATTTTTTAGTTTTAATATTTTACAGAATAAGATAAAAATGTAAATATCTTTAAATTCGATACTATTGTAGTATGAGCTAAAAGTAATACTATACTAAAAAAAACCCTCCGGGCCGGATTTGAACCAGCGACCTATGGATCACTGAAATTATATACCACTACATTTCCCCGCTCTACCAACTGAGCTCTTACAACGATCGACTAAAAGGTCGACAAGTCCGCAACCTATTATACCAGTTTTCATTTTTTTTCTGATGATTCTGGCCAGAATTTTAGAAACAAAATATGAAATTATTGTATTGTCATAGGTCCTATACAAGTATACAAAGTTATTATTATTATTATTATTATTATTATTATTATTATTTCAAGTCGATCCAATGATTTTAAGTGGGTGAAAATCGCGTTGAAAGATTCCGTTACATAATTACTCAGACCCTTTTCTTGATTTTCTGATGATTATGGCCATGATTTTACAAAAAAAAAATGAAATTATTGTATTGTCATTGGTCCTTTACAAGTATACAAAATTTCAAGTCGATCCAATGATTTTAAGTGGGTAAAAGCATTGTTGTTATTGTGAGTTATCCATAAAAGAATACGCGTCGTGCGCTGCTACGCTTGCCCGGGAATCTATTTATCCCGATCTTCTTGGCATCAATGAAAAACAAAAATGGTTATTATGAGTTATCCATAAAAGATAAACATATGCTGTCTCGGACTTTTTTGTAGATTTTTTTGAGATATTCAATTCTACGTACATTAATTTGGTCTATATGTTATGGTTTAGGCAGTGTAAGCCATTTAAACGTCCAAGAAGTTACTTTTTTCACATTTTTCAGTACAAAGGGTGATTTTTAAGGGAGAAGGGGTTGAATATTACAACTCTCTTATTGCCTAAATCCCTTCCGGGAAAATCCTAAACATTTTGCAAAAATTCCCATCACAATCGGATGAACGGTATGGCAGAGCATAACGGACGGACGGACTGACAGACAGACATACATTCATAGTCATATATATATATATATATATATATAGTTTACCACTTGTAGAATTTTATATTAAATAAAGTAATACAATTATTAACAATATTACTTTATAAGCCCGTATAAAAATAAAATGCATATTAATTTTCATTACTGAAGCGAATCTGAAATAGAAACATTTTCCGTTTGAGTAGCGGCTTCCTTCTTACGACTTAGAGTTTTGTAGCATGGAAACGGCTTTATATCGGTTTGTTTGTTCTTTTGTTTTCTCATGCGATTATCGAAATCTTGCATTTGTTTCCTAACCTCTTCTGGTCTATATTCATCTCCATCCGTATATGCAGGACAAAATGCATGCATAGGACATCTACCGTCATCTGGACATACCCTGCAAATCTATAAAAATCCACAATTAATAAATTATCCGTTTTCGGGTTATGCTATACCTCTTCCCAGCTAAGTTCCAATTGTAATGTAAACAAACCACATATAGCCTATGACTGCGTTTCTGCTTTTTAATTGGTCGAATAACTGTTTACCTTTAAGCGTGTAAGAAAACGTAATTCCCTCTCTAACACCCTAAATAAATAGATTAAGAACGTAAAAACCTGTAGGATATTAACTAGCACACGTCTATATAAGTTATAGAGGAGAATCCTGAAATATATAATTACAATTAAATAAATAAATATTTCATTGTTTAATTCTTACGCACACGCAATAATACGTTGGGATTTTTCTATTGTTTTAAAATGGTCGCTTTCTGTAGAATTTCTTAAAAGACTGGAAAAGGAGCAATTTGAAAAACGGAGAGAAACAAATTATTTTGAATGTTTTCAAACAGTTTAGTGAAAAATATCCCACATTAGCCATTGAGGATGTGGTGAAAATAACAGCAAAATTTACAGGCGAATCATAATGGCACATATATTCTGCTCGTAATGAAATGGAAAAATCATAAACGCATGTCTAGGTAGGCGCATATATATTTTTTGTCATAAATAAATAAGAAATGGAAGTCCCTAATTATTGTACAATTTTACTTTGTCATATAGCGGTTAAAAGTAACACCATAGTTTCCCTAATAGATGCAGTCGATGATGCAAGTTTGTTTACTGTAAAACTGGAACTTAGCTCGGAATTACTGTATCCCGATGTAGCGCATTCGCGCCTGGATATATCCATACCGATTGATTTATTTTCTTGGAAGAAGCGGGGAGGAAAATTAAGAATGTGTATTCTTTAAATACAAAAATCATTTTAACCATCGTTGAAGTTATAAGGCCTATATAATGTGTTAAAATTAATTGCCTTCGTAAATGTTATACCACAGTAATTTGTGGTAGTTGAATAACTCCCTGATATGAACATTCCTTGTTAGTCCTTTACCAGAAATAAGCTAAAACTAATGCGTAAAGCCGAAAGATTGATCGATTCAATTCCAGTCATTAGAGCCTATTTGTGTTTGAGGCTAAATCAATTCCTATTATGTATTTGGTCCTAAATAATACAATTTCTAAGAATGAGATAAAATTAACCCTAAAACTGGTAAAACTAGACTAAACTATATGATGGAAGTGGATCACTTTTCCAAAACGTATCCCTCCCCCGAGCCTCCCAATGATGAATCCAGTTTCTTGGAAGCATCCTCGGTGGCCGAGAAAGGAACCATATGGTCCATGAACCATACTTCCGGCTACTTTAGGGATTTATTGACCCTCTTTAGCCGTTTGGTGTATCGTCAGTGTAGATAGCGAGCGTATATTCTAGTGCCGACCATAACCAGCCGCGGATCGGGAGACAAAGATCCAGTGGTCGGACATTAACAAACCTTGGTCGAAGCTGATCTAGTTGTTTCGCCGACCGCCACCGCCGCCAACCCCTAAAGGGGCAAGAGCGGGAGGACAAGTCGTCATTCAAATCAGAAACGGCTCTTTTCGGATTTAGCTGATCTGTTGAATATTTTAGAATTTTGAAAATTATTGGACATTTATATTTTACTAGCGGACTCCAGGGGACCACTCCGACATTTGTCTTAACACCAAGGGAAACCACCGAAAACCTTGGTAGAGTGGAGCCAAATTGATCAGCATTTTAGACTCCAATGCTAATTAGCCATAGGAGTCACTGTTTAAGATGTGTCAGGGCACTTCCTATTTTCATTATATGTAGTCATACACTCTACTATGAAAGTGCGTTTTTTTGATCCAATTCGATAGATATAAGTACCGAATCTGGATCACTTACTAGTTCCTCAACTAGTTTGTCTAATACTTCGTAATTAGACAATTTCTTTTAGAGAGGCTGGTTTGAACCGACCTACTCTTTTTCATCGGAGCCATGGCAGTTTGAGGGCAAACATTTCTCGTAACTTATTAGTTATTTAAATGGGCGGACTGCACTGAAAACGAAACCGTGTATAACTGTTGTTATTTGGTATATTGAGTAATTCCGCAAACATTTGAGTAATTTTTCTTATCATTGGCTTTCTTCTGTTTTATTAAAACTATAAGATGAATTAAAACAATTGATGTATCATATAGGATGCATTGCTAATTTAAGGGTTAAAATAATTTACATTGAATAAATACACATTAATTTAAATAATTTGAAATTCGATGTTTAGAAATCGTTAACAAGATACACATGTCCGTACACTGCGTCTAGTCGGATGTACTTCAATTAAGTTAAAAGAAAGTGCATAAAATTGAGATAAATTAGAATTTGCTAGAAAAATATAGTTTTAATATGTATTCAGTGCGATTAGGTATGATTTATTTTGCATCGCGGCATTTTTCCAAACGATGAGCATGCGCTCGTTAGCCGATAGAGGGCCAATAGCGCCGCGGAGTAAATCATAACAGATCTCACTATTACAGAATGTCTCCAACCTTTTGGGTCGAAATTGGATATATGATAGAGGACACCAAGCTGAACATTTTGATATAAGAAACCTATGCCGGAAATTCATAGTTCATATTTTATTTTAAAAAAATGTATATTTGTAATTGATTATAGAATCCTTAAATAAATTTATGATTGAAAAATAAATATTTTTACAATGAAAATTTAATGTTTTATGTAAACTACAAAAACTAAGAAATATAAATGGAATTAAACCACTAAGGTGATAAGTTAGCAGCTTTCAATTAACATTTTTAAAACAATAAATTAATTAATTTAATAGCTCCAAATACCTCGAGAATACTTTTATCAAAAATATACATTTTAATTAACCCTGATACACAAGGTGCAAAAATAACACAAACTTTTGAAATAAATTGAACCGAAAGTACCCTTTTGCGGTTCAGTTATTCATCTTTGTGCTCCTCCGGAACATTTATGAAGCCTGCCAATGTCCCTTGTTCCGTGTGGCTACCCCTTCCCTTTCACCCTTTCCTCCGCGCATCTTTATAGCGCACATCCCCTCTACCCGCGAACCTTTATATGCTTGGTAATCTCAATGAACCTTATCATTCGATCGGCCTAGCAAGTGGCGTTATGTTGTATAGAAGTGGATTCAGTATCCGAATCCAACTTAAGTGCACCATGCATCAGCGAAGTTAACATGGTGATTTATAAGATAAACAAGTGGATTGTGACCGAGGAATGGTCGGATTTGAGTTAGTCCAATCAAGCATGGAAAAAGGAATTCCAATGGAGTTTGGACATGTATGAGTGTGACAGTTTGTATGGTATGTTATTATTCAGCTTTTACTTTGTTATTATCTATGTCTGATCGATTGATCGAAGATCAATCTTTTGTTATTCATTTTTTTTACAATCAACACTTGTTTTTTCATTAAAAGCTTAACTTTTACGCCCCTTGTGGTTATTTAGAGTAATCATTGTTCTCTATCCTGTAACGAAGTTATTTCATCCTATGCAATTTATAATCAGTATTTATATTTATATGCACGTTCAACTGGAAAAGAAAGATGAATTGTTAGCCGCCTTCTATGGGCCCGAGGCAGGCTGTTTTCTCATTAATAACTTCTTTAGATATCAGGAACACGTTACTAAGTACAGCATAGTCATAACCCAACGATCCCGGAAGGTAGCAGTAGCGGTGAAGGTGGTTCACTCTCTCTACGCGACAAATGGTAGCAGAGCGTGGTTTTGGGTTTTTGAGTTCAACGGTTTTTTGGGTTCAATGTTTTTGGATTCAATGCGCACAAATGGTCGCAGATGTGTAATTTTGGGTTCACTAAGTACAAATGGTAGAAAAGCGTTTGTTTTGTGTTTTTCACATTACAAGTTATGCTGTATGTTATTAACTGTGGTTCTTGTAGTATCAATTTAATTCAAGTTTCGGAGTTTTGGTCTCAAACACCAAGACAAGGGTATGAACTCTGTATGGTCTTTAATGAAATTTAGAATTAGAAAATCTGTATCTTTTCAGAGATATTACCCTGCGGATTATTACTTGTTTTCAATACTTGGCATTTATGGTAAAGTTATTAAGTATTAGTTTACGTGTTTGCTTTACGTTACGTAAATATTGACTCATCTTTCTTTATAACAGAGACTGATTTATGCATATAAAACTACGTTCGCCTATAATTGTTTACATCTTGTGTCTATTATACTTTGTAATCATGCCTAGTTGGATAGATGTAATATCCAAAGACAATCTCGTTCGAGAGTTAAACCTACTAGGTATTGAGGTTGAAGGTGATGTAAACATATTACGTCAGCGGCTTAAAAATCATATGAATTCTCTCTCCCCGGCTGAACAAATGTTAATAAAGCGTAAGTTTATTGTAGATAGTGCAAATCAAGAGGATTATTTGGCAGAACAGCATAATATAAGTGATCATAGACTTAGCTCTATCAAAGATTTTTCGAGTGGAACTGTCTCCAACCTTTCTCCTTTTTTGGAAGAGAATAATCAGCGGATTTTCCGAGAGTTGATTAAAAGAGTTGATCCCTGCGACGGTGAAGATAAGGAATCGCTAGTGGTCTTCCTCATTAAAATTAACTCGCTCTTCGAATTGAAATTAGTTCCCGATGAGTATTTTGTAAACTCGATTTTGAGTTGCATCGGAGGAATTCTATTGAAAGTCTGGAGTGAAGTTGTTAAGTTGAGATTCTCTTGGATGGAGAGTTTAGAACATGTGAAGTGTTCACTGTTGCCTCCTAGATTGTTGGAAGACTTTTGGATTAAATTTGTCTCACGACGATTCCAAATGCCTAAGGAATCTTTGTTGGAGTTTATTTCCAACATACAGGGAGCTTCACTTGTGTTGAATCCTTTATTTTCGGAAGAAAAGTTAATTGATCTTATTCTGCAGAATATGTCCCCGGCTACTAGACAGCATTTGGTTTTTGCTACGAAGCCTCAAAATGTAGCCGAAATGTGTGGCTGGGCCAGGAAAGTGGCGGATTTCGAGATCGCTGAAAGACAGAGGGACTTTAGGAAGAAAAGTGGAATTGACAACTTAAGTAAATTTAATACTTTGGCGAGTCGTCCTTCTTGGCAATCAAAAAAATAATCTACAATGTTGGAAATGTCAGCGGTATGGGCATCTTTCTAGAGAGTGTCGATCTTAGTCTACGTGGTTTGTTATATATATATATATATATATATATATATATATATATATATATATATATGTTTGTTTGGGATATTGAAGTATACTAATGTTAAATATGAATATTTGAGCTGATTGTACCATCCTTTTCGTTGTCAGAGTTACCAGAATGAGTTTTTGTACATGTGGTTCAGGTCTTGCTAATGAGACGCAAATTAAATTCTAAAAAAAGGTGAATAGAAGTTAGTCGGCGTCCATGACCACATTATAATACAACATGTTGATCTAATTAAATTATGTAATACTGTGGAGTAAACTCTAGCATGTTTGTAGAAAAAGAGCTGTATGTTAAGCTAGATATTTTGTATTATGACACATGTTGAAGTAGTATATCTATGGTTCTGCTTTCCTGCTTTTGCCTGTTCTTTGTTTCAGTTTACCTTTCCTTAAACATTGGCAGTTCGACAGTTTGTAAGCCTGGAGTGTTCGGCAGTCGAGCGCTTGGAGGATCCGGCCGACCCCCGAGTGCCCAGCTGACCAACATAGTGGCTTTTGGAACTACGGATTCTTGGACAGCGGTGGAACGGGATTGCGATCCGGCAATCCAAGTATTATATCGTCACCCGGGTCTTCACCTGGAACACCGCAGACTTGTACTATGGCGGCTGAATCAAATGGAGTTTATTTTTCAGCGCATAAATAGTCTACATTAAAGCGAGTGTGGTGATTGTGATATTGGGGACGATGGAAGATTTGCATTAAAAGTTACCGCTGGAATCCGATAGTGTTTATGTGCCCCTCCCAACGTGGGATTATTTCACTGGACATTACTTTAAAGCCTATGGACTCTTTTTCTTTTTACCCGGAGGGTGTAGGGGGAGCTATTGAACCGAAAGTACCCTTTTGCGGTTCAGTTATTCATCTTTGTGCTCCTCCGGAACATTTATGAAGCCTGCCAATGTCCCTTGTTCCGTGTGGCTACCCCTTCCCTTTCACCCTTTCCTCCGCGCATCTTTATAGCGCACATCCCCTCTACCCGCGAACCTTTATATGCTTGGTAATCTCAATGAACCTTATCATTCGATCGGCCTAGCAAGTGGCGTTATGTTGTATAGAAGTGGATTCAGTATCCGAATCCAACTTAAGTGCACCATGCATCAGCGAAGTTAACATGGTGATTTATAAGATAAACAAGTGGATTGTGACCGAGGAATGGTCGGATTTGAGTTAGTCCAATCAAGCATGGAAAAAGGAATTCCAATGGAGTTTGGACATGTATGAGTGTGACAGTTTGTATGGTATGTTATTATTCAGCTTTTACTTTGTTATTATCTATGTCTGATCGATTGATCGAAGATCAATCTTTTGTTATTCATTTTTTTTACAATCAACACTTGTTTTTTCATTAAAAGCTTAACTTTTACGCCCCTTGTGGTTATTTAGAGTAATCATTGTTCTCTATCCTGTAACGAAGTTATTTCATCCTATGCAATTTATAATCAGTATTTATATTTATATGCACGTTCAACTGGAAAAGAAAGATGAATTGTTAGCCGCCTTCTATGGGCCCGAGGCAGGCTGTTTTCTCATTAATAACTTCTTTAGATATCAGGAACACGTTACTAAGTACAGCATAGTCATAACCCAACGATCCCGGAAGGTAGCAGTAGCGGTGAAGGTGGTTCACTCTCTCTACGCGACAAAATAATATCCTTCTCATATTATTTGCTGCAAAAATAATGTACATTCCATAGCAATATATTACATATTTATCATAGCACTTGTTCAAAGTTCCGACCACCATTCTCAATGTAGACAAGTTCCTGTTTATGGAAATAAATCTTTTCAAATTCAGGGGATACTTGTTGGGGAACTTTTTTCTGTACATACGTTCGATTTTCGGGCACTACATCCTGCTGCACCATGCACTATGATCATGTCTGTAAGATCCTCAAACGAGTAAATGCTACATTGTCAATGCTGTACATGAACTGTAAACACATAGATGTTACCATGACAACTGAACAGGCTAGCAGGCAGTTGTTTCAAACGAACTATGAATTTCCGACCATTTGATTCCTTAAAAATGTACTTTTTGTTTTTAAAATAAAACATGAACTATGCATTTCCGGCCATAGGTTCCTTAGGCCTATATCAAAACGTTGAGTTATCCAATTTTGACCCAAAAGGTTGGTGATACCCTGTATAATAGTCACTTTTAGTGTGAAAAAATACTAGATATTTTAAAATGATAGAAACAAGTGTTATATATATCCTTTGCTTCTCCGTGTGGAGATTAGGGCCCTCCCTACTCGGACTGTTTCAACCAAGCTAATTTACTTCCGCTTATTTACCCATATGTCAGCGAGTGATATAGGTCGGCATATCGCCACAGTGAGACACCTAGTGGGTAACTAAGGTAGTACTTGGATGATAACGGTCGGTAAATTTCGCACAGAAACCTATTTATTCAGGCTTGCGGTTCTTTTTACGAGCCTGAAAATCTTCAGACTAGGGACCCACGATTTAAAGTCCCTCCCGGGACTCGGCCCGGGTTTGAACCCGCGTCCCTTGGAACTAGAAGCAACGAACATAACCACTAGACCCATCGCGGCCATCTCTAATCCAATTTACTTGCGAAAATTATTTCCCGGTAATTCGATTAAGAGGTCCACTTGTATTAGCAGATGTTGGAAGGAGACCTACCTTACCACGAATACCTTGAATCTTTTCTATGTCAGTGATGCACTGCATTAAAGGAAACTTCCAATCTATGTCGAAAATGCTTTCTTCAAGTTCAGAGATCAAAGTAGTTCGACGTTCTCTCAAGTCACGTCCTGGAATTAAATTTATTTCAAATATCCAGTACTTTGTATTTTACATATGAATTCCAACTAGCAGCAACCTTACTTGAAGAGCACAGAGAAAAAACCACAGCATACAGGAAGGTGAAATAAGATTCGCATTATTTGGATATTCGATAATATTGATGATAATAATAATAATAATAATAATAATAATAATAATAATAATAATAATAATAATAATAACAATAAACACAGAGAGGAATGGCGTTTGGTTTCCGGAAGACGGCGGCAACTGCCATGATACCGGATGAATAATAATAGTAATAATAGTAATAATAATAATAATAATAATAATAATAATAATAATAATAATAACAGCAAATAATAATAATAATAATCATCATCAGTGCCCTGAACTTTTTGAGCATGGATTTAAAATTTTCTAATATTGATCATGTTTAATATTATCCAGAAACTTCTGGATGGCGTCCTTGTATTATTCCCAAACTTGTAGTTCCATGTCAGATAAGCAGTTTTTAAAAATAACATTCATATTAAGTTGGTGAACCTGTGGCCATCAAGAAGTCTTCCTTCACTCTTGCCTCCGACAGTAACATTTTTTAGCAATGTCTTCTTCTTCCTTCCAAGTATTAGGCCAAGGCCTGTTACGATCCTATAGAAAATTTTCCCTCCAGCGTTTCATAGGACGGCTCAGAGATCTTCGTCCTCTTGGTATAGCAATGTATTCATAATAATGGATATTTTTGTCCAAATCTTTAACAAATTGCTTTATTAATCCTAATTTTACGTGTAAAGGAAGTAGCAATATTTTTTTTCGAATCGACTGATAGGTGATTTATTACATTTTTTGTCCCTGGCACCAGTTGTTTTCTTTTTGGCCAATTAGCAACTTTCCAGTGTCTTTCCCTGGCTCTAGAGTCCCATTCGCACGAAAAACACAGAGATTTTGTATACCCTCCTTATTGTCCAAATAAAATACCACACACCTTAAGGCCACAACACATGTACCACTTGTGTTCACTATATATTTTTTTCTAGAATAGTACACATGTTTGTATATTATTCTTTCATGTACACTGACTGGAGTACTGGAACTCAAGCTAATTTATTCCCATTATGCAGAAGAAGCCCTTTAGACTTCTTTTGCTAGAATCAATAAATATACGCAAATCTGCCGGTTCATAATCTGTTCCTAGGCGACTATTCAAGCCAGGGATATAACAACAGTACCCTATTTTCCCATTTTCAACGTGTTCATAATTCTTGCGCACGTTTTATTTGTGGTATTAGCAAATTTGACCATGTTACACCGTCCCTGGAACAATTATCGTGGCTTCGTCTAAGAGATCGTAGAACTGTCCATTCCTTATCCCTTCTCTATAAAATACTTCACACATCATCGCCTAATTATTTATCACGTCGCTTCATCAGACTATCCGACATACATAATCTTGACACTCGATCCCATCAGCACATTGCTCTTTTATATCCCTCCTCATCACATTGTATATTATTCATTATCTTTTACGGTCTCACTTACCAAAACATGGAATTCCCTCCCGCCCTATGTCAAAGATTGTCAAACTATAACATCCTTAAAAAACAAACTAAAGAATTATTTAATAACAAACTAACTTACACACCTCACTGATAATATTCTTTTAACAATTAATAAATTTAATTATTTATGAAAATAATATTAAGAATAACAAATATTTTCATTTGTTTTGTTTTAAATATTGTATAATCGTAAAATTAGTTTTTTATATCTCATTATTTTCCTTTGTTTTTTATATACACTAGACAGGGACAATTTAATATGTCTTGTTTGTATACATTTTATTATTAGTTTTAGTCTTAATTTTAACTAACATTAACTGGTTGAATTATAGATCGTAATATATTAGATATCTTTTTGATCAAATTTTTACCTAGTATTTAATATTAGAGTTAATTGAGATTGTTATATTCTGATGTAATATATGTTTGTCCTGGTGAGTGGAAGAGAAGGCCACATGGCCTTAACTCCACCAGGCTAAATAAATCTAAATCTAATCTAAATCTAATCTACTTTTTTACATTTTTCTCCACGATATCTATATCAATACAAAGTTGAACTAGGAGCTAAAACATCGTCTTCTTTAAATCTCGAAACTAAAAGTTCACTTTTCTCCTTTGTCAGATTCAAATCACGTACCAAATCATTTAACTTTGTTTAATTGACAAGAAGCGGGTTGTCTTTTGATTCTAGGGACATATTGAAATCATGTTCTGTGCTGGAAGTGGAAGGAATGCTGGTACTACTCTCTTGTAATGTTGTTGGTGGTATTGGAATTGTTATATCTGGCCCATGTGCTGGCGGCTTGTTATTTCCGCAGTTTTTTTTTTTTTCGCCAGAAACTGTGTAATATAATCAGGAGAGGGTAAACCTACCATCAGTTAAACACAATCACAAACTAGTATGAATAAAATCGGTGATTGTATCATACAATTTTATCATATTTCAGGTATTTACATATTTTAATACAGCACGTATATAGCTACTGCATACAAGTGGTGGACCGCGCACTCTCATTCTTATATTAAAAATAGAATTGTGTAAAATCTGTACCTGATACACAAAAATTAGTAACAGATCCGATATCAAGGGATTTGACTTGACTTATTTGTATTAAAGTATCTCATGCCGTAAAATCTTCGCAGGCATGTGTAATGATAATGATGATAATAATAATAATAATAATAAATAATAATAATCATAGTAGTAGCAATAATAATAATAATAATAATAATAATAATAATAATAATAATAATAATAATAATAATAATAATAATAATAATAATAATAATAATAATAATAATAATAATAATAACATTAATAATAATAATAGCAATAATAATAGTATCAATAATAATAATAATAATAATAATAATAATAATGGCAATAATAATATTATTATCAATAATAATATAAATAATAATAATTAATAATAATAGTAGTAGCAATAATAATAATAATAATAATAAATAATAATAATAATAATAATAATAATAATAATATAATAATAATAGCAATAATAATAGTAGCAATATAATAATAGTATCAATAATAATAATATAATAATAATAATAATATAATGGCAATAATAATATTATCAATAATAATATAAATAATAATAATTAATAATAATAGTAGTTGCAATAATAATAATAATAATAGCAATAATAATAGTAGCAAAAATAATAGTATCAATAATAATAATAATAATAATAATAATAATAATAATGGCAATAATAATATTATTATCAATAATAATATATAATAATAATAATTAATAATAATAGTAGTAGCAATAATAATAATAATAGTAACAATAACAATAGTAGCAATAATAATATCAATAATAATAATATAAATAATAATAATAATAATAGTGGCAATAATAATAATAACAGTATCAATAATATCAATTATGATAATAATAGCAATAATAATATCAATAATGATGATGATAATAATAATAAATAATAATCATAGTAGTAGCAATAATAATAATAATAATAATAATAATAAAATTAATAATAATAATAGCAATAATAATAGTACCAAAAATAATAGTATCAATAATTGTGATAAATACATAGTTCTTTATATAGATTCTTTATTGTTTTATAGATTATTTTAATTATTATTGCAAAGTCGTTTGAGATAGAGTTTAGACATTCAAGTCTGTGGTCGGTTGAGATGGACTTTAGACATTCAAAGTCTTGTTGAAGCTAACTGTAAACATCCCTACATTTAGTTCATTGGAATGTTAGTATGATACAGTTACAGGGTGACTTCGAGGTCATTTTTGAATATATAACACTTGAGAAGTGAGGGTCTCGTGTCTGTCTGTGTGTGTACTGCTGGAGGGTAAGTCATTGACCATTTTTCTTAATATGTGACAGGGACCTTTTTGAAAAAGAATCAATTACCTTAACTATTCTGATAGAAGTCTAAACATGTAGACTGTTTTAAAACTATATTTTAGAAAAGGGATATAACATTTTTAATCATGTAGATTTGGTTAGATTTAAAATTCCACAACTCCCTTCTCAACCCTCCCCCCAAGAAAGTACTGTAGTTTTAATATAGGCTTAGATTAGATTTAGGGCTAGAGATACTTAGGATTTCTAATTATTTATATTTTAGTAATAAAATAGTTTAAAATAAGACTCCATTTGTTTATTTCTAAACATGTATAACTGTACATCCTCATACTAACGCTCGGCTAGGAAAACGCTACCAGTTTTTCCAAGTCCCGAAGGTCCTTTAAGCCTAATAAATCCAGTTGGGTTCATAACATTGGTTAGCAGCGGTGGTATATCGATCATATTTTTTCTGATAGGGAAACGGACCCTTGCAAGCTTTCTGGACCGTTTGGAATACAATAAATATTAAAATTTTGTGATACGTACAGTTTTAGGTTAAAATCAGCAGTGTAAGATTTATGTAGAACATAGGATATTTATTATTTAATAGAAATTAAATAAATAAAAAGATATTAATTCTGGATTGGGATTTAAATTAATCAGACCTTGGAAGAGAGAGGGAAGTTGTGGAAAAAAAGAACAGAAATGTTTTTTTCGATGTAGCTATAATAATTGAGCAACCATTTTTTTCTTGTAAATCTGTGCATGATATATTAAGAGTGTATACTATTTGTTTTGTCTAGAAAATATGTCTGTTAGGACTGAATAGGATAAAAATATAAAACCATTATAGATTGACAAAACTCATTGCTGAAACGTAGCCTGAAACGTGGCCTGAAACGTAGCCCTCCTAACGGGATATGTCGACGTATGCGAACCGAACTCGTGGCTTGTGGACGGGGATGACACGCCATCATACTAACATGAATATTTTTGCCGATGGTGATTGTGACCAATAATAATAGTAATAAAATAATTTCTCTGCAATAATAATTACGAATAAAATAGCATGAACTAATTACCTTCGTGGAAAATTACTTCCATATAATACTGAAATACAAATGGTTTAAATGTCTCGGGTTATTAATTACCTCAGGGCAACTCAAGCGATACCAACATATGAACGAAATGTTGAATTAAATGAGAAAATTTAGAAACGTTATATAGGAATTATTTTTAGATCTTTCCTGCGAACAGATCGTTTCTGCATGCGTTGGAAAATATATTAAATATGGAGATTAAATAAATAAACGGACTGTGTCACTCCTATGTTGGCAATACTAAATGTCAAGTCGAAATCATACCGACGTTGTTTAAAATTAGTGAAAAATGACAGGTCATATGTATGTATATATATATATATATTTATGTAGCATATATGAAATAATTTACGGGGTAACTACAGGGTATTGTTAAGAAAATATTTAGAGAAAGGAGTCTCGGGTTCGAACCCTGGTGACTAGCTTTACAAGATGGCGGCTGGAGTGAAGGCTAGGTTTTGGAAAGGTCGGAAAAACAGTACAATAAGTTTCACATACGGTGACTACCAGTTGTTTTTTTTATTAGATTTCTTGTCCGAGAACGGTAAGCCGGAGTGTTCAAAATTAGCTATAATACAAGTATATTCCTAGCAGGAATGTTAAGATATGTCCGAGGAATATTTAGTTTGAAATATGTCCCCGTATGCGAGGCTATCTAACGGGATTTTGATAAAGGTTCTGGAAATTTTCCATCTTGAATGAGGGAGTTACACATTCAAATAATTCGCTCTGCAGTATACATGTTACCGAATCATCAGATCAAATATCCAAAATCATAAAGAGTATCAAATTTTTTTTTAAAAACAGATTGATCTGGCAACACGTGTAATGTGTTGGCTAGGATGTCGTCACTAGAAGTCTTGGATTCGAACTCAGGAAAAATGTATTCAGTATTTGGTTAATCTCTCCAGAATAGCGCAAGATAGCCAGAGTGTAAAAATTTATTCTAGGTTATTGGAACTTGAACTGATAAATTATTTTCCATTTTTTTTTTCTTTACAAGTCAGGAATATTTAGCATTTGTCGGGAGTAAATTGGAAATTTTCCGCAACTCGTATAACTAATTTATCGAAGGAAAATATGGAAGTATGGAACTTAGATTCTTTTACAGATTAAATAACAAAATTATTTAAAATAAAATAAAAGTGGCTCATGGAACTCAGTTTCCTTTACAAAATAAATAATTAACTTAGATAAAATCTTGGTTTCAACGGAGTTTACTTAAAGTGTAACTTATAATAGACCTAATTATACTTGGATGGGACACCAGTAACGGAAATCAGATTACATCTCGTAACGGTGTATTGAAAATAGATTCTGAAAACTTTCCACGACTGTTACAAGGTATGTCAGCTGATGGTTCGAACTAGGACACATATTTGTCGCATAACGTCCTTATGAATTAGAAACAGAAGAATATAATTAATCTATCTTATCGAATCGGTCGATGAACGTAATACGTGGTGAATTTATTAAATAATGGGTTGGATACAGGATAGGCTAGCATCTAGTGATGAATTATGATTTAAATGATGTTGATTCATAAGATAGTTAGTACTGCTGAGGGAACCTTGATGCTGACCATTCTTATAATTCTCTGTCCGAGTAAACGACCTTGCCCGCATTAGACTAAGCATTTAATTAAATAATAATAGAACATTATGTTTGGCAAAATAAACATACACTGATAGGCCCGAAGATGTTAAAAAAAAAAAAAAAATATATATATACTAGGAATCATAAAAATTCTATACCTTAACGATCGCATAATCTTTTATATAAGTGTGGTGATAATTACGTCTATTTTAAATCTCACTTCAGAAGGAAATAATAAAAAAAAATAATAATAATATCCACAAAAATAAATGAATAAATACATGGTATTGTCTATTAATCCTAACCCCAAGTGATATGATACTACATAACCAGGGATTTTTGAGTTTCTGTTGTGAATTATAAGTCTTATGTTTTATCTACATTATAAATTTTTTTTTTGAATTTTCAACCGACTTTATACATTAATTAGGACTTTTGAGTAATTATTTGAATACCCATATGGTGAATGGTGACTTGCAGTTTCCCCAGAGAGATTTTTATGCAGTGAAGAGTTTGGATTAAATCAAGAGTGTCTAGTTGTTTTAGGCATTATCTTTTAATGCGACTACATACTTAAAACAATATAATTTAGATAGGTGGCAGCATTTTTGTAAAATTGTGAACTGTTCCGATAAAATTTATAATATTATTGGATCATTTAATTTCATAGTGAGGTGAGCCAATCTAGTCGTAGATCTTTTTGGCATTTTATTGTAGCAAGCGAAGTTGATAATTGAAACGTGGTGATAATGCCGGCGCACTGTAGGACCATAGAACTCTGGAAATAATTTCTTGTCATTCAAGTGCAGTTTTCGAATATTTGAGGAGTGAAGTAGACTTAGTGGTTTAACTTAATCCGTAAACGCTCGATCATCATAAATAAAAAAACTTTCATTACATATATTCCAGATGAAGGAAATATTTGAGGAATGAGAACATGTGGGAAGTTAGAACTCAATCAATGGATGCTTTAATAATAATAAATAACCAATAAATAATGATAACAATAAATAATAAATAGGAACCTTACTAAAATAAGCTAAAAATCTGTGAATTTAAACTAACTAATTTAAAAGTAAAACATTGGTAAGTAAATGAACTAACGGGAAATGGTAAATGAAACTAACTTAGGAAGCGAGTAGATAATCTTAATCGCTACAATAAATTAAACCCAAAGATTATGAGAACCACAAGTAAATATGGACCAACTACGAGTAATCTTAACAAACTAAATTAAATAATATTAATAACTAAGTAATTAATAATAAAGCAGTTTGGCAGGTATAAAGGAGCATCAGATTACGAAGACAGGTCATGAGGTAAAAGAGGATGACCGAGACTCAGTGAATAATCAACGGGCAATCTGAGCTATAAAAGTAAAACATGATAACTAATCGACCTAATAATGAAAGAAATGATAATAAAAAAATAGTAATAATCATAATAATAATAAGAATAATAATAATAACCTTAATAACTATATTAATGAAAATAAACAATGATACCAAACATCAGTAATCACAATAAAAGTTAACAGTCATACTGCATAATAATAATAATAATAATAATAATAATAATAATATAATAATATAATAATAATAATAATAATAATAATAATAATTCACAGAAAATTAATAAACAATAATGATAATAATAATAATAATAATAATAATTCACAGAAAATTAATAAACAATAATTAATAATAATAATAATAATTCACAGAAAAATTAATAAACAATAATAATAATAATAATAATACCAGTAATAAATATAAACAAATTGCAATAACAAATGATTAGCATGAGATGTTATATCGATACTTAAAGTAATAATTAATTATATGAGGAACACTCAGATTGAAGGACCAATTTGTTCATGATGATGATGATTAATTATATGAGGAACAATCAGATTGAAGGATTGCGGATAAATATTGAAGGACAAGGGCAAAAAATCGTAACACTGAGATACCAGATAGGACTAGCATTAATCCTGGTATCGTATTTTAATAATAATCATAATCATAATAATAATAACCTTAATAACTATATTAATGAAAATATACAATGATACCAAACATCAGTGATAACAATAGAAGTTAACAATCATACTGCATAATAATAATAATTCACGGAAAATAAATAAACCACAATGATAACAATAATAATAATAATAAATAAAAACTAATTGCAATAACATATTGATAAGCATAATACGTTATATCAAAATAATAATTAGTAATAGGAGAAATCATTAGATTAAAGGATGGCGGATACTATTAAAAGGAAAGAGGCCTAAATGATCGTAATACTGAGATACCAGATAGGACTAGGAGTAATCCTTATGTCGTATTTAATTAATTAATAATAATAATAATAATAATAATAATAATAATAATATTAACAATAATAATAATAATTCGCAGAAAAATTAATAAACAATAATAATAATAATAATAATAATAATAATACTAGTAAGAAATAATAATAGGAGAAATCATTAGATTGAAGGATGGCGGATATTATTAAAAGGAAAGAGGTCTAAATGATCGTAATACTGAGATACCAGATAGGACTAGCGGTAATCCTTATATAGTATTTGAATAATAATAATTAATACCAGAAGTAAAGGAAGTAAACAACGTGAAAGGAGTGACAAACAAACATCGACGAATAAAACCAGGAAGATAAAACTATTAATATTAGTGAAGATCCTAAAACTTAATAAGAAATATAATAATAATAAACCGCCCGAATAGTA
This sequence comes from Diploptera punctata, assembly GCA_030220185.1. Classification (NCBI taxonomy): domain Eukaryota; kingdom Metazoa; phylum Arthropoda; class Insecta; order Blattodea; family Blaberidae; genus Diploptera; species Diploptera punctata. The sequence goes on along the minus strand of JASPKZ010010265.1, from coordinate 1,100,021 downwards.
AATAATAACAATAATAATAATAATAATACTAATAACAATATTAACTATATTAATAATAATAATAATGATAATAATAATAATAAAAAGATAACAGACATCAGTAAATAATAACAAACCTTAATGATCATACTAATAAAAATAAAATAAAAAATACCAGTAATGATAATGTATAATGATAATAATGAAACACAGTAAACTTACAACTAAAATATAATAATAATAATAATAATAATAATAATAATAATAATAATAATAATAATAATAATAATAAATATAATAACAATAATAATAATTCGCGGTAAATTAATAAACCACAATAATAATGATGATAATGAAATAAGAGCGAACTACCAGAAATAAGACTTATGCTTATGAATAAAATGAAAGATAACGGAAAACCACATTCTCAATTTCAGCAAATTAGGGCTCATTTAAGTATGAATGGGTTCCGGGATAAATAGCAGGCTAGTTCGCGAGAAGATAACGTGGAAGCAGTCCAGATAGAGGCACGTAGTATGTTAAGCCTATAGCGGAAGACGAGTGATAGGTTCAATTAACCAGCAGTTATGCCAACACGGAGGATAGAAATTATTTTAACATCGCAAGAAATAAGGAGTGACAACAGTTCAGATTAAGAAGGGAGGATGTGCATTATCCAACTTGGTTTAAAAAAAAAAATGTATTACAAAGAGAACGGAAGAGGGGCATGGGAACTTAGGAAAATTTATAAACTTTTTGAAACGCAGTGAAGAATAGGACAAGCGTTGAAAGATTTCCCCAGAATTATCGAGTGACAAACATGCAGAAATGATCGAAAACAAATTAATTTATTCCCATAGTAATTTAGAAGATGGAGGTTAGGATACTTCACCGATAGTTGGGTGTCTTAATCGATCTAGTGGAAAGTATTATCATATAAATTTGGGATTTCAAGGGCTACACTGAATATATTTCTAATGGAAATTACACACAATTATTATATTCGGCTGATCATGACACTTGACTGAGATGCATACAGGAGGAAACAGAGAAAGAATCTGCGGCCGAGATCTCTCCCTCTGTACACCTTGATAGCATATCAGTGGGACTAGTGACCAGTTGAGAATAGACACACACACATGGGATTTGAAACTTATTTAAATAGTAAATGACCACTAGATCGCCTTAAGGCTCGCCAGACTTGGGCCTACAAATCACTCGGAACCATATAAAGATAAAAACGAGCGAATAGACTGTAACCTAGGTCAATCTTGGCTAAGCGATGTTAGGGAAATAACACAGAAACCCACTATAAGTTAGAAGAGTTACAGAATTAGGATAGGAAGCAAGGGAGGCATTCTATCTTGATGGAGGCCCGGCACATGCTAGAGCCACTGGGATAGAGATGCGAACAGCGTCCCTTAGGAGGAAACAGTGCACAGACGAGAGAGACAGAGAAATAGGGAAGAGTTGGGGAGTGCGCAATCGGAAGGTGGGACACCCCCGTAATAAAAGGATCTGGAGTCACAGACCTCCTTGGTGATCCTGGGGCACTGGCCATAAAACCTTGCCGGCTTGGCACTGACGTTTAGGACCAGGGAACAACAGCAGATAGAGAGTTAGGCATCGGAGAACGAATATTAAACGAGAACACGGATTTTCGAGGAAATAAACTTTAGTCAAACACCCGGGTGATAAGAAAGGTGAGCAAGATACGAACCCTGTCACGGGAAATCGGATCAAATCCACCCCCAATGACACAACGGTGGTTCGGTGAAGCCACCAGATATTAAGAACGAAAATTCTGAAGGATCAGAAGGAGAGGGTGTGTTAGGAGGAACTCGGGACCCCTTTGTCGAGAATGGTGCTAATCCCACTTCCTTGAGGCGATGGCTCGACTAACCTCGGGACCCTTTGGAAGTAAGGGAGAGCCGTTCCCCGCCATTGAGGCGATTCGCTCGACGACCTTGCTAACACGACCATGAAACAGTGCTAGGGAAGCACAATTTGGAGTGAGGAAGACGGAACTCGGGACCCCTTTGTCGAGAATGGTGCTAATCCCACTTCCTTGAGGCGATGGCTCGACTAACCTCGGGACCCCTTGGAAGTAAGGGAGAGCCGTTCCCCGCCATTGAGGCGATTTGCTCGACGAGCTGTCTAGGGCCTCCCCCGTAGTTGATGATGATGATGCCAGGAAATCCGCCGGTGGTGAGAAAGCGGAAAGAAATACCGCGAAGTAAAGACGTACGCACAGATAGAATATGGTCCTAACGGGTAGATAACTAATACTAGCAAAATAACACCGGAAACACTAGTGCACTAGAGGGAACAGAAGTAAAATTGGGAAACGCACATACATACGATTGTGCCATCGACAGACAGAGCCAAGAGGGGGGTCAGAATGAGCGGGAGTACGGTAGGGACGACTTGGGCCCCGAATGGTCAGGGCGGTGTTGGATCCCCTCCCTTGAGGCGATTCGCTCGAGTTTACTTGGGCCCCGAAGGGAGTAAGGAACTAGCGCCGTCCCCCATTGAGGCGATTAGCTCGACGAGTCCGCCAGAATGAAAACGGAAGAGGGACAGATTGACCTAGGATGGAAAAGGAAGAGGACGACATAAAAACGAGAGGTTAAACACCTATGGTGGTGTAGATAAGTTTAAGCACATAAGCAGTCTAAAGTAAAGTAGAGCCCCTAGGATACAAGCAGAACAGATAGGAGTAGTTCCGAGTGAAAGAAGAAGTAAGGAGAGAACCCTGGAGTAGGACGTGGGTAAATATTTCAGAGTAAGAAGGGAAAAATCGAACCCCAATAAATGATGATATGTATGTAATGGGAAATCAAGGAAACCCCGGGAGTAAGAAGTAGGAAAAACAATTTAAATACAGGTAGATCAAGATACAATCAGGGAATAAAGTATGCAAAACGTAAAATAATTGTATAAAAGTTCAACAAATCAGCTATGAGAATTTGCCAATCAAACAAACAGTTAGGTGAGGATAGAGTGTAAAGCACGCCGTATCTGAAGTTACGGCAGCAGAAGGGAGAATGAGGACAAGGACTCAGGTTACGTAACATCACGGTGACTTCTAAAATTGAATCAGTAAGGATTCAGAGGTTAAATTAAGTGGATTGATATATTAGCAGTAAGATCAGATAGTCCGGGAAAATAGACACAATGAATAATGAAAACCTGAATCCCTGTCCAGACACAAGTAACTTAAAAATCATATCTCAATTAAAGAAAATTAAGACTAGGAAAGGGAGAGTTAAGAAATAGAGGCAGTTATTTCAGAAGTGGAGAAAGGAAAGAATGCTCTCAAACTCAGGACCCCAAGTAAACGATGACACAAATTCAGGATACGAGTATTAATTGGCGTCTGTAAGGACTAATTCGGCTTTGGTCAAGTAGTATTTACACATAAATAAATTTAGTATATGTCTTTCCGACTGATGTGAAGACGAGCGCACCCAGTCGAACCTAGGACTCTATTATAGAGAAAGGGACTAGATAAAACCCTTAGAATTAGGCAAAATTTAGGGCTGCTAAATACAGCAAAATATCGACCGATCTAATTATGGAAATTATGTGTATATATACACCTGAAGTACTGTCAAATTGAAGTTTTAGGGAAGATAAAAGATGATTTAGGAACTGATATTTGTTGATGGAGGCTATGCAAATTGATAGGCATAAGAGCACTCTTTTCGGTTTCCAGTGTAAAATCTAGCAACGCCAAAAGATAAAACAGGGATAACATTTGTATAGGAACGAGGTTGGCAGTTTAAAGTTTAATGCAAAATACAATTTTGCTGGTTGCACCATTGAGATATGACTAACTAAAAGTAAATTTAGAGGAACTGAACGTAGGAAAATTATAAAAGTAAAGATGTACATGGTTGCTCAAGATTCGGGGTTAGTTAAGAGGGATACTATTCTTAGTAAGAAACTAGGATTTGTTTTGAGACCCCAGAAGGTACTATTGATTCATTTCTAAAAGTCCATATGGAATTTATTAAGAAAAAGGTAGTGCAAACCCATAGTTTTAAACAAATAAAAATCAAAAAGGAGAAAAAAAACAGCAAAACTAAACAAAAATAACGGTGAACAAGAAAAAACCCTCAGCACAAGAAGAACGACTACGCACACGATCTGACACTACGAGCACGACTGGGCTAACTAGACACGACGAAGGATGTTGAGTCATCTAGGACATCCCCCACACCACGAAACATAGATTAGCTGATACCAAAAACAAAAAGGAGGAAGACAGGGTCTATGCGGGTACGACTTACTACAACAGGGATAGTCATTCAACATGGGAAATGTCCACCAGTCAATACGGTGCGACATGAGAGACCAAGCAAATACCTTAACCATATCAAACCGAACCTCTGATCGTCCGTGGATCATATAATAATTCCCAACCAGTATTATACAGTAAGAAATTGGATAAAAACACAGGAATCCCATTAAACCTATCCTCCGGATAATCCATGGCTCCTAAAAGAAATTGCTGGTCTCGAGAACTTCAAAGGACAGACCCAGTATCCGGCATGACTCTCTCCCGACTGAAGGAAGATACCATCACCGAACGTGGACCAAGCATCAGATTCAACCAGGGATGCTGTAAGAGATCAGCATGAGCGCGGACATGCGCGGCGCCAAACAAGAACTAAGTGCTCAAGTTTCTCGGTGAACGCGGCTAGTGGAAAAGCCGAGTGTTGTGAAGAAAGTGATAAGCTCTAATTAAAGTTTTAGATTTTTCTTTTTTCAGAATGACAGTGTGGAAAAGAAACAGCATTGAAGAAAACAGAACTATGGGACAGTTTGAAAAAGAAGAAGAGTAGATAAATTGTGTTTTATATATGTTTTCTTGTTTCAGGTTCGGAGTGACAGGCTAATCCATTTTCCAGATGTAATTTGAAACCCAGATAAATGTGGTTGATAAAGTATGAAAACGTCTATGTCCCATATAGAGGAAGGGAACTACGGTTAATTGTAAAGAGAAAATGGATTAACTTGAACACACTAATTTTCATGACAAAAAAAAATTGTTCCTGTTAAAATTACTGTTTGTAAATCATATGTTAGAAAGAGTTAAGTAGCTTTAGGAACAGGAGATAGAGCAAATCTGTAGTATCAATGTAAACAAAATCCAGATCAATTAAAAAACTTGTGCGTAGTCTAAGTACACAACTTCAGCGGCCCCAAAAAGGGCCTTAAAAGACCCTTTCTTGGGATTGAGAAGGGGGGAATATGTGATAAATACATAGTTCTTTATATAGATTCTTTATTGTTTTTATAGATTATTTTAATTATTATTGCAAAGTCGTTTGAGATAGAGTTTAGACATTCAAGTCTGTGGTCGGTTGAGATGGACTTTAGACATTCAAAGTCTTGTTGAAGCTAACTGTAAACATCCCTACATTTAGTTCATTGGAATGTTAGTATGATACAGTTACAGGTAATTCGAGGTCAAAATGGAATATATAACACTTGAGAAGTGAGGGTCTCGTGTCTGTCTGTGTGTGTACTGCAGGAGGGTAAGTCATTGACCATTTTTCTTAATATGTGACAGGGACCTTTTTGAAAAAGAATAAATTACCTTAACTATTCTGATAGAAGTCTAAACATGTAGACTGTTTTAATACTATCTTTTGGCTAAGGGATATAATATTTTTAATCATGTAGATTTGGTTAGATTTAAAATTCCACAACTCCCTTCTCAACCCTCCCCAAGAAAGTACTGTAGTTTTAATATAGGCTTAGAATAGATTTAGGGCTAGAGATATTTATGATTTCTAATTATTTATATTTTAGTAATAAAATAGTTTAAAATAAGACTCCATTTGTTTATTTCTAAACATGTATAACTGTACATCCTCATACTAACGCTCGGCTAGGAAACCGCTACCAGTTTTTCCAAGTCCCGAAGGTCCCTTAAGCCTAATAAATCCAGTTGGGTTCATAACAATAATATAATAATAATAATAATAATAATAATAATAATAATAATAATAATAATAAATAATAATGGCAATAATAATATTATTATCAATAATAATATAAATAATAATAATTAATAATAATAGTAGTAGCAATAATAATAATAATAACAACAATAACAATAGTAGCAATAATAATATCAATAATAATATAAATAATAATAATAATAATAATAATGGCAATAATAATAACAGTATCAATAATATCAATTATGATAATAATAGCAATAATAATATCAATAATGACAATAATAATAGTATCAATAATAATAATAGTAATATAAATAATAATCCATCCAGCCATCCATAGTAATTCTGCCCGAGGGCAGGTCTTTCACTGCAATCGTAGCATTTTCATGCTATGCTTTGAAGCTTTACTAGGGAATTGTAGGTGTGGTAGCTTCCCGTTGCTTTACACACCGATGAAGGATGATGATGATGATAAGGACGATGATGATGACCTTATGATTTCGGGGACCGTTTGGACCTTAAAGCTTTCCTGACATTTGTCTTACAGGTGATAAAAAACCCCGATAAAAACCTCACCCAGAAAAACTGTCCCGACCGGGGATCGAACCCGGGCCCGCTGCGTGACAAGGCAGCACGCTACCTCGAGACTACAGCGGTGGACATAATAATAATAATAATAATAATAATAATAATAATAATAATAATAATAATAATAATAATAATAGCAACAATAATAGTAGCAATAATAATAGCAATAATAGTAATAATATTATCAATAATAGTAATAATAATAATAATAATAATAATAATAATAATAGAAATAATAATAATAATAATTTTAAGTTTGCCAACTGCTATTACGTTTTCCTTGAATATCTGAAAGTGTTAATTTTGAAGTCCCTTTCTGCAGAAGTATATTTAAGTTTATTTAATCTAAAACATATGCTAAAAAATCACTTACGAGTAATATACTTGTAAATTCTTATGAAATGTTCTTGTTCGTCAGTCATTGACAACCGACCCACACATCTGTCCAAAGCGTCCAGTATTTCTTGAGGAATTTCTTCTTTACTCCTGAATTTTATCGATGAGCTCTCCAAACCATCCACTTCAACGCCAGCACAATTCTATACAGAATGATTGCACATCAGGGTGAATATTTTAAATACCAATTACTAGGGCAATTATTATCAAAATATGTAATACGATTTAAAACGCAAATGTATACGACTACTCAGAAAAAAATATATAAATTCATTCGTGTAATACAAGTAATGGGAATGGACAGTTAAAGACAAATAATGGAATTTGGAATATGTAACTAAATTCAAACACCTAGGAACAATAATCACAAATTTGAATGAGATATGCACAAATAAATTAAACATAGGCTCAATTCTAGAAATGCATGCTATTATGTATTAAAGGGACTCTTGTCGTCCCAACTTCTCTCAAAAAACGTTAAACTGAAAATATATAAAACTGTTATTCTTCCAGTTATATTAAATGGACGAGAAACATGGAATCTGGCTTTAAGGGAGGAGAAAACGTTACGAGTATTCGAGAATAAAGTTCTTAGGAACATTTTTGGGCCAAAGAGAGATGGAAAGGCTAATGCAGAAGACTGCAAATAGTGAGAGCTACATGATCTTTATAGGAAACCAGATGTAATAAGAACAGTTAAGTCTCCTAGATTGTGATGGGTAGGACATGTGGCAAGAATGAGGAATGAAACTCCTTGTAGGAAAAGCAGAGAGAAAGCGACCAATAGGTAGGAGAATAACATTTAACCACGATTTGACGGAAGTAGATTATACAAGATATGATTGGGAAAAATTAGCTCAGGATAGGGGCGTATGGAGAACATATGTCCGCGCGGAAATGAACCTACGGGTTCGATAGTGCCAGTGAGTTAGTTAGTTAAAGCACAACCTAATACAGAAATACTATTTCTTACGGTCACAACCATGCTAAAACCGCTGTGAGACCGACTGAATGACTCCTGCGCTCCTATGAAGGGGATTCAAGTCGGTCCCCGTGACGGGAGCTCGGTTTTCGTTGCTTGCTATCGCCAGCCGTCGTGCAACGGGGCGGTTGGACAGCGAAAAGACTTACATAAAATATTCAATCACAACGATTCTACACCTTAAGTGTACTGAGTTTCTGATTTTGGCAAAAACAATAGAGGCCCAAATTTTGGTTTTTGTACGAATGTTCTTTTAGCCTCCAATAACCTTTAATGAAGAACGAATAATCATGATTCGGCCTAACACAAAAGGAAGTTAACATATATTTCAACCACGATATCACTAATGTGCATGTTGAATGCAGATGTCTTAATCAACAGAATTAGCTATACTAATTCCGAGCTAAGTTCCAGTTGTACTGTAAACAAACTTGCATAAGATATTATTCCGTCTATTGGGGGAACAGTGGTGCTACTTTTACCCGCCATATGACTGAATTGTGTAAGGAATTGTCCTCGGTAGAAATATTGTTCTTAGGCAACATCATATTTTACGGAAATAAGGCAAAATACAAGGTAAGATGGTACCAATAATTAGAATCTTCCTCCATTTCATATTTATTACAATATACCGGGCTTCCAATATAAACCCGGACCGACCTCACGGGGTTTCACCCGTCAGGCAGCGCTCTCTCCTCGTCCGCATTTCACTCTGCCAGCCGCTCGTCCTTGAACTAGTCAGTTTACTATCGTTCGACAAGATGAGACGTCAGCTGACATTAGAGCAGCGCATTTATGTGTGTAAATGTTATTATAAATACGAATCAGCTCGTCGCGTTCGCGAGGAATTTATTCGGAACTTACCTGGACAATTACCTCCTTCCAGATCGACAATCCACGATCTTGTGACTAAATTTGAGACCACTGGTTCAGTACAAAATAAGAAACACTCGCTCCCCAGATCTAACAGTGTGTGATTTTTATTTGTGGGGTAGCCTGAAAGACAAAGTGTACAAAACAAATCCGCACACATTGGAAGAACTGAAGAACAACATAATAAATGAAATCAGAAACTTGGCAGTGCCCGAACTACAGCGTGTCAATCTAAATGTGTTTACTCGGTATAATGCCTGTTTAACTGCGGGAGGACAGCATTTTCTATAAGGTAAGAAACAGTTCGAGGACGGGTGGCAGGCAGGGTGAATTGCGGGAGGAAGAGACAGCACTGCGTGTCGGGTGAAACTCCGTAAGGCCGGTCCGGTTTTATATTGGAAGCCCGTTATATATATATATATATATATATATATATATATTAGACATTTACGCTTTTTCCATTACGTCGATGGATATCCTTTATTTACAATTTGAATATGAGCGAATATATACTTTATGCTGGCTCACCTGTAAATTTTGCTGTTTTTTTTAATCACATCGTCAATGGCAAACGTAGGAATTTTTCACTAAACTCTTTGAAGACGTTCAAAATAATTTGTTTCTCTCCGCTTTTCAAATACTTTGCTTTACAATGTTTAAGGAGTACTATAGAAATTATGTCATTTTGAAACCATTGGAATTCTAATATATTCTCATTGCGTGTGCGTAAGAATAAAACAATGCTCATTTAACGTATTAAAATTGTAATTATATATTTTAAGATACTCCCATATAACTTATATAGACACGTGCTAGATAATATACAGTACATTTTTATTTCCTTTAATTCAAGTGTTAGAAAAAGATCTTCATTTTAACACACGCTCAAAGGGAAAATAGTTATTCGACCAATGAAAATGCAGTCATATATCTGAAACTTACCTCGGAAGAGGTTTAAATTCTATGAAACCTGTTTTGAGTTATTTTATTTAACGAATTTCATTAATAACTCAGGTCATCAGCTTTGCAATTCAAATCTGGTCTTGAAAGGGCTCACAAATGTTTCTTAAAAGGGAACTGTCAAACATTGCATGCCAAAACCTACCTTGAAATTTCTCCGAGAGAAGCCTTGTGATGTACCAACGCACGCCGTGTCCAAAAAAAAAAAAAAAAAAAAAATCTGCCACTTTTAACAAGGCGTTAAAATCCAGGGCCAAACCTCTCATTTATACTACTACTCTCATTTAAACTTGTTCTGGTGGATTGAATAACCCTCACTACTTGCCGTCCGCGCCGCACTCCACCCGATCTATTCAAGCACGGACGTCCATATGCTTAACACAGGTTACCATTGCTGGATTCTGGCTTCAACTTCTGTGTCTTGCAGTTGAAAGCGGCATATATTTTTTTTGGTTGTGGCCTTGGTACATTACAACGCTTCTTCGGGAGAAATTTCAAGGTAGGTTTCGGCATTCAATGATAGACGTTCCTTTGTTAAATGTATATTTTTTTCAGGCTTGTGGTCTTTTTGACCTGGGTTTTTATTTCCTTTTCGAGTGAAGGGGATGACTTTTACGGTATTCAAAATCCATCAACAACGGCCAGGTTTGAACACAAATCGAGCATTTAACCACTGTACATCAGCATAGACAATATTCTCTTTAGAGCTATATAAATCTAAAGCTTTACTTAAATAGAGTAATAACTATAAAATATTTTTGGAAATACTTTACAGCATGTGACGCGAAACTTTTTTCTAAGTTTCAATCATACACCATGAGCATGCGTCAACAAACGCGAAGCAGTTTACACTATGGAATCACGGGATACAGCCAACATATACACAATATTTAACGAATCTAAAAGCTAACCTAACGCATTTAAGTACTCTAACCTGTGAAAGACCAACCTAAAAGTTAACCAACGGAATTTAAGCACTCTAACCTGTGAAATAATGCAAGGTTCAGAAAAGTTCTGAAATATATGTGTACACACTAATTAGTACACTCTATGTTGGCTGCACTGGAACACGTCTTTGTAGTTGCATAGGATATTCGTTAAAATCAATATGGCTGCCATGTCTTCAATGCTACGTATGTAGTTAAATATCATAGAAAAATATATTTAAATAATCGTTAGAAAAATATAAAGAAAATCATTGTAAATGCTGGGAAATAATTTGAAAAATGAAACCCTAAGAATAAAATTTGACAGGAATTTAAAAAGTTGCGTCACAGGTGTAAAGTTTAGCCATATTTTTTCCCCTCCTGTGAATAAATGTTAAGCAATAATAAGTTGTAAAATTGTAGGCTTTCCTGTTGGGTTTGTCTTTCGGGGTAAATGGCCGTGGTCTAGCTTTCTTAAAACTCAACGTTTCGTCTACTACTATTGGTAGACATACTCAGGAGATTCTGCGTGCTGCATGAACTACTAACTCTTCAACTGTCGGCTGCAGACTGGCTGTGGGTTGGAAATCGTGTCTGCAGCAGACAGTTGAAGTTAGGAGTTCATACAGCACGCAGAATCTCCTGAGGATGTCTACCGCAGTAGTAGACGAAACACCGAGTTTTAAGAAAGCTAGACCACTGCCATTTAGCCCGAAAGAAAAACCCAACAGGAATCAATAAATTGTAACTTACCGAACTCGGCATTCCGTTGGAATACATTTCAAATTCACTCGTTCTCTTTTTATCTCTCAAAAACATTTCTTCCCGTTTCTACATTTCTGGAAGTTGTGAATGTTGATAACGGTACAGTTACATAACCAGGCAACGCGCTTTAACAATTAAAAGAAACAATGGCTAATGTTTTCTAATCATCCCCTGTATAATTTACTTCCCTTACATTATGGTTAAAGTTATTCTCCAACCTCATTCTTGGTCTACCAACAGGGCGTTTTCACTCTGACTTTCTTAGCTTCTATGCCCCTCTTCCATTCCCCATTCGTGCCACATGTCCTGCCCATCGCAGTCTACAAGATTTAACTGTTCTTATTATATCTCGTTTCCTATAAATATCACGTAGCTCACTGTTATGCAGTCTTCTCCATTCGCCTGTCTGTTCATTTCTCCAGACATTTTCCTAAGAATTTTATTCTCAAATACTTGTAATATTTTTCCGCCCTTAAAGTAAGAATCCATGTTTCCCATCCATATAACTGGGAGAATAATTAACTAACTCGCTGGTTCTATCGAACCCGTAGGTTCATGGCCGCGCGGATAAAAGCTTTATACCCCAGTGGAACATGTCCGCATTTCTTGATGGTTGTATTTTTACGGTGAAAGATCGTCACTCTTTCGACCACGGTACTTTTTTCGACTGGCTTATCACCTTCGACTTGTTCGGCATGGGTAACACATTCGGCAGCAATGCTATCGCCGGCATAGCTCTCGGGGTCATTTATAATATTATGATATTGAGAAAAGAAGAATTAATATCTGAACCAGGAATCGAACCATGGACCTCTCTTTCTCCGTACGAGTGTGCAGCCCACTACACCATTCTAAACATGGTACAAACATTAATACTCCATACACTCGTACGGAGAACGAGAGGTCCACGGTTCGATTCCTGGTTCAGACATTAATTTTTCTTTTCACGATATCATTATAATATGATCCATTATTGGAACTGTGTTAAAATAACAGTATTGGAAACATGTTAAACAAGGAGTCATTTAAGCACGCAAGCCACTCCACTGCCACAAGGTAAAGATACTATGAAGTAACTGGAAGAATAACGGTTTTATATTTCAGTTCGTCGGCCGCGGTGGACTAGTGGTTATGCTCCTTGCCTCTGGTCGCGGGTTCAAACCCGGCCGGGGTCGATGGATTTTTTAGGATGGAAAAATCCAAGGAGCAAGTCCTCCGGGAGGGACTTTAAGCCGTGGGTCCCGAGTCTGAAGATTTTCAGGCTCGTAAAAAATCCTTAAGCCTGAATGAAAAGGCCTCTAAGCAAAATTTACCGGATTTTCCCGTCCTAGTACTACCTTGGTTTCCTAGATGTCCGTATGAGGCGGAACGCTGACCATGGACCACTCAAAATGACATCTATACGAAAACAAGTGTAACTAAATTAGTATGGTTCAAATTCTTCCCTGTAGGGGGAGAGCGCCTAAATATCTGTAAAGGGAAAAACATGGTAAAGTAAAGTGATCCCACAACAGGCCTCAGGAGGCCCTTGGGGTAGTAGGAGGTTAAGGCTCCCACTTTTTCTAGACAATCGGCACTTTTATGTCAGCCGGGTTGTCAGCCCTGCGTGACGGCCGCCTTTACCCCAGAACAAGCGTCTGGTATTCATTTCAGTTAGAGGCTGAGTCGACCCCAGGGCCATAGTGCCGCCAGAGGGTTTGGGTCAGTTTAAAAATCCTGACCCCAACGGTACTTGAACCCTCGACCCTCCGGCTTGTAGCTCAGTGCCTTAACCACTACGCTACGGCGTGCCCGGGGGGGGGACATGGGCTTACAAAAAAAATCAGTTCAATGACGTCCTACAGTTTATATAACGTATAAGAAAAGCCATAAATATTTTATCGTCCAGCATTTCATAGGCCTATTTCTTGTTACCGTGCCACCAAAAGTTCCCCGCTCATACTGGTACTCTCCCTTCACTAAACTCACAATGTACTAATGACATACTGGGGTATGAACAGGTTAGCGTTGAAGTCCGAAAATATTGTTTTCAAATGGCTCGGGCTTGGTTTACACCAATAGTATTCTTGCTTCGACAAACACAAATATGTAAAAAAAAAAAAAGGTTTTCTCCATCTTACATTATCTTAGACGTTTAAAGAATTTTCTCCCCGTTTCATTAAACCAAATCCTTATGCAGAATCTTGCGTTGCCACACTTCGATTATTGTGACGTTATATATAATGATCTAAACTAGGACTTGTCGCAAAGACTGCAGCTGTTCATAATGCTTGCTTTCCATTCATTTTCAATATCCGCCCTCATGAGCATATTTCCGAATATTTCAAGGACATTGGCATCTTTTAAAAGAAATCTAAATTTATATTTGCTCTAAACTCGACTTCATTATTATCCAGTGTAAGATATATACTATATATTAATTGGTGTTTCCCGTATAATGTATCATATTTATATTATTATTATTATCGTATCATTATTGTTATTACCCTATAAAATGTTGTTTGTACATAACATTTACATTGCTACATTTATTGTATCTTTAACTGTTTATAATTAGTATAGCGTATATCTATATTTGTCAAATATTTATTTGTATTTGTGCTGGTTGAGTGGAAGAGAGGGCCTTATGGCCTTAACTCTGCCAGAATAAATAAAGTATTATTATTCTTAACCTCTCTTGACTCCGTCTTACTGACAGACGTAAATTGCACTCTCTTTCACTGCTTTTCAAGCTTCTGAATTCTTACACTCCTAGTTACCTGTTATCAAATAATTATTATTTTTTTCTTGAGTTACATTTATTCTATGTCATTAATATATTTTTCTAATTGGCATATTTTGTATATTACTTACTTACTCGCTGGCACTATTGAATCCGTAGGTTCATGGCCGCACGGACATAAGCTCTCCATACATCCCTATCCTGAGCTAATGCTTTCCAATCATTCCCTGTATAATCTACTTCCCTCAAATCATAGTTAATGTTATTCTCCCACCTCATTCTTGGTCTACCAACTGGGCGTTTTCCCTCTGGCTTTCCTACAAGAAGCTTCCATGCAAGTCTCTCATCCCCCATACGTGCAACATGTCCTGCCCATCGCAGTCTACGAGACTTAACTGTTCTTATTATATCTGGCTTCCTATAAAGACCATGTAGTTCATTGTTATGTAGTCTTCTCCATTCACCTGTCCGTTCATCTCTCTTTGGTCCAAAAATTTTCCTAAGTACTTCATTCTCAAATATATTTTGTATATTTCATTTGATAAATCTGAATTACAATCAATATATTTTGTAAATAATAATTATATTGTGGACATACTATGTAATATATTTTTTTTATTGTAACTGATATAAGAATAATTTTTGTAATTTTTTTAACCTGGTTGAGTGATAGAGGAGGCCTTAACTCTGCCATGTAAAATACAGCCATTATTATTATTATTAATAAAGTCTGCAATGCCTTTCCTGTCCCTTTTCTCGGGGTCTAGTCGCCTGCAGCATAGCAAGTGTTCCTTGCTTAGGAAAACATTTCCTCCACACAAGGAGCATCCCATAGTTCAAGGGACTATCCCCATACTATGAATGTGGTCATTCAGTCAGCCATGGACCGTTTCTAATCCGAAGAGAGCTACTGTTGTTCTTCCAGGGAGGTGTTTTATTAATAAATGAGTTGGAGAAAACGTTTTAACATCTCACCTCACAAAGTTACATTAGCACCGATTAACAAATTTAGTCTGGATAATCTACTAGTAACCAATAAGAAAGTTAATGCCCCAGATAGTAAAAATCTGGAATTTACGAAATCAGTTGCAATGACTGCAATAAAGTATATATAGGAAAAACTAAAAGGAATTTAGAAATTCGTACAAAAGAACACTTTAGAAATATTAAAAATGGTGAAATTAAAAAATCGGCAATTGCAGCTCATAGTTTGCTAGAAAATCATAAAATCGGAAGAGACACTAAACTTTTGAAACATTTGGAAAAACCTTTAGAATTAACAATTTGGGAAAAGATATACATTCAGAAAAATAAATATAATGCAATAAATTTCGATATCCCCGACGAAATTAATTTAATCTCCAAGTTCATAAAAGCTACACCAGATGGCAGTTCAGAAGATGATGTTAACGACGAAATTTCAACAGTTGGAATTTGACTGAAGATGGAAGTAATACTATACTTTTGAAATCGGTATCGTGAAGACACGCAACATTGTGAGGTGAGATGTTAAAACATTTTCTCCAATTAATTTATTAATATAAATACCTTATAGTGTCATGAAGACAGTAATGCAAGCTAGAGGGCTAAGCATCGAAGATGCCCAAGACCGTAAGCTTTGGAGGTTTGGCACGGGAAGACGGCAGCAGCTGTAAAAACCCGAAGAGAGAGATAGATACCTTATAGTGTTTCCTCCCACTGTAAATTTAATTAAAAGGTGTTTTATTGTTTCAGCATATATCTTATTTTGAAGATCTTTCATATTCTGTACACTTCTTTTGATATACATTTTCTGTTTTGTCTTCTTTGTAGGGATATCTCTTTTGTTGTCCGAAGATATTTCACTGCCCAGTATTTTATACCAATACAGTGCAGTAAGCCCTTACATTCTCTATTACTTGAGTCCTGAAGTTAGATTTGAATTACTATTACTTCAATTATCCCTACACGGTATATTTACCTTGTCGTGGTGGAATGGCTTGCGTGCTTAAATGACCCCCGAGAGCTATGCCGGCGGTAGCATTGCTGCCGAGAGAGTTACCGATGCCGGATAGGACGAAGGCGATATGCCAGACGAAAAAAGTATCTCAGTCGAAAAAGTGAAGATCTTTCATCGTAAAAATACAACCGCCAAGAAACGTGGGCATCTGTTCCACTGGGGTAAATTTTCCGGAGGTAAAATAGTCCCCCATTCGGTTCTCCGGGCGGGGACTACTTCAGGGAATCCATGGCAAAGGATCAACACAGGGGCATGTACCTAGGAAAATGGGAATGTTAGGAAATTATAATAACAGTGAGCTACATTATCTTTATAAGAAACCAGATATAATAAGAACAGTTAAGTCTGGTAGATTGTGGTGGGAGGACATGTGGCACGCAAGGGGAATGAAAGAGGGGCATGGAAACTACTTGTAGGAAAACCAGAGAAAAAGCCATCAGTAGACAGGCCAAGAATGAGATGGGAGAATAACAATCATGATTTGAGAGAGGTAGAATATACAGGGAATGATTGGAAAACATTAGAACAGGATAGGGATGTATGGAGAGCTTATGTCTCCGCGGCCATGAACCAATGAGTTCGATAGGGCCAGTGAGTGAGTTAATGTGTATAATTATGATCTGTGAACAATGATTGTTGATACATTATTTTCATTTTTTATAAAAATTATTGTATAATATAATAGATCAAATATAATTGGACAATGTTATGTATCAACCAGCTAAGTGTCATTAAAAAATTGTGATGCCATCTGTTGCACTTGCTCATGAAGTAAGTGTACACACACTTTTAGTGCCAAATTTTTAAAATATGACATTATTAAAGAAAAATGTAAACCCAACAGTCCTATCAGACATTCTACGTTTTGTAACAAATGGCTATGAAACCAGATCTTCATAAATGTTAATTTAAATTCTGTATCATGCAGCTAAGCATCAAATGTTCCCATTCTTAGATTCTTGATGCATAACTGTCAAACGAGGAAAATAACTTATAATATCCAGTATTGTTAGTTTGACACTATAATAATATTGGGCACAGAAAATGTTGTATACACTTAAAACCCATTAAGATAAATAAAACTGAAACAAAGAATTTGGAAACTAACGATATTCCTATCAAAATTTTATTCTATAGTAAATTCTAAATGAAAAATCAGTACTCAATAATTTAATTAAAACAAAGCCTATAGATTTTTAAAAATTGATGCAATGAAATTGGGAACAAGCCACATGGGCTTAATCTGTGATTGTTGATGATGATGATTAGAGCGCGGAATTTTATGAAATTTCATGTTTTAAACTATTTGTCAGAGAGCGCTGAGACTAAGTATCTTTACATTTCATGATATGTAGAATCAAATAAGACCAACAAAAAACTTCATATTTCATAATATTTTAGCAAAATGTTCATATTTTAGTGAAATTTCATACTCCTTCATATTTTTCAACTTTCAAATTCCCGTACTTTTTTTTCAATAAAAGTTCTAGGAATTCATTAAAATATTTCTTGAAATAAATGTATTTATGTAATTTTTGACAGTGTAACGTGATAGACAAGTGAAAATTCTTCAGTATTCCTTCTGAACAAGATAGATAGATTTTATAAAAGCAAATAATTAGATGAGGAGTCACAGAGTGACAGTGTTAGATGGAGGTTTCTGTCCTAAACTCGATCCCCAGACCAGGGATTAAATCCCTGCCCCAGACAAGAACATAAGCCTAGATGAATAAGGAAAAGAATGTTGGAATATTCTATAGTCAGGTAAAATAGCTGTCACTTGTTATTGTTACCTAAGAGCAGTCCTTACTTTCTGAAGAGATTACAGCATTTAAATATAGGAGAGACTGCTGGTAACTTGAAGCAGTAAAGTAAAGTAATCCCACTAAAGGCCTCAAAGTCCTGGGGTAGTAGAGGATAAGGCGGATTATATTATAGAGGATAAGGCTGGCTACCACTTTTTCTGGACAATCGGCACTTAATGTCAGCCCTGCATGACGGCCGCCTGTACCCCAGAACAAGCGTCTGGTACTCATTTCCGTTTAAGTGGTTTGTGAAATTAGTAAAGTTCATAGGTAAGGGCATCAAACTATCGAATATAGCATGATACAAGTATGCTGCCTTAACATTGTGTGATGTTGAGCATAATTTTTCATCGTGCAAAACAATTTTGACCAACAGGCCTTATAGTTTACTATCAGAAAATATAGAAAAAAAACTTCTGTGTATTACAAACAGAATTGACAATTGGATTGTTCAAAACACAATTAGACAAAGATTATGGACCTGTTAGACCCATTTCATGAAAAAAAAAAAGTAATATAATTCTTAACTACATTTCACCATGTTTGAAGTTCAATATTAAATGTAACATTGATTGCAAAGAGAGTACTGAAACAATACCTGGAATCAATTATGGACTAATAGCTTTTAATATCTTGTTTCTCCAAATATAACATCCGGAATGTTTTACTTGTATTTTAAATCGTCCAATTTAATGTTATTGTTACACTTGCATCTCCAGGAATTTAATATCTTTATGCAATGTAAAAACAGCAATAATCCAAACTATACCCGTTCTAAACTTTGTTAGTGCTATAGTTCATGGAAACCTGCTTGTTTTGGTTACATTTTTTCTTTCTTGTATATGTTTGGATTTCATAATTAAATATCATTCAGTACATTAATTAATTGCATTATATATAACCTCTCAGTTTTTATTTATGAAGGTAAAGTGATTCCACTACAGTCTTGGGAGGCCTTTGGGGGGTAGTGGCATGTTGAAGCTCCCATCTTTCTAGACAATAGACATGAGATGTCTGCCGGATTGTCGGATCTACCTTATGGCCGCATTTGTGCCCAGAACATGCATCTAGTACTCACTTCCATTAGGATCTGAGACCCCAAGTCCACAATGCCACCAGAAGGTCTGGTCCAGCTAAAAATCTTGACAATATCGAGACTCGAACCCACGACTTTCCTGTTTGTACCACGTTTCCTTATACAACTACACTATGGCGTGATCCATTAAAATTGTTTCAGATCATGATATATTTTATATTGGGTCAGAATTAATGAAAAAGCTAATTAAAATTGAAATACAGTGAATATCTGATTTCTTGAGCTATAAATAAGTTATGTTTGTCTCATTTATGTGCTGGTATGTACACTTATAAGTATAGTGGGCCTATGTATATAAATATATGTAAAAAGTTTAGAAAATAGTAGCTTCATAATATTTTTGCGTTATAATTTTCATATTTTTCATATTTTGTCTTTATGATTTCATATTTTCGTGTAATTTTCTTCATATAATTCCTCGCTCTAATGATGATGAAAATGGGAACTGAATGACTATGCATAAAATTAAAATATCTAGACTCATGCCCCAAATGGGAGTCAATGACCAATCACGTCTCAATAAATTTTGTTTTACAACCAATGACAGTCGTGTTTCACTCATTCGTATCAAATTCTCTTTACCAGCTCCTGCTTTTGTGATAAAGAAAGCCCCTCTTTTTTTAATATTCTGTACAGGCCAGAGCATTATTTTGCAGTGACTGATTCTCCAATAAATATATTGAATATAGCAAATAATGAACAGATACTTTCGAATTGCACATTTGATAAATGTGTGTTCAATAATTGTGTTTTTAAATAATGATTTTACTGAGTTGTTTACTAAAAAAATAAATTAATAACCTATAATGTTGGTTATGGGGGCACGCCGTAGCGTAGTGGTTAAGGCACTGAGCTACAAGCCGGAGGGTCGAGGGTTCAAGTCCCGTTGGGGTCAGGATTTTTAAACCGACCCAAACCCTCTGGGGCGTACTATGGCCCTGGGGTTGACTCAGCCTCTAACGGAAATGAGTACCAGACGCTTGTTCTGGGGTAAAGGCGGCCGTCACGCAGGGCTGACAACCCGGCTGACATAAAAGTGCCGATTGTCTAGAAAAAGTGGGAGCCTTAACCTCCTACTACCCCAAGGGCCTCCAGGTCTCTGTTGTGGGATCACTTTACTTTACTTTATGATGTTGGTTATAATATACAGTTTGATGTTTTTCATTTTTTCTCCACTGGGGTGCATTCTTATAATATTGTGATCCTATTTGGCAATAAATATCAAGTTGCTGTGAATAAACAAATGAAACATAACCACACATTTCTGATTTGTTTTCACACATCACTGTTTACATTAAATATATAAATATTTAAAAATACTCTATACATAAATAATAATTTTTGAGTAAACAGCTTCTGCTGAAGTTTATGATCGAAAATAGTAATAGGAAACAAAATCATAGAACAGGTGAACCATCTCAATTATCTAGGATGTGACATTTCATTTAATTATGATGATATAACTAATAAACTAGCAAAATTCCAGGGAATATGTGGTACGATAAAACGATCACTAAATAACAAAACAACAAGAGAGACCCAATTGAAATTTTATAAAATGTTGGCAGTACCAGTACTGCTCTATGGATCAGAAGCCTGGATACATAAAAAACAAGATCTAAGTAGGAATAACGGGCAGGAATGAAATTTTTGAGATCTGTTAAAGGGTGCACTAAGGAAGACAGAATCAAGAACACAGAAATAAGACAGGAACTTGAAATATTTGCAATAACTGATAAAATAGATACATATAGACAAAAATGGAAGCAACACTAGACAGAATGAATGAAGATAGATATCCAAAACAAATAACAAAATACAAACCTAAAGACACCCGAGATGTGGGCAGACCTAGAAAGAGATGGGCTGAAGTCGGAACGGGTCAACAGACCTAATCCATGAATGCAGATGATGATGATGATGAGTAAACAGCTTAATTTTATCTGTTAAATAGTCCTAACAAATGCCACTCTTGATTTCCAAATCCTCCAGATAAATTCACTTGTCACATGGTAAATCATAAATTTATCGATGATTTGGGAATCGCCTGTGACGTTACTTATGATAAACATTTGTTTAATACAAAGAATGATATATAATATGTAATTATCATAAACCTGAACTCTGTAGTGGAAGAGATTTTTTATTTAATACAGAGACATTAACATAAACATCACCGAACAATAAAAAATACACGTAGAAGTGAAAAACACTTATAACTAGGGCTCGAAAGTTGAGGAAAAATCCTTTTTTCATTTTATGTCTGAAGACGAGGCACAACTTAATATATATATATATATATATATCCCGTGCTATAGTCGAGTGGATAAGGCAGGAAGCCTTGATGCAGAGCTATGGGACTTGCGCTGGTTCGAGTCTCCATGGGGGAAGAAATTTTCTCATGGTATTTTGGCCAGTATAGAACCGGTGCCCACCCAGCATCGTGAGGCATTTGGATAGCTACAATAAGTAGCGGCTCCAGGTTGAGAAAACCAGCTATAACAGCTGGGGGACTCGACATGCTGACCACATTTCACCTCTACACTGGCTGTATGATCATCTACCTCTGTGATTGTACATATGGATGTGAGGCCAGCAGCCAGCTGGTAGGCTAAGGGCTTCTAGGCCCGTTGCACCAGGATGGAAAAAATATATATATATATATATACATATATGTGTGTGTGTGTATAATTCGAAGCTACGGAAATGATTTTTTTTAATTCTTATAGAATACTACAATGTTAATAGTAATTTTCCCTTTAATTTTTTTAATCCCCCTATGTTTTATAATAAATTATTGATTTATTCAGTCTATAATTTTTATATATATATATATATATATATATACCCACACACACACACATTTTGGGTCATTGTAGGCCAGAAAAGGTGGGTTTTATTTGTCCTTCTTTTAACTTTCTTGGCTTATTGGTCCTTTTTTATAGCTTTTTTTAGGTCTTTTCAGTTTTTTTTTGTAAATTTACCTTCTTTTCACTTTATTTGTACAATTTGTATAATTCAAATACCCACTGAGTCTAGTCTCAATTTGAACTTATTTTAAAAAACACTATCTGGTTTTAGTTTCCAAAGACTTTTGACATTGCAAACACTTTTGTTCCGCGAGAAACTATTGAACCCTCATAATATCCTCTTATTTTTAACCAGCATACTGACCGCCTGATATCCACTGTAGGTTCGCTAAATTAATTCTATGTAGGAAAAAATCTTTCATTCTAGATTCTCCAAGAACTGTCTTTTAATGAATACAGAATTATTTTTTTCAAACTAAGTTGAATTAAAAAGAATAAAGCATGAAAGAAGAAGCATTTTTAGTCAACAATTTTTTTTGCAGTGTATGTTGTATTTTACTAGAATTTTGAACTTTTAAAATATTTTTATTATTCATAATTAAATATGGGAAATAACATTATGAGGCTGTTGATTCAATGAATGAATCAGTCAATTCTTATCTTATCTCATATTTCATGTTTATTAAACATGGGAACTGCAGTTTTCAAGAGGAGTCTCTCTCGCCTGGTACTCATATTATCAGCTGAGGATGAGAGGGATGTCCTCTTGAAAACTGCAGTTCCTGTGTTTAAAAAAATATAAAATATGAGGTAAAATTAGAATTGTGTTTAATTCCTCTACTTTTATACTTTTAGTTGTCTTATTTCTGTGTTACGTTTTTTGTCTGTTCTTTGATATCCTGCTATTGGTTTGAAGAATCTCATTTTAGCAGCTTGCATTCTGGCAGATCGTTGTGTTGTCACTATCCATGTTTCGGATCCATAAGTAATAATAGGAACTGCCATTGTCTTGTATAATTTCATTATAGAGTTTTTCCTGGCTTTATTTTTCAAAGTTATTTTTAGTGTTCCTGTTATATAATTAAACTTGTTTAGTTAAAGTTCTTTTTAGTGTTCCTGTTATATAATTATACTTGTTTAGTTTGTTATTTATATCTGTTTCCGCTATGTATATTTTGCAACCTAGAAAATTATATCTTACACTTGTTCTATTGGTTTATTTTCTAATATTATCTTTGTCCGAACTGGATAAGCGCCCTTTAAGGCCATTGTTTTTTATTTTTGTGAGGATATTTCCATGTTGTATTTTTTTTTATATTTCATTTAGTTTATGTAGCATTCTTTGTAGTTTGACCAAAGAAAATATGGAAAGAGCAGCAATTTGGAGCTGGAACAGGCTAGTAAATAAGCCTAAACTGTGAAGAAGAAGAAGAAGAAAATTAGAATTGACTCATTCATTCATTTTTTATTATATTTATTAAAATGCAGTTGAAACTAAAATTATCATTTAATTTGAATTGCCTTTTTACGTTTTTTTCAGTTTTTAGGATATTTTTAGATGTTGTTGTAAGCCCATGTTTTTCTCTTAACAGAGATTTAGGCGCCCTCCCCCTATAGGGAAGAATTTGAATCATACTAATTTAGTTACACTTGTTTTCGTATAGATGTCCTTTGAGTGGTCCGTGGTCAGCGTTCCGCCTCATACTGACATCTAGGAAACCAAGGTAGTACTAGAATGGGAAAATTTGCTTAGAGGCCTTTCATTCAGGCTTAAGGATCTTTTACGAGCCTGAAAATCTTCAGACTCGGGGGACCCACAGCTTAAAGTCCCCTCCCGGAGGACTTGCTCCTTGGATTTTTCTGTCCTAAAAATCCATTGACCCCGGCCGGGTTTGAACCCGCGACCCTTGGGACCAGAGGCAAGGAGCATAACCACTAGTCCACCACGGCCGATTATTTTTAGATACTGGTTTTAAAAAGTAGTGTTTAAAATTCCTAATAAATGTCTTCTTAAATAGAAGCTGCCATTTGCATAATTGAGCAAATGCTTGTAGCATTCGGCACTTGGGAATTAACAATGTATAAGAGAAAAATGTGTGTTTAGATTTGAGTTCTCAGTAGCTCATTGGTAGAGCATTGACTTAGAAAGCCAAAGGTCCTGGGTTCAAACCCCAATCTGAGCGTATAATTTTTCTCTTCAAATATACATTTTAAAGGTCTTTTATAGGCATTTTATAGGTCCTCAACTTCCGAGCTCTAATTATAACACTATATTGGGGGTATTTACCCATTCATCTTTTCTCTTGCTTCCCAATATTTGTTGACAAAGCTGTCACTTCTCAAAGCTGGGCAGAGAGACAGATGTTGAAAGTCCATGATGAGTCCAAGGAGTAGTGGGGACTATTGGAGATGCCAATGTGGTGTAGGTTTTTGTTCAGGCAGTCATGGCCAGCATCAATTCGGAATTTTGCTACTGCAACTTTCCTTGGCCAGTCTGGGACAAATTTTATGGCTTCTTTCCACATGGAATTTTCAGTCTGGTTATTGAAACTGTTGTGATGAATTTCCTGTATTGTTGCAAACTTCATGACTGTACTATATATTTATCAAATATGTTGAGTTTCACATGAAAAGTAGATATAATATATGATTTGATTTGGAGTTTTTCAGTCTACCAACAGAGGGAGCAGGAGATGGCTCTTCAACACGACAAAACAATGGTTCAGAAAATACTGAAGATGTAACTGAAGAAGAAGGTTGTGAAACTGGTCTAAGAAGAAGAAGAATAAGGAGAAGGAGAAGAAGAAGAAGGAGGAGGAGAAGGAGAATAAGGAGAAGAAAAAGAAGAAGAAAAGAGGAAGATGAAGAAGAATAAGAGGAAGAATAAAAATAAGAAGTAGGGGAAGAAGGAACAGAAGAAGGAGGAGAGGAGGAAGAAGAAGAAGAAGAAAAGAAGAAAAAGAAGAAGAAGAATATGAGGTGAGATGATACAATTTTACTTAAATAAATAATACCTCATAGTATCAATTCCTAAAAAAGTAAGCTATAATTTTTTGTACAAATGAAAAATAAATGAACAATAAATTTACATCATCAAACCAAAGATACAATAATTGTAACAAAATAAAATATTTGGGAGATGAAAAAAATGAAAATGGAAACAATATCTGGAACAATAATGGAATTAACGAACGTATAAGTGAAAAATTTGTATTTAGATTGGGGTACTCAGGTAGCTCAGTTGGTAGAGCATTGGCACAGAAAGCCAAACGTCCTGGGTTCAAAGTTAGGCTGAGTGAATATTTTTCTCTTCAAATATGGAAAAAAGTGATTTGGAAATAATAAAAATTGGTAAAGGTTGATGTGCAATAGCAATGTTAAATGGAATTTTGTGGGATAAACAGATATTCAAAGAAACTAAAATCCATATTTATAAATTAATAGTAAGAAGTTTAATGAACCATGGAGCAGAAACGTGGACTATAAGTGCTGAATTAAGTCAAAATTGCAATCTATAGAAATTTAATTTTTTAAGATCTGCACGATGCTCAAAATTAGACAGAATCAGAACAGTATTATTCGAGAAAAAATTAACTTTAACGAAACAATTATGCAATTTGTGTAAAATAAACAATTACAATGGTTTTCACACGTGAAAAGGATGAATGAAGATGGATTGCAAGTTAGGAATTTGCGAGTGGATTCCAAATGAGAGGAAAAGAAGAGGGAAACCTAAGAAGACATGGATAGAGTTGAATGGGTGAAGAGAATCAAAACTTATTATTGGGCACAGGAAGTTGCTGTATACATTTAAAACCTGTTAAATAATAAAAATAATAAAAAACTTATGATGGATTATAATATATGAGGCTTCCAAATTAATAAAATTAAAATGAGTTTTGGGATCTGTACATAATCAGGAATGTACAAGCATATGTTGACGATATAATTGCTATCTTGAATCACAAACAAATAGATGATGCTTTAAAGCTTTTGAACATCAGAGTAGAATTATAAAATTGACTATTAAAGCTGGATATTTACCCATACCCATATCCTAATAATTAGAGTCCGGATGTTAGGCACTTAAAAAATTCAAATTAGGCAGGCAAAAAGGCACTAAAATCATTAATATAAGCACTAAAAAATTCAAAATAGGCTCTTACAAAAAATGGACTACAACATAACTTTTTACAGTCTCACATTAAGAATATAAACATATGCTATCAATATCAGAGATGCTTTTGGAATTTGTTTTGCCTTTTTACAAAGAGCAGAACCATCTTACTTACTTACTTACTCACTGGCACTATCGAACCCAAAGGTTCATGGCCGCACGGACATAAGCTCTCCATACATCCCTATCCTGAGCTAATGCTTTCCAATCATTCTGTGTATAATCTACTTCCCTCAAATCATGGTTAAAGTTATCCTCCCACCTCATTCTTGGTCTACCAACTGGGCGTTTTCCCTCTGGCTTTCCTACAAGAAGCTTCCATGCAAGTATTTCATTCCCCATACGTGCAACATGTCCTGCCCATCGCAGTCTATGAGACTTAACTGTTCTTATTATATCTGGCTTCCTATAAAGACCATGTAGTCCATTGTATGTAGTCTTCTCAATTCACCTGTCTGTTCATCTCTCTTTGGTCCAAATATTTTCCTAAGTACTTTATTCTCAAATACCTGTAATCTTCTTTCCTCCCTTAAAGTAAGAGTCCATCACTTGGGAATATTTCTGCACCAAATTCTTTCACGAAATTGGTCAGTTTGTCTTTTACTGTTGTCCGCTCTTTAGGTATCTAAAAAAAACTGTTCTAAAGGTAGAAAAAAAAAGCCACATACACTTGCTGCACCCTTTGTCTTTTTAGCACCTGTCTCTGAATGAGGACTGCAGACTGAATTCAGTGTTACCAACATCAAAAATAATATTGCCAATCACCTAAAGGTTTCAGCACCAGGTGTGAGACAGAGAAAGAAAGCAAGCTTGAGCCATCTACCCTCTTTGTCTCTCTGCAATGTCTGTATTGAAAAGAAGCAAAGAACTTTTCTCCAAGCCTTTAGAGCCGGAGCATAATATAATGGAACATAGCTTAGGGCTATTTTGCTTAACGGGAATGCATGAGGTGGAAAAATACAATATTTACCTAACGGGAGTGCATTGAGGGTAAAACCATCTACCTGCTAGGTTATTGGGTTATTGCCACCCTTATCCTAAAATATTCTAAGGGAATTTATAAAAAGAACACTTGAAAAATTCTATGAAATGATGTGCCATGTAGTTTGTCCAGTTCAATTGATTTCATTGAAATACTGAGTTAATTTCGAGAAAAAATTGCAAATAGGCATTATAAGCTGAAATAGGCAGTTATAGGCAAAATTAACTTCATGGAAAACAACTCTAGGGTCGTTGGTATGAACTTACATGAAGTCACTTTTACAATATCTATAATAAATAACTATAGGCATTTTCTCTAACACCCGGTCTCTACTAATAATAGTGAGGGATTATTTTAATATAGATATTTGATAATTTATTTTAAGTACTAGAAATATCAAGTCCCGGTCTGAGCGTATAATTTTTCTCTTCAAATATGATTTATCCATCATTGAGATGTATGAAATCAATAATAAAAACATCGAAAAAAGCCGTACTGGCATTTATAATGTAATGTAAAATTCCCAAATATGTCTCCTTAATAAAGGAGCCGCCATTTGCAAAGATAGAAGCAAAGGCTTCATAGCATTTGGTGGGCAGGAATTACAAAGTATATAGAGAGAAATTTGCGTTTAGATCGGTACTTGCTCATGTAGCTCAGATGGTAGAGCACTTGGTCTAGAGAACCAAGGATCCCGGGTTCAAGTCCCGGTCTGAGCGTATAATTTTTCTCTTCAAATATGACTATAAATATTATTTAAGATGGTATCAATATGAACAATGATAGAATTCATATTTTTTATAACATGACTAATTTAAAATAAGTTATTGTTGTCTATGTGATTTAACTCTGGAATATCTAAAAAAATATTGGAGATTTGAAATACTTTAAATAGCAACTGATTTCCAATATTTTGAAATGATTGGGTAATCTGGAAGTGAGTTAGCCAGTAACACTAATGGCCAGGTTCATGAACTAATCATATTTGAACTGTCACAAACAGTTTCAAAAACCTAGGGATCATGTTACATATGACAGGTAACACATTCACACTGTATGTGAAGGAAAAAGTAATTGCAGCCATCAGAGCAATGCAAGATATTCAGAAGTTACATCAACTCTCAACAGATACAGCCATCACACTCTTCAAAGCAAAAATCACCCCAATAGTCTCATACAGGCTGGAAATAATATGGGAGAAATTGAACAAAAGAAACCTAAAAGATATTGAATGGATCAAGGCAACCTCTTTAAAAAAAATCTTAGGTATCTCCAAATTTCACCCTCACGACTTGCATCGTTCCCAGCTCACCAGAGAAACTTTCTACTTAGAAAACATACACCTTATAACAGGATTAATGCTGCCATCTACACCTGCATACCAAAGTGTGATCCACGAACTCAAGGATAAGAAGAAAGAGATATGGAGCGAGTTTTGCACCACCGCCACCATGACAACAAAAGAATGGAGGGGACCATCATACGAACCCCGACATACAGTGACCCACATTGCTGTCCACGGATTTCATCACAAGATCTGAAAAACAAGGAACGTCCACCAACCAGACGAAAACTGTGTGTGTACTATACTTCTTCATTACGTGTGTCCAGCCTTAGCTGATGACAGGAATCCATTGCATACTTATGCTATAAGTTGCAATGGGGCTGCATTTGAACATGCAGCTTATGTGGGCATTCAAGGTGAGTGCCCATTAGGTTAAAAGAAAGAGATATAGGAAAGACAGAAATGAACCCTTCGGTCTTGAATACTCTAATACCATCAAGGTGAAGAAAACAAGAGGTCAGGGATAGGAAAGTAAAAGGAGGGATCTGATACTAGAAAAGGAAGAAATACCACATCGGTTAAAGATAAAAGTAAGGAGCAAAACACAAGTAAGTGGAAGCAATCTTTTGCTCAGCTTGGGCACCTTGTGGTCACCATACACATATCCCCTAGATGGGGACCCCTGAGGGTGAAAACTGTGTGTGTAAACTATGTGAAATGGTGTACGACAGATACCAATGCATATTGGTGGCCCCAGAGAACGATCTCACTAACACAGTTCTGCAGCAAGTGAACTCATATACTTTGCATATTGTGCACAATTCCTATATATTATTATAATATTTGAATAGGGATGGAATGCTGGGAGTAACATCTTTAAGATGGCTACCCCAGTATACAACTGACACTCGCATGACAAAACAGTCATTTTCAGTTATACAATTTCATTCATTCATAGTGTTCTACCCAAGAGAGGTCTTTCACTACAAACTCAACATTCTCCACTCTTTCCTTAACTCAGCCTTCCTTTTTGTATCTGCATACAAACCATTTATCTTAATATTGTCTATCATCTGATGTCTTTTTCTGCCTCTAACTTTCTTACTATTGACCATTGCTTCTAGGGCATCCATCAACAGGCAGTTTCTTCTTAGCCATGGCCAATCTAATTTCTTTTCCTCTTCTTTATGAGTTCCAGCATTGTTCTTCCTTCACCCACTCTGTCTTTATTTTTAATTTTGTCTGTCCATTTTATACGTTCCATTCTTCTCCATATTCTAAAAAGATTCCAGTCACTTTTCCTGATTCCATTATAATGTCAAAGTCTCTTCACCCTACAATGCTACACTCCACACAAAGCACTTCACTAGCCTCTTCGATAATTCTTTTGCCAAAGGTCCGCAGAAAATGCTTCTCTTTTTGTTAAAAGCTTCTTTTGCCATTATCCACTTAATGGACTGATATAACTTTTTCTTCCACATGTGATCCTAATACTACACTGACACCATGATTTCCTTTAGAATCATCACTGGAATAAAACATTCTAAATTCATCGCTCACTAATTCACCACTTTGTTCCCACCTCACTTCTGATATTCCCATCACATCCACTCTGTTTCTTCTCATTTCTTCCTTCAAATTTTCCAGCTTGCAGAAGAGTGTTTACATTCCAGGCTCCAATCCTTAGTCTTCTTTTCTTCTGTTGTTTTGACTGCATGATGTCTCCTCCTGCGCAGTATCCCTCTCCAGGACATCCGAATGGGGGGATAATTTACATCCGGAGTTTTTTACTATGGAAAGACTCATCATGCCATGTTTGCAGCTTTACTAGGGATATGGGGGTGAATCAAATATAAACCGGAATTATTTACAATTTTATTGAATGAACAAAAAAGTACAAAACCACCACCTCATTTTTCTACATAGTCTCCTGCATTTCCAACACACTTTTGCCATCGAGTTGGCAACTTTTTGATGCCGTCCTTGAAGAATGAGGGATGACGTGTAGTCAGCCAGTTGCACACGAACTCCTCTACCGCTGCATTGTCACCAAACCGCCTTCCTCCCAGGTCTTCTTTCAGTGGCCCAAACAAATGGTAGTCACAGGGTGACAAATCTGGACTGTAAGGAGGATGTTCCAGAGGTGTCCAACGCATTTTCGTCAGTTTTTCATCAAATTTTTTTGTTCCTGGCTGAGGAGCCGAGGAACCCACCTGGCAGACAATTTTCGGAATTTGAGTTCATCACTGATGATGGCTTGAACACTTCCGGAGCTTATTCCAACATGTGAAGCAATTTCAGAAATTGTTACGAGCCAATCCTCCTCAATAAGGTCCCATACAGCACGAATGTTGTCTGCAGTGATGCTTGTTCGTTGCTGTCTTTGGTGGGGCTCATTTCCACTGAATCCTGGCCCACTAAAATTTTTTTGTGCCAAACATACACCTGCGTCTTCGAAAGGGTTGCTTCTCCCCGAACTGCACATGGAGCCTTCTCAAAATTTCAGAAGGTTTAGTGCCTTCTTTCGCCAAAAACTTAATAATAATGCATTGCGCAACAGACGTGTGTACCTCTTGCTTGCTCATAGTGTACTGAAGCAAGCGGCTGCTCTTCAGAGTGCGACACATCAAGATCCCTACTCCAGACACCCCCACCAACTTCCCCTCCAAACAGCAACCTTTGCAGTTCGCTACCAGAGCCTCCAGATACAAATTTTGGTTTATATTTGATCCACCCTCATATATAGGTGTGGTAGTTTGTCGTTCCACTCTCTCTTAAAATCTTAAAAGATCTTAAGAAGGTCCAAAGGGGCCCCAACTTGTAGGTGAGGAGAGTGGATCTAGCTAAATTAGACCCTCTGGACTTCACTGAAATTCACCCCAGAGTTCCATCAGGGTTTTTGACCAGATCAAAGATCTGGAAATCCTAATTAGTCTCAGCCCCCTCATACAATTTAAGAAAGATAAAATATTAAAATAATAAATTTGTGCTTCTGAATCCATCAATCAGTGCATAGTGGAAATAATCTATGAATAATAATATTAAAATATATTCTCAATATAAAGGACTTAAGTCTTGTGAAGAAATTTACTTGAGCAGTTAAAGTAACTTATGTGACTGAAAATAAGTATATTTATATTCATTGAAGTGCATTTATGAATTAAATACTCATGAAAATCTAAATATTTTCATAATAGGAACTTCAATAGCGCTCCTACATTTATAGTATAGCAAAACATAACCACCATTTTCTTACTTGTGAAAATGGTTAAATAGGATACAAACTATGGACCACAATTTTGATGTCATACCGGGTGTGGCAGAAACAATGACTCATTTTAAATTGCCCACCATTATTGGACACGTCTTCCTAGAGAGTTGATATTGGTACCAAAGCATAGTGCAGTTCAAAGCATTGCAATCAGTATGAAGTGTTGGTCAAATGAACACCATGCGTTTACAATAGAAACGTTTTTCAAATGTGGTGACAGTGTCGTATGGACACAGCATTTGCTCCGGCAACATTTTAACATTGGTCGGAATGATCAAGTTCTGCCTCGGAAGTCGATTACGAAATGGGTCCAGCTGTTCAGAGCAACAGCAGCTGTAACAAACAATAAGCCACCTGGTAGGCCACGTACGGTTTGCACCCTGGACAACATTGCAAGAGTAAGAGCTGCTCTGGCAATGTCAACTGGCCACCCTGTTCACTCGATTTATCGGCTTGTGATTTTTTTTTTCTGTGGGGATTCCTAAATTCTAAGGTCTATGCCAACAATCCAATAACTCTTGAAGACTTGAAAAACAACATTCAAGCCAAACTCGAGGCCATGACAGGTGACACTTTTTGTAAAGTTATGGAGAGAGTGCATGTTCGTGCAGAAGATTGCATCGCTAACAATGGTGGACACCTAAAGGACATAATTTACAAAAAGTGACATGTGTAATTAATGGCAGGATGTGTTCTTTCGAACAATGTACACTAATAAATAATATGTTTAAAATGGGTCATTGTTTCTGCTGCACCCTGTATTTTAAATTAACTTTTTCAGAATTGGACATAGCTTTATTTTAGAAAGAAAAATTAACGGTCAGACAGGGATTATAACCGAGTGTTAATTTTTCTTTCTAAAATAAAACTGTAGACCACAAGTATCATCTAAATAATTTAAATTAACTATTGAGCATATAAATAAAAAGTGAATAGTGATTCTTCTATATAGTGTTTTTATTTAAAAGTGACATTTATTGTTGTATCCCTATTCCCCTGAGAAAGAATCATAATTACCGAGGCAAACCCAACATCAAATCGAAGACTACCTTCAAACGGTCGCTACAACATGGACTACATAATCTCCACCTTCACCATGGAAACTGAAATTGAAAGACAAATTCCATTTTTAGATATAAATTTGACAAGAGAAAAAAAAACGAGATAGAATTTGGAATATACAGAAAGAATACATATATAGATAACTATATTACGGCCTCAGAATTCAACCATTTTGCTCACAAAGAGGAAGTGTTCAATAATTTGACACATAGATTAGTAAATAT
Source organism: Diploptera punctata (assembly GCA_030220185.1). Taxonomy (NCBI): domain Eukaryota; kingdom Metazoa; phylum Arthropoda; class Insecta; order Blattodea; family Blaberidae; genus Diploptera; species Diploptera punctata. Next base: position 1,067,141 of record JASPKZ010010265.1, on the reverse strand, counting down.
AGAATCGACTTCCGAAAGGAGGGCAAGATAAGAGGATGATGATGATTAGTAAACGTACCTATGAGCAAAGAAAATTATGAAAAAGAAAGAAGACTACATAATTAATGTACCAATAGAAAATGGTTTTGAAGAAAATATGGTACACAAGAAAATAAACAAGTTTAAAACACTAAATTTAATTAACGAAAGCACACTTATAAAACAAACAGCAGAGATTTTAAATTCATCAGAGAACATTTTTTTAATAACTCAACTCATAAATTACGTGCTTTTCACGAAATCATCTTCTTCTTCTTCCTTCCAAGTATTAGGCCAAGGCCTGTTACGATCCTATAGAAAATTTTCCCTCCAGCGTTTCATAGGACGGCCCAGTGATCTTCGTCCTCTTGGTATATAATTATAAACAGCTTTGGGGATCCGATTTGAACTCATTCTTTCAAGATGGTGTTTCCAATTTAGTTGGTACTGTTTAATATATTCCAAAATTGGCGTAGTCTTCAATTCTTTTAAGATATCGGTGTTCCTTTTCCAATCCCATCTGGTGTAACCCGCTGTTCTGCGCATGAATCTCATTTCACAAGCCGTTATTCCGCTTTCATGTTGTTTTCTTAGTGTCCATGCCAAAATATTTTTTTTTCTTCCAAGAGTTGTCCTTTTTCATGCTTTGGTCGTCATTAGTTTGATCCTTCCGGGAAATTCTTGTATAAGACTTGAAAGCATAATAATAGTCCCTTCGATTGGTTGCCGGCCAAAGGAAGGCAAGACCAGTGATGGGGCTGCCATCTTATAGCCTCTGGTCAGGCTTTTCTGGAGAAGAAAAGAAAATAAAGGAAAGAAGAAATGGAAGAAAGGAAAGACTCCCTAGCCCTCGGATGCCCTAATAGCATCGGGGTCGAAAAAAACAAGAGTTAACCAAGAGAGGTTAGATAGTAAAGTTAAAAGAGTGCAAAACACAAGTAAGTGGAAGAAATGTTTTGCTCAGCTTGGGCACCTTGTGGTCGTCATCCACATATCACCTAGATGAGGACCCCTGAAGACTTCACGAAATCATGGTTTCGTGAAAAGGACATAATTTATGAGGTGGGTTATTAAAAAAAGTTCTCTGATGAATTTAAATGATTATTAGCTCATAATGTTTACTTCCCAATGTTAATTTCAATACAAACAGGAGAGAACATAAAATTCAAGAAATTCACTTAACATCCATTGAAACACCACAAGTTTAAAAGAATAAAAAAAAATTAATATAAGAATGGCACCAAAGAATGAATACAACCTAAATAGGATAATTAAAACCAACAAAAATGAAAGAATTGAAGAAGAAAACAAATAAGGAATTTATCAAATAAAATGCAGGGATTGTGACAAAATTTATATAGGAAACAAAAAGAAATTTGAAAACAAGGGCGAGAGAACATCTTAGAAATATTAAAAATGGTGAAGTGGAAAAATCAGCAGTAGCTGCTCATGCTTGGCTTGAAAAACATCTAATTGATATACAACAGCCAGTCTAATTAAACAAATAGAAAAATCAAAAAGAACTCACGGTTTGGGAAAAAATCCACACTAAAAAAAACAAGAAAGAAAAACTTATGAACTTCAAAATTCCCACTGATTCTGATTTGATCCAGAGATTCATCGGCCCACCAACAGAGGGAGGAAGAAGCAGTTCTCCTGATCGACATAACATCACTTGACATGAAATTACTGAAGATAAAGCTGCCTACGCTTTCAAACCAGTATAATTAGAAGGCTCGATATGAGGTGAGGTATGAATTATTTTAATTTAAATCATATCTCAAAAATTTATTAATCAAGTTATGAAACCATCCCTTGTACAACAAAACACCAGATTACGTTTATATAACACTTTGGCTAGACCAGTGTTGACCTATGGTAGTGAAGCATGGACACTAAAAAGACAACATGAAAGCAGAATAACGGCTTATGAAATGAGATTCATGCACAGAACAGCACGTATACACCAGATGGGATCAGAAAAGGAACACTGATATCTTAAAAGAATTGAAGACTACGCCAATTTTGGAATATATTAAACGGTACCAACTAAATTGGAAACACCATCTTAAAAGAATGAGTTCAAATCGGATCCCCAAAGCTGTTTATAATTATATACCAAGAGGACGAAGATCTCTGGGCCGTCCTATGAAACGCTGGAGGGAAAATTTTCTATAGGATCGTAACAGGCCTTGGCCTAATACTTGAAAGGAAGAAGAAGAACTCAAATAATTCTACAAAAAAAAGTATGCAACACCATAAGTCTATCTTTTACGGATAACTCACAATAACCATTTTTGTCTTTCAAAATTAGATTAAAAGTAAGGATTCAAAATTAGTTCAGTGAATGAATGAGTCATTTCTTATCTTACCTCATAGTTTGTTTTCTTAAACCACAGGAACTGCAGTTTTCAAGAGGAACATCCTTCCCATTTTCAAATGATATTATGAGTCATAATACAGAGGAACTGCATTTTTTAAGAACATCCTGTCCATTTTCCACTGATGTTATGAGTCATAATATCGGTTGAAAATGAGAGGGATGTTCCTCTTGAAAACTGCAGTTCCTGTGTTTAAGACAACCTAAACTATGAGATAAGATAAGAAATGACTCATTCATTCATTCATTGAATTAAGAGCCCCATAATGTTATTTGCCATATTTAACTATGAATTCAAAATTAGATTAAAAGTAAGGATTTAATTACAAAGACTTTTCCAACAACACAATGTTAGTATTTATTTGTGTACATTTTAATAAATTGTTTATACATAACCTGTTTAAATTATTTTGTCCACATGAATGTCGTGGCTCCCACCAATTATTAAATAAAAATATTAAAGCGTACACGCTATTAGAAGACATATATGATAAGCCAATCCTACTTCACTCTTATTGCGCCATTGCCCGATATCGGTATGATATGTCGTGCGAGATACTTGTAGACTTACAGTTATAATTATAATTACAAATTATGTTGTTGTTGTTGTTTTCAAATGCTGGGCCTTGGCACCGAAGCCATTAGCGTTCTTGCTCTCCAATATTTCTCTATTGTGGATCCAACAGGTAATACTTCACAGGTTTGTAGGTGTTCTTCATTCATTTCTTCGTCTTTATTGCATAGAGGACAATTTGGATTCGTGTAGATTCCTATTTTATATAAATGTTTGGCTAAATAGTCATGTTCTGTAAGCAGTCTAAATGTTGCTACTGTAGTTTTACGTGGAAATTCTGGAATAATATCTGGCTTCTTTACTAAAATATTCCATTTTTTGTCTTTGGCTTTATTACATAGGTCTAATAATTACAAATTATGCTGATGTCTATTTCCTCTCATCTCAAACATTTGTTTATATATACAGGAACTTCACCAACAAATTGATAGGGATGCAGAGAAGATAATTTTTTGTGAAAGAACATATAATCCCAAACATATCGTTTATGAGTTATGGGCAGGTGAAGGTGTTCGCCCATAAGGGTTGGAATTGAATACAAACAATTGTACACATATTATTTTATTGAAAAAGGCATGCTTTACAATAAGTGTTCAAATAGTTGGCCCTGTGCCTCATTGCATGTTTGATATCGTCACAGCAACAATCTGCCAGCCCGACCAAGTATGACAGGATTCTGTTTGATGTTGTTAAATGCAGCATTTAGTCTGTGAATCAGTTGAGCTCTGGTGGCCACTGGAGTTATGAAGACCATACTCTTAAATATGCTCCCAAAGAAAAAAATCAAGGGTCATTAAATCATGTGAACGCGCTGGCCAAGCAAAAGGTCCTCATCATCCAATCCACTGGTCCCCATAATTGATGGTCAGTTGTGCTCGTGTGTCAAAACTGAAGTGTGCTGGGGCTAAATCATGCTGGAACCAGAGTTTGCGACGCATGGCAAGCAATACACTATCTAGCAGGGTAGGGTGGTCTACAGGAACTGTAGACAAGCTGCCGCAGTTAACCGTGATGACAGAATTACAGGTTCCAGCAGATGAGTACCAACAATTGAAGCCAAATGTTGATGGAAAATATCTGCTGGTGATTATGAACAGCAATTGCATGTGGTTTAGTGTAATCCCAGATGTGACTATTCCTACTATTGTAGTATCCATCACGCATAAAATAGGCCTCATCTGAGAATAACACTTGTGTAGGAAAGGCAGCATTGTGAACAGTCTGTACAAAGTTCATATGAGGTACAAAATCTTGTGGTCCTATTGCTTCCACATTCTGAAGGTGGTAGGTGTGTAGGTTGTACTCCCTCAATACCCTCCAAATGGACTGGTGACTTACGTTGATAGCACCCACAGCACACATGCTGGTTGAAGGTTCGACAGTAACTCACTCGACCACGGCGTCCTCAAAATCTGGTGTCCTCACATCACGCCTCCTGCAGTCAATAGCCCGAGGATGAAGATTCCCCATTTCTCCAAGGCGTCGATGAATTGTAGCAAATATAATATGGTGTGGAGTCTCCTGTTGGGATACTGTTGCTCGTACATGCCGATGATCTTCTCTTCTATTTCCTCTCGCCTTACGTAACACATAATCATGTCTCTTGAGTTTAAGAAACTTGTACTGCATGTTGATTAAATTGTCAAAACAACAACAAATCAAATCTACAGGTACATATCACTACAACAGAGTGAGGGCTGACAGCACAGATAACAACAAAAGGATTGGTTCCAGTGTGTGGCACTCACACCTTGAAATATGCACATAACTCATAAACAACATGTTTGGGGCTGTATGTTCCTTCATAAAAAATGATCCTCTCTGCATGGCCTATCATCCCTATCATTTTGTCGGTGAGATCCTGTTACACTCTGTATATTGTGTCAATTATTTAATTAACTAAAACATAGTATCTCTAAAGATTTTTATTTAATGTGCCATTAATTCTATGAATAAATACGAAAAATCATTATATTTGAAAAGAAAAATATATGCCTAGCCTGGGGTTTGAACTCAGGACCTTTGACTCTCTATGTCACTGCTCTTCGATCTGAGCTACCTAGGCCTCCAATCTAAACCCCAGTCTAGGCGTATATTTTTCTTTTCAAATATAATTTGTCCATCATTAAGATGTTTAAAAACGAATAATATTAACACGAAAAATCATACCTGCATCATTCAGGTAAAGGCCACCTCTGCCGGTAGAGATTATAGTTAGGAAAAATCTTATTCTCGAGCCAACTATGTCACTCCTTTCTAACTGGAATTTTCTACCATTGTTTGTTCTTTTATACTTAAAACCAAGGTTTTTTAGAATCAGCCCCATGGATGTAGTGGATACCTCATATTGAATTTTCTGTGACATAATAGGCCTACAAACCAGTTTCTTAAATGTGGGATATTCACCTCTGTTATACATTTCAAAGATTGTACGGCAAAGGACATCTTTCTCAAAATCATCTAAACACGTATTTTTGTTTTTTTTTGTTTTTGTTTTCTAGAGTGTTTACCAGGGCATTTGAATATAGATACCAGTTTCTATATCTGACTGCTCTGTTTCCAAATACGTGACACCTACTCACACTTACATTACATGCCCTAGCTGTAAGTTCTTGACATCTAGAAAATTCTGTCTTTAGCACACACTTCATCTGACGACAATTCTTTAAAATAAGTGTACACATTAAAAATCATAGCATGTTCCTGCGAGTGTATAATTTTTCCTTTAGGCCTGTTACCTACGACACTGGTACTCGGTTTAGAGAGAGACATTATTTACACAATGGAATACTCTAGCATTAAAATAAAATAACATAAAATATATATATGTAGTTTCCTAGAAAGGTGAACTTTTTCGATTCCCGCATAGAACTATCACTTATAATCCAGCCGCCAAGACTCCGGCTCTGACGTTTTCATGACAGTGTTGCCAATATGGAGTGGGAAGGGCCACTTATGTATCATGCAGAAGAATTGACAATTCCATTAAATGCTGTCCACATTTAATATAATTGTCAATTCTTCAACTTGCCTTTCAAGAATCCCATCAGCTTCCCTTGCCTCCTGCATGATTTTCCATGTATGTGCCACAACACTTTTCCACTTACCACATCGGGTGAGACGGAAATAGTATTGTTGTCACGAACATATTCTTTTAATTGTGCCCAGACTAATTCAATTGGGTTGAAGTGGCAGTGATAAGGTGGGAGCTTAATTACTGTGGGGCCCTGAGAAGCGGCCGATAGAATCTATTTTGTATGTTACTCGACTTGGTTTATATATTTTAACATACTCCATTAGTTCTGCCTTGGTCATTTCTTCCGATACCTCTGGAATATTATTTCGTAAAAGCCATTGCAGTATGACCCCTTCCTATTATTTATCATCGGTGCTCTATTTAATTGCACCGAGTGATATGGCATGTTGTCCATTTACAATCACTGAATTTGTACAGATGTTCGACAGAAGAGCATTTTGAAACCAGGTCTTGAAAGTTTCTTCGTGATAATTACGGGTGCTCCTTGATCTAAAAAATTAATATGGCCTCTGGAATGAACCCGTTAACGCCACCTGCATGAAGAAGAATCTGTCTTTTCCCTTTCCCAATTGGCACTTTTATTGCCCCTCAGGATGTATCGTCTGTCCACACCTGTGAATTTGTTTGGCCGGCATTACACCATGTTTCCATCTAACCACACTACTTTTTCTGGGCTAAGTTTCAGAAGTTCCCTCAAGAATCTGCTACGCCACGCTACAATGTTAACTCGTTCCATTACAACTTTCCTCCCAGAAACTCTTTTATATCTAAAACCCAGATTCTTTAAAACTTTACTTAGACTGCTTTTCCCTCCTCCGAATAGTTCAGATTCTTTTAAAGAAGTTAGAAGCTTCTAATGAGTGGGAAATTCCTTCCTCATGTAATACTGGTAAATGTGCTGCCTAATTGCATCCTCCTGAAATTTAGCCGGCGTTGTTCTGGGGTTTCCACAGGGTCATTCTTTTTCAGGAGTACGTAGCTCTGCCAATGGCGTATTAAAGTCAGATGGACACTTTTCTTTTGTAACATTTTAATAGTTGTTTTACCCACCTTCAAAGCATCACAGACTCTCTCTACAACCTTCATAACAGTAATCAATGGCCCAACATTGCTTCGTTCCTTCTCAAAATATTTACGCTGCCGATAAATAAATTCTCGGCTTTGACTCTTATAAGAGCCGATTTTCTTTTTTTTATTCAGATGAGCCACTCATCATATTAAAACGATAATAGACTGAAGCAGTATTGTAAACAGTTAACCACAAGAGCAAAACAGCAAACAAACAAACTCTGTACTGCAACAAAGAGCAACTGAAGCCACGTGGTTAGCAGAAATACAGCTGACAACATCGCAGCAATCTCAAAACATACTAGCGGCATCAAGAGCAGTGATTGGATGTAGCAAACGTACACTCTCACTTCAACTATTTTCTTATTGGCAGTAGAGGGCGAGTTTTCTCCCTTTACCCCTCGTACAACCTAAACTCAGAGCCAGAGACTTGGCTGCTGGACTTTAAACACTTAAGAGGGTAATTCTTGTTCGCATACAGTATGTATTGTATTGTATTGTAAGCCTATGTTTTCCCTTTACAGAGATTTAGGCGCTCTCCCCCTAAAGGGAAGAATTTGAACCATACTAATTTAGTTACACTTCTTTTCGTATAGATCTCATTTGGGTGGTCGTGGTCAGCATTCCGCCTCATACTGACATCTAGGAAACCAAGGTAGTACTAGGACGGGAAAATTCGGTAAATTTTGCTTAGAGGCCTTTTCATTCAGGCTTAAGGATTTTTTACGAGCCTGAAAATCTTCAGACTCGGGACCCACGGCTTAAAGTACCTCCCAGAGGACTTGCTCCTTGGATTTTTCCATCCTAAAAAATCCATCGATCCCAGCCGGGTTTGAACCCGCGACCCTTGGGACCAGAGGCAAGGAGCATAACCACTAGTCCACCATGGCCGATATACAGTATGTCTGATCACAAAAATTCATAACGAAGACTGGTTTGTTATACCTAGAGATCAAATATCAGAGTAAAGCAGTTTACGAATGAAAAAAAACAAATGGAAACGTGTTGTTTAGCTGAATTCAGCACTTGTGTCAACAGATGCTCATAACTCTAGCTGTATAAGTCGTACAAGAATAATCATTGTACAGGCAGATTCATAATTTCATGCTCTCTTCAGTGGTGCACTTCAAAATGAGATCTGATCAATATTATTTTGAATGCAATGAAAAATGCGGAATGTAGATTTACAGCTAGGAGTCGCCTAGCGACAACTGTACAACACCGCTCGAATATGATAGATGAAATGCACTAGCCCCGTATAGCTCCACCCGATACTTCTAATAGCGTATGCCTTATAATAAAATTTTTTACGACTTTTCACAGTGAAAAATATTTGAAACCATTGCATGTTGAGGATATTACATTTTCACTCTAATAAAAAAAATCAAGTAAAAATATTATAATAGAATGCTTACATACGATAGTGAATAATTGATAATTGTATGTAATGCTGCATAATACATTATACTTCTCTCTGCAATCCAGGAACAGAGTAACGACTTTGCTGTGGGGGTGGAGGATGTCCGGGTGGACCAGCTTGACTGTACAGCAAACGTCCACTAGGAGCCTGCGTCACATACACACTCTGTAACCAATAATATTCATACTCTAGTGAGAAATGTTAATATATGGACAATGTTATGCATCAACCGGTTAAGCACCACTTTTTTAAAAATTGAGATTTTGATGCCATCTGTTGCACTGCGTCATGAAGTATGTGTATGCACACTTTTAACACCAAATCTTTAAATATAGCCTTATTATTAAAGAAAAATGTAAACACCATCAGTCCTAACAGAGATTTTATTAACTTATGTATATAGGAAATAACACTATGAGGTTTTTAGTATTGTTTATTTTTTATTATTTCACTCACCTCATACTTCATAACTTCTTGCAGACATAGGTTTCATCACACACCATTTGTGACATTCTCAATGCTGTGTCACGTTCACAACTGACGTCCAACGGCCTTGATTTTATGTTTTGCAACAAATGGGTATGAAACCAGTACTTCATAAATGCTAATCTAAATTTTGCATCATGCAGCTAAGCACCAAATGTTCCTACTCTTAGATTGTTGATGTATAACGCTGTCAAGCAAGGAAAATAACTTGCAATATCTAGTATTGTTAGTTTGATGCTACAATAAACAGAGATGATTGACTTAAACTTTAAACGTATTTTTATTGAAATTTACACAATGGTGCATAGCTGGTTCATGCATAATGCCATCCAATTTATATAGTATGATTTACATTTCCTATTACCCACTTCTTGGACTCTTACTTTAAGTGAAAAGAAAAGATTACGAGTTTTGGGAATAATGTTTTCATTAGAAATTTAACGTTTCTCATTGAAGGTCAAATTATATTTGAAGAGAAAAATATACTTTTCAGAAAATTTAAAAACAAATTAGCACCTAAAGATGATTATAGCCTGAATAAATAAATTAAAACCAACAAAAATGAAAAGATTGACGAAGGAAAAAAGTCAGGAATTTAACAACATGATTGCAAAGACTGTGAAAAAACATCATCATCATCCTCTTATTGTGTCCTCCTTTCAGAAGATCAATTCAAAATATGGATCCAACCATCTCTATCTCCCCATGCTTTGCTTCTTTTTAGTTCTTCCCAGTCATATGCTCTCTCTCTTGTAGAGTTTTCTTCACTTGGTTAATCCATCTTTCTCGTGGACGTTTTCCTTGTATCTTGAGATTTAACAGTCTTTGTGAAAAAATATACATGGGAAAAACAAAAGGGAACTTGAATACAAGATTGAAAGAACACCTTAGAAATGTTAAAAATGGAGAAATAGAAAAATCTGCAATAGCTGCACACATGGTCAGAAAAACACTGAATCAAAACAAAAGCCAAATTCATATAATAAATCAATGGTAAAGAGAAAAATTTTTGCCTGAACCGGGAACTGAACCCCGAACCTTTAGCTTTCCATGCTAATGCTCAGACCACTGAACTAATCCAGGCTTCATTCCCATCCAAGCAGAAATCCTTCCTTTACCTTACTCTACTGGTCCCACATTCAATTGCAGTAGAGTAAGGTAAAGGAAGGATTTCTGCTTGGATGGGAATGAAGCCTGGATTAGCTCAATGGTCTGAGCGTTAGCACAGAAAGCTAAAGGTTTGGGGTTCGATTCCCGGTTCAAGAAAAAAAAAATTTCTCTTTACCATTGATTTACAATAATTTAATTGTGTTTATTAATTTACTTATTTCTATCATAGTAATAGCTTTAGCTTCTCAATATTAATTTAATCATATAATAAAGTTGGGAATTATTACATTATGAGGTTTTCTTAATAAAAATCAAATAAATCGTGAATTCTTCTTATCTCATGCATCTATGTTTTTTAGCACAGAACTGCAGTATCGGGAAACATCATTCCCATCCTCAGCTGATATCACGACTGTTATTCATCATTAAGCCAATCATTTTTTAAACTGCCATCTGATGTTGATCTGAAGAACTTTGTAATCAAATTTGTTTTGTGCAGAAACTCAAAATTCATGGTTCTCGTATGGTTTTTTTTAATGTATAACTTTTCCCAGACTATTAATTTCAAAGGTTTAGATAGATGTTTCAAAACTTTAGCTTCTTTTTCAATTCTATGATTCTCTATTAAACTATGTGCTGATACTGCTGATTTTTCAATTTCACCATTTTCTAAAGTGTTATTTTTTGCGAGTGTCCAAATTCCTTTTTGTTTTTTCTATATATACTTTATTGCAATCTTTGCAATTCATTTGATAAATTCCAGATTTTTTATTATCTGGGGTGTTAACTTTTTATTAGTTAAGAGAAGATTATAAAATAAATAAATATCCTCAACTCGTGTCCAACTCAGGGTCGGGTCGAGGGATGAGATGAGATGAAGCTCCTATATTTATAGATGTCTCTGAACGACAAGGGTGCTGACCGACCACTCCTGATGCACCATCACAGGGGCGGACGAATGAAATGAAATGGATGAGATGAGTATGGAGAAATGGTGGAATGAAATTTGTGGCAGGAGAAAATGGGAGAAACCCCGAGAAAAACCTGCCCAAGCTCCGAACAGAAGATTACCAAGGCTGAATTTGTTGATCGGAGCTAATGTTGTATTAAATGTTATGAAAATCTTTTGAAATTTGTTATGAGTTTCTGGATGGTAAAAAAATTTCTTGAATTTTTCATCTTGTTTGGAATTATTTTGCAGAGTGGTGTATTCATGCAACCTTTTTTGCTGTTTAAATTTCTTTAATTTTTTCTTTATTATATTTTCACCAAAACCATTTAAGTTGGCTATGTGTACATTCTACTCGACATTAATTTCTCTGAACAAAAGAAAAACATGAAGAAATTCCTAAAATTGAAAGAAAAAAAAAAGGAAAATCATTTTGGCTGACATCAAATTTATAAAGAAATGCATAAGAAATAAGATTGTACCAAAATTTGTAAGAAAAACTGTGAAGTTTAATAATAACAACAACAAAAATTGCAGAAAAGGGAGTTTTAGAAGACGAGAAAAATAAATATTATGCAACCTTAAATAATTTGGATTTAGAAATTTACCATCTTCACTTAAAATTATCAAAAATTTCAGGAGACATTTGGTTAGAAATTTTAATGAATAATTTTTTTTTTTTGGGAAATTAAACTTCATTATTGGAAAGAAGATAAAAACACACAAAAAAAAAAAGAAAAAGAAATTTAATGACCTCATCCAAAAAAATGATGCTTCTTTGAAAAATTACCACACACATAATTGTAAAATAGAAAATAAAACTCAAGAATTAGGAACACAAGTTAACACAAATGTAGTTAATTTTTCGAGAGTTGTTGACTAAGGAAGAAACAAAACTGCTTAATAATGGTTTAAAGATTTGTATTAATTTCTCAAATAATTTGGAGGATTATGTTGCTGATGTGGAAATAGCTATTTTGGACCTAAAAAATGAAGATAAAAATATAATTAGAAAAGAATACGAAAAAGTTTTAGGAGACATTAATAGAACTTCAAAAAATAAAGTCGCAAATAAAAATATGAAAATTTTGAAGAATATCAATGAAAAGAAGCTTTCAATTACATATGCAGACAAAGGAAACAAAATATATTTGAAGAGAAAAATTTTCGCCTAGACCGGGACTCGAACCCGGGACCCTTGGCTTTCCGGGCCAAGTGCTCTACCAACTGAGCTATCGAGGCGAGTTACGATCTAGACGCAAATTTTTCTCTTATATACGTTGTAATTCCCTCGCGCCAAATGCTTGAAACCGGGTTCGAGTCCCGGTCTAGGCGAAAATTTTTCTCTTCAAATATAATTTATCCTTCAATGAGAAGTGTTAAATTAATAATAAAATCGTCAAAGGAAACAAAATTGATATTTTGGAACAAGCTGACTAGTTAGAAAGAATGAATCATCTTTTAGGGTTGTATCTATGAATGCATTAGACCGTAAAAGTTGTTCTCAGCTTGTACTCTACTGAGAAAGTTGCATCCAAAGACGTTTTTGCATACTCAAAAAATCTGTTCATGCGATAATCTTGTCTTGTAAGACCATGTTTCCCTTAACAGAGATTTAGGCACTCTCCCCCTATAGGGAAGAATTTGAACCATATTAATTTAGTTACACTTGTTTTCGTATAGATGTCATTTGAGTGGTCCGTGGTCAGCATTACGCCTCATACTGACATCTAGAAAACCAAGGAAATACTAGGACGGGACAATTTGGTAAATTTTGCTTAGAGGCCTTTTTATTCAGGCTTAAGGATCTTTTACAAGCCTGAAATTCTTCAGATTCGGAACCCACGGTTTAAAGTCTCTCCCGGAGGACTTGCTCCTTGGATTTTTCCATCATAAAAAAATCCATCGACCCCGGCCAATAATTGTCGAAATTCCTAAGCTACCTGGCGAGGTGACTTTGCAGAGAATGAATCGTGAGCAACCCGATGGGAACCGATGTACTTTGAAACCTTGCTGTCTACCTTGTTACTTTATCTAAGATGTCAGACCTTGAAGACTTCAATCATGTTTTTGGTATATGCGGAGAAGAGGAATTTGATAGAGTCTACCAAAGAATTCAACTGGAAGAACAGGAGAATCGGCATAATAACGCGCGATGCAGACGTCATCGTATATGGTTTTATTTGTGGGACACAAGAGTAAATGCGTTCCTCTAGCAGAAGAAAATAATGGAAGTGTTTTTTTTGCTGACAAAAAAAACTACTTTCATGCATGACCATTCAGTGACTCGCTAATTCAAACTTTGCGCGTGCTCACGGAAAACTCAGCTCACCAGAGACTAATGTATTTGCATGCGGCCCTTAGACTCCCATGAGTATTAGGAAATAAAACCTAATCCTCTCTCAAAATCAATTAGAGCTATGGAAAACATGTTAAAACACATAAAACATACAATCAAGGAACAGGATAAATATAAATTAAAAGTTTCAAACCCTTCTAACTGAAGATTATATGGTCTACCAAAAGTTCACAAAGAAGGTAAAAAATTGAGACCTATCGTCAATAATATTGGCTCCCCATGCTACAATTTGTCAAAATGGCTTGCCAAAAAATTGCTGAACTCCCTCAATTTGGAAATAAAAGTGTTGAAAATTCAATAAGATTGATAGGAGAATTAAATAACATTGCACTGGTTCTGAATGATAGACTGGTTTCATTTGATGTTGTCTCTTTATTTTCTAGTATTCCAATTGATAAGATGCTCATGTTTTTAAGAAGATGGTTAAATTCAATTAATTTAAAAACAGAAGTTATTGAAGAATATTTAATGCTAACTAAACTTTGTATTGACAATATTTTTTTCACTTTTAATAGTAAATTTTATAAACAGATTTCTCAACTGGGAATGGCAAATCTACTGTCACCATTTTTGGCCAATTTATTTATGGGTTATATTTGAAAAGAATGATGTTTAAAAACAAATAATAAAAATATTTATGGGTTATCTTGAGTCTCATATCACCAATGCTTACCCTTGGATTTTTAAGTGTTGGTATAGATATGTATATGATATTTTTTTCTGTAATAGATTCAAAATACATTCAAGATGTATTAAAATTACTTAATCTTCAAGATGAATCGGTGAAATTCACTACTGAAATAGAAAAAGATAACAAAATCCCATTTTTGGACTTGTACTTAATAAGAAATAAGCAATTACAAAGAATTGAATTTAATGCTTATAGAAAAGATACTATACTGATAACTACATAAAATCTTCAGGTTTTAACCATGTTTCACATTAAACAATTTTCGACAGTCTACTATATAGATAAATAAATATTCTACTAAATGAAAAGGATATTGAGAATACATATAATCATATTGTACACATAACTAACTTAAATGGTTTTGGTGAAGACATAATAGAGAAAAAATTAAAGAAATTTAAACAGCAAAAAAGATTACATGAATAGACCACTCTGCAACATAATTCCAAAAAAAGATGAAAAATCCAAGAAAATAATTTACCATCCAGAAAGAAGTTCATAGCAAATTTCAAAAGATTTAAAAAAATTAATATAACATTAGCTCCTAATAAGATTGAAATGAATCATGAATTTTTCTTACCTCATACATCTATGTTTTTTTTAAACACAGCATCACAGTATCGGAGAACAATCTTCCCCATTGTCAGCTGTTTTCACGACTGTCAATTTTTTCTTTTGCCGGTAACACACAACAACAAAGAATTGCTCGCAGACTCGAAATGTAACAATAACTATGTTTTCGGACTCGCAACAGACAAAAATTATATTAGTTTTTTCCAATCACCTAACCGGAGTCAGATATTTTGACGACAACCTTTACAGAAGTGAGAGTTGCAGGCACTATTGTCTCTCAAACTGGTCACCCTTCTTTTTCTTTTGCACGGTTTTATTACTCTTAAGGCTTTGAATTATGCAGAACATGGTTGGCAGATTTGTGCAGATCTAAAAGTAACAGGCATGATGAGAGGGATGCAGCCAGGATTCACAAAATTTTGCTGTTTCTTGTGTGAGTGGGGATAGTCGTGATAAGCATAATCATTATGAAATTAGGGAGTGGCCATCAAGAGAAACTTCAGTAGTAGAACAAAAAAGTGTGAAAAACCTGTCGCTTGTTGATGCATCTAAAATATTTTTGCCACCATTACTTATAAAACTGGGGTTGATGAAGAACTTTGTGAAGGCAATAGACAAATCAGGCAGGGCTTTCCAATATTTAAGGGCGAAATTTCAAAGGTTAAGCGAGGCTAAACTGAAAGAAGGCATTTTTATAAGTTCTCAAATACGCAATCTCCTTGACTATTTAACTCATGCCCCAAATGGGAGTCAATGACCAATCACGTTTCAATGATTTCTGTTTTACAACCAATCAGTCGTGTTTCACCAAATATTTATCAGTGTTATAATTACCATATTAAAGAAAGCTCCTCCTTACAATATTGCGTTCCTTTGGCAATAAATAGTATGATCTGGTTGCAGTGATAAACAAAAGAAGCAGTAGAAGCGTACCTATCGTTTCTCATTTGTTTTCAAACATCGCCGTTTACATTAAATATATAAATATTTTAAAATAACTATAGTTAAATAATGATTTGTGAGTAAACAGCTTAATTTTATTCGTTAAATAGTCCTAACAAATGCCACTCTTGATTTCCAAATTCTCTAGATAAATTCACTCCTCACTTCGTGAGTCGTGAATTTATCGATAATTTGGAAATCACTCGTGGCATTACTTATGATAATGCTGTATTCATGAGGACTCTCACTCCAGTTGAGAAAAATGCCTGGCTTGGCTTCAAGTTAGTATGCGTGAATTTTCTGGAAAACTATAGAGCAGAAAACTACAGAGACTTAGTGGAAGACTTGTTGAGGACTTACAAATTAATAGGATGCAATATGTCCCATAAGATACACTTCCTGCATTCACACTTAGATTTTTTTCCACCGAACTTGGGTGATGTCAGTGATGAACATGGCGAAAGGTTCCACCAAGACATTTTTGAAATGGAAAGGCATTACAAAGGGAAATCAGTGACCAACATGCTTTCTGATTACTACTGGCAACTTATCACAGACGTTTCTGAGCCATCTTATTGGCGTAAGTCATCCAGGAAGAAATTTTGAAAGGTGAGATGTTTGCTACAATTTAAGCATGTGTTGTAACGTAACTACTTATTTATCCTTCTTAGAAAAGCTATTTTAACTTTTTAGCAGGGGTCCTCATCTAGGGGATATGTGGATGGTGACCACAAGGTGCCCAAGCCAAGCAAAACATTTCTTCCACTTACTTGTGTTTTGCACTCTTTTAACTTTACTATCTAACCTCTCTTGGTTAACTCTTATTTTTTCGACCCCGATGCTATTAGGGCATCCGAGGGCTAGGGAGTCTTTCCATTCTTCCATTTCTTCTTTCCTTTATTTTCTTTTCTTCTCCAGAAAAGCCTGACCAGAGGCTATAAGATGGCAGCCCCATCACTGGTCTTGCCTTCCTTTGGCCAGCAACCAATCGAAGGGACTATTATTATGCTTTCAAGTCTTATACGAGAATTTTCCGGAACAAGCTGGAAGGAAAATTTTCTATAGGATCGTAACAGGCCTTGGCCTAATACTTGGAAGGAAGAAGAAGAAGATCTTATATGATTTGGTTTTACATAGATCAATTGCTTGTAGCAATATTATTGCAAAACAAAATTGAAACTAAGTGCAGATAAGCAATAACATGCGAAATACAATGAAAAAAAATCAACACGTCCTCGCAAAAAACTGTTAGGTGATGGAGAAAAACGGACTTCAAATTCGAAATCAGCACATGCCAATTAACTAAAATCACCTATTTTCATTTCTGCGAGCGACAAAAAGTTCAAATTTGTTGTTGTGTGTAATTATCCAAACTGCCATCCTCTTAAGATCTTTTTCAGACTTGAAGTTCTTTTACATGCTTAAATGTATGATACACAGAACGTATGGCTTTACTTACATGAGGTGTTGATACATTTGGCTGATAACTGCCTGTTGTAACATGTGATGGAGCATGTGGAGGTGCCGCCATTGGTGGAGCTCTAATAGGGTAACCAGATGTTATTCCACCAGTCTTAGCTCCCTAAAAATACAAATAGTTATTTATTACATAAGTGCTAAAAGTGGCATTTTATTTTGTAAGTAGGGATAAGAAATAAAAGGCACGAACTGGAACCTGTGAATTATATTAAAAAGATAGCCAAGTCGGCTGCGGTGGACTAGTGGTAATGTTCCTTGCCTCTAGTTCTGAGGGTTATGGGTTCAAACCCGGCTGGGGTCAATGCATTTTTTTAGGATGAAAAAATCCAAGGAGCAAGTCCTCTGGGAGGGACTTTAAGCCGCGGGTCCCAAGTGAAGATTTTCAGGCTCATAAAAGATCCTTAAGAAACTGGAATCGTGAAAACACACAACTTCATGAGGTGAGATATTAAAAACATTTTCTCCAACTTATTTATAAACTGACAGTTTTTTTACCTGTGGTGCTTGCTGAATAGGAATGCCTCCTCCATGCAGTGAAACATGAGTTGTTGGACGAATTGGTGTTGTTACAGCATAGTATTTCTCAGCTGCTTCCTGAGCTGAAGCAAACCCTTGTTTCTGTGCACCATGTTCCATAGCTTGGTGCAGAGGAGCATATGCTGCAAAATCAATATAACATGTCTATGTAAATGAATGAAGAACGCCTACAAACCTGTGAAGTATTACCTGTTGGATCCACCATAGAGAAATATTGGAGAGCAAGAACGCTAATGGCTTCGGTGCCAAGGCCAGCATTTGAAAACAACAACAACATGTCTATGATAAACAAATAATTACAAATATTTGAAGAGAAACATTTTTTTTTGCCATTTGCAAACATAGAAGCTATGGTTTCAAGCATTTGGCACGAGGGAATTACAACGTACATAAGAGAAAATTTGCGTCTAGATCGTAACTCGCCTCGGTAGCTCAGTTGGTAGAGCACTTGGCCCGGAAAGCCAAGGGTCCCAGGTTCGAGTCCCGGTCTAGGCGAAAATTTTTCTCTTCAAATATAATTTATCCTTCAATGAGAAGTGTTAAATTAATAATAAAATCGTCAAATAATTACAATTTTCTTATTCAATTACAGTGGTATATTATCCCAATCTGTTTTTTTTTTCATGTTTAGGAGTATGGGGTTAACATTTTTGAGCTGATCTTCATTTTCCTCAATTTATACTTTCCCCTATTTTACACCATTTTCCCCGTAGTTCCTTGAAAAGTGTAAAAAGAGGGGTAATACTGTATTAAGGTTGACAAGATTAAAACAAATTATTTGTTAATTATTGTAATCAATGGTAGAGAGAAAAATGTTTGCCTGAACCGGTAATCGAATCCCGAACTTTCAGCTTTCCGTGCTGATGTTCTGACCACTGAGCTAATTCAGGCTATATTCCCATCCAAGCACAAATCCTTCCTTTACCTTACTCTCTTGGTCCCACATTCAAATGCTATGAATCATCATTCTCAAATACATATTGAATGCCTTCTACATTAAGAAGACATGAAGAGACTCCACACAGCTATAGCATTATTTATTAAATTAATATTAAGAAGCTAAAGCTATTACTATCCACCCATCCATAGTAATTCTGCCCGAAGGCAGGTCCTTCACTGCAATCATAGCATTTTCATGCTATGCTTGCAGCTTTACTAGGGAATTGTGTAGGTGTGGTAGCTTCCCGTTGCTTTCCACACCGGTGAAGGATGATGATGATGATAATGATAAGGATGATGGCCATATGATTTTGGGGACCGTTTGGGCCTTAAAGTTTTCCTGACATTTGTCTTACAGGTGAGGAAAAACCCCGATAAAAACCTCACCCAGAAAAACTGCCCCGACCGGGGATCGAACCCGGGCCCGCTGCGTGACAAGGCAGCACGCTACCTCGAGACCACAGCGGTGGACGCTATTACTATGATTGAAGCAAAAATTGTTCTTAAATTATTTTCAGTCAATCTTACCTCATTATTAATGTTGATTTGTTCTTGAACATGTTTTGATTAGCTTCTAATCATCCTCAGCATCCTGGCCAGACTGGTTGGTTTTACGTTGACCCTGGATGTCGATGTCAGCTCCCTCCTGCAGTTGGGCAAAGAACCTCCAAACAAGGTCACATTCCATTGGTATTTCGAAATTCATAACTCTGTTTTTGTTCTTCTGAAATACCGATGGAATGTGACCTCGTTTGGAGGTTCTTTCGCCAACCGCAGGAGGGAGCTGACATCGATATCCAGGGTTTACAACATAAAACCAACCAGTGTGGCCAAAATGCTGAGGATGATTAGAAGCTAATCGAAACATGTTCAAGAACAAATCAACATTAATATTGAGGTAAGATAAACAGACTCAAAATATGTATTCACGTAGACTTTCACGGCCGGAGTTGCTATGATGATCTTCTTCAAGATCATCATAGACTCAAAATAATTTAATTAAAAGAACCTCAAAATATTGCTTCCTAAAATAAAATAAAAATTGTTCCTAAGTTATGTAGGTAGGAAATAACACTATGAGGTTTATTTGATATTGTTTAGTTGTATCTTAACTCCCAAGCAGACTCGAGTTTCTTCACTTCATTTGTGACATTCTCAATGCTGTATTACGTTCACAACTGATGTCCAACGGCCTCCTATCCTGCAGACTGACCTCTGCGCCATCTGATGGCTGACCAATGAACTTCCAAATCAATCCCCTCTCCTTATCACTGGGTATTTCAAAATTCATAGTTGTGTTTTTATTCTTGCATATGTAATTTTTTTCCCAAATTGTGAGTTCTTTCGGTTTTTCCAATTGTTTAAGTAATTTTGTTTTGGTTTCTATTCTATGTTTTTCTGACCAGGCATGTGCAGCTATTGCAGACCTTTTTGTTTCTCCATTTTTAACATTTCCGAGGTATTCTTTTAATCTTGTATTTAAATTCCCTTTTGTTTTTTCTATGTATATCTTTTCACAATCTTTACAAATAATTTGATAAATTCCCGATTTTTTGCAGTCTTCAATCTTTTCATTTTTGTTGGTTTTTATTAAATTACCTAAACTGTAACCATTTTTCGGTGCTAATTCAATGTTGAATTTGTTGATGATTTTTTGAAACTTCTCAAATACTACCATACATACCATCCTTTAGTATTTGACAAGTTTCAAAAAATCTTCAACAAATTCAACATTAAATTAGCACTGAAAAATGATTACAGTTTAGGTAATTTAATAAAAACCAACAAAAATGAAAAGATTGAAGACTGCAAAAAATTGGGAATTTATCAAATTAATTGTAAAGATTGTGAAAAGATATATATATAGGAAAAACAAAAAGGAATCTAAATACAAGATTAAAGGAACACCTCAGAAATGTTAAAAATGGAGAAACAGAAAAATCTGCAATTGCTGCATATGCCTGGTCAGAAAAACATAGAATAGAAACCAAAACAAAATTACTTAAACAATTGGAAAAACCGAAGGAACTCACAATTTGGGAAAAGAATAAAAACACAACTATGAATTTTGAAATACCCAGTGATAAGGAGAGGGGATTGATTTGGAAGTTCGTCGGTCAGCCATCAGATGGCGTGGAGGTCAGTCTGCAGGATAGGAGGCCGTTGGACATCAGTTGTGAACGTAATACAGCATTGAGAATGTCACAAATGAAGTGAAGAAACTCGAGTCTGCTTGGGAGTTAAGAAGTATGAGGTGAGTGAAGAAACAACTAAACAATAAAAATTGTTCTCTTTACCATTGATTACAATAGTTTAGGTGTGTACATATTGTTGTTGTTTTCAAATTCTGGGCCTTGGCAATGAAGCCATTAGCGTTCTTGCTCTCCAATATTTCTCTATGGTGGATCCAACAAGTAATACTTCACAGATTTGTAGATGTTCTTCGTTCATTTCTTCGTCTCTTAAGTTGTGTACATTAATTTACTTATTTCAACCATAGTAATAGCTTTAGCTTCTTGATATTAAATTAATATATGTTAATAAATTGAGTTAGATTTTACAACTCATCTCACAATTGTTATCTGCCATTTTTAACTGCAAGGCACAGAATCGAAGCCAGAATCTAGGAATGGCAACTCACTATGCGAAGCAGATGGATATCCCTGCTTGTGTTACAGCAAAGTGCGGTGCAGACAACAGGTAGCGAAGATTATCCAATACATCAAGTGAGGAGTTGTATAACTTCGTATAGTTTAAATGAGAGATCTGGCACTGGATCTGAGTGCTCTGCAGTTAAAAAAGTAAGATAATTTTTTGAACACGGTCTTGTTACATAACAATGCTTCTATGGGAGAAATTTCAAGGTAGGTTTCAACAAGCAACGGTCGACAGTTCCCTCA
Organism: Diploptera punctata; assembly: GCA_030220185.1. Classification (NCBI taxonomy): domain Eukaryota; kingdom Metazoa; phylum Arthropoda; class Insecta; order Blattodea; family Blaberidae; genus Diploptera; species Diploptera punctata. The sequence goes on along the minus strand of JASPKZ010010265.1, from coordinate 1,045,679 downwards.
TTAGATAAGACAATGGAAATGCTGTAGTCACAAATGGACATACCTTGGCTATGAGGAGGCAATGCTGTGATACTTGCTCGAGGAGGCTGGCCCAGATACACGCTGTGCTGTGACTGTTTTCCTCCGTCATCTCGAGGTGGTGGAGCTGCTGCTCCTGGTGGTGGCTGAGCGTACTGAGACCCTGTGTATGAATATGCTGCCTGCGCTGGAGATGGAGAATAACTCACTGTTGTCGCTGCTGGCACTTGTTGTGGATAAAACGGTTGAGAACCCGTGTATGTATTCTCTGTAATTCAAAAAGAAATGTATATACAAGCAGACATCCTGAGTACTATATAACTTGAATGCTCTCAACAACAACAGGAAAGTGAAAAAGGAATATCGCTACCTTTAACTCAATGTAGAGAAAATTTACAGAAATTAGATTAATACAAATTTTGACCATAAATGTTAAAGTTGCCAATGCAATTTTAAATATCATACATAATTTAATTAAATATCATACTAATAAATGAGTTGGAGAAAATGTTTTAACATCTCACCTCACAAAGTTGCATGTCTTCACGATACCGGTTTCAAAAGTATAGTATTACTTCCATCTTCAGTCAAATTCCAAATTGAGTTGGAATTTGACTGAAGATGGAAGTAATACTATACTTTTGAAACCGGTATCATGAAGACACACAACTTTTTGAGATGAGATGTTAAAATATTTTCTCCAACTCATTTATTAATATAAATACCTCATAGTGTTTCCTCCCACTGTAATTTTAATTAAATATCATACTGTTTGCAGTTATACAGTGTGCCCCACTCGCTACCAAACTCGACATCAATTGTAATAATTCCAATACTAATGGAGATATTGCAGTGAAATTTTTAAGACTTTTTCTACGAGAATATGGCAACACGAACAACAATGAGTTTATTTGCGTTTGGTAACACGAACAACAATGAGTTTATTTGCTAAGTTGTTTGTGATTATTGCGTTGCGTGTGTAATTGTTTTAATCGTGTTTATTCATTATTCATATTCGTTTGCATTGGAAAACAAGAGTTAAGTTCAGTTCGTACACTAGAAAGATAAGTATTGCAGTTGAAAATGAATCGGTATACTCTAGAACAGCGTGTGTTTATTATTCGAGTGTATTGGAAGACAGACTCAATACAGGCATGTCAAGAGCAGTTTGTAGAGAGATTTGGAGACAACCGACATCCATCAAATAAGTCCACCATTTGGGCCTTAGTGAAGAAACTTGAAACACATGGAACTTTACTGGACAGACATGCAGGAGGTAGAGAACAAATGACACAGGAAATGATCACTAATGTGAAGGATAGGCTGCTGGCTTCTACCTCTAAATCACTCCGCCGACTTTCACAAGAAACAGGTATGTCAAAAAGCAGTTGTCAGCATGCTGCGAAAAAAGCGAAGCTTCACGCTTATCGTTACACTGTGGTGCAAGAATTAAAAGAAACTGACAAGTGAAACGAGTAAGGTACTGTCAAAATTTTCAAACATTTCTAACAAGATAATCAAACTATTCTGGACTACACTTGGTTCACGGACGAGGCATGGTTTCACTTGTCGGGATACATAAATAATCAAAATTCCCATGTCTGGGCAAGCGAGAACCCCCATATGATACACGAAGAGCCCCTTCATTCAGCAAAGATTGGTGTGTGGTATGCAATATCTCGGCGGCGAATAATTGGTCGCATCTTCAATAGAACTGTCGCAACAAATGAATACCTTGAAATATTCATAAATCAACTGGATGACCAGGAACTCTCCATGGGATATTTCCAACAAGACGGTGCGACATGCCACACATCAAACGCCAGCATGGCTGAAATTCAATCCTTTTTCGGTGACCGCATCATTTCGAAAGGACTTTGGCCACCGCGCTCACCCGATCTGACAATGCCTGATTTTTTCTGTGGGGACATCTGAGAGGGACAGTTTATAATAACAAACCACGAACCACAGACGCTTTGAAAGAAAACATCCACACAGAGATCCAGGCAATAAACGCAACATCTTAGCGAAGACATCCGATAATGTGGTCCGGCGAATTCAAGCTTGCCTGGATGCAAATAGCGAACACTTCCAGCATCTGTTATGATGTCACCTTATTTCTCACAGAATGAGGTAAGTCGTCTTCAAATTTCACTGCAATATCTCCATTAGTATTGGAATTATTACAATTGATGTCGGGTTCGGTAGCGAGTGGGACACACTGTATTATATGGAGAAGAAACATGGACTCTTACTTTATGGGAGAAAAGAAGATTATGGGTATTTGAGAATAAAGTTCCAAGGAAAATTTTAGGCCAAAAAAGAGATGAACAGACAGGTAAATGGAGAAAACTACATAATAGTGAGTTGCATGATAAGTATAGGAAGCCAGATATAATACAAACAGTTAAATTTCATAAACTGCAATGGGCAAGAGATGTGGCACGTATGAGGGATGAAAGAGGTGCATGGAAGCTTCTTGTAGGGGAAAACACCCAGTTGCTAGGCCAAGAATGAGGTGGGAGAATAACATTATCCATGATTTGAAGAAAGTAGATTATACAGGGGAAGATTGGAAAATATTAGCTCAGGGTAGGTATGTGTCTGCATGGCCATGAACCTATGGATTCGATAGAGCCAGTTAGTTAATAAGTAAGTTTATATGTTTGCAGAAGATCAGACATTGGCCATTCAGAAAGTAATCTACAATTAGCAGCATATAAATTAAATGAAGTAGCAAAGAAATCCCATATGATAATCTCTGAAAGTAAATCGAAAGTAATGGCATTCAACAAGAGAGAACATATGAGGTGTAAAATCAGCATTAATAACAATATAATACAACAGGTGAACAATTTTAATTATTTGGGATGCAATGTATCATCAATTAATTTGGGGATTCTTTACAATACGTAACGTGAAAAAAATTTCGAAGTTCCAATCAAATACCATGTGCATGCTCCAACAAAAGTGATGTGACGTTTTTATTATTAATTTAACACTTCCAATAGAAGCCCTACTGGCATTATAAAGTAGTGTTAAATTCCCAATAAATGTCTTCTTAACTAAGAAGCCGCCATTTGCAAAGATAGAAGCAAATGTTTCAAGCATTTGGCACGAGAGAATCACAACGTATATAAGAGAAAAATTTGCGTCTAGATCGCAACTCGCCTTGGTAGCTCAGTTGGTAGAGAACTTGGCCCAGAAAGCCAAGGGTCCCAGGTTCGAGTCTCAGTCTAGGCGAAAATTTTTCTCTTCGAATATAATTTATCCTTCATTGAGAAGTGTTAAATTAATAATAAAAAGTCAATAGAAGCCCTACTGGGTTTATAAAGTAGTGTTAAATTCCCAATAAATGTCTACTGGGTTTATAAAGTAGTGTTAAATTCCCAATAAATGTCTTCTTAACTAAGAAGCCGCCATTTGCAAAGATAGAAGCAAAGGTTTCAAGCATTTGGCGCGATGGAATTACAACGTATATAAGAGAAAAATTTGCATCTAGATCGCAACTCGCCTTGGTAGCTCAGTTGGTAGAGAACTTGGCCCAGAAGGCCAAGGGTCCCAGGTTCGAGTCTCGGTCTAGGCGAAAATTTTTCTCTTCGAATATAATTTATCCTTCATTGAGAAGTGTTAAATTAATAATAAAAACGTCAATAGAAGCCCTACTCGCTTTATAAAGTAGTGTTAAATTCCCAATAAATGTCTTCTTAACTAAGAAGCCGCCATTTGCAAAGAAAGAAGCAAAGGTTTCAAGCATTTGGCACGAGGGAATTACAACGTATATAAGAGAAAAATTTTTGTCTAGATCGCAACTCACCTCGGTAGCTCAATTGATAGAGCACTTGGCCCGGAAAGCCAAGGATCCCGGGTTCGAGTCTCGGTCTAGGCGAAAATTTTTCTCTTCAAATATAAAAGTGACGTGGTTTACACTAAGAAATCATAGGATGCAGCCAACATATACACAATATTTAACAAACCTAAAAGCTAAACTAACACAATTTAAGTAATACATTTTATTTATATATACAATTTAAGTACTCTAACCTGTGAAAGACCAACCTAAAAGCTAACCTAACGCAATTTAGCACTCTAACCTGTGAAAAAATGTAATGCCCAAAAATAAATAGCAAGTTCTGAAATTCTAAAGAATATGTGTACAATTAATTAGTACATTCTCTATGTTTGGCTGCATTGGAATACACTTTGTTGTTGCATAGAATATTCATTCAAATCAATATGGCTTGCACATCTTCATGCTACGTATGTAGTTAAATATCATAGAAATTGTTAGAAAAAAAAATGTAAAAATCATTGTAAATGGTGGGAAATAATTTAAAAATGAAACACTAAGAATAAAATTTGACAGGAGTTTATGAAGGAATTAAAAAAAAAGTCGCGTCACAGGCTGTAAATTTCAGCCTAAAATTCTTTACACCTCACCTCATACCCTGTCTTTTAATTAGACTGGTTTCATAACATTAGTGGTTACATCTTCAGTAGTTACGAGGGTCATACTGAAAGTCGTGAGCAACCCATTGTTAAAATTCAAATTTCAACAATGTAACAATGTAAACAAAACAACTGCAGGATCGTAATCTACAGGCTTTATACCACAACATTGCCGTTTTGTGGCGTCATAGTTTCTATCATGTGACCACATGCAGTGTTTCCAAAATGGCAGACATCAATGTTTCGTTTCGACAGCGCGCTGTCATTGAATTCCTTGTTAAAGAGGAACAATCTGCTGTTGATATTCACCAAAGACTTCAATATGCTTACGGAGAGCCTGCATGGGTGCCAGCAGTGTTAGGAGATGGGTGAAACATTTTAAAGATGGGAACACGAGTATCAAAGATGAGACTCTTAGCAGTCGCCCACGCTCTGCCTCCACGGATTGCAACAAGGAAAGAGTTGATGCGCTCATTAGAGACGACAGGCGTATCACAGTGAATGAAATCGCTACAAAACTTGCAGTAGGACACAGTGCAGTGCAAGAAATGATTCACAGCTTAGGTTACCGAAAAGTTAGTGCTCGTTGGGTTCCACGTTTATTGAGTGAAGACCACAAACTTCAGAGAAGAACCATCACCCATAACCTTCTTCAGAGATTTCGAAATGAAGGTGATGATTTTTTGATGAGTATTGTGACAGGTGACGAAAGCTGGTTTCATCGCTACGAGCCTGAAACAAAATGCCAGAGTATGGAATGGCACCACTTGAATTCGCCATCAAAGAAAAAAGTGAAGACAGTTGGGAAAGTTATGGGCAGCGTCTTCTGGGATGCGCAAGGTTGCATTCTGGTTTAATTTCTTGAACCTGGACAAACCATAAATGCTGACCGCTATATCCAGACACTTGTGAAGCTCCGTCGTGCATTGCACGACAAACGCCCTGGAAGGAAGATCATTCTGCAACACGATAACACGCGTCCTCACACTGCTTGTGCCACTGTGGAGAAGATCAGAACATTTGGGTGGGAAACTCTTCCACATCCTCCCTATAGTCCCGATTTGGCACCCTCCGACTACCATCTTTTCGGTTCTGTGAAGGAGCAGATGAGAGGCCAACGCTATGAGACACTGGAGGATATTTGGAAAGCAGTGCGTCAGTGTCTTCAAGCAGCTGGAACGGACTTCTATCATAAGGGAATTTTCAAGCTTGTAGAATACTGGACAAAATGTGTGCAAAGAAATGGAGACTATATTGAAAAGTAGCACAAAGGTCTGTAGATTAACATGGTGTACTTGGTTTGTCTAAAATAAATATTGTGATTGTTTAAAAAAATGTTGCTCATGACTTTCAGTATGACCCTCGTACATGATCGATGTTCTGTTGACTAGGAGCACTGCTTCTTACTCCATCTGTTGGTGGATCGATAAACCTCCCAATCAAATCAACTTCTCCGTGAATTTCAAAATTCATTGATTTTTTTTCTTAGTCTATAATTTATAATGTTTTCTTCTTCAATTTATTAAGACAGGATATGAGGGGAGGTATAAAGAATTTTAATATTTTATTTTAGGAAGTAATATTTTGAGGTTCTTTTAATCAAGTTTTAATTGAGTCTGTATTATCTTACCTCAATTTAATGTTGATTTATTATCGAACATGTTTTGATTAGTCTTCTAATAATTGAGGTAAGATAATAGTGACTCAATAAAAAACTTGATAAAGAATTTTATTTTAAATTTTAGATAAAAAAAATGTTTATTTTGGAACTTACTATTCCATAATACAGCCCTTACATATTCACCAGTTCGTCTGCCATCATCCACTTCTGAAACAAACAATTATCATAATATTGTTACAAACAATAGCTTTTAAAATATTAAATGATTTAATGTATGCTGACGCTGTGGTTATTATTCAAGAAAATGAAAATAATTTGCAGTACTCTTTACATCAATTAAATCAGTTATGCCAAGAACATAATTTTAAAATATCAAAAGAAAAAACAAAAATAATGGCATTTTGGGGAAATTAACATATAAGATCAAAAATCGTAATAGACAACAAAGCTCTGGAACAAGTAACAAATTTTAATTATTTGGCTTATAATTTTACTATAAACACAAAAACTGAAAGAGACATAAATATGAAACTGTTGAAATTTCAAATGATATGCGGAACTATACATACAGCATTAAAAAATAAAACAAGAAGAGATATTAGACTGAAGTTTTATAAAACATTGGCAGTTCCTGCATTACTTTATGGGAGTGAAACTTGGGTAATGACCAAAAAATTACAAAGTAGAATACAAAGCGCAGAAATGAACTTCCTTAGAAGAACAAAAGGCTGCACAAGATTGGATCGGATAAAGAATGAAGATATAAGAACAGAGTTATATATATATATATCTCCATTGAATGAGAAAATCAAAGAATATAGAGAGAAATGGTTTACACATGTAGAAAGAATGAATGTAACAAGATTACCAAGAGCAGCATTCAACTACAAGCCAAAGGGTTCAAGAAATATAGGAAGGCCAGTGAAAAGATGGACAGAACAACTGTGGGGCAGAATAGGCAATTTTTGCCTAGCCCGTGAAGTGAAGAAGAAGACAATAGCATAAAATTAAAATGCATTCAAAATCCATATTTTCTGTGAAAGCAATATGCTGTTTTACTATTTAAGAATGATACTGTGACTAAATAAAATTTCCTCCAAGAATTATAATATAATATCCATCCATAGTTTCACTGCAATCATAGCATTTTTATGCTATGCTTTGCAGCTTTACTAGGGAATTGTAGGTGTGGTAGCTTCCCGTTGCTTTCATGGCATGCAAAAAAAAAAAGTAACTTGAAACATCATCTACAAAATAAAATAAAGTAACATATAATTAACATTTTCTACATAATTGAGGCATCAAATAGGGATAGGAGGGGCATGGAAGCTTCTTGTAGGAAAACCGGAGGGAAAATTCCCAGCTAGTACACTAAGAATGAGGTGGGAGAATAACATTAACCATGATTTGAGGGAAATAGATTATACAGGATATGATTGGAAAACATTAGCTCAGGATAGGGATGTTTGCAGAGCTTAAGTTCATGCGGCCATGAACCAAAGGGTTCAATATTGCCAGTGACTTAGTATTTGATAATCATTTGTGCCATAAAGTAATTTTTAAAGCTGTTGCAACAAAGGTAAGCTCATATGCCACAATATGTACAGGGTAAAACAAGATACACTCTATACTATATTTCAAATAGTTTAGGTCTGCCATTTTTTACATGTTTCTCCAAAATTATGGAAATAATAAGTTGTTGTTTACTACAGTAGAAGGCAATCAAAAATGTGCCATTTGTGTCTTGAAAATATATCTATAATGGCATAGCCCAGTGTTGAGTTGTAGCCTCTTCTTTGTTAGGAATTAATAGACCAAATTCATTTATTAAATATATGTAGGAAATAACACTATGAGGTTTATTTTAATTATATTTGAGTTGTTTGACTCACCACATATTTCTTGATTTTTATGCTGAACGGTTTCGTCTCTAACTGTGCAACATTTTCAATGCTTCACAACTGTTGTCTTGTGGTTATCCCTCCTGCAAATTGATTTCTGCACCCTCTGTTGGCTGACCGATCAACTTCCAAATAAAATTTTTTCCCCATTCACCGGGAATTTCAAAATAAAAAGAAAACCATGAATTTTGAAATTCTCAATGAAAGGAAAAAAAAAAAAAAAATTGATTTGGAAGTCTATCAGTCAGCCAACATAGGGCGCAGAAATCAATTTGCAGGAGGGACAATCGAAAATGTCGCAGAGTTAGCGACGGAACCGTTCTGCATAAAAATCAAGAAATAAGAGGTGAGTAAACACACAACTCAAATATAATTCACATTCATTTAGTTACCTCATTTGTCTATAGATGTCAAGAGTGGCATACGGTCAACACACCAACTCAATGAGACATCTAGCAGACAACTATGGTATTACTAGGATATTTGAGATCGGTAAATTTTGCTTAGAGGCCATTTTATTCAGGCTTAAGGATTTTTTACGAGCCTGAAAATCTTCAAACTTGGGACCCATGGCTTAAAGTCTCTCCCAGAGGACTTGCTCCTTGGATTTTTCCATCCTAAAAAAATCCATCAACTGCAGCCGGGTTTGAACCTGTGACCCTTGGAACCGGAGGCAAGGAGCATAACCACTAGTCCAACGCGGCTGACTGTGTCTTGAAAAGGTTTGACTATATTAGAGATATAGTCCACCATGCCAGCTCAGGTGGTAGCATACCTGTTTCCTGATTAGTGGACCTGGGTTTGATACTCGGTGTGGTTAAAAATTTTAATTGTTAAATTAATTTAATTGCAAAAATGTTCAATCTCGGTGCCAGGAGAGGTGGTGGTGTACAATTTTTAATCGCTAAATTGTGCACCAGATTCCTACATTAAATTGCAAACCTATCCATAGTACATATGTTGAGTAGGCATATCAATTTGTCTGTTGGAGGGGACATTACACCTGGTGGCCCCCTTGGTGATTTTCGAAACGAGTAGATTACATGCTGGTAACATGTTTCACCTTCACCATCCTCTTCATCATCAACCCCCATACAATACACTTTACACTACATAAACATACACTCATCCTACACTCCTCTCTGTATACAATACATCATCTACATAAAGTAGTCTGCCGAAGTGGTGCATAAATTGAAAGTAGACCGTATTAATGTCATCTACCTGCATAGCATGGAATCTGAAACATGTAAAGTGCAGTGGATAGATTAGAACTCACACAAAGTAGGGATTGTTGCAGGGGTACTTCCTAGAATTAAAATTTATTTGGGACCACACAATAAGCTCAAGGTAACTCAAGCGTTGGCAGGTACATGTACCTAGCAAAGCAAAACTAATGTTTATTATAAAAGTGTAAATTTGATTGACGTGTTGAATATGGTCAGATTTGCAAAACAATAAATTTTGTTAAAAGGCAATACTTGAGCCAATTGTAAAACTTCCTCGGGAAATAATTATATAAGGCCAAGAAATTTTATTGTTAACAGAGTGTGGCCAGTAACTCCCATATGAGTACATACAGAGAGGAGCCAGTAGCTCCCTTACAAAAACAGAGTGGGCTGGTTTATCAAATTACAAGTATTCAGAGGAGCCTGTTACTCCCATATTATTACCTAAAACTGTGAATCAATCTATTGTACATAAAATATACTAGGGAAGTCTAGATTTGCTCAAGTAGTCTACAAGATATTATTAATTTGTTGTGCATTGTGTTGTTCATAAGAGATTAACAAAATAAACCCTTTTTAATTAATTACACAACTCATTGTTACTGATTATTGAATTCCTTGTCCTTCACACCAGTAGAATCCGGAAATAAGCTTAATCTAAAACTCATCCTGAAGAGACCCTCGTGCCTACACAAGAGCTTGCTGCAGGATACAATATTTTATCTGCATGATACACTCACTCTGTTGTGAATATGCTGCAGGAAGAGAACCCGGTTTGTAGCCGTAACCTTGATGATAGTTAGCTGGAGGGGGAGATGGACTTCGCGATCTCTTCAAAGCACCCTAAAACAATTTACTTACATTAGTATTACATCAGGACAAACAGAGTTTACAATCTAATATATAAAAATCAGTATCTGTTTGTTCGTATTTTATGCGCTGCCATCCTGTTCACCTGATTATGTTTTCTATCTGCTTTAATAACTTTGTGTTTAAATCTATTTTGAGTTATTCTGACCAAACGTGAGCAGCTACTGCAGATTTTTCTACTTCTCCTTTCTTGCCATTTCTAAGATATTCTTTCACTCTGGTTTTCAAATTTCTCTTAGTTTTTCCTATGTAGACTTTTTCACTTTCTTCACATTTAAGCTGATAAATCCCTGATTCGTTCTTCTTCTATTTTCTCATTTTTGTTAGATCTAATCAATCTAATGATGCTATAGTCATTTTTTGGAGCCAATCTTATGTTGAAAATTTTTTAATATTTTGAAACTTATGGTTAAATTTCTCTTTGTCTTTCCTATATATAAATAAAGTGCAAATACGTAGAACCAAATTTTGTTTTAACACAGTTTATAACTGGACACGGTAAATTTGGACATTATTTGGAAAGATTTAAAATAGGTACAGATACCTGTTATATTATTTTTAGTTTGATCATCTTACCTCAATATTAATGTTGATTTGTTCTTGAACATGTTTCAAAACAATTCTGTTTTATCGTCAGCTTGTCCAGACTGTACAGATACCTGTATTTGCAAAACTCCAGCCAGACTATCTCACTCTGTTATTTGAGTGTCCCGCATTTGATTCCAAAAGACATGAATTTATTAAAAAATTAGGTTATTGCCATAATAGATTTCAACTGCCTTTGTCAAATATTTCATAAAAGAAGTGTTGCTATAGAAAGCTGTGTGACTTTATCCATCATATTTTTAAGAGACTTTGAGTTAGTTTTTTCTTGGGTTTGTTAATTAATTAATTAATTTGTTCATATTACATTATTACGTAACGCTAGAAATTAACCATACTCTAAATTACTGTAAATAATTAATTGTATTGTAACTAAAACCCTAACATACCGGATGGTGAAATAGGGTTCATATTATTGGAGATTCAATAAATATATATCTTATCATATTCTGCACAATATTTGTATATTACTGATTTTTTACTATCAACAATCTTTTCATTTTTGTTGGTTTTGATTAGTTCATTTGGGCTATAATCATTCTTTGGTGTTAATCTGATATTAAATATTTTGGAATTTATTGCATGCTCATGGGTGCCTGTATTTCACTTCCTTTGGTTTTTCTATTTGAAGAGAATTTTCATTCCTTCATTTTCATTTTTTTGTACTAATCAATTTTTTTTGTGCATCATTTTTTCCTCAAAACCATTTTCTTTTGCCACTTCAACTATGTGTTTTTCTCTAACTCACAATTTTCTCTGTTCAAAATTATTAAAACAGTTAAAAAACACAAATCAACTCACAATATGAGGAAAAAAATCTACATACAGAAGAACAAGGAGAGAATCATAAAGTTTAAAATTTCCAGGGAGAGGAACCTAATTAGCAAGTTCTTTGGACCACAGAAAGAGGGAGCAGGAGTCGAGATCCAGGGCCGACAACTTGAAAAAAAATATCAGTCTGTAAATATTGAAAATGAGGCTAACATGCCTTGAAACATATGTCTAATAGAAACAACTATATGAGGTAATTTTTTGGAAAAAATCTATATTCAGAAAAACAGAGTAATGAATTCTGAAATACCGACAGAACGTGGCCTAGTTTGGAGGTTCTTTGGCCAACCGTAGGAGGGAGCTGACATCGACATCCAGGGTATACAACATAAATCCAACCAGTCTGGGCAAGATGCTGATGATGATATAATCGAAACATGTTCAAGAACAAATCAACATTAATATTGAGGTAAAATGAACAGACTCCAAATAATTTAATTAAAAGAACCTCAAAATATTACTTCCTAAAATAAAATATTAAAATCTCATAATGTTACATCCTACTGCATTTTCAAATGATATGAGGTGAAACATTTTTTCTTAAACACACAAAAATTAACTACTATTATTAATGATGTGAGCCTGGTGCATGTTAAAGTTATTATTAAGAAGAACCTCATAATGTTACTTCCTTAATCAAAGTTAAAATTGGGAAACACATTATGAGGTTCTTAATTAATAAATTAATGAGTCATTTTAACATCTTACCTCATATTTCATGTTTTTCAAACACGGTAACTATAGTTTTCAAATGATCTTGTCATTCATTTTCAACCGCCATTATGACTACCGGATATTCGTTGGAATCTCCCTCTATAACGTTGCCATCTGGTGTTGATTTGACAAACTTCGAGATATCGTTGCCATCTGGTGTTGATTCGATGAACTTCGAGATGAGGTCACGTTCATCCAGAATGTCATCTCGAAGTTCATCGAATCAACACCAGATGGCAACGATATCTCGAAGTTCGTCAAATCAACACCAGATGGCAACGTTATAGAGGGAGATTCCAACGAATATCCGGTAGTCATATTGGCGGTTGAAAATGAATGACAAGATCATTTGAAAACTATAGTTACCGTGTTTGAAAAACATGAAATATGAGGTAAGATGTTAAAATGACTCATTAATTTATTACTTCCTTAATATTGTTATTCAGTTCAGTAATCTTATAAACACAAGAAAGGTTGAAAAATATAAGTAGTTCTTACTGGTGGCAGTAAAGAATGCTGAGTGCCATGATTAGGAGCAACTTTAAAAATTGGAGTACGTCCTGCCAGAGGTAAATTCTGCTGCAAGAAGATCTGTGGATGTCCACTCAGAGGAACTGCTTGATATCCATGCAGCATCATGTTGTCACTATAAATATACATCCACATATGTTAAAGTGTACCTGAAACTGTGTCTTTTTATCTTGACTGTAAGGCATTATCATATAATTTGACATTACAGCCTATAATTGAGTACAACCTTCCCTCCATTCTCGTATTATACCTCTTCCAAGCTAAGTTCCAGTTGTAATGTAAGCAAACAAGATGTATGACTGCATTTTCATTGTTTGAATAATGATTTTATCTTTGAGTGTCTAAGAAAAAGTAGTTCACTCTCTGACACTCGAAGTAGAGAAAATAAATTATTATGACTTATGAGTCCACCGCTGTGGTCTCGAGGTAGCGTGCTGTGTTATCACCCAGCGGGCCTGGGTTCGATCCCCAGTCGGAGCAGTTTTTCTGGGTGAGGTTTTTCCTCACCTGTAAGACAAATGTCAGGAAGACTTTAACACCCAAACGGTCCCCAAAATCATATGGCCATCATCATCCTCCTTATCATTATCATCATCCTTCACTAGTGTGGAAAGCAATGGGAAGCTACCACACCTACAATTCCTTAGTAAAGCTACAAGCTTAGCATGAAAATGCTATGATTGCAGTGAAGGGACCTGCCTTCGGGCAGAATTACTATGGATGGATGACTTATGAGAATAAAATGCACCATAGCCGAGTGGTTAAGGCAGGAAGCCTTAGCACAGAGCTACGGGACTTGCGCTGGTTAGAGTCTCCATGGGGGAAGAAATTTTCTCTTGGTATTTTGGCCAGTATGGGACCGGTGCCCATCCAGCATCGTGAAGCATTTGAGTAGCTGCAATAAGTAGCAGTTCCAGGTTAAGAAAACCAGCTATGTTGGCTGGAGGACTCGACATGCTGACCACATGTCACCCCTACATTGGCTATATGATTATCTACCTCTGTGATTGACACATGTGGATGTGAGGCCAGCAGCAGGCTAGTCGTGCTAGGCCTGTCGTGCCATGGGATTATTATTAATGAGAATAAAATGTGTGCAAGAAAATAAAAAAAATATGGTGAGTCTAAATATCCTAACTCATAGAAATTAAAAGCAAACCTCATAGTGTAACTTCCTTCAAATATTTTATAAAATTATATAAAAAAGAGAAAATAAAAATATTTTCTTTTATTCAATGCCCCAGGTTGTCATTTCGACATTACTGGTTTCTATCCTGGCATTGGTGTAATTGTAAACCACTTCTGAGGTTAGGGCCGCCCCCATGATATGATGGGTGATGATAATGATATTGGTGTGCCTGGGGAGACCTTAATCCTAAGCTTAATCTAAGATGAATATCAATGATGATAATTATGATGGCCATATGATGTTCAGGGATCATTTGGACCTTAAAGTTTTCTAAAATGTACCTATAGGCAAGGAAAACCCCCGAAAAGAACCTCACACAGGAAATTTGTCACACCGGGGATTGAATCCAGGTCTGCTGCATAACAAGGCAGCACGCTACCCCGAGACCACAGCGGAGGACTAATACAAATATGTATTATCTAGCACATGTCTATGTAAGTCATATAAGAGAATTTAAAATATATAATTACAATTTTAATACATTAAATAAACATAGTTTTTAATTAAAATTACAGTGGGAGGAAAAGACACTAAACTTTTGAAACATTTGAGAAACCTTTGGAATTAACAATTTGGGAAAAGATATACATTCAGAAGAATAAATATAAAGCAATGAATTTCGATATCCCCGATGAGAATAATTTAATCTCCAAGTTCATAAAATCTACACCAGATGGCAGTTCAGAAGATGATAATGATGAAATTTCAACAGTTGGAATTTGACTGAAGATGGAAGTAATACTATAATTTTGAAACTGATATCGTGAAGACACGCTACTTTGTTAGGTGAGATGTATCACTGCGATCCTACGCTGTCCGTTCCCCGCCGCGAGTGCGTCAGCAGTGTATAGTGAAATTCTCAGTGTCTGCTGTCCAGTGCTATACTGATCGCACTGTATGTTACCGTAAAACATTGCAAACAACCTCACATTAAAATTACTTTATTCATATCTTATTATTTTAATGTTCATCAATTTGTATAGATTTCAATAAAATATCAATAACAGGAAGAATTGGTCAAATTATATATGAAAAGCAAAAGTTAAGTTAAAAATGCATGTGTTCAATAAGATGACTGCATTGAATCCGAGTTGATCTGGCTTATTGAACATGAACTCAAGTATTGTTTTGTAAGGCTATATCATGTTGGTAAGGGCTGACATTTCTTTAGAGCAGCAGCTTGACTCTGCCAAACGTATGCTATAATTTCATAAACATTTTTTCTAAGAAATGTTCCAATTGCTGTATATATTTTTAGAATGTGGTTTAATGATTGCGATTCTTTTGATTTGAATGCACGATAGATACATGTCGCTTTATGAATTCCTATCTATTTTCCAGTTATTTTCAAATTCTTGACTTATTCCCAGTTTTCAAGATTTTCCCCGACTGCTCGACACCCTGATTACGTATCGGTTGTGTTTTATTACAAGAAAACGTGAGAATGATCCCCTGGTAGCATGCCACAATATAAACAGAATATAGTGAAAAAATTAGATATTTACTTTGATTCCTTCACTAACTGTCTTCTCCTATTATCATCTTCGTTAAGGACTTTCTTTAACTGCAGAAAGAGTTGATGTTTTTCATCTTTAAGTTGAGCTAATCTTATCTCAAGTTGTGATATCTGATCTCTGGTCTCGCCAAGTGTCATAACATCTTGTTTTTGTTTTCTTTCACGTTCTTTTCGTTGTCTTTCCACTTCTTCATCAGCTTCTTCCTCTGTAACATTACAACACAACACATTAATCCACACTTTTCACTAACTCACTCACTGGCTCTATCGAACCCATAGGTTCATGGCTGCACAGACATAACCATCTCCATACATCCCTATCCTGAGCCAATGTTTTCCAATCACCCCCTGTATAATCTAATTCCTTTAAATCATGGATAATGTTATTCTCCCACCTCATTCTTGGTCTACCAACTGGGCATTTTCTCTCTGGGTTTCCTACAAGAAGCTTCCATGCACCTATTTCATCCTACACCCGTGCCACATGTCCTGCCCATCACAGTCTAAGAGACTTAACTGTTCTTATTACATCTGGCTTCCTATCCATATCATGTAGATCACTATTATGTATATTTTGTCCAGCCTAAGAAAGACACTTCAGGAAAATAAATGGGCGGGTAATCCATGAAGCACATGACTGCTGCAGTTACTGTGATTTGTTCATGACCAAAGCGCAGTTCAATGGAAGTGAAAAAATTGATCATGTCTTCTTCTTCTTCCTTCCAAGTATTAGGCCAAGGCCTGTTATGATCCTATAGAAAATTTTCCCTCCAGCGTTTCATAGGACGGCCCAGTGATCTTCATGCTTTGGTCGTCATTAGTTTGATCCTTCTGGGAAATTCTCGTAAATTGATCACGTACTCAATACAATTACATATTTAAAGCTATTTATGTTAACTATAGTTGATCAGAATACAGTATACACCTACATATTTTTTCGAAGGTCGGAGACTAACTAAAAATTCACATTTGTTTGAAACTGAACAATTCTTGAAAAGAAGTTGAATGTCAGTTACAAATATGGCAGTTGTCGGGTAGTTTATGTTAACTTATCTCGGTTATTTTAATTTAAATGATTTGAATTAATTTGTTTAATATCAACAATTACAATTTAATTAGTTTTTGACATACCATTGTAAATGTTAATACAACCTGCAACATTAAAAATTAAAACGATTGTTGTGTGTTAATTTATTGGTTTGTAACAAAGAGCTGACAGAGTTCGTCTGCACTCTTACACATGCTACACAGAGTAATACATTTGGAAGTTAAATGTCAAAATGTGCTTCTTACGTTGGACAGAGAATAGTTTATTCCATTCACATGTCCGTTCATCTCTTTTTTGGAACATTTTTCCTAAGAACTTTATTCTCAAATACTTGTAATCACCTTTCTCCCTTAAAGTAAGAGTCCATGTTTCGCATCCATATAATATAACTGGAGAATAACATCTTTGGCATGGATTCCCTGAAGTAGTCCCCACCTGGAAAACTGAATGGGGAATTATTTTACCTCTGGAGAATCTTAGCCCAGTGGAACCCATGTCCATGTTTCTTGATGGTTGTATTTTTATGGTGAAAGATAGTCAATCTTTCGATCAAGGTGCTTTTTTGTCTCGCTTATCGCCTTCGACCTGTCCGGCATGGGTAACCCTTTCAGCAGCAATGCTACCGCCGGCATAGCTCTTGGGCAACAATAACAGCTAAATTCTTCAAGGTCAACACACATTGCAAACCTGCAAGAGATATAAGTGTAAAGTGATCCCACTAGAGGCCATAGGAGACCCTTGGAGAGTAGGAGGTTAAAGCTAATACTTTTCTAGACAATCAGCACTTGATATCAGCCGGTTGTGAGACCTGCATGATGGCCACCTTAACACCCAGAACAAGTATCAGGTACTCATTTTCATTAGAGGCTGAGTCGACCCCACTGCCACAGTGCCATCACAAGGTTTGGGTCAGTTTAAAGATTCAAACTCAAACCCTTGACCTTCTGGTTTGTATTGTATTGTCTTAACCAACTACATAAAGCATACCCCATGAAATATAAGGTTACTCTTTAATTTCAATGTACCAAAGACTGTACAACTTTTCCCCAATATAAAAAACTGGATAAATATGCTCTTACATACCTATATGACAAGAAAAAATGCCTGAACCAGGATTTAAACCCGAGACCTCTAACTTTATATGTAAGTCAGCTAACCATCACTCCACTCAGGCTCCTAGTGCAAAAATTGATTTTTCTTTCCTTATATATAATTATGTCCACTGCTGTGGTCTCGAGGTAGCATGCTGCCTTGTCACGCAGTGGGCCCAGGTTCGATCCCCAGTCGGGACAGGCTTCTGGGTGAGGTTTTATTTTCGGGATTTTTCCTCACCTGTAAGACAAATGTCAGGAAAACTTTACGGCCCAAACGGTGTCCGAAATCATATGGCCATCATCATCATCATCCTTCACCGGTGTGGAAAGCAACGGGAAGCTACCACACCTACAGTTCCCTAGTAAAGCTGCAAAGCATAGCATGAAAATGCTATGACTGCAGTGGAAGACCTGCCCTCAGGCAGAATTACTATGGATGGATATATAATTATTATTTATATATATTTTATTTACAGTGTTCTGCCCTAGGGCAGGTCTTTCACTATAATCATAGCATTTTCATGTTATGCAGCTTTAATAAGAAATTATTATACTCATATGTGTGGTAGCTATCTGTTTCATTCCATACCTAGGGATGATAATCATAATGATGATGATGGCCAGATGATGTTCGGGGATCATTTGGGCCTCAAAACTACCTGACATTTGTCTTACAGGTGAGGAAAAATCCTGGAAAAAACCTCACCCAGGAAGCTTGTCCCGACCAGAAATCAAACCCAGGTCCGCTGTGTGACAAGGCAGCATGCTACCTTGAGACCACAGCAGTGGACATGTGTATATATATATATGTATGCAGAGAGAGAGAGAGAGAGAGAGAGAGAAGGTGTGGAAAAGCTTTAGTATTAGACGTTCACTTATTTAATGAATTCTTCAGTTCTACAGAATTGAAGTGCGTATGTGCAAACACTTAATGTAACTTCCACCAGATGGCAGGATATATACGTGAAATCGGCATGACCAACCTTTGGAATAATTTCCAAACATGTTTATAAGAAATAGGTGTACATCAACTTCCCTCATCGTAACCTAAGAAAATTAATTGCATGCAATTAACATATTAAATTTATTATTTGTCACCAAAAGACAAAAAAAGTGCATATTTTTTAATAAACTAATCTGGTGCACATTAACTTGTCACATTGCAACCTAACAAAACAAAGTTAATTCTTGAAATATGGTTTGGAATTAATTGCAAAAGTTGGTAACACCGAATTCTTAGATATGTCCTGCCATGTAATGGAAGTTACGTTAGATTGTGTAGAACTTTATTGAGAGATAAATAGCACAATTTGGGCACATAAATATTTAAATTTAATAATCTTCTTCTTCTTCTACTACAAATTTAGGCTATGCAGCCTGTTCCGGCAAAGTTAAAAGTGGAGTCCATCTTCTACGTGGTCGGCCAACATCTCTTGTTCCTCTGGGATTATACAGGAAGGTTCTTTTTGGCATTCTTTCGTTGTTCATTCTCATTAAATGTTCTGTCCATTTCTTATTATTTTTGCTGATTTTATCTTCAATTTTTATATATATTTAATTCTTCTCGTATAGTTTCATTCCTTATTCTATCTGCTCTTGTGCATCCTTTCACATTACGTAAAAATAGCATTTCCGCAATCTGTATCCTGCTTTTATCCCTTGATTTCATTATCCAATTTTTCACTTCCATACAACAACAAAGGAACAGCCATTGTTTTATATAATTTAAGCTTCGTATCTTTCCTTGTTTTCCGACCTAAGGTTCTTTTTATGGTTCCACAAATAGCCTGAAATTTATTTACTTTATTTTCTCTATAAGTTATATCACATCCTAAATATTGGAAATGTGATATTTGTTCTATTATTTTGTTATCCAGTACAATTTTTTATCTAATTCCATATTTACCAATAAATGCCATTACTTTTGACTTATTTATTGATATTTCACAATTATATCTATTGGCTATTAATTTACATTTATATGCTAACATTTGGAGCTCATTTTCAGATTCTGCTAAAAGTACACATCATCAGCGAATAATAAAGCATTTATTTTATCTTTATTATCAATTAATATTCCTTCATTAGTTAAAACCTTCTTCCATTCTTTTAGGATATCGTTCATATAAATATTAAATAATATAGTTGAGAGTGAACACCCTTGTCATACTCCTTGATTTATTTGAAAAAATGTCTTTTTAGTCAGGTGTGAGTCAATACAAATATTTGTTCCATAGTACAAGCTCTTAACAGTTTCTATAATCTGAATAGGGAGGCCTTTTTCTCTTTTGGGATATTCCACAATATTTCCCTGTTTACTCGATCAAATGCTTTATCTAAGTCTATAAATAACAAATGTGTTTCTAGGTTTTTTCTTGTCTTTTATTTATTATCTGATTCAGGGCAAATACTCCATCGGTACAAGATCTTCCTTTTCGGAACCCGTTTTGTTCCTCTGCTAGTGTAAATTTAATAATTGTAAGATAAATGTTAAAAGTATGTATTGCAGCAGTGGCATAAGAATATTGTATGGGAAATCATGGAATGTCCTAATCACACACAGAATAAATACATTACAGTACATAGGTAAAGAAATTACTTGTTTCTTTTTTTGCCTTTCTCTTACTATATGGGTCTTCAAGGCTTCCCACATTGCTTCGCTCCTTTTTGGTCGTCCCACAACAACAGCGGGCATGGTGGAAGGATGTGAAATTATTCAAAATTGTAATATTAAATTAATGTGCCACAACGAATTCCTAACCTTACAAACCAAATTGTATGCATTCTTTAAAAGATACCATATTCCCCGAAATAATAACGAAGTTAGTTCTATACACTGCCATGGACTTGTAATTTACTCAATTTTATTTTTAAGTCCAGCTAAAAATGTTATTTGACGCATAAATCAGAACTATAGCCATAAGATGAGTAATTGTAATAAACGTCAAAAAAGAGGTACACCCAAGGATCCTTCTTTATATGTTCTTGATCTACGGTACAACTGCACTGTCATAGGTTTTCTCCAGGGATTGGGTTTTCTCTATGGTCACAGGTCATTAAATTCAAAATCAAGTTAGCCAATGTTAAACGCATAAATTTTCCAGTTTTACATAATCAGCTAAATTTCTGCACAAAATTAAGAACCTTTTATTTTATAATTGTTACATAAAAGCACTAACTGAATTCTTTCGCTGTTTTATAATATAAATATTAAAATTATACAGTTTAAAAAAATAATTAAATTTAAACGTAAAATAGTAGCATTGGCACTATTGACATTCATCAAGAGAGCAGTGTTTTAAACAAAAACAAAATGAACAGGCACTATTCATCAATGTGGGGTTAGACTGGTCTTCTGCGCGATCTTATGTAAATAATAATAACTGTGAGAATTCGTCTGTAAGGTAGTAAGTAAAGTCACTAGCAAGCATTACGAACTTAATTTATAAAGGACCTGTCTCTATTATTTATATTAGAAACAGTTGACAGTGTAATGCGTATAAAATAAAACCCATGTAATAAATTTTAATAAACTATGTTTTGGTTTATAATTAAGTAAATATTGCACGACATTCATAATATTATTTTCATCATCTGTACGATTGTGTAAACACTGATGAAATATGTATAATAACTTTTTAATAGCATTATGTCTTATAGCAGTATGCACAAAAATGATGAATCTCTTTTATTACAGGTTTTGAATTTTATCCAATGTCATCTGAAAGAGATGCAGTATGTTGTCCTCCACCTCCACCTCCTCCACCACCACCTCTCATACCTATAATATTAAGTAATTCACTTCATCTTACTAGAAGATTCACTGAGACAAGAGATTGTCAAAAAATTCCTGAACAGGAACTTCTGGAAGCCCGGAACAGGCTTTGGGAACGTGAAGGAACACAAGATCCACCATACATATCATATTATAGATATATTAAACCAGTTTTACAGGATGGACCAACGTAAGAATTTTTTATTGTTTATAGAATTATGTATAATGAGAAGTTAGTGTAGCTTAATAAATAATATATTATTGTTGAAATGTGTAAATTAGGGAAAAGTTTAGATTACCTTACCCAAGAATTTTTCTAAGTTCTACAGAATCAAAGTGCACATGCGCAAATGCTTAAAGAAACTTCTGCTAGATGGCGGGCAATGTGTAAAATCGGTATGACCAGCCTTTGCAATAAATTCCCAAATGTTTATATAAATGGATGTACATCAACTTTCAAATTACAACGCATATTATTTAATGAACTGTAAACTAATCTGATGGACACCAACTTGTGCCATCAGAACTCAACAAAATGAAGTGAGTGAATATCCATTTCTTAAAATATATTTTCAAAGTCAAAGGTCTGGGTTCAAACCCCAGTCTGAGTGTATATTCTTCTCTTCAAATATATTTTCAAATGTTGACCATTCTGATTTCACAGATATCTCTGCTATCTAGTGGAAGTTTAAGTGTTTGTGCATATGCACAACAATATAATTTGAAGTAAATGCGACATTGTGCATAAGTAGATAAATATTTAATAATTGAAGGGCTTAGGGCAATAACATGATAAGCCACATATTGTTCTTTCTGAGATATAAGGATTTAAAGTTTCAAAAAATTAACATGAGTTTGCTGTACAGTGAAACTGTTTAAATACTTACGAGGGATGTCATGAAAACCACATTATTAACCAGGATCACTTCTTAGACGGGATAAATGATAAAACACGTTAATATGGTATCATATTTTGCTATCATTTGCGAGTCAGTGACAGCAATCAGTCATCTTGGCTTTTGGAGTTGTCACAGATTTATTTATTTATATAAGACTTATTTTAGCGCATCTAGGGGAAAATATGGATGGCGACCACAAGGTGCCCAAGCTGAACGAAACATTGCTTCCACTTACTTGTGTTTTGCTCCTTTTATCTTTTCTTATATAAGTCTCTCTTGCTAATTCTTGTTTTTTCTACTCTGATGGTATTAGAGCATTTGAGGCCTAGGAGATCTTTCCTACTTTCATTCCTCTCTATTGATGTATCTAGTTCTTACAACCTCGTGGGCACTCATCTTGATGGGTTAACCTTGCTATTGACATATTAGGTAAACAAGGACTCTTCAGGGGTCCTCATCTAGGGGGATATGTGGATGGCAACCACAAGGTGCCCAAGCTGTGCAAAACATATCTTCCACTTACTTGTGTTTTGCACTCTTTTAACTTTACTATCTAACCTCTCATGGTTAACTCTTGTTTTTTCGACCCCAACGCTATTAGGGCATCCGAGGGCTAGGGAGTCCTTCCTTTTTTCCATTTCTTCTTTCCTTTATTTTCTTTTCTTCCCCAGAAAAGCCGGACCAGAGGCTATAAGATGGCAGCCCATCACTGGTCTTGCCTTCCTTTGGCCAGCAACCAATCGAAGGGACTATTATTATGCTTTCAAGTCTTATACGAGAATTTCCCATAAGGGAAAATTTTCTATAGGATCGTAACAGGCCTTGGCCTAATACTTGGAAGGAAGAAGAAGAAGGTAAATACTAATTGGACAGTATTGTTAATACATTGTATGTCTGTGTGTTTCAACTCATCACTGGGGCACTTACAAATTATTTTATAGATATTTCAATACATTTATTTGCTTTTATATGGAGATATCTCATTTCAAAACAGAATGTGGCTTATCATGTTACAGCCCTAAGCCTTTCAATTGTAAAAAAGAGTTATATCATTGCAAAACATTTAAAATAGTATGAAATGTAAGTAAAGATGAAAGAAGTACATAGATCAGCGATTCCCAACCTTTTTTTGACTCGCGAACCCCTTCTACAATGATCTAAGTTGAGTGAACCACTGAGTTTTAATTATACATACAGTAGACATGCATAAAATTTAATTCCAAGTAAATTGTTTAATAACCTTAAATTAATATAATAAATTTGGGAATTTTTATATTATGAGATTTTCTTAATAAGAATTCACGATTCATTTGATACTTAATCTTAAATTAACTTAAACCTCAATGGTTAAAACATAAAGTTACTCTAGTTACAGCTTAAAAGTTACACAACGTGTAGGCCTAGTTGTAGCGAAATGAAATGCATTCCTAACATTGTTACATAATTTTAAATCAGGCATTCACAGTAAATATTAATTTATTGTGGAAATTCATTCATTCATAGTGTTCTGCTCAAGAGCAGGTCTTTCACTGCAAACTCAGCATTCTCCACTCTTTCCTTGACTCAGCTTTCCTTTTTGTATCTGCATACAAACCATTTATTTTAATATTGTCTATCATCTGATGTCTTTTTCTGCCTCTTTCTTTCTTTCCGTTGACCTTTCCTTCTAGAGCATCCTTCAGCAGGCAGTTTCTTCTTAGCCAGTGCCCAATCCAATTTCTTTTCCACTTCTTTATGAGTTCCAGCATTGTTCTTCTTTCACCCACTCTGTCTAGCACATCTTCATTTCTTACTTTGTCTGTCCATTTTATATGTTCCATTCTTCTCCATATCCACATCTCAAAAGCTTCCAGTCGCTTTTCCTCATTCTGTCGTAATGTCCACGTCTCTGCACCATATAATGCTACACTCCACACAAAGCATTTCACTAGCCTCTTTCTTATTTCTCTTGCCATAGGTCCGCAGAAAATGCTTCTCTTCTTGTTGAAAGCTTCTTTTGCCATTGCTATCCTCTGTTTTACTTCTTGACCACAGTTCATGTTACTACTGATAGTACAACCCAAGTATTTGAAGCTCTCCACTTGCTCAATGGCCTCATCTTTAATCTTCATGTTTATCTTCCTTTGTTTCTTTCCTATAATCATGGTCTTAGTCTTATTTATATTTATCTTCATCCCATAATCCTCGCACTTATCATTCAGCTCCATCAGCATGTTCCTCAATGTCATTGCATCTTCTGCTAGCAAAGCCATATCATCAGCAAATCTTATGCACTTTATTCTTCTTCCTCCCATGTTTACGCCTCCCGTATTACTGAAGCAGTTCTTCATTAGGTCTTCCAGGTAGATGTTGAAAAGGGTAGGTGATAGAGGACATCCTTGCCTCACCCCTCTTCCAATTTCTCTTCCCTCTGACATTTCTTCTCCTATCTTCACTTTTCTTCAAGATCTTCAGGAGTTTATTCCAATTTACTCTGTCAAAGGCCTTTTCCAGGTCGACAAATACTGCATAAACATCTTTATCTTTTTCTATATATCTTTCTCCTATTGTTCGTATCAATCCAATTGCATCTCTTGTACCCTTTCCCTTCCTGAAGCCAAACTGTTCTTCTTCCAATTCGCTTTCCATTGTAGAACGTAAACGTCGATTTAGTGTTCGCAGAAGAATCTTTGCAGAGTGTGATATCAAGCTGATAGTTCTGAACTCCTTACATTTCTTTGCATTGTTTTTCTTCGGTATTGGTATTAACACTGTCTCAGTCAATTATTCGGGCCATTCACCTTCTTTATATATATAGTTGCATAAACGTATAATTTCCTTCTTTTCCTTCACCCAAGCATTTAACCAATTCAATGGGGATTCCATCTACCCCTGTTGCCTTTCCAATTTTCACTTATTTAATTGCCAGTTCAACTTCTACCTTAAGAATTGAAAATCCTTTTTCATCTTCTGATACGTCTTCTTCACTTACTATATTCTAAGTTAGCCGGACGATTTCTCGTCTCATATAGTTCTTCTACATATTTTCCCCATGTATTCATAATACCCTGTTTGTCTGTTATTTTCTTCATAATTTTCTTTCTCAATCAGCCACATAGTTTTCCTGCTCTTCTTTTTCCATAGTCCAAGCCTTTAAGATTCCTGGTACATTAAATCATAATTTCGTTTCCCTCTCCATATTCTCTACTCCTTCACATTTCTGCTTCATCCATTCTTCCCTTGCCTTGTCATTTTTCTCTTCTAAGCTCGTTGTTTAGTTTCCTGAAGTTACTTTTGGTTTCTTCTGTATTGCTATTTTTCCAGTTTCTTCTTTGTTCCATCTTCTCTAACATTTTTTCTGTGACCCAAGGTTTCTTAATATTCTTACTCTTTTTGTATCCTATTGTTTTTTCTGCAGCTATCTGTATAGAGGTTTTCAAATGACTCCAGTGTTCCTTGGTATTGCTATAGGCCTATGAGATTTCCATGATAGAGGCTTTCTCCAGAGAGTTTTGTTGGAATTTTCTTCTTTCCTCTTCGGTTTTAAGTTTCTCTAAGTCAAACTTCTTTGTTGCCTGTCTTCCTCTTATCTTCTTCAGACAAATATCTACTTCGCCTATTAGTAAAATATGGTCTGAATTGATACGAGGGGGTATCTGCTCCTGGTAGGGTCTTCGCATTTTTCAAGCAATTTCGGAATCTTTCCTGTATCAGTATGTAGTCGATCTGGTATAGTTTGTTGTCCATAGGGCTTATCCATGTGGTATCTTCTTCTTTTATTCTGTTGAAACATTGTACTTCAAATTATCATTGAATTCCTTTTACAGAAACTCATCAGTGATTCGCCTCTCTCATTCCTTTTTCCTAATCCATATCTTCCAACTGTACTTCCATCATGTCCTTCTCCAACTACAGCATCCAAGTCACCCATTAGGATAATACATGCCCCCTTCTTCTCTTTCTCAACGATTTCTTCTATCTTGTCATATCTTCCCTCTACATCTTCATCTACTAACCCGCTGTGGTTCAAGTAAATTTGCACTATCACCATGTCTACTTTTTCCCCTTGTAGCCTCGCCATTATCATCAGATTATCCACATAACGCACTGATATAACGTTTTCTTTCACACGTGGTCCTAATACTACACCGACAACCATGATTTCCTTAAGAATCACCACTGGAATAAAACATTCTAAATTCATCACTCACTAATATCACCATTTTGTTCCCACCTCACGTCTGATATATCCATCACATCCTCTTTGTTTCTTCTCATTTCTTCTTCCTTCAAATTTTCCAGTTTCCCGGCTTGCAGAAAAGTTCTAACATTGCAGGCTCCAATCCGTAGTCTTCTTTTCTTCTGTTGTTTTGACTGCATGATGTTTCCTTCCTCAGTATCCCCCTCCCGGCACAATCCGAATGGGGCGGGGGTAATTTACGTCCGGAGTCTTTTACCGTGGAAAGACTCATCATGCCATGTTTGCAGCTTTACTAGAGATATATAGGTGTGGTAGCTTCCCGTTTCTTTCCACACCCCACTCTCTCTTTTGCATCTCAAGATCTTTAAAGATCTGAAGAAGGTCCCGACGGGCCCCAACTTGGAGGTGAAGAGAGTGGATTTGGCTAAGTTAGACCCTCCGGACTTCACCGAAATTCACCCCAGAGGTTAAATATCAGTTCCATCTGTGTTTTTGACCAGATCAAAGATCCGGAAATCCCAATTAGCCACAGCCCCCCATTGTGGAAATAATGTGATGAATTCCTGATGTTACACATATGCAACAAGAGGCATTATATAGTTAATTTAATTTTAAAATAGTAATAATAATAATAATAATTATTATTATAATGCTGCCACACCTAACCTTGAAACTTGCCATTACGGAAAAGTTTTGGCAAACCCCTTGAAATATTTTGTGAACTCCCTGGGGGTTTGCGAACCACAGGTTGGAAAACAATGACATACAGCAACAGTATTATATGAATATATTATGGAAAATCATAGGGTGATTTATTCTAAACTTGTGCCATATTCTGTTACAATAATCTTTTAATTAATTTTGAGATAACAAAAATCATTGATAAGTGTGACAATTTGCATACCTAGATAAATATTTAAAACAATAAAAGGAAAAACTGCACTTAAACTAGCGTGAAATATTTTCAAAGTCCTATAGAACAACAGTGCGCATGCGTCAGAGTTTATACAGCCAGCGATAACCCACAATCGAACCACATATCGATTATCATCCTCGATTTCTATCCATCGCTATGAAACTTAAATGGCCAATATTTGCTATAAATCCCCAAATCTATTTATTTAATTTTCACAGGGAAAGAACACTATGAGGTTTAATTTAATTCCCCAAATCTATGTTAAAAAATATATATTAATAATATTAAAATTACCAAACATTTATTAAAAAATGGGTGTACACTTACTTATCACTCCCTAATGCTGATCCAACCATCGATAACCCAAAACATCGATAGAAAAATCTTAGACTAAGTAATATACTCTGTGGAGAAAATAGCAGTTAGCATCACAATATTGTCTAACAGTGTCATAATATTGTGATTTGCATATTTAAATAAATACTTCAAAATTGTCTAACAATGTTATAAAAATTGTTTGAAAAGCTTTAAAGTATTAAATAATGCTAGCAAATACAGAAGAAGAGCTATAGTTTACAATAATATAACTGAAAAATCAAGCGCTAGTAGAAGTGCAGTTGAGCCAAATATTTTGTGGATCCCTCTGGGGGTTTGCAAACCACAGGTTGGGAAATAGTGACATAGAGCAACAGTATTATATTAATACATTATGGAAAATCATAGGGTGATTCATTCTAAACTTGTGCCATATTCTGTTACAATAATCTCTTAATTGATTTTGAGATAACAAAAATCATTGATCATTATGACAATTTGCATACCTAGATAAATATTTAAAACAATAAAATTTGTACCTGTTGTGGCAGTCGTCCTCAACAAATTATATTTGTATAAAATATTCAGCTATGCCTTTCGGAACTGGTTCCATTTTCAAAGCTGTTCATTGGGTACTGGTTGTTTTTAACGAATATATTGCATAGTGGGTTGATCTGGTAGGGCATGTTCTTATTCAGCAGGTTATCGTTTCTTGATGTTTTTATTATTGATTTAACACTTCTCACTGAAGGATAAATTATATTTGAAGAGAACAATTTTTGCCTAGACCGAGACTCAAACCCGGGACCTTTGGCTTGCTGGGCCAAATGCTCTACCAACTGAGCTACCGAGGCGAGTTGCGATCTAGATGCAAATTTTTCTCTTATATACGTTGTAATGGGAATTGCAATATAATATAAGAGAAAAATTTGCGTCTAGATCGCAACTCGTCTCGGTAGCTCGTTGGTAGAACATTTGTTCCGGCGAGCCAAAGGTCCCAGGTTCGAGTCTCGGTCTAGGTGAAAATTTTTTTCTTCAAATATAATTTATCGTTTCTTGTTTGCTTTATAATTTCTATTTCTTCTAAGATGTTTATTTTCTGGTTATTATTTTCTCTATGCATTATTGGGAAAGTGTTTTCTGTTGTGTTGAACTGATGACCTGTGTTTGTAACATGTTTAGCAAAACTTGATTTGCCTCCATGTCAAAAAAAAAATTATAAATATTGATTAAAAACATTTAAAATAGTATAAAATGTTAATAAAAACAGAAAAAAGTACGTAGAGCAAGAGTATTACAAGAATATAATATGGAAATCAAGGGAAAGGTAATCTAAAGTTGAATCCGTAAATTATTATACACAGCTAACTATACATTGTTTTGTTTGAATATAGCTGTGGGCTGGTTGCCTTGTGTATGGCGTCATCTTGCACTTCGAGTCCCCTCTCCGAGGAGCAGTTACTTCTAGAAGCACGAGCACGAGGTTTTACAAATCACGGCGAAATGTTTTCAGTTGACGACATGGCTACTCTAGCACGTGATATGTTAGAAAAAAATTGTCGAGAAGTTGAAGTTCTTTCTGGAGGACTTGGCCAAGATAAAGAATATGTCTTACAAAAGTTAAAATCAGATAGCATTCTTCTTATTCCGTATCCTTTATAGTTTGTTAATGTTATCACCAACAAATTAGTAGCTTACCATAAAAACAAGCAGGGAATCTATGCCACCATGACTAGACATACACTTTGCTGACCTCCAGATGGCCCCGCCAGGATGGCATTGGATTGAACTGTTCTCAGAGAAGCTAAAAAGCATGTGCAGCTATTTCAACATTTTTAACAGCTCTAAGGTGTTCTTTCAATCTTGTATTCATTTAATCTTCTTTCAATCTCTTTTTTGTTTTTCCTATATATATTTTTTCACAAGCTTTGCAATAAATTTGGTAAATTCCTGATTTGTTGCCTTCATTAATCCTTTCATTTTTATTGGTTTTAATTAATCTATTCAGGCTGTAATATTTTTTGTTGCTAATTTAATGTTAAATTTTGTTGAAAATGTTTTTCTTCTTCTTCTTCCTTCCAAGTATTAGGCCAAGGCCTGTTACGATCCTATAGAACATTTTCCCTTATGGGAAATTCTCGTATAAGACTTGAAAGCATAATAATAGTCCCTTCGATCGGTTGCTGGCCAAAGGAAGGCAAGACCAGTGATGGGGCTGCCATCTTATAGCCTCTGGTCAGGCTTTAGAGAGAAGGAAAGAAAATAAAGGAAATAAGAAATGGAAAAAAGGAAGGACTCCCTAGCCCTCGGATGCCCTAATAGCATCGGGGTCGAAAAAACAAGAGTTAACCAAGAGAGGTTAGATAGTAAAGTTAAAAGAGTGCAAAACACAAGTAAGTGGAAGAAATGTTTTGCACAGCTTTTAAACTTATTAAATAGTAGCTAATCGATACTAGCTAATACCCAGCATGCGCTGCTACTCCTAAATAAATGTTAATGTGTTTTTACCACCAGCCGTGCTGTTATGCTTGCCCAGGAGTCTGCTTATCCCGATCTTCTTGGTATCAATGAAAGACAAAAATGGTTATTGTGAGTTATCCGTAAAAGATAAGCATATGCTGTCGTGGACTTTTTGTAGAGTTTGTTTAAGATATTCAATTCTGTGTACATTAAATTGATGTATTTGTTATGATTTAGGTGGCAAAGCTCGAATATGAGCCAATCAGCCATTGGATGGATGGATTAGGCAACACAAGCCATATAAGCATCAAAATAGGGACTTTATTTCACGTTTTTCACTACAAAGAATGATTTTTAGGGGTGAAGGGATTGAGTATGACAACTCTCTTATAGACGATTTTTATTATTAATTTAACACTTATCGTCAATAGAAGCCCTACTGGCTATAAAGTAGTATTAAATTCCCATTAAATGTCTTCTTAACTAAGAAGCCACCATTTGCAAAGATAGAAGCTATGGTTTCAAGCATTTGGCGCGAGGGAATTACAACGTACATAAGAGAAAAGTTTATGTCTAGATCGTAACTCGCCTCGGTAGCTCAGTTGGTAGAGCACTTGGCCCAGAAAGCCAAGGGTCCCGGGTTCGAGTCCCGGTCTAGGCGAAAATTTTTCTCTTCAAATATAATTTATCCTTCTATGAGAAGTGTTAAATTAATAATAAAAATCGTCAATAGAAGCCCTACTGGCTATAAAGTAGTGTTAAATTCCCAATAAATGTCTTCTTAACTAAGAAGCCGCCATTTGCAAAGATAGAAGCTATGGTTTCAAGCATTTGGCGCGAGGGAATTACAACGTACATAAGAGCAAAATTTGCGTCTAGATCGTAACTCGCCTCGGTAGCTCAGTTGGTAGAGCACTTGGCCCGAAAAGCCAAGGGTTCCGGGTTCGAGTCCCAGTCTAGGCGAAAATTTTTCTCTTCAAATATAACTCTCTTATAGCCTATGTTCATCCCCGGAATCTCCTGAATCTTTTCCAAAAAGCCCCATCTCAATCGGATGATTGGTATGGCAGAGCACACTTTCCCAGGAATCTATTTATCCCAATCTTCTTGGCATCAATAAAAGACAAAAATGGTTATTGTGAGTTATTTGTAAAAGATAAACATATGCTGTCACGGACTTTTTTGAAGAGTTTTTTGAGATATTCAATTCTGTGTACATTAATTTGGTGTATCTGTTATGGTTTAGGCAGCATAAGCCATTTAAGCGTCAAAATAGGGACTTTATTTCACGTTTTTCATTACAAAGGGTGGTTTTTAGGGGTGAAGGGGTTGAATATCACAACTCTCTTATAGCCTATGGTCATTCCGGGAATCTCCTGAACATTTTGCCAAAAACCCATCACAATTGGATCAACTGTATGGCCGTGCATAAACTTTTTTTTAAAATTTTAAAATATAGTAGGAAGTAACATTAATTGAAGATGGGGCTAAGAAGCTCGACAAAAACAACTCTTAAGAGGTAAGAATGAACAGACAAAATGTTTTAATTACAAACAAACAAACATTCATTTTTATATATTAGACTAAAGGATGGAATGTAAATTTCTTGAATGTTTTAACAATTTCTTTATCTTTAATAGTAAGTGGAGAACATATTTTTAACAACTCACCTCATACAATTTCAAATTTCTTTGATACCGATGGTTTCAGACGACATCACGTCCCTCTTCAGTCATGACTTCCACTGATGAAATTCTCTGGTTGTTGATTTTTCTATAATTTCTCTATCTGTCTGAAGAGTAGTTTCATTTATCACTTTTTGTTTTTTTTTAATCTATTTATTTTCTTATGAATTATCTTTTCCCCAAAACCATTCTCTTTTGCTATTTTCAATGTGTTTTTTTCTTTGTATTAAAATTTTCTCTGCTCTTGGGAACGTTCACAAGTCTGTATTATTAAAGACTGCCTACTTATGTGCAATATGTTGACACCTGTTGCTTTAATATAATTATCAATGCGTGTTTTTTTGTTGTAAATTTCAAATGCTATTTTCCTTTTTTTTTCTTCATTTCTGATCAATTTAAGGTCTAAAAATGGTAGTTGTTGGTTATTTTCAACTTCCATAGTAAATTTAATTGTTTTATTATGAATATTCAAAAGTTTAACAGCATCTTCCAAGTGTTTGACTATTGCTATGATATTGTCCACATACCTATTTCAAAATTTAAATATCAAAGGGTATTAAGTTATGTCAGTCTTCAGGAGAGGAGACCATTGGACGTCAGTTGTGAACGTGATACAGCATTGAGAATGCCACAAATACAGTGAAGAAATCCGGATCTATGAGGGAGTTAAGAAGTATGAGGTGAGTCAAAAAATAGCTCAACAAAATCAAAGGGTATGCTTTGATTATTATTTAACATTGAAAGTATCCCATGAACATTTGCCAAAATTGGTGATAATGGATTTCTCATTGCAAGTCCCATTCTTTGTCTGTAATATTTTCCTCTGTAAGTGAAGAACATTTGATCTATGCATAATTTTGAATCAAAATTAAATATAAACTTACCTTAACAGAACATTAGCTATGATGCAGATGCTAATGATGCACCATGTTGTCGACGAGGCCACAAGGCACACTGGGCCGTTGTATCCGGTGTTATCATTTCGGCTACGTCGCAGCACACTTGCCATCTGCTAGCAAGACAAGGCAAGAGCCGCCATCTTGCAGTATGGTCTTACGAAGAACTTCAACGCAGCAATGAAAACCTCATGGAGATGGATCCAGGCCGTGCCACAGATGGCAGATCATACATTCTGCCTCCAGGTGGAGTTGCTGCAGGCCTCTGCGGTCGTGCTATTCTTCTTCATGACCTTGGTATCAGTCATCCGTCCTTGTGAAACCAGACTCTATGTACAAATATTATATTCAGTGATGAATTCAAGCTGTTCCTCCTATGATAAATGATTCACTCGAAGAGAAACTGTTGATTATTTTTCTAGCTGTTGAATAATCATTTGGTCATTGGAGAGAATCTTTTATATAATTTCATAATTAAGAGTCTAATCTGGTAAGAGACAGTCTGTACTTGTATGAGAAATAAGATTTTTATGTTTTGGGAGGGTTCTTTTTCTCGATAGATATTAAAAAACTGTGCTATAATAAAAGAGACTGTACTAGTTACGCAGATAAATGGTAGAATATTCTTTCTTCGTCATCTTATTCAATGGTTTGATGGTTTTTATAGCTTTACCTATTCTTTTTTTATTTGATTTTGGTCTTCGTTCTCGGGCCATATTGTCTTATTTAGATAGTTTGCAAATATTTTTCTTTCTATTAGTTTCATACACATTACACAAATTAATGTAACCTTTAAAACTCTCCTTGTGTTTATTGACTCAAAGGTTAAAGCATGAATATACACTAAGTTAACACCTCACCCTTCTGAAACATGTTTTCAAGAATCAATAGATTCTTGGGTGGGTAAAGATAGATATCTCCAAAATTGTGAAAAATGAGTTATCCAGGTACAAAGAATGACTTTTTTTTGTGTGTCATAAAAATAGTAAATATTGATATTGTAGGACAGAGCAATATCTTATAGTGATGATAAGTATATTTCATGGTACGTCGTAATTTTGGTTTCTTGGTGTTTAAAACATTGTCCCCTCTCCCCAACACTCTTTGTGATCTAAATCAACGAAGTAATATGTTGTTGGAACAAGAAATATACATTTGGAATAAGAATATCAGAAAATTAAACACCTTATTGTTTGTAGATGACCAAATAATAATTGCAAATTCAGAAGATAATCTGCAGAAAGATCTGTATGAACTTAACAAAATTACAGAAGAATATGGATTGAAGATACAGAGAAAACAAAAATTATGGCATTTCAAGTTGTAGATCCTGTCAGAAGTAAAATTGTACTTGACAATAACATTTTGGAACAGGTGAATAATTTCACATATCTAGATTGCAATACCTCATATGAGAAGAAAAGGATGTAAATGCAAAAATACCAAAATTTCTAAAGATTTTAGGGTTAATAAATTCTAATCTTCAAGCCACAGTTAGTCAAAAACATTCAAGACTGAAAGTGTTTACATTACTGGCTCTTCCAACTTTTTTGCATGGTAGCGAAGTATGGACATTGAAACAGAAGGATATATAGATACTTAAATCTGCTGAAATGAGATACACACCACTAGATCATAAAAAGTGAAGACATCCACCAACAGAGGGAGGAAGAAGCAGTTCTGACCGACAAGAAATTACTGAAGATGAAGCTGCCTAAGCTTTGAAACTGGTATAATTAGAAGACTGGATATGAGGTGAGGTATAAAACATTTTAATTTAAATCTTATATCTCTGTTTACCCATCCAACTGAAAAATTTGAATTTGAAATCCAAATAAAAATGATACGTTCCTGATGAGAGTAATGACAATGTATTTCAGTTATGCTAATGACCATAATTGGAAGCAAGAAATATTTGCCTCTCCTGGAGATTGGCCCTGTTTAATAAGTTGTCATAAATTATAAAACCGTTTCTTAGAGACGCAACTAATTTTGAGTTGAAGAAACAGTTTGTACCTGTAGGGAGTTTCTGTCTTGTGCTGAATTCATCACTGACTACATTATACTTATTACAGTCCAGTCCAGTTTCGTTTGAGGTGCTAGTATGTGTGTGTGAATGCTGTTTTACCAAAGTGTTGTTTTCTAATGCCTAGGCTTTGCCATAAGTCTCATTTGCCATTACTCATATAACATTTGCAACCATGACATATTTAAGCATCATATGCAAAAAGAATTGCCAGATGCTTAAACGTAAATATATATAGGGTTGGTCATACAAGCTCAATTTTCCAAACATTCATAAAAATTCATCGGAGATCATTTTGTTTAAACAACTCACCTCATAGGATTCATGCTTCCATGATACTGCGGTTTCAAACACAGTCGTGTTCACCCTTAGCCATAATTCCGACTGATGAAATTCTTCGGCCGTCAACTGTCATTTCGTCAGTCGGAGTTATGGCTGAGGCTGAATACGACTGTGTTTGAAACCGCGGTATCATGGAAGCATGAATCCTATGAGGTGAGTTGTTTAAACAAAATGTTCTCCGATGAATTTTAATGATTATACCTCATAATATTTACTTCCCAACATTAATTTAATATATTCATAAGAAATTGGTGTCATTGTGTTTTTCAAAATGTTGTTATATTCTCTGTATAAAGAAATAGTGATAACTAGTTTTTAGAAACTGGAGTTTCAAGAAGCATCCCTCACACTTCACCCATCTTTACAACTGCTCATTTCGACCTACACCTTCATCTTCAAAGTTGCCATCTGGTGTTGATCTGATTAAGTTTGAGATCAAAACTTGTTTGCGGGAATTTCAAAATTCATGGTTCTAAATTTGTTCTTCTGAATGTGTATCTTTTCCCAAACTGTCAAAACAAAACGATTGTACCAATGTTTCAAAAGTTTAGCCTCTTTTTTTAATTATTTGGCTCTCTAGCTAACTATGAGCCACAATTGCATATTTTTCAATTTCACCATTTGTATTAATTTATTTACAGTTTGATCGTCTTACCTCAATATTAATGTTGATTTGTTCTTAGATATGTTTCAAAACAATTCTGTTTTATCGTCAGCTTGTCCAGACTGGTTAGATTTATATAGCACACCCTGGATGTCGATGTCAGCTCCATCCTGTGGTTGGCCAAAGAACCTCCAAACAAGGTCATGCTCCATCAGTATTTCAAAATTCATAACTCTGTTTTTGTTCTTCTGAATATAGATGATAGAAGAGCGAATGATTTCATTATCAAGTGCTCGACATTAGATACCAACCATATAGATGATTTTTTCCCAAAAAGTCAGCTCTTTTGTATTTTCTAACTGTTTTAATAATTTAGTGTAGTCCACTGCTGTGGTCTCAGGGTAGCATGCTGCCTTGTTATGCAGCAGGCCCGGGTTAGATCCCTGGTCAGGACAGTTTTTCTGGGTGAGGTTTTTATCGGGGTTTTTCCTCACCTGTAAGACAAATGTCAGGAAAACTTTAAGGCCCAAATGGTCCCCGAACTCATATGGCCATCGCAATCATCATCATTCATATTCGTCTTAGGTTAAGCTTAGGATTAGGGACTCTCCTGGTGCACCATTATCATCATCATCACCCATCATATCATCGGGGCAACGTAACCCCGCCTTCCAGGTGCCCCAACCTCAGAAGTGGGTTACGAGTACGCCATGCCAGGATAGAAACCAGGAATGTCAAAAGACAAACCTGGGACATTCAAAAAAAAAAAAATTAGTGTCCGAATTTATATTATGTTTTTCAGACCAAACATGAGCCAGCAACTGCCAGATTTTTCTATTTCCCCATTTTTAATATTTCTTATGTGTTCCTTTGGTCTAATTTTTAGGTTTCTTTTTGTTTTTCCTATATATATCTTTTCACAACCCATGCATTCAATTTTATATATTCCTGATTTTTTATTTTTATCTGTTTTTTCATTTTTGTTGGTGTTATTATTGTTTATTTAACTGTAGTTATTTTTCGGTGCTAATTTAATATTAAACTTCTCAAATATCTTTTGGAATTTATTGTGTACCCCAATAAGAGATATTTGAGAAGTTTAATATTAAATTAGCACCGAAAAATAACTACAGTTTTAAATAAACTAATAAAAACACAACCTTGTTTGGAGGTTCTTTGGCCAACCACAGGATGGAGTTGACATCGACATCCAGGGTATGCAACATAAATGTAACCATTCTGGACAAGCTGACGATAAAACAATTGTTTTGAAACATGTCCAAGAACAAATCAACATTAATATTGAGGTAAGATGATCAGATTGTAAATTAATTAATTAAAATAACCTCAAAATATCACTTCCTAAAATTAAATATTCACCATTTGTAATATTTCTAAAGTGTTTTCCATAATTAATTTATGAAATATGTGTACTAGTTTTTTTAATTACAGCAGTAAACTATTAAAAAAATCAATGAAAAATAGTGAAACAAAACTTTTTGAATTGCTCTAGAAGTTCTTCTAATTGAACTAGAGACTGGGAGAGATGTCATTTTTCAGCACTTTCCTCTGGTATAAAATACTCCATATTTTTGTTAAGCTATAATTTTGGATGTGATTATACTTCTTTTGAATTAATGGATTTATGTTTTAATAATTCTAGCTAAGAAATAATGTCAAATCTAAATAAAAATCTTTTTTTTTTTTCAAAAGTACATATTTTAAAATTTTCAAATTAATTCAATACTTAGTTGTGCACACACCTACAGAATGTGATCAAAAAAATCTAATGTTTTGGTCATAAATCAACAAATTTGGAGAATTTAATATTTAAAGGAAGTTACACTATAAGGTTTATTTTAAATAATATGGGTTAGAAAATGCACGACTCGCCTAATATTTGTAGTTTCTTGAAGACCCTGGGTTTTGACACTCTACAAGTTAGAAAGAATTGATAATGACACATAGAATGTCGAAAGCCTGGGTCTTCAAGAAACTACAAATATGAGGTGAGTTGTGTATTTTCTAACTCATATTATTTAAAATTCGAAGAAACCAATTTTTATGCCAGGAAACTTGTCTTTGAAATGTTTGTAAGCTTCTTTAAAGTTACACAAAATTTGTGTATTTGATGTTGATTTTCTTATCAGGCCTAATAATAAAACTATTTATATTTGAAGAGAAAAGTTTTCGCCCAGACCGAGACTCGAACCTGGGACCTATGGCTTTCTAGGCCAATGCTCTACCATCTGAGCTATCGAGGCGAGTTCCGATCTAGACGCAAATTTTTCTCTTATATTCGTTTTAATTCCCAGCACCAAATGCTATGAAGCCTTAGCTTCTATCTTTGCAAATGGCGGCTTCTTAGTTAAGAAGACATTTATTGGGAATTTAATACTACTATATAAAGCCAGTAGGGCTTCAATTGATGTTTTTATTATTGATTTAACACTTCTCACTGAAGGATAAATTATATTTGAAGAGAAAAGTTTTCACCCAGACCAAGACTCAAACCTGGAACCTATGACTTTCTAGGCCAAAGCTCTACCATCTGAGCTATCGGGGTGATTTCCGATCTAGATGCAGATTCTTCTCTTATATACGTTGTAATTCCCAGCACCAAATGATATGAAGCAAATGGCGGCTTCTTAGTTAAGAAGACATTTATCAGGAATT
Source organism: Diploptera punctata (assembly GCA_030220185.1). Taxonomy (NCBI): domain Eukaryota; kingdom Metazoa; phylum Arthropoda; class Insecta; order Blattodea; family Blaberidae; genus Diploptera; species Diploptera punctata. The sequence goes on along the minus strand of JASPKZ010010265.1, from coordinate 1,007,291 downwards.
TAATACTACTTTATAAAGCCAGTAGGGCTTCAATTGATGTTTTTATTATTAATTTAACGCTTCTCATTGAAGGATAAATTATATTTGAAGAGAAAATTTTTTGCCCAGACCGAGACTCGAACCTGGGACCTTTGGCTTTCTAGGCCAATGCTCTACCTAGTGGCTTTATAAAGTAGTGTTAAATTCTCGATAAATGTCTTCTTAACTAAGAAGCCGCCATTTGCAAAGATAGAAGCAAAGGCTTCATAGCATTTGGTGCAGGGAATTACAACATATATAAGAAAAAAAATTGCATCTAGATCGGAACTCGCCCCAATAGCTCAGATGGTCGAGCATTGGCCTAGAAATCTAAAGGTCCCGGGTTCGAGTCTCAGTCTGGGCGAAAATTTTTCTCTTCAAATATAATTTATCCTTCAGTGAGAAGTGTTAAATTAATAATAAAAACATCAAATAAACTATTATTTTAATGTCAAATTATTAAGCCAGTGAAAATTGTGTGTTATTAATAGAACCATTAATATTGAAACAGTGTTTGAGTGATTTTTTTTTTAAATTCAATGTTGCAATTCATTAAATAGAACAAATCACATTATTAGAGACAGAAAAAAAGCTACAAAAGGATGCCTCTACATGTCATATATATGTTATCTTCTATTTCTTTAAACTTTTTGATGTAAACAGGTTTATTAGGAATGAAGATTAAAATATGCCAACCCTATATATCATGAAATAATATTTCAATAATAAAGTTTGCCATTATCATATCATAGACATTTTATTTCTTATTCAAGAGATATTGCCATAGCCCACATTAAGAAGTAATCTATTAAGTGCATTATACGTAATAGGCCAGTCAGTGTTTCAAGCATTCATTAAAAAAGTTTAATATTTCAAAATATGTTTAGGAGAAAAGTATACATATCATAAGCATATATAATGAAAAAAACTTATTAAACCTTTAAATTTGCTCAATTATTTTTTGTTTTAATTAGATTTAGTTTGTAATTAGTATCCTATGTACTTTTTTGTTTTCTAAACAAAAATTGATTGCACTGTACAGCATTTTTTTATCCAATGCCACCAGGTTGTCTTTTATGACATTTCTAGCTTCCTTCCCTGGCATTGATGGAATTGTAATCTATTTCTTAGGTTGGGACGCCTGGAATAAAGTAAAAAAAAAAAACAGTAAACAAAGAATAACATTGAACTTTTATAGGAGAAATCACTATGAGGTTTAATTTAGGATTTAAATTAAAATGTTTTATACCTCACCTCATATCCAGTCTTCTAATTATACCGGTTTCAAAGCTTAGGCAGCTTCATCTTCAGTAATTTCTTGTCAACTAATGTTATGTCAATCAGGAGAACTGCTTCTTTCTCACTCTGTTGGAGGACTGATGAACCTCCGGATCAAATCAGAATCTTACGAATTTTCATTAGTTTTTTTTTAATACAGATTTTTAACCAAACCATAAGCTCTTTTGGTTTTTTTATTTCAATAATAAACAAATTTTTGTTCTAAATTTAAATAGAAAAATCAAAAGAGATCACGGTTTGGGAAAAGATCCACAAGAAAGAAAAACAGTTTTTGAAATTCCTGGGGAATTTGTTTTGATTTGGAGGTTCATCGGTCCACCAACAGATGGAGGAAGAAGCATTTCTCCTGCATGACAGAACATCGGTCATTAAATTACTGATGATGAAACCACATAAGTTTTAAAACTGGTTTAATTAGAAGACTGGATATGAGGTGAGGTGTAAAATTTTTTATATAAGATCTTATACTATAGATCCAACCTGGCAAGCGGTTTGAAATGTTCCTTATTTTTTAATCTCAAATTAGATTTATATTCCCTGAAGATATTTTTGTCGATGCTAAGAAATTATATTGTCTGTATAAATGGGAAAATTCAGTGTAGTAATGTTCCCTGGAATGTGTGTTTGAAACACTTTTAGTTTAGTGTTTTCTTGCAAAAAGTGTGCTGTATATAGTAGGCCTACATACTTTAATAAAAATCAGAAAAAGTAAGTTGTAAGAAATTTTAGAAAGAAAAATTAATATTCGAACCCTGGATCTCTGACTCTTTGAGTCAGTATGATAATTGTTACATAATTCGAGCACTGATATGAACATCAACAATTCTTTCCTCTTATTTAATTCTTGAGTCCTGGTTTGAACATTAATTTTTCTTTTGAAAATAAAATTCTGTCCAGGACTGGTAAATGTTAAATTAAATATAACATTAAAATAGCAATTTGAAAATACAATAGGAAGTAACATTATGAGGTTTTACTCAATAAAAAATGCTGTCTTTATTGTTCTTACCTCACATCATTGTTTCTATTATAATTAAAAAGAAATAAACGTTATCACAGTCAAAGCATAAATTTATTATGTCGACGTTTCAATCTCCTTATGTGAGATCATTTTCAAGACATGGTTGTTTATAAATCAAAGCATAAATTTATTACGTCGACGTTTCAATCTCCTTATGCGAGATCATTTTCAAGACATGGTTGTTTATAAATTTATTATACAACCATGTCTTGAAAATGATCTCACATAAGGAAATTGAAACGTTGACATAATAAATTTATGCTTTGACTGAGATAACGTTTATTTCTTTTTAATTATAATATTAATTACTCTCAGTGAAAAATAATTTTAAAAAGTATAATATACATCATTGTTTCTGTTAGACATATGTTTTAAAGCTTGTTAGCCTCATCTTCAGTAGTTACAGACTAGTTTTTCCCAACTTTGGACCACAGAAAGAGGGAGTAGAAGTTGAGATCCAGGACAGACAACTTGAGAAAAACCAGTCTGTAACTACTGAAGATGAGGTTAACAAGCTTTTAAACATATGTCTAACAGAAATAATATGAGATAAGAATAACACAGACAACACTTTTTATTATTAAAATATCAAGCTTTACCGCTTAAAAGTAATGTATAAATTCTCAATAAAAATTCTTCTGAATATAAGTCATCAGAGGGCATTGTTGGTAGCAACGGCTATCGGCCTGCGGATGAAAGAGAATTATATAAGATGAAAGAATTGTTGATATTTGTATCAGTGCTCGAAGGGTGACAAGCAGTTGAAAAAATGTTGAAAACCGGGAATAAGTCAGGGATTTGAAAGAAACCGGGAAATAGACGTGAATTCACAAAGTGACATGCATCTATCTTGTATTCTATATGCTATGGTTGATACTGATGAACTTCGAAAATTTAAAATAAACCAAAATTGTTAGTTATTTCAATGAGAAATGCTTATTCAATATATAAGGAAACAGAGTTAGGTTGAAAAAATAAATTATTCCAAGAAAAAGTGAAAGTTAAAAAAAGAAAAGCTGAGATTTTTATAAAGAACTGGAATATAAGATATGAATAAAGTAATTTTAATGTGAGATTGTTTGCAGTGTTTTATCATAATATATTTTATGTTCAAATAATAATTTTTAAAATAAATTATTTTGTTATTTGACTTAACATAAAAATAAATTATGTTTTTATTACCTACGTATATTAAAAAAAAAGGCTATCTTTACACATTGTATGCGACTCTCTTTAATTCCTTCATAAACTCCTGTCAAATTTTATTTTAAGGTTCCATTTTTTCAAAATATTTCCCACCATTTTACAATGATTTTTACATTTTTTTCTAATGATTATTCCAATATATATATGTTTCTATGATATTTAACTACATACACATGCATGAAGATGTGGCAGCCATATTGATTTTAACGAATATTCTAATCAAAAACAAAATTGTGTTCCAGTGCAGCCAACATAGAGTAATGACTAATTAACTATACACATATACTTCAGAATTTCAGATCTTACTATTTATTTTTGGGTGTTGCGTTCTTTCACAGGTTAGAGTGCTTAAATTGCGTTAGTTTAACTTTTAGGTTCGTTAAATATTGTGTATATGTTGGCTGCATCCCGTGATTCCATAGTGTAAACCACTTCACGTTTGTTGGCATATGCGCATGGTGTATGATTGGAAATTAGAAAAATTTTTCGCGTCACATGTTGTAAAGAATGTTTATAAAATTAGCTTCACTAAAATTAATTCAATTTAGCACTAAAAAAACTCGGGAACTATTCTTTGATGCCATGAAAAAACAGGGAAATAGTCTGGAATTTCATATTTGTAATTTGCTGGACACACTGTGTAACCACTGGTTATCATACTGATGCGTAGAGTCAGAGATCCGAGGTTTGAGTGTTAGTTTTTCTTTCTAAAATAAAATTGTGTCTAGGTCTGGAAAGTGATAATATAAATATAGCATTAGGACAGCTGGGAAGTTATTTTAATATTGGTTCTTGCCACTGAAATATATTTATGAGGCATAAAAATTATTATGTATTAGTATGTGTGGTTCTATGGTAAAAATAATATATTGAACAAATGGAGCTGAACCAATAATTAGATTTGGTATGCAAGTACATGCATCCTCACAACCTTGTCTTCCAGATTAACTAACTGATTCTAGAGTATGCAGTGCAGTATTATTTATAATTTAACATTTGTGTGTGTGTGTGTGTGTGCGTATTTACCAAACTGTGATAAATTTTCATGAGATTTCTTTATAATCTGTAAATTATTTTCTTTCTCAAACTATCATCATCTCTGCTAAAATCTACCTATATATCTTAATGCTTAATAAGTTAGGGTTTGGTATGTAGAAACATTTCTACAAGATACTTTTTTTAACTTGAAAAAGTTCATTTTTATTGGTCAGAGTCAAACCCATGATCTAAAATTTAGAGAGAAGTTTTGTAAACACTATCCCAATGAGGAAATTCATATTTAAGATTACTAAACATTTTTAAACATTCTCTTTTTTTTTTTCCCTCCCGTTTACCCTCTTTGGGGTATGTTGGATCAATCATTTCTCTGTGTGTTGTTCCTTTCTCAGTGCCCAGTATTTTTTCATTCTTTATGGTCTTCTTTTCTTTTCTTCTTCAGAGATAATAGGTTTGAATTTTTCTTTAGATTATACTAAAATACCCAAACACATAAATACCTCAAAGAATTCAAATATCTTGGAGAATAGTTGGAATGTTATGGAATCCAGAATAAATAAACTTGAACTGGCTTTCCAACTAACAAAAGATCCATTTCATGTGGATCCAAAATTACACATTATAAGACAGTGATCAAAAAATGTCCCTATTAAATGTCTGCTATTATTAAATTTTTCATATATCACTCCTTTTTGAGTTAATATTTTAATTTAAATTGGATACTTAACTTTTCAAATTTGTGTTCAGTACAAAGATAATGACTTTAAATAACTTTTTTCTCTTGACAAATACCTCATGTCATTTTCAAATATTTAATGATCACTTTGATGTGTTGCAGCCCCAGAATTTTTTATATTATAAAAACCTCCTATTTTAAAAATGAAGATCGTTTTAACAAACTTAATAGATTTAATTATATATATATATGTAAGGCACAATTAAGAGAATATTAATAAATACAAGAAAGGAAACAAAACTAAAATTTTATAAAGCAGTGGCAGTCCCTTACTGTTGTATAGTAGTGAATTTAGAATTTTCTGAGAAGTGTAGCTAGCTGCAAACCTCTAAATAAAAGAAGAAGTGAAGATATTAGAAATGAGCTAAATATTTTAAACTTTTAGATAAAATAAAAGAATCTAGAAAAAAATTGGAAAGAATGTTCAAAGAATGAAAGATGAATGCATACCAAAAAAGAGATGGATTCAATTTTTTGAATGAGAATCTATGAGACCGGAGCAAGCCACATGGGCTTAATCTGTGATTGTTGACGATGATAAAAGCCTCAAAAATGCACTCAGAATGAATAAAAAAAATATATGACATTGGCTTTGAAAGTGTTAACTATCTTGTGGCTAAAATCTGAATCATAAATGTATACAAATGAAATTTAAGTTAAAAAATGTTATATCTATTGTGGCATCTTACCGAAACCAAAGAAGTAATCATATGCCAAAGTATATATAATTATTATACTTTAATCTTTTGTTTTTTATGAGAATGTCCTACAATGCTAAATATTATGTATTATTCGTTATAGTAACATTCAGATTGACAAATTGTGTATGGTCACGACCAAGAATTTGCATTTAATGACATATTTAGAAGAAATAATCAAACTTGCTGTACAAGGTCCCAAGCAACAATCATTTACTTAATTTATTAAACAAACCTCTTAATGTTATTTCCTATTATATTTTAAAATCATTTACTTTTATTAGGAATTAACACTATGGGGTATTATTTATTTATGTAAATTCTTATCACTCACCTCATATTCTTCTTCTTCTTAGACTATTTTCAAACCTTATTCGGTACCATCATCAGTATTTTGTCAACCGTTGTTCTGTCGTCTTGAAGAGTCATATCTTGCTCCCTTTGTTGGTAGACTGAAAAACCTCAAAATCAAACATTTTCCCCAGGAATAAGGTTTTGAAACTAGTCTAAAAAGAAGAATAATATGAGGTGAGTGATAAGAATTTACATAAACAATCATTTAAATAACTTATATATTAAATTAATATTAAGAAGCTAAAGCTATTACTATGACTGAAATAAGTAAATTAATATACACATCTAAACTATTGTAATCAATGGTAAAGAGAAAAATGTACTTAATAGAGTTAGATTTTTATGACTCACCTTTCACAATTATGAGGTGAGTTGTAAAATTCTAACTCTATTTATTAATAAAATAAACCTCATAGTGTCACTTCCTCTAAATATTAAACGATAAAAATTTATGCCTGAACTGGATCTCAGGCACACATTTTTTTGTATTAAAATTGTTGGGAAGTAAACATTATGAGGTTATATCATTAATATTGAGTGGAGAACATATTTTTAATAACTCACCTCATACAATTTCAAATGTATTTGATTTAAGACCATTGGTTTTGAATGACTATTTAACTCATGCCCCAAATGGGAGTCAATGACCAATCACGTTTCAATGATTTCTGTTTTACAACCAATCAGAGTCGTGTTTCACGAAATATTTATCAGTGTTAGGATTATCATATATTAAACAAAGCTCCTCCTTTTTAATATTCTGAACAGGTCTGACCGTTATTTTGCAGTGACTGAGCCTATAACAAATACGGCTACCAGATTGTATATAATAGTGCTTACATGTCAACATTTGTAGCAATTGATTATACCACCAAAAAAAGAAACCACTGTTTGCACTTTCTTAAATGTATTTTTTCCCAGGTAATAATCGAGAAAAATATAATTGTCATATTTACATCATATGACATCAAAAATGAATTAATATACAGATTGATGTGTTTCATTTTTTCTCCACTAGAGAGCATTCTTACAATATTGCGTTCCTTTGGCAATAAATAGTATGATCTGGTTGCAGTGATAAACAAAAGAAGCAGTAGAAGCGTACCTATCGTTTCTCATTTGTTTTCAAACATCGCCGTTTACATTAAATATATAAATATTTTAAAATAACTATAGTTAAATAATGATTTGTGAGTAAACAGCTTAATTTTATTCGTTAAATAGTCCTAACAAATGCCACTCTTGATTTCCAAATTCTCTAGATAAATTCACTCCTCACTTCGTGAGTCGTGAATTTATCGATATTTGGAAATCACTCGTGGCATTACTTATGAAAAATTCATTTGAAACCAATGGTCTTAAATCAAATAAATTTGAAATTGTATGAGGTGAGCTATTAAAAATATGTTCTCCACTCAATATTAACACATTTTTTCTTTACCACTGAATATAACTTACATAATATTGACAGCATGGTGACAGCCAATAGTGAAATAATTAACTTTGGTCTGTGTTATTATTATCTCATAAGGTTGTTTCTGTTAGACATATGTTTCAAGGCATGTTTGCCCCATCTTCAGTTTGTATACACTAATTTTTTCCCCAAGTTGTTTGCCCTGGATCTCGACTCCTGCTTCCTCTTTCTGTGGTCCAAAGAACTTGTTAATTAGGTTCCTCTCTCCAGGAATTTCAAAAGAGAGAGCAGGATTTGAGATCCAGGGCTGACAACTCGGGGAGAAAAAAAATCAGTCTCTACCAAGTGAAGATGGGGCAAACGCCTTGAAAACATGTCCAACAAACAATGATATGAGGTAAGAATAACACAGACCAAACTTATGTATTAAGTAAAACTGATATGCTACTTCCTATTGTATATAAAAAGAAGTGAAATACTCAAAATGTATGCTGATGTTAACCTAATGAAGGTACCTATATAACCTAGACATGGGTAAAGAAAAAAAATACATTCTAACAAAAATACTTTAGTGAGATTATGTTTTTATTAAATGACAGAGATGGTGATATTGAGAAGCAGGTTTGTTGTTGTGTGTTACGCAAAATAATTATCACATACGTACAAACAAAGTTATGGTGCCAATTCAATTCTGTATCTGAGCGGTGCATTATAAATCTAAACCAAAGGGCATTATAGTCTAGAATTTTGCCACTTTATATTATATTTTATTGAACAAATAAATTCTTATAAAATTACATATGCCATTTTATTTGTCATTCTAAACCAGTCCCTTTATCTGCCTCTTTCAAAATAGAAAATGCAATATGACAAAATGATTTACGAACTTGAGGTATATCAGGTGCACATATACAGTGAGATCAGTTTAGTAGTGGAAGGTAGATGCGGGGTTTGTGCTGTGTGATAACGAAGGCTTTTATACGTGCAGGCACGGGACCTGAAATGTGCGCTGACTCAGCAGTTTACGAGTTCATGACCACAGTCAGATAGTGTACCTCATGTAGATAAGGTGCTTGATTGCTTTTCCTTGTGAACTGAATGACATGATTGTGTATACGTTATTTCAATTTTAAAATTTGTATCTTACGAAACATAAGTGTAAAGCGAATCACGTGTGCATGAGTGTAAAGTGAATCACGTGTGCATGAGTGTAAAGTGAATCACGTGTGCATGAGTGTAAAGTGAATCACGTGTGCATGAGTGTAAAGTGAATCACGTGTGCATGAGTGTAAAGTGAATCACGTGTGCAGGAGTGTAAAGTGAATCACGTGTGCATGAGTGTAAAGTGAATCACGTGTGCATGAGTGTAAACTGTATAATGGCTAATCATTTTTCTACTGAATGTGTATTTATTTTTGAATTCAGCCACTTCCTCAAAATTTCCCTCATTTATCATTAGCTGCATGGAAGCTTCTTGTAGGAAAGCCAGAGAGAAAACACCCAGTTGGTAGACCAAGAATGAGGTGGGAGAATAACACTATGATTTGAGGGAAGTAGATTATACCGGGAATGATTGGAAAGCATTAGCTCAGGATAGGGATGTATGGAGAGCTTATGTCCGTGAGGCCATGAACCTACGGGTTCGATAATGCCATTGAGTAAGTAACTATGTGTATTTATTTATGAACAATATTTATTAACTCAGTCTGCCAGCCAAGTACGAAGACGTTTTGAAACACGATTCGCTGGTGTAAAAATTCCATCACATTCAATAGTCCATAATATGTACAACAAATTTTATAAAGAGATGCCAAAAATGTATGGACAATGAAGGTGAACAGTTCCAACACCTGCTTCAATTAAGTTGGTAAGTATGACAATTTGTAAAATACTTACGAAAATGTGTGTGGTTGTATCACTGCGATCCTATGCTGTCCGTTCCCCACTGTGAGTGCGTCAGCAGTGTAGAGTGAAATCCCCGTGTCTGCCTTCCACTACTAAACTGATCTCACTGTACTTATAAAATGTATATTATTATTTTGTAACTTTACTTTTACATGTAAAATTCTATCATTTATATATATTCAACATCATGTATACTTTCTTCAAACATTTGGTGTAGCAACATGCCTATTCCAGATTGTGCTTTATTTTCTTTGGGTTGGCTTATGACTTTTCCGCATATCATAATCATCCTAAGGCACAACAACTTCAAAGGTGAAAGTTTTGGCCTTCTCAACAATCCTCCTCCATGCCAATCTGTCTCTTGCCATATTCAAGTTTGTCATTTTCATTTTCTTTAGATCATTCATTGTGTCATCCTCCCATCTGATCTTCAGCCTTCCAACTTCTCTGCCTCCTATAGGTTTCCATTTATAGTGTTTCTTGACCAGTCTCTGATCATCCATTCTTATCAAATTTCCAAGCCAACCAATTCTGAGAGATCTTATATGGTTTATTATATTCTGATTTTTGATTAATTTTAGTTCTTTATTTATTTTGATTCTCCAACAGTTATCAGTTCCTCTATTTGGTCCAAATATTATTCTTAAAATGTTCCTTTAAAAAATTAATTTCTGTTTTATTGTTTCTTTTAGGACCCAAGTTTTACTAGTATATGTAACTACTGGTCTAATGAGTGTTTTGTATAACCTTATTTTTGCTGTTTTTGATATTAATTTGTTCTTTTCTCATATACAAAACACTAGTTTGACCAGTTATCATATATGGAGCAGAAAATTGGGCTGAAATAACAAAATCTAAACAAATAATAAGCACAAGTGAAATTAAGATCTTAAGAACTATTCAGGGGAAAACATTATTTGATAGGATATACACAATGCAGAAATTAGAGACAAATGTCAAATTCAAGACATAACCAAATTTATTATAATTATCAGACGAAAATATTGGAAAGATCATATAGAAAGAATGGAAGACAACAGACTTGCAAAATGAGCTAAAGAAGATAGACCAATGGACGGGAGAAGAGCAAGAGGAAGACCAGCCAAGAGATGGATACGCAGTGGCTGCACATCCTATACGTCTTCCTCTGATGAGTGTTTTGGGAAATAAGCAGGATGAAAATCTTACAAATAAAGAATTAGAAGAACAAGATTCAATAACTGCCTTTTATTTAATATTGCCTTATGGAAATGATGATCAGTGGTGGCTCATGGCTTTGAAGCTAGGTTAAGAACTAGCCAGAAAAATGCATATCTTAATTATTATTAAACTCATCTATTGCTTGTGTATCAAATCGATCCTTCAGTCCTTTAAGGGGGGCAAAGGGTGAAATTTCTATTTTCTACATTTTTGAGCTAGAGATTTGATTTTTTGTACAAATATTCAGTGCATGATGTATTTAAGTTTCATTCTTGTGAGACATTTATTTTATAAGTTATTAAATATATATTTTTTTTTTAAATTTGCATATATTATAGTTAAATGGGTTCCACAATGTTTGAGTAAAATGTCTGATACTTTTTTTTTTACAAAACCCCTTAAATATTTAGAAAAACATCATGCATTAGAATTCTTATAATATGAATACAAAGGGAGAAAAAAAAATGTACCTCATGCATGAAATTACAAAAAAAATTAATAATTGCATGTATTTTATTATTATTTCATAAAATGCTACTTGAATCATGAAACCCATGCACTACTTTGTTACTCATTGTTTTTAGGACATGCAGTAAAAATTTGAACCTTTTAGGACAATTTGTGAATTCCATTCAATTTTGAATGTACAAAAATGCAGTGAAAATAAAAGTGTGGAAAAACGAGTTTAAAGATATGCATGCAGTTTAAATACAATATGTAACATACAGGCCTAATCAGTACTTTAGGGCACTTAGAAGTGTCATAGCCTCTGAAACTTTGCCAACATATACATTAGAGTACAGGCTATTTTTTAGTACAAAAAACAAATAATGCCAATTTTGATCTCAAATAGTAAATTTTTCACCCATCACCCCCCCCCCTTAAGACTGCAAACTTGTCAGTGATATGTTCATGGAATGGGTGTGTCTTCTTCGTTAACTGCAGTAGAAGTTCTTTCTGAATTGTAATATCCCCCAAACAAGAAAGTCTCTTCTGAAATTGCATTCCTCTGGTATGTTTTTATATGCTTCAAACAAGAAAAGCTTCTTTCCACAGATGCTGTTGTAGAGGGAGAGGAGCACAACCATGGAAATGCCTTAAACCATGACCATTTGAAACTAAGATTGTAGCTTTATTTAATATATGTAGGAAATAACACTATGAGATTTCTTATAATTATTTTGAGTTGGTTATTTTGACTCACCTCATATTTCCTGATTTTTATGCAGACCTGATTTTGTCACTTTTGCACGACACAGATGTTTAGAATTGGAATTACACCAAAATTTGTTAGAAAAATAATCAAAACCAATAATAACAATCATAAAAAATATTAGAAAAGAAAACTTTGAAATTGGAAAAATACAAAACATTATACTTACTTACTCACTGGCACTATCGAACCCGAAGGTTCATGGCCGCGTGGACATAAGCTCTCCATACATCCCTATCCTGAGCCAATGCTTTCCAATCATTCCCTGTATAATCTGCTTCCCTCAAATCATAGTTAATGTTGTTCTCCCACCTCATTCTTGGTCTACCAACTGGGCGTTTTCCCTCTGGGCTTTCCTACAAGAAGCTTCCATGCACGTCTTTCATTCCCCATAAACGCAACATGTCCTGCCCATCGCAGTCTATGAGACTTAACTGTTCTTATTATATCTGGCTTCCTATAAAGACCATGTAGTTCATTGTTATGTAGTCTTCTCCATTCACCTGTCTGTTCATCTCTCTTTGGTCCAAAAATTTTCCTAAGAACTTTATTCTCAAATACTCGTAATCTCCTTTCCTCCCTTAAAGTAAGAGTCCATGTTTCGCACCCATATAATATAACTGGTAGAATAATAGTTTTATATATTTTCAGCTTAACGTTTTTTGAAAGGAGTTGGGACATCAAAAGTCTCTGCAATGCATAATAGCATGCATTTCCAGAATTGAGCCTAGGTTTAATTTCTTTGTGCATCTCATTCCTATTTGTGATTATTGTTCCAAGGTATTTGAATTCAGCCACCTCCTCAAAACTTCCCTCATCTGTCATTAGCTGCCCATTTCCATTATATACTGAATTTCTACGTGTGACCATATATTTAGTTTTACTGATATACAAACATTACGCTACAATAAATAAAATGGACATTGAACTATACTTTCTACATCCAAAAATTAACAAAAAATTTTAGGCCAAATAACTTGGGAAAATTTAGAGAAGAATTTTTACAATCAACTCAACTTAATCATGTAGAGAAAACTAGATATCTTCTTGTAAGCCCTTGTTTCCCTCAATGAGATTTAGGCGCTCTCCCCCTACAGGGAAGAAATTGAACCATACTAATTTAGTTACACTTGTTTTTGTATAGATGTCAATGGAGTGGACCGTGGTCAGCGGTTCTGCCTCTTACTGACATCTAAGAAACCAAGGTAGTACTAGGATGGGAAAATTCACTAAATTTCGTTTAGAGACCTTTTTATTCAGGCTTAAGAATCTTTTACGAGCCTGAAAATCTTCAGACTCGGGACCCACAGCTTAAAGTCCCTCCTGGGAGACTTGCTCCTTGGATTTTTCTATCCTAAAAAATCTATCGACACCCAGGACCAGAGGCAAGGAGCATAACCACTAGTCCACCACAAAAAATAGACAATTTAAAACAAAAACTAGTAAAGTGAAGAACAGTAAAAACCCACATAATAAAACCAGTAATTTTTTTGGGATGGAGGAGAAAGAAATAGAGAAAAATGTAATAAATTGTCATCAGAAAACTTCACTAAAGAAGAAATCTCTATATCTTAGATGAAGGATTGAAAACATGTATTAGTTATTCAAATGATTTAGATGATTATGTAGTTGATGTACAAATTGTGATTCAAGATATGAAATTTGAATGTCGTGCAAGAGCGATGAAACCAAGTCTGCATAAAAATCAAGAAATATGAGGTAAGTCAGAATAACCAATTCAAAATAATTAAGATTGTAGCATCAAATGTTTCATATGTCTGCAAGATGGTATTGACAATGGGTTCGCCAAATGAACCCGAAATTATGATCTACTTAGAAGATTAATATGAGGAGAGGTATGAAACATTTGATTTTATCTTAAATTAATCCTCATAGTGATTTGTTCCTATAAAAGTTCAATAAGATTGTAGCATTTAACATATTTTGTACTGCATATTTGCAAGATATCAACCTGCAGGAAGAAGAAGACCAGGACGTCCACTCAAAAGACTTTTGGATGGTGTTTGTCTTGAGGCCAAAACAGGTCAACAAATGGCCTAAATTTGTGAATGTTCGATGATGATATTTGTAGAGATTCAGCAGGACGTCAACAATTTAAAACTTCCTTTTTTATCTTCATCTTGCCAACATGAAAAAAGTGTTTCCAATAAAACATCATAAACGGGATTCATATTTAAAACCACCACAACAATAGCCAAATAGCACGATACGAAAGAATTTTATACACAAAGCCACGAAGCAGATGGTTATTTCGTTAAAGCTATTTCACCTGCAAGTTTTTGTAATGCTAGACCTCAGCAGCTGATGTCACGGTTGTCATGACGACCTGCAAGGTAAGCTCTGCCTCCTCCACATCAGCACTGGGCATACGCCAGAATGATACCACGTGGTGCAGGTGCTCTGTGTTGTTATCATATTCACCTCATTAGATTATGTTTAAGATTAAGGCCTCTCCTGGCACCATCATTACCTATCATATCATAGGGGCACTGTAACCCCAACTTCAGAAGTTGGTTACAATACCCCAATCCCAGGAGAGAATAACAGAAATATCATAATGACAAAATGGTGGCACTGAATATATATAAAAAAATGTCATTGTATATCACATATAATTTAAAGAGTTAATTAATAAAGAATGGAGATACAGGAATTGTCATTTTCATTCTTCAGGAAAAGCTGCAAACATGCATGACTCTGTAAAAGACTCTGGACGTAAAAATGACACTGAGGAACATGCTGATGGAGCTAAATGACAGATACTAGGATTATGGGATCAAGATAAATATAAATAAGACAAAGGCCATGATTATAGGAAGGAAACCAAGGAAGATAGACATGAGGATTAAAGATGAGGCCATTGAGCAAGAGGAGAGCTTCAAATACTTGGGTTGTATTATCAGTAGTAACATGAACTGCGGACAAGAAATAAAGCAGAGGATAGCAATGGCAAAAGAAGCTTTTAACAAGAAGAGAAGCATTTTCTGCAGACCTTTGGCAAAAGAATTATGGAAGAGGCTAGTGAAGTGCTTTGTGTGGAGTGTAGCATTGTATGGTGCAGGGACTTGGACATTTTGATGGAATGAGGAAAAGCGACTGGAAGCTTTCGAGATGTGGATATGGAGAAGGATAGAGTATATAAAATGGACAGAAAATAAAAAAAATAAGATGTGCTAGACATAGTGGATGAAGGACGAACAATGCTGGAAATCGTAAAGAAGAGGAAAAGAAATTGGATTGACCACTGGCTAAGAAGAAACTGCCTACTGAAGGATGCCCTAGATGGAATGGTCAATGTAAAAGAAGGTTAGAGGCAGAAAAGGAAAGCTGAGTTAAGGAAAGAACGGAGAATGCTGAGTTTGCAGTGAAAGACCTCCTCTTGGGCAGAGCACTATGTATGTATGTAGGAATATTTCAAAGATTTCAACAAAGGATATATGTCGTGTTTTATAAATTTCAATACATGTTTTGATAATTGTATGCTTCTTTGTTTTTTTTAGTTGTACATTATTTTGACTTTATATATATAAATACAACTTTGTTTTCATTGTGTCTTTTTAATATAGTTATTAATGTACCAGACAGATGGTATGTTTTTACATAGAACAAGAAAATTGTATGGATTACATTCAAGGATCAAGGTTAGAGCTTACAAGACGTGACGTCTGTTTTGGATATATTTGTATTATTTAAGAACATGCATTTTCTTTTTTAGCCAATTACACAAGCTTTTAAAATTATAACCTCTTCTTCACTTACTATTTTTTTTTTCCATTAATATACATATATTTTTTCAAAAATGTACCTTTTATAAAATTAATGAAATTATTCAATATTTATGTATAAAATATAACATTGAATAAACGATAGCTAATTCAACTCATATATATGTCTAGGAAAATATGAAAGAGAACAGATAATCTTAAAAGCATGGGAAGCTTCTGAAAAATGAAAAAAAAAAAATTAACATGTACTTAATATTTAAAGGAAGTGACACTATGAGGTTTATTTTAATTAATATGAGTTAGAATTATTGAAATTCATCGGAGAACATTTTTGACAACTCACCTCATAGATTTCAGGTTTTTCACGATACTGCAGTTTCAAACATAATCACGTTCATCCTCAGCCATAACTTCGACTGATAAAATTCTTTGGCTGTCAACTCTTCTATTGTCAGCATCTTCAGCGCTGCCATCTATGGTTGAATTTATGAACTTCGAAATAAAATTTAGTTTACTTATTTTAGGAATTCTCACTATGAGGTATCACTCACCTCATATTGTTCTTCTTATTTGATTATAAACTAGTTTCGGAACATAGTTTCTGTTCCATCCTCAGTATCGCCATGACCATTGTTCTGTCGTCTTGAAGAGCTGTCCTACGCTCCTTCCATTGGCTGACTAAAAACCTCGAAACCAGGTCATTCTCACCGGGAATTTCAAAGTTCATCAATTTCTTCTTTTCGCTCTTTTGAATGTAGATCTTTTCCCAAACAGTAAGTCCTTTTGGTTTTCTATTTGTTTTAATAATTTAGCTTCTTTCTCGATAAGATGTTTTTGTACAAGGGATGGTTTCATAACTTGATTAATAATTCCCAAATTTTTATTATAACTAGTAATTTTATATAACATGCCCATGCATGGTCTGAAAAAAAATCTTATCGAGAAAGAAGCTAAATTATTAAAACAAATAGAAAAACCAAAAGAACTTACTATTTGGGGAAAGATCTACATTCAAAAGAGCAAAAAGAAGAAATTGATGAACTTTGAAATTCCCAGTGAGAATGACCTGGTTTCGAGGTTTTTCAGTCAGCCAATGGAAGGAGCGAAGGACAGCTCTTCAAGACGACAGAACAACAGTCGTGACGATACTGAGGATGGAACAGAAACTATGTTCCGAAATTAGTTTATAGTCAAAATAAGAACAACAATATGAGGTGAGTGATAAAAAATTCTACCTTAAAAAAATTTAGTTTGTTAGGAATATCAAAATTCATTGATCTATATTTATTTTCAGACCCTCAGGGGTCCCCATCTAGGGGATATGTGGATGGCGACCCCAATGTGCTCAACTGAGCAAAACATTGCTTCCACTTACTTGTGTTTTGCTTCTTACTTTTATCTTTAACCGATCTGGTATTTCTTCCTTTTTTAGTACCAGATCCCTCTTTTTACTTTCCTATCCAGTCTCCCTTACCTGACCTCTTGTTTTCTTTGACCCTGATGGTATTGGAGTATTCAAGGCAAAGGGTTCATTTCTGTCTTTCCTATATCTCTTTCTTTTAACCTTGTGGACACTCACCTTGAATGCCCACATAAGCTGCATGTTCAAATGCAGCCCCATTGCAACTTATAGCATAAGTATGCAAAGAATTCATGTCATCAGCTAAGGCTGGATACACGTAATGAAAAAGTATTATATTTATTTTCAGAAAAATAAATTCAACCATAGATGGCAGCGCTGAAGATGGTGACAGCAGAAGAGTTGACGGCCGAGGAATTTCATCAGTTGGAGTTATGGCTGAGGATGAACATGATTATGTTTGAAACTGCGGTATCGTGAAAAACATGAAATCTATGAGGTGAGTTGTCAAAAATGAATTTTAATGATTATACCTCATAATGTTTACTTCGCAACATTAATTTAATATAGTTGGAATTATTTTTTAAGGGAAAAATAAACGCCTAGATCGGGGTTTGAACACAGGACCTCTGGCTCTCTATGCCAATGCTCTAACCAACTGAGATACCTAGGGCTTCCAATCTAAATGAAAATTCTTCTCTTATACATCGTTAATTCCTGAGTCAAATGCTACAAGCAGTTGCTTTAGTACGCAAATGGCAGTTTCTCTGTAAGAAGACTTTTTATTGGGAATTAAAACATTACTTTATAAATCCAGTAGGGCTTCTTTCAATAGTTCCAAAATCATCTCTGATATCTTCGTATGCTAATGATAGCATATATTATATTATTTACATAAGGCTGTAAAAATTTATGTTGTAGTCCATTTTTTGTAAGAGTCTATTTTTAATTTTTTAGTGCTTATATTAATGATTTTTAGTGCCTTTTTGTCTGCCTATTTTGATTTTTAAGTGCCTAACATCTGGACTCTAGTTATGATCTATAAAACAATTTCTAACCAACTCTTCCTTGGCTGTCCCAACAATGTTTTATCAATCAATGTTAAAGAGAAAAATTCTTTTTACCTTCTTAATATTAATTTAATAATTTTTTATCCTTTCTTATTCAACTACTTCATGTGTTTAAGTATGTTTTAATGTACAACTCAGTCATGATTATGTTGGATAATAGTATTATTATTGTGAAGTGTTATTAAAAATTGGTTGCCTTTTTAAAAAAATTGAGAAACAATTTTTTTAGGTATGCTAAATTAATAAAACAAATAGAAAAACCTAAAGAGCTCACAGTTTGAGAAAAAATCTACATAAAAAACAAAAAGGAGAAATTAAAGAAACTTGAAATTCCCAGGGAAAGTGATTTGATTTCGAGATTCTTCAGTCTACCAACAGAGGGAATAGGAGTCAGCTCTTCAAGAAGACATAACAATGGTTATGAAAGTACTGAGAATGGAACCTAATAAGGTCCCAAAACCGGTCTAAGAAGAAGAATATGAGGTGAGGTGATACAACTTTACTTTAATAAATAATACTTCATAGTATATTGGAAGAGAAAAATTATATGCTCAGACCAGGATTTGAACTTAGGACCTTTGGTTTTCTAGGCCAATGCTCTACTGCTGAGCTATCTGAGTACTCCAATCTAAATGCAAATTTTTCTCTAATACATTGTTAATTCCCAAGCACTGAATGCTACGAGCATTTGCTCGATTATGCAAATGGTGGCTTCTTATTTAAGAAGGCATTTATTGGGAATTTAAACATTACTTTATAAAGCTATTGGGGCTTTACTTCATCGTGTTAATTCCTGAAAAGTTAACAATTTTTTTCTTAAATAAATAATACCTCATAGAGCTGAAGGTGATACAAAGATATATCAAAACTAGTTTCCAAGAAATCTACAATATTATACTTACTTCTTCATTATGTGTATCCAGTCTTAGCTGATGACATGTGGGAAGCGAGTTGTTAAATCTTACTCAATTTATTAATTAATACCTCATAGTATTTATTCCTAAAAATTCAATTGGCAAACAATGTTTTCTCATTTGGGGAAAATGGCTTTTCTTCACTCAATAGAAATGCAAATACTCAAACAGTTAAAATAAAATCACAAGCGATATCTTGAGAGAGGATTCTAAAGAAGACCATTTCTTTACGAATGAGTTGGTTATTGTCATCTTTCATATTATCCTAAATTTCATTCCTTAGCAGGAACTTCCTTCACTATCACGTATATACATATATTGTTTTGAAATATTAAAGATAAGTACAGACAACACTCACCAGGGGATAGTCGCAACAAGAAGGTACACCTCGAAAATGGAGGGGATGAAAAACACTATTACAGCACATTTACATACAGTAGGCTATCATTTTTACAGCAGAATTATTATGTAGCATCAATCCTAAATTATTAACTCCTGTATATTTTTCCAAATTTTTATTCTTAATCATTTTCCCATATCATTCATTTTTTAAATGCACCATTCTAAAACACACATGTTTCTAAACATATTGTTTTGTAGAAATTATCAAATTATACCTTATTCAGGATATTTATAGAGTGGATATAAACAAATGCAACAATTAAATGAGTTGATTTCAGTTGTTTTTCATTATTAAAAGTTAGAAAGTAATTGTTGCATTTGTTTATCTCCACTCTATAGACATACTGAATCAATTGTAGACAAATGCAACAATTAAATGAGTTGATTTCAGTTTTTTTTTTCATTATTAAAACTTGGAAAAAAGAATGTATGATTGTAAAGCAAGTATTAAGGTTGGAAATAGAGTATCCTTAGAATTTGATATAACAAAAGGATTAAGACAAGGATGCAAGATGTCACCAACATTGTTCACAAGATATTTTTAGAAGATTTATTGATAAAATGGTATAAGTCATGTAGGAGAATGGGAATCAATATTAATGACTGTTTACTACACAATTTAGTATTCGGTGATGACCAGATTATAATAGGACAAGATAAAGAAGATATAGAATGTATGATTAGAAAATTAGTAGATACATTTGAAGTAGGATGATTAAAAATAAATTATATTAAAACAGAATACACGGTAATCGGAGGAAATTCAGAAGACCTACAAATAAATAATACAGTAATTAAATATGTTGAATTTAAATATCTTGGTCCTATAATAGATAGATCTGGTACTTGTGAAAAATATATTATTAACACAGTAAATTGTGCAAGGAAGGCGATTAGGTCCCTGAATAGTCTTTTATGGAATAGGAATCTGACCAGAAAAGCAAAAAAGAGATTATACAAATAATAATAATAATAATAATAGAAAGTACATTTACATATGGGTCAGAAAGTTGTACAATAAATGAAAGGATGGAGAAAAGAATCTTGGCGGTAGAAATGGATGGATTACGGAGAATTATGAGAATATCCAGATTAAAAATACATATATTAGACAAGAAATGGATGCACAAGAGACTGTTATCAATAGGATAACAAAGAAAACTTTACAGTGGTACAACGGACATGTACAACGGATGTCATAAGAACAGTGGCCTAAATGGGTGGTAGATTGGATGGTACTATGCAGAAGGAAGAGGGGGAGAAGCAGAAGAACATGTTATGAGGGAATATATGATGTCATGAAGATGGACAAATGGGAAGATAGGAATCTCTGGAAAGCAGTAATTAAGGGTGAATTGCTATAAAGTGGGGAGCCTGTATCAAGTATTAAGTAAATAAAAGTTAGAAAATAATTGTTGTATTTGTTTATCTTCACTTCATAAACATCCTGAATCAATTGTAGAAAAATGTAACAATGAAATGAGTTGATTTCATTTGTTTCTCATTATTAAAAGTTAGAAAGTAATTGTTTATTTTTTATCATTTCACTCACCTCATACTTCATAGAAGTAAGAACCTCATAGTGTTATTTCCTATCTACATAACTTAATAAAGTTGGCTATCAAGTCATAGGAAAAAAAATTATGAAGTATGAGGTGAGTGAAATGATAAAAAATAAACAATATTAAAGAACCTCATAGTGTTATTTCCTATCTACATAACTTAGAAAGTAATTGTTGCATTTGTTTATCTCCACTTCATAAACATCCTAAATGAATTCATAGTTAAATATGGGAAATAACATTATGAGGTTCTTAATTCGTAAATTAATGAGTCATTTTTTAACATCTTACTTCATATTTTATGTTTCTTCAAACACGGGAACTAGTTTTCAAGAAGGATGTCTCGAAAACTAGTTCGCGTGTTTGAAGAAACATAAAATATGAGGTAAGATGTTAAAAAATGACTAATTAATTTATGAATCCTGAATCAAATGTAGACAAAAGAGATGAAATTATATGTCCTTCAATGAGAAATGTTAAATGTATTTTAAAAACAAATGAATAGAGGCAAACTTGAGTGAAATACACTAAATTTTCGAATGACTTCAGGGATCAATTATATTCCAGCTTAACCATGGCAATCATTGATACTAGTAAAATTCATGGTGATTTTCCGTTGAGGTATTAGTTCACAGTAATATAATGTACGGTTAAAAACTATAATATAGTTACCTTGTAGATCCGTCTCCTCAACTTAAGTTCTTTTAAAACTCTGTAGGCCTTTTGGGACTAGTCCCGTCATCAGCAGAATGTATTAGGTCCGTTCTTGTTGACCCTTGTTGAAGCACTGACTTGGTTGTGAGAATTTTGTACAGAGGATTGTGTGGATTAGGTGTGTATTCATTTAGAATCACACAATCCTCTGTACAAAATTCTCACAACCAAGTCAGTGCTTCAACAAGGGTCAACAAGAACGGACCTAATGCATTCTGCTGATGATGGGACTAGTCCCAAAAGGCCTACAGAGTTTTAAAAGAACTTAAGTTGAGGAGACGGACCTACAAGGTAACTATATTATAGTTTTTAACTGTACATTATATTAATGGCAACCATTATAGAAAATAGCCATTATTGATAAAAGCATTTTATGTTTGTGTATAAGAAATGTGTGTATCTTTAATAAAAAAATGCTTCATATTACAAAAAAACTATTGTTTACTGAATTCAATTCTTTAAAAAATATACTTTTCTGCACTTTTATTTTAAGGAAATAATTAAAAAATACATTTTTCATTTTAAATTAATGTTATATTAATTTTTTGTTTGTTTTGTTTTCCATGATAATTTTTCTAACTCCCTGCTATAAGCTTACTCAAGGCACTACATTTGACTTTCCAAAATAATGAATAATGGCTTCCTATTTACAATGAAGAATAAAAAATAAATAATGATAACCTTTTAAATATTATAAAATATATAATTGTTGAAATATATACAACATAAAATATTCATTATAATATTAAATATGACAATAGATATGAATTTTTATGATAAACTATGTCAAATCAAAGTGCTTATTTTAAAGGAAGAGAAACAATTTAACTGACTAGAATTTAATAAAACTGAAATTAATATTTTTCCAGTACTTAAAACTTTTATCCAATGTTAATTCAGAATATATTTTAAGAGAAAAATATATAAGAATTAAATTAATGTTTTTATTACCTCACCTCATATCCTTTTTCTTCTAGACTGCAGTTTCGGAGCTTATCTCCATCATCAATAGCCTCTGGTCGACCTGTGTTATGTCGTTTCTTGGCGGTTTTCTTCTTCCTTCTATCGGTGGACCGATGAACCTCTAGATAAGGTCAAAATTTGCGGGAGTTTTGAAATTCATGAGTTTATCTTTCTTGTTTTTTTGGATATGGATTTTTTTCCCAGACTGTGAGTTCTTTCTGTTTATCTGTGTTTGATTAGGCTAGCTTTTGTATTGATTAAATGTTTTTCAGACCAAGCATGGGCTGCTACAGCTGACTTGTCCACTTCATCCTTTTTTACATTTCTAAGATGTTCTTTCAATCTAGTTTTTAAATTTATTTTTGTTTTTCCTATATAGATTTTATCACAATCCTTATATTTGATCTGATATATTCCTGATTTGTATTCTTCAATTTTTCATTTGTTTGGTTTTAATTATCTTGTTTAGGCTGTTGGTTTTAATTATTTTGTTTAGGCCGGGAAAAAATCAACATAAAAAAACAAGAAAGATAAACTCATGAATTTTGAAATTCCCGCAAATTTTGACCTGATCCAGAGGTTCATCGGTCCACCGATAGAAGGAAGAAGAAAACCGCCAAGAAACGACATAACGCTGGTCGACCAGAGGCTACTGATGATGGAGATATAGCTCCGAAACTGCAGTCTAGAAGAAAAAAGATATGAGGTGAGGTAATAAAATCATTATTTTAATTCTTAAATTAAACCTCATAGTGTTTTTTCCCTGTGAAAGTTAAAGAAAAATATATGCCTAACTGAAATTCGAACCTAGACCTTTAGTTTTATATGCTAATGCTCTAACCATCTGATCTATCATAGGCCTCCAATATAAATGCAAATTTTTCTCTTATACATTTTAATTCCCGAGCACTAATTGCTACGAACTGTTGTATTGACACAAAAATAATTTGACCTTCAATGAGAAATGTTAAATTTATAATAAAAATATCGAAAGGACAATAATCACAAATAGAAATGAGTTGCACAAAGAAATTAAAAATGCACTCAATTCTAGAAATTCATGTTATTATATATTATAGGGACTCAAGTCATCCCAACTTCTTTTAAAAAATATTAAACTGAAAATATATAAAAACTGTTATTCTACCAGTTATATTATATGGATGCAAAACATGGGCTCTTAATTTAAAGGAGGAGAAGAGATTACAAGTATTTAAGAATAAAGTTCTTAGGAAAATTTTTGGACCAAGGAGAGATGATCACACAGGTGAATGGAGAAAACTACATAACAGTGAATGACATGGTCTTTATAGGAAGCCAGATGTAATAAGAACAGTTAAGTCTCCTAGACTGCAATGGGCAGGACATGTGGCACATATGGGGGATGAAAGAGGTGTATGGAAGCTTACTGTAGGAAAACCAGAGGGAAATCGCCCAGTTGGTGGGAGAATAAGATTATCCATGATTTGAGGGAAGTAGATTAATACAGGGAATGATTGAAAACATTAGCTCAAGATAGGAATGTATGTAGAGCTTATGTCTGCGTGGCCATGAACATATGGGTTCGATAGAGCCAGTGAGCTAGTTTAAGAGGAAAATTTGCATTTAGATAGGAGGCCTAAGACAGTTCAGAAGGTTAGACCATTGCCATATAAAGCTGCAGGTCCTGGGTTCAAACCCCAGTGTAGGTGTACATTTTTCTCTTCAAATATAATTTTTCCGTCAGTGAGAATTGTTAAATTTATAATAAAAAACATCAAATTAATTCAGAAACCAGTTTCCCAAAATTTTACAATTTTATACTTATTAGTGTTTGGAATGAAGTATCTTTCTAAATTATATTTTAAGAAAATTAGTTTTTGAAAAAAAAATGGAAGAATACACAGGATTCTACAACTTCAATGTACATACCAATATTACGTAAAAAGAAAAATGAAAATTTTTAAAATTCATTTTTCGGAATGTCGTTTTGTGCAACGATTTTGTGACATACGAAATAAAGACGAACGGGTCATAAAGATCACATACCACTGTCGACTTCTCACTATATTCAAAATTATTCATCACAGTATTGGTAATACTGTAAATAAACAGCATTTCCAGTCTGAACTGAGTATGAAATTTACTCAAAAAGAAGTTTTCTTTTAATCTTTGGTACACCAATATCCCACCCTTTCTATTAACAACAGTTTTACATGAAAATATAATTTCAAATTAAGAAACTGGAAGCCAAAATGATGTATCTCAGAACTTTCTGGCAGTGGTTCTAATTATATTGTTATGCACTCAACTTTCCGATGTGATTTTCGGTCTTCCTAACACTGGATCTTTATTGTCCTTAAAAAATCTGACATAACAATTACTTTTGCACTGTTAGGATATTTTTAAAACAAATTTGTTAATATAATAAATTTGGGAATTTTTACATTGAGGTTTTCTTAATAAGAATCAAATGAACCGTGTTTCTTCCTACCTCATACATCTATGTTTTTTTTAACACAGAACTGCAGTATCAGGAAATACATCATTCCCATCATCAGCTGTTTTCACGACTCATAAAAAATCAAAAACATAGATGTACGAGGTAAGAAGAATTCACAATTCATTTGATTCTTAATTAAATTTGTACCTGTTGTGGTAGTTCTCAACAAATTATATTTGTATAAAATATTTAGCTAGGCCTTTCAGAACTGGCTCCATTTTCACACTGTTCTTTGGTACTGGAACAAATATATTGTATAGTGGGTTGATCTGGTAGGGCATGTTCTCGTTCATCAGGTTATTGTTTCTTGTTTACTTCATAATTTCTATTTCTTCTAAGATGTTTATTTTCCTGTTGTCATTTTCTCTATGCATTATTGAGAGAAAACGATAACAGGAAAATAAACATCTTAGAAGAAATAGAAATTATGAAGCAAACAAGAAACAATAATCTGCTGAACGAGAACACATCCTACCAAATCAACCCACTATACAATATATACATTAAGGGAGGTGATTGGGTGAAAAATTGAGCATTTGAGATCAAAATCGACATTTTTTTGGTACTAAAAATAGCCTTTACTCTAATGTATATGTTGGCAAAGTTTCATAAGCCTATGGCGCTTCTAAGTGCCCTAAATTACGTCAGAGTAAAAGGCTGCACCAGTTAAATGCCACCAGCATGCAAATCTTTAAAACTTGTTTTCCCACACTTTTATCTTCACTGCATTTTTGTACAGTCAAAATTGAATGGAATTCGGAAATTTTGTCCTAGAAGGTTCAAATTTTTACTGCATGTCCTAAAAACAATAGGTAACAAAGTAGTGCATGAGTTTCATGATTGAAGTAGTATTTTAAGAAATAAAAAATAAAATATATGCAATTATTAATTTTTTTTGTAATTCCATGCATGAGGTACAATATTTTTTTTCTCCCTTTGTATTCACATTATTCCGATTGAGGGTCTTTCCACTTTTCAGCGGTTGCCCTTTTTACCAGCCGGCTGCTGGCCCTTCACATCCACATGTGTCAATCACAGAGGTAGATGATCAACAGCCAGTGTAGGGGTGACATGTGGTTAGCATGTCGAGTCCCCCAGCCGTTATAGCTGGTTCCTCAACCTGGAGCCGCTACTTATTGTAGCTACCCAATTGCCTCACGATGCTGGGTGGGCACCGGTCCCATACTGGCCGAAATACCATGAGAAAATTTCTTCCCCCATGGAGACTCGAACCAGCGCAAGTCCCGTAGCTCTGCACCAAGGCTTCCTACCTTAACCGCTCGGCTACGGCGCGGGACGTATTCACATTATAAGAATTCTAATGCATGATGTTTTTCTAAATATTTTAGGGGTCCTGTAAAAAAAATCAGACTTTTACTAAAAAATTGTGGAACTCATTTAAGGTAAGACGGTAGGCCAAAATTTGAAAAAAAAAAATCAATTTTTTTCATAATTAAATAGTCTGTTCTTTTCTGAACATTTCTGTATATGATTTTTTACTGATATCCAATTATAAGTGTGTTAATTAATTTTTTAAAAACAGTTGACAGGTGTCGGCCTGTAATATATTATACTTTAAACCTTGTTTTCTCGAAAGTAAAAATTTTCGAACATTTGCCCCATTATCTCAGGAACTATTAGAGATATTTACATGATTTTTTTACAGGCTGTAAACTAGTTATACTAAAGCTATGGAACCATAATCATGATGAAGGCCGTTGGACGTCAGTTGTGAACGTGACGCAGCATTGACAATGTCACAAATTACGTGAAGAAACCCAGGGTCTGCTATGATTTATGAAGTATGAGGTGAGTGAAATAATAAAAAATAAACAATATTAAAGAACCTCATAGTGTTATTTCCTATCTACATAACTTAATAAAACTGAAGTTGTCTGCAAGCCATTTGCTCTCTTGCATTCCAATAACAGAGATTTTAAAACTGAATGAAGGATAAACAGAGAAAAAAAAAATTATCCTAATCCTCATTAAAATTATTATTTATTATTCAAAATTTATAAACCCTGTTTCACCTAAGGTATGTTAGAGTTATAGTTTGTGCCAAAGTTGTGATACATTATATAATTTTATCTAAAACTTATTTATAAACACATTAAAAAGTTTGTAGTTTTTAATTTTTGTCGAAAGCACTTCTGTAATGGGTGGTTCACTTAAACAGGTGGTGTTACTTTTAAGACAGTTTATTTCATACCTTTAATTCCAGAACAAAGGGCAATCAAAGATAATATGTTTAACACTTTGGCTGCTAATACTACAATCACAACTTGCATTCTCTCTGATGTTGAATCTCTGGAGGTATTGGCCAGTGAGGAATTGAATTGTATTGTTGAAATTTGGAGCTATTAATACCAAATCATCTGCAAACAGCAGGGAGTCTATTTTTAGGTTTTATTAGTTTGAATAGAACAATGTCTTATCTGTAGCCCTATATCCATGTATATCATAAAGAGCAAGGATGGGAGGTCACATCCTTGTCTTATGCACTTATTAATTTCAGTCCATTCTGTTTGTGTGTTATTGATTCAAACTGAAATAAAATTTGTTTTATAGATATTGTATACATTTAAAATTTGCTATTGTGGAAGATTTTCAGCTAAAATTTCCAACATTTTGTATTATGAAACCATCTTTAGTCCAAAAGAACAGAAGATTACAGCTTTATAAGGTTCTTGCAAGATCAGTATTAAGGTATGGTAGTAAAGCATGGGCAATATAAAGAAGGGATGAAGGCCAAATAACAGAAAATTAGATGTGATTTATGCACCATACAGCAGACTATACCATAAAAGAAATGGTTATATTATGGAAGAGTTGGATGTAGAACCCATTTTCCATCATATACAAAACTACCAGAACAACTAGAAAGCCCATCCTCAACGAATACCATCTCACAGAATTCCAAATGCTATGCTGCATTACTACCCCCAAGGCAAAAGATCGCTGGGGTGTCCAAAAAATTGCTGGATGAAAAATTCCTCTTTGAGATCGTAACAGGCCACATGACGTAATACTTGCATGCATGATGATGATGAAATTTGGAACAAAGTGTTTGGATTTTATTCTGTCATAAATACTCGGAAAGAACAGCTATTGTTAATTAAGTTATGTAGATAGCTATTGTTAATATTTAATTTTAGGAAGTTATATTTTGAGGTTATTTTAATTATATTATTTTTGGTCTGGACATCTTACCTCAATATTAATGTTGATTTGTTCTTCTGGTCTGGGAAAGCTGACGATAAAACAGAATTGTTTTGAAACATGTCCAAGAACAAATCAACATTAATATTGAGGTAAGATGTCCAGACCAAAAATAATATAACAGCTATTGTGTTAAATCAATAAGATTACAAAGATCAGTTGTGATCGTGGTGTTGCATCGAGAATGTCACAAATGCAGTGACAAAACCTGGGCCTTCATAGAAGTCAAGAAATACAAGGTGAGTCAAAAAACAACTCAAAATTAATTAACATAAACTCATAGTGTTATTTCCTACCTACATAACTTAATCAAGTAAGGAATTAACTATATATAGATGTTTGTAGAGGCAAAGAACATGCTTAAAATAATATAATACTCAGATCCAGTGATAGGAACTAATTTAAAATCTTAACACAATCTTTTTTTTTTGTGAAAAAGACATTATCTACAGGTCATCCTTCATTACAGTTGAAAGGATATAAAAAATTAAATAAAATTCTCATTTTAGGGAAAGGGGGGTAAAGTACATTTTATAATACTTAAATATCTCAACTTTCCTTTTGGAAATAACAAGCACGTTCAGTCCATGCACTATAAATCAGCAGTTATGTTTATAACACTGCATACAAGACCAGACTTATTATAAATATAAAACTGAGCTCTTACTATACAGTTTATAATTGACTGGTGTACCACTTGTGTTAACATCTACATCCTGACAACTTCTCATGCTAATACCCGGCGTGCACTGCTACGTCCAAATAAATTAAATATGTTAAATTTAATTTTGGGAAGTAAACATTCTTTTATTTAGAAACAGGTTTATAATGTAATAAAACATCTTCCTGTGCTCAAAGCTTTTTAAGTTTTTATCTTCTTTCTCCATTCTTCTCTATCTTCTCATTTCCGATTGAGGGTCTTTCCAGTTTTCAGCGGTTGCCCTTTTACCAGCCGGCTGCTGGCCCTTCACATCCACATGTGTCAATCACAGAGGTAGATGATCAACAGCCAGTATAGGGGTGACATGTGGTTAGCATGTCGAGTCTCCCAGCCGTTATAGCTGGTTCCTCAACCTGGAGCCGCTACTTATAGTAGCTACCCAATTGCCTCACGATGCTGGGTGGGCACCGGTCCCATACTGGCCGAAATACCATGAAAAAATTTCTTCCCCCATGGAGACTCGAACCAGCGCAAGTCCCGTAGCTCTGCGCCAAGGCTTCCTACCTTAACCGCTCGGCTACAGCACAGGACCTTCTCTATTGCCATTACAATTCTTCCAGACCTAGCACCCTAATACCTCTTCTTACATCATCCATCCATTTAAATCTAGGTCAACCTCTCTTTCCTTTCCCAGGTGGAATCCATCCCAAAACTTGTCTGGGTAATCTTTTCTCTGGCATCCTACGTATATGGTAAACATTATGCGGTAATTTTTATTATTCATTTCATACATCTCAATGATGGATAAATTATATTTGAAGAGAAAAATATATGCTCAGACTGGGGTTTGAACCAAGGACCTTTTGCTTTCTATGTGAATACTCTACCAACTGAGCTACCTGAGAAACTCTAATCTAAATGAAAATTAACAGTGTATATAAGAGAAAGATTTAATCCTCTTTCTCTAGTGCATGCACGGGATTTATAAGCAACTGCTGCTTATGTGGTACGTCACCAAGCGAAGGTTTCGGGCCACAAGGCTTGGAATAATTTACAAGCCACTCGGCCTGTAATTTTCTGTTTCAAGCAAAAGCTTGCAGCTGCCATAATTTGGCTCGCATACAATCTATAGTATATACACACTTATTAAGATTTTATAAAAATATTCATTAGTAAAAAAAGCAAGATAAAAACAGGACATTAGCACACCATGAGCCCTTAGATGTGAACCCAAATAAATAAGGGCAATGTCAGAGTTTTAGTTCAATGGTACTATACATATTTTGCTTAAGGTAACAAATTTGAAGATTTATTTTAATATATGAAATCTGATCTGAGTGAGATACATTTGGTAATTAAATAACATTAATAAATAAGATGAGTCTATTGAATGTTACTTCCATAAAAGTTGAGTTCTTTTAGGACATGTTTCAAAACAATTCTGTTTTATCGTCAGCTTGTCCAGACTGTTCATTTATAAGCTGTTGGACCTGGATATTGACTCCTACTCCATAGTTTGATTGTCCAAATAACTAGCACATCAAATCCCTCTCCCTGGGAATTTCAAAATTCATGATTCTATCAATGGCAAAAGAAGCTTTTAACAAGAATAGAAGCATTTCCTGCAGATCTTTGGCAAAAAAAAATTACGAAAGAGTGAAGTGCTTTGTGTGGAGTGTAGCATTGTATGATACAGACACTTGGACATTACAACTGAATGAGGAAAAGTGACTGGAAGCTTTTGAGAAAGATATGGAGAAGGATCGAGCATATAAAATGGACAGACATAATAAAAAATAAAGATATGCTAGACAGAATGGGTGAAGGAAGAACAATACTGGAACTCATAAAGAAGAGGAAAAGAAATTGGATTGGTCACTGGCTAAGAAGAAACTGCCTGCTGACGGATGCCCTAGAAGGAATGGTCAATGGAAAGAAAGTTAGAGGCAGGAAAAAACATCAAATGATAGATAATCTTAAAATAAATGGTTTGTATGCAGATACAAAAAGGAAGGCTGAGTTAAGGAAAGAATGGTGAATGCTGAGTTTGCAGTGAAAGACCTGCTCTTGGGCAGAACACTGTGTATGTACGTATGTATCCCTGTTCTTTTGAATGTATATCTTCTCCTGATGGTGAGTTCTTTAGTATTTTCTGTTTAATAATTTGGTCTTCACACTGATTTATATTTTTCTGACCAAACGAGAGCAGCTACTGCAATTTTGTTCACAAAAAGATGAAATTTATTAGAACACCAAATTATTAAAACAGTTAGAAAATACTAAAGAACTTCACCATTTGGGAGAAAATCTACATCTAGAAGAACAAGGACAGAATCATTAATTTTGAAATTCCCGAGGACAGGGATTTGATATGCAAATTCTTTGGGCCACCAAAAGATGGAGTAGGAGTTGACATCCAGGGCTGACAACATAAAAATCAACAGTCTGAACAATCTGACAATGAAACACAAGTGTTTTGAAACATGTCCTAAAAGAACTCAACTTTTATGAGATAAGAAACCTCACCTAATTTATTAAGAAGTACCTCATAGTGTTACTTCCTGTTGTCATTTTAAAAGTAACATTAATAATTTTAATAAAAAAGAATCCTAAATGTAAATATATGTCAAGAGTTTTCTATAATGTAAAAATGTAAACACAAGTGGTACAACACTAGATTATAGACCATGTATTTGGCCCCCCAAGACTGGAAACAATTTTCTACAATAAAAATTTGACATTTCTGTCTAAAGGGACCTTTTTAAGGAAAGTCATTGAGACCAACACACGAAATGCCCCATGGCACACAAAAAAGACTAGTTTCCATTTATTTGACATAACCCGTCTTCTCCGAGAAGAAGACTGGCATGTCAGGAACTGTCCACATCACAGCACTACGAGCCTGACCCACGCACGCATTCTGCTGTTTCGAGCTGGTATCATTGGCAGTTGCCGTGGGTCTTGTCTCAGCTACAGGCTTGCTTCTGGGAAGCTGAACAGCGTGATGGGGAAGTGCTTGATGTGCGTCTGCCACTGCGCAGACAACTGGAAGAACTTCACTCCGGACCACTCTGTTCCATCTATACTCACTGTCAACACACATCAAACATAATTTAAAATGAAGAAAAATTATTGAACTGGGATTTGAATCCTTGACCTCTCGTTCTCCGTACAAGTGTGCTATCCAATTACACCATTCAAACGACAATACAAACATTAACATTTCAATTTATACAATTCTCTTTAATGAATAAGTTGGAGAAAATGCTTTAAAATCTCACCTCATTAAGTTGTGTGTCTTCACGATACCGGTTTCAAAAGTATAGTTTTACTTCCGTCTTCAGTCAAACCTAGTTTGAGATGTTAAAGCATTTTCTCCAACTCATTCATTAATGTAAATACCTCATAGTGTTTCCTCCCATTGTAATTTTGATTATATGATCCTCATTCGTCAGAAAGGCTAATAACTGTTGCTACCATCACGTCAACTGACAGCTTCTATTCAGAATTATTTTTATTGAGAATTTATACATTACTTTTTAGCGGTAAAGCTTTATATATATGCAATGTTTTTATTTCAATTAACATTTTCCAATCCTGGATAGAATCTAAGTTAAGAAAGAAAAATTAATGTTTGAACCAGGATTTGAACCCTGGACCTCTCATTCTCTCCCTCTATCCAAGAATGGAAAATGTTAATTGAAATAAAAACATCAAAAATATGAAGCTTTACCGCTAAAAAGTAATGTATAAATTCTCAATAAAAATCATTCTGAATAGAAACCGTCAGTTGGCGTGATGGTAGCGACAGCTATTAGCCTTTAGACGAATTGTATAAGTTGAAATAAATGTTAATGTTTGTATCGTCATTTGAATAGTGTAATGTGACAGCACACTCGTACGGAGAATGAGAGGTCCAGGATTCAAATTCCGGTTCAAACATTAATTTTCTTTCTTAAATTAGATTTTATCCAGACCTGGAAAATGTTAATTGAAATTAAAACATCGAAAACACATCAAACATATTTACATTCTTCATATACCATTTCAATATATGCTACCAATCCTTTGATATATGGTGTAATATAGACACAATGGATTTAAAATTTAAAAAAATATTTTTCTTGCATAGAGATAGGCATTCCAAATTGATTTAATATACAGAGTGATTCAGAAATATGGTTATACGTTTGATCGCATTTTGTGACGAAAATATTATTATTAGAGGAAATATGATGTTATCATTGGAAAGGGAATCCTTCAAATTACAACAATAGAACAAAACAAAACAAATCACTGCTCAAGTGCAGCTTGGCAGGTTGATTTTTGTGGGCTAGTGTCGAACGCCTCCACAATTCTCTTCATTGTTTCTGCATCCATGCTAATGCGAGGCCTTCCAGGAGGTTTGATTCTGCATCCTTCCCATTTCCAGCAGTCTTTTCTCCACTTCCCCACAGTCGATGGCTGCAATGCTACGTTAAACTCACGTCTTGCCCGTCTTGCAGCCTCACGATCATTAGCATACATTATTACCCATGCAGCAATTGTAATTTGCTGTTGCATATTCAACGTCATTTTGACTAATGATGTAAGTTCTACACTGTTTTGTTTTATTCCATTTTTGTAATTTGACAACGGTAATTTCATATTTCCTGTAATGGTAATATTTTCATCACACAATGCAATCAAACGTGCAGCCATATTTATGATTCACCCCGTACTAGTTTATATGGCTTTGGAAAGGAGATAATATTAAATAAGTTAAAGAAATTCAAGCAACAAAAATATTAAAATATTTTAAAGTAAACTTAACTTATATAACTCTATATCACATTTAAAATTTAAATTAAAATCCTTCATACCTCACCTCACATCCAGTCTTCTAATTATAACTAAACTACTATAGGGTTCTGCCCGAGGGCAGGTATTTGCAATCATAGCATTTTCATACTATGCTTTGCAGCTTTACTAGGGGATTTTAGGTGTGGTAGCTTCCCATTGCTTTCTACACCAGTGAAATGATGATGATGGCCAGATAATTTTTAGGGACTGTTGGGCCCTAAAGCTTCCTAACATTTGTCTTACATGTGAGGAAAAATCCCAAAAAAACCTCACCCAGGAAGCCTGTCCCGAATGGGAGCCGAACCTGGGCCCGCTGCGTGACAAAGCAGCATGCTACCTCAAGACCACAGCGATGGACATTTTTAATTATACTGGTTTCAAAATCTAGGTGGTTTCATCTTCAGTAATATCTCGGCCCATTGGCACCAAAAAATGAACACAGTGTCAATAGGATAATTAAAATCAACAAAAATGGCAAAATTGAAGGAGAAAACAGATCAGGAATTTACCAGATCAAATCAGAGTTATTTTAAGCTACAATCAAAGAGAAATTTAAACATTAGAACTAAAGAACACACAAGAAATGTTAAAAAGGGAGAAGCAGAAAAATCAGCAGTAGCAGCTCACGTTTGGACAGAAAAACACAAAATAGATCTAAATACAAAATTATTAAAACAGTTAGAAAATACCAATGGACTCACAATATGGAAAAAAATCTACATACAGAAGAACAAGGAGAAAATTATGAACTTTGAAATTCCCGGAAAAAGGAGCCTCATTACAAAGTTCTTTGAAATGCAGATCCAGGGCCGACAACATGAAGAAAAGAATAAACCAGTTTGTGACAAGCTGAAGAAGGAGCAATAGGCTTTGAAATTATTGTCCAACAAAACAAACATATGAGGTAAGAATGTTAAAAAATACAAACTCAATTATTAACATAACATCGGTCGAGATATTACTGAAGATGAAACCACCTAGATATTTTGAAACTGGTTTAATTAGAATACTGGATATGAGGTGAGGCATAAAGAATTTAAATTAAACCCCATAGTGTTTTTCCTATAAAAGTTCAATTTAAATAACTGTGCTTAAAGTTTCCTGTGAGAAGGATAAATTTTACTGAATTTAAAATTCAAAGCAATATAAATACTTCTAACATTCAATGTAAAGCACCATTGAGGTTATGTAATAAAATGTTAAAATATTAAAATGCTTACCTGATATATTAGTCGTTCTCAACTAAATTAAATTTCTGTTTAAAAACTTTGTATTGTATTGTATTGTAAGTCTATGTTTTCCCTTTACAGAGATTAAGGTGTTCTCCCCCTACAGGGAAGAATTTGAACCATACTAATTTAGTTACACTTGTTTTCGTATAGATGTCATTTTGAGTGGTCCGTGGTCAGCATTCCACCTCATACTGACATCTAGGAAACCAAGGTAGTACTAGGACGGGAAATTTCGGTAAATTTTGCATAGAGGCCTTTTCATTCAGGCTTAAGGATTTTTTACGAGCCTGAAAATCTTCATACTCGGGACCCACGGCTTAATGTCCCTCCCAGAGGACTTGCTCCTTGGATTTTTCTGTTCTAAAAAATCCATCGACCTGGCCGGGTTTGAACCCGCGACCCTTGGGACCAGAGGCAAGGAACATAACCACTAGTCCACCGCGTGTCAAGTGGTTAAAACTATGAAGAATCATGTTCCATCTTCTACATTATAAGTAACTAACTAACTAACTAACTCACTCACTGCCACTATCAAACCCATAGGTTCATGGTCAGGCAGACATAAGCTCTCCATACATCTCTATCCTGAGCTAATGTTTTCTTAATCTTAAATCTCTGAAAGTTCTTCACCAATTGCTTTGAAATTTTTACACAACGTTTCATTTGAATACTTGCATGTTTATATACCTACTAGTTTTCCAATCATTCCCTGTATAATCTTCTACTTTAGTAAGCGACTACAATCTCATTGGAGTTTTGGCCTCCTCAACAATTTTCCTCCATCTGGATTTATCCTGGATACAGACTGGCCAATTTCCAATTTTCATCTCCAATATATCTTTTATAACATCATTCTGCTATCTGTTTTTTTTTTGGTGTCAAGCTGTTCTGGTGCATAATGGTTTCCATTTGTGTATTCTTCTTACAAACTTGTCTTCCTGCATTCTATTTATATGTCCAAACCAGCGCAGTCTTTGAGCTTTAATGTGGTTTATTATATTTTTATTTTGTATTAGATTATTTAATTCAGATAAATAAATTAATGAGTCATTTTAACATCTTACCTCATATTTCATGCTTTATCAAACACGGTAACTATAGTTTTCAAATGATCTTGTCATTCATTTTCAACCGCCATTATGACTACCAGATATTCGTTGGAATCTCCCTCTATAACGTTGCCATCTGGTGTTGTTTTGACGAACTTCGAGATATCGTTGCCATCTGGTATTGATTTGATGAACTTCGAGATGAGGTCACGTTCATCCGGAATGTCGAAATTCATAGATTTAAATTGCAGCACATAGTTTGTTGGAAGGTCATAGAATTGAAAAAGAAGCTAAACTTCTAAAACATTTGGAAAAACCTTTGGACTTGACAGTTTGGGAGAAAATATTTATACAGAAGAACAAATTTAAATCTATGAATTTCGACATTCCGGATGAACGTGACCTCATCTCGAAGTTCATCAAATCAATACCAGATGGCAACGATATCTCGAAGTTCGTCAAATCAACACCAGATGGCAACGTTATAGAGGGAGATTCCAACGAATATCCGGTAGTCTTAATGGCGGTTGAAAATGAATGACAAGATCATTTGAAAACTATAGTTAACGTAATAATAAATTAATGAGTCATTTTAACATCTTACTTCATATTTCATGTTTTTCAAACACGGTAACTATAGTTTTCAAATGATCTTGTCATTCATTTTCAACCGCCATTATGACTACCGGATATTCGTTGGAATCTCCCTCTATAACGTTGCCATCTGGTGTTGATTTGACGAACTTCGAGATATCATTGCCATCTGGTGTTGATTCGATGAACTTGGAGATGAGGTCACGTTCATCCGGAATGTCGAAATTCATAGATTTAAATTTGTTCTTCTGTATAAATATTTTCTCCCAAACTGTCAAATCCAAAGATTTTTCCAAATGTTTTAGAAGTTTAGCTTCTTTTTCAATTCTATGACCTTCCAACAAACTATGTGCTGCAATAACTGATTTTTCAATTTCAATATCAACGAATATCCGGTAGTCATAATGGCGGTTGAAAATGAATGACAAGATCATTTGAAAACTATAGTTACCGTGTTTGAAAAACATGAAATATGAGATATATATACAGTCAATATGCCCATTTCACCAATAAATGTTTAAAATGGTCAACAAGTTTCTACAGCCAAGCTGTCATTCTCAAGACCAGATATTGACTGAGTCAATATCTGGTCTTGAGAATGACAGCTTGGCTGTAGAAACTTATATTTGAAGAGAAAAATTTTCGCCTAGACCGGGACTCGAACCCGGGACCCTTGGCTTTCCGGGCCAAGTGCTCTACCAACTGAGCTACCGAGGCGAGTTACGATCTAGACGCAATTAATAAAATAAAAAAAATCGTCTGTAGAAACTTGTTGACCATTTTAAACATTTATTGGTGAAATGGGCATATTGACTGTATATATATTTTAATATTGTATCACCAAGAAGATCAATTGTGTATTAAATGAAATATGAGGTAAGATGTTAAAATGACTCATTAATTTATTAATTAAGAACCTCATAATGTGTTTCCCAATTTTAACTTTGAATGAGTATAGTTAACGTGTTTGATAAAACATGAAATATGAGGTAAGATGTTAAAATGACTCATTAATTTATTAATTAAGAACCTCATAATGTGTTTCCCAATTTTAACTTTGAATTTAATTCAGAGTTCATTCGTATGTGCCATCGCTTCCTCTAATTGGTCCAAAAATTCTCCATAAGATCTTCCTTTGTTTATGAGACTCCTTCAGTACCCATGTTTCACAGCCATAAGTTACAATCGGTCTTATTACTGTATTATACAGTTTAACTTTAGCTAATCTGGAGACAAGTTTACTTTTGAATAGTATTCTATTTGCATAGTAAGCTTGCCCTGTATAATCTACTTACTTCAAATCATAGTTAATGTTATTCTCCCACCTACATTCTCGCTCTACCAACATCTTCTGCATTATATACATAATAACTGAGTGAACATATGTAACTTATCATACCTTTGAGAGGAACACTGTGAGTTTTTGCGGAACAGATGAGTCTTGAAACTCCCTCAACCACTTGACTCTTAGGCTCACTTTCCTTTTCCTTTTCTTTCTTCTTTCCCAAACGCATGACTAAAAAATTAATAATAATCAATTATTACAACAACTAAATTCTCTATGCCTTTTTAAAATACAGCTCTAATTTTAATTTGACATGGAACACTAATTGCAATTATTGCAATTACCCAACTTATAAAAATATACAGAGTTACTATATTCAGCTATTGGTACACGATAATCTATATAAATAAAAATGTAGATTATATTTGAAGAGAAAAATTTTTGCCTAGACTGAGACTCGAATCCGGGACCTTTGACTTTCCGGACCAAATGCTCTATTAACTGAGCTACCGAGGCGAGTTGTGATTTATATATAAAATTTTTCTCTTATATACGTTGTAATTCCCTCGCACCAATTGCTTTGAAACCTTTGTTTCCATCTTTGCAAATGGCGGCTTCTTAGTTAAGAAGACATTTATTGGGAATTTAACACTACTTTATAAAGCCAGTAGAGCTTCTACTGAAGTTTTTATTATTAAACACTTCTCACTGAAGGATAAATTATATTTGAAGAGAAAATTTTATCCTTCAGTGAGAAGTGTTAAATTAATAATAAAAATATCAATAGAAGCCCTACTGGCTTTATAAAGTAGTGTTAAATTCCCAATAAATGTCTTCTTAATTAAGAAGCTGCCATTTGCAAAGATAGAAACAAAGGTTTCAAAGCATCTGGCATGA
Source organism: Diploptera punctata (assembly GCA_030220185.1). Taxonomy (NCBI): domain Eukaryota; kingdom Metazoa; phylum Arthropoda; class Insecta; order Blattodea; family Blaberidae; genus Diploptera; species Diploptera punctata. The sequence continues at coordinate 968,236 of JASPKZ010010265.1, read as the reverse complement.
GGGAATTACAATGTATATAAGAGAAAAATTTGTGTCTAGATCGCAACTCGCCTCGGTAGCTCAGTTGGTACAGCATTTGGCCTGGAAAGCCAAAGGTCCCGGGTTCGAGTCTCGGTCTAGGTGAAAATTTTTCTCTTCAAATATAATTTATCCTTCAGTGAGAAGTGTTAAACTAATAATAAAAATATCAAAAAGTAGATGTTCGTTTATTCAAAATCTTAAATCTCTGAAAGTTCTTCACCAATTGCTTTGAAATTTTTACACAACGTTTCATTTGAATACACGCATGTTTTTATACCTACTAGTTTGATTAACCAGCATTGCTCGGGAATCTACTTATTCCGATGTTTTTAATTAATTGCTATATGCGAAGTTTGATTATGATTAAATAAAAATTGGTGCTGCTAGAGTGTTAACAGACTATAGGATTGCGAGCAATATCCTGCTGCCTCTTATGATAGAGAATCTGATGTTGCCCGGGAATCTACTTATCCTGATCATCTTGGTATCAATGAGCTGAAAGACAAAAATGGTTATTGTGAGCCATCCATAAAAGATAGACATATGCTGTCGCAGACTTTTCTGTAGAATTTTTTGAGATATTCAATTCTGTATATATTAATTTCCCTCCATGGTATCTTTACCTTGTCGTGGTGGAGTGGCTTGCGTGCTTAAATGATCCTGAGAGCTATGCCGGCGGTAGCATTGCTGCCGATAGGGTTACCCATGCCGGACTGGTCGATGGTGATAAGCCAGACGAAAAAAGTACCTTGGGCGAAAGAGTGACGATCTTTCACCGTAAAAATACAACCGTCAAGAAATGCGGACATGGGTTCTACTGGGGTAAAATTTTCCGGAGGTCAAATAGTCCCCCATTCGGTTCTCCGGGCGGGGACTACTTCAGGGAACCCATGCCAAAGGCTCAAACACAGGGACATGTTCCTAGGGACATGGAATGTTAGGACTTTATACAATAGCGGGGCACTAGAGATATTAACGCAGGAATTGGATAAATCGCCCTTGGATATAGTCGCTTTACAGGAAGTTAGGTGGCCAGGAGAAGGTAGTCAGGAATCAGGAAGCTTTGCATTATACTATGGGGGTGCAGAAAGACCTGCATTTGGAACGGGTTTTTTAGTCAGAAGGAGGATCCTATCCGCTATCCGAGATAGCAAATTTGTTAGTGATAGGATATCATACATAATTCTAAAGGGTAAACGACATGATTTTATAATTGTAAATGTACATGCCCCCACAGAAGATAAAGATGACAAGATCAAGGATGAGTTCTATGAAGAATTAGAATGCTTATTTGATAGCCTTTCACGATATCATATAACAATTGTCTTAGGAGATTTTAATGCAAAAGTGGGGCGGGAAGATATATTCAAACCAACAATAGGCAAATTCAGTCTTCATGAAGATAGTAACGGCAATGGGGTTAGATTAGTCACATTTGCCACATCGAAGAATCTCATTGTTAAGAGCAAAACATTTCAGCATAAGGATATTCATAAATACACCTGGACGTCCCCAGATGGAGAAACTTGGAACCAGATAGATCATGTATTAGTGGATAAACGCTGGCACAGTAGCATCATTGATGTTAGATCGGTTAGAGGGACAGACTGCAATTCGGATCATCATCTGGTCAGAGTGAAAATCAGACAACGGCTATCGCTTATGAGAGGAATGAACGCTAAAGATGATTCTGTAAAATATGAATTAAAAAACTTGAAAAATGATGAAATGCGGCAAGAATACCAAATCAAAATTGCTAATAGATTTGAAGTACTGGAATCTTCAGATGACAATGTGGCAAACGAAGAAGAAACTCATATAAATAAAGAATGGGAGGCTATAAGAGATACTATTAAATTGTCAGCATCAGAAAGCATTGGTTGTTTAAAAAAGAGGCAAAACAAGAAATGGTTTGATGAGGAATGTGTCGACATTGTATAGAAAAGAAAGCTAGCAAATATGAAATGGTCACACGAGCCAAATGAGGTAAATTTAGAGCAAATGGGTAGTGTTAGACGGGAAACCACCAAGTTACTAAAGAGTAAAAAGAGGGAATATTTGAGAGAGAAGATAAATGATCTTGAAATGAATGCAAAAAATATGAACATTAGAGAATTATATCAGGGAATTAGTATAGAGAAGAAAGGGTTTCAGGATAGAACAAACATAATTCGGAATGAAAATGGGGATATGATTCCAGATTCTAGGAGTATATTAAATAGATGGAAAGGTTACTATAATCAGCTATTAAATATACATACAGAACAGGACATTGAGGAGGATAAGTTACAGACAACAGAAATGCTAGTCGCAGACCCAAGTGCATTAGAGGTTGAAATGGCGATTGAAAAATTGAAGATGTATAAAGCGTAAGGTTCAGATGAGATCCCAGCAGAACTGATAAAATCAGGGGGAGAAAAATTGATGGACAAGTTACGCTGGTTGCTTAATATGATTTGGAAAAAAGAAGCTCTTCCAGATGAATGGAAGGAATCAATTATCTTACCAATTTATAAGAAAGGAGATAAAACAGATTGCAACAACTGCACGGGCATCTCATTACTTTCAACTTTGTCAAAATTCTAACAAATATATTAGTAAGCAGACTTACTCCCTACATTGATGACATTCTAGGAGATCATCAATGTGCATTTAGAAGAAACAAGTCTACAACAGATCAGATTTTCAGTTTAAGGCAGATTTTAGAGAAGAAATGGGAATATAATGGTACTGTGCATCAACTATATGTAGACTTCAAAAAAGCATATGATTCAATTAAGAGGAAGAAGTTATATAGTATCCTGCTGGAGTTCGAATTCCTAAAAAGTTAGTTAGACTTATACGAATGTGTCTAAATGTCTCAAAGAGTAGGGTGCGTGTAGGCAAACAGTTTTCAGACACTTTTTAAATCCAGAATGGGTTGAAGCAAGGAGATGCACTATCTCCTCTACTATTTAATTTTGTACTAGAGCATGCCATTAAATCTTTAGAGAATGAGGAAGGCTTACAACTCAATGGTATTAATAATCTGTTAGTTTATGCTGATGATGTAGTACTACTGGCCGATAGTGAGGAGATACTAAAGGCCAACACGCACACACTATTGAGTAACACTAAGAAATTAGGACTGGAAGTAAATATCAGTAAAACTAAATATATGGTCACACGTAGAAATTCAGTATATAATGGAAATGGACAGCTAATGACAAATGAGGGAAATTTTGAGGAAGTGGCTGAATTCAAATACCTAGGAACAATAATCACAAATAGGAATGAGATGCACAAAGAAATTAAACATAGGCTCAATTCTGGAAATGCATGCTATTATGCATTGCAGAGACTTTTGATGTCCCAACTCCTTTCAAAAAACGTTAAGCTGAAAATATATACAACTATTATTCTACCAGTTATATTATATGGGTGCGAAACATGGACTCTTACTTTAAGGGAGGAAAGGAGATTACGAGTATTTGAGAATAAAGTACTTAGGAAAATTTTTGGACCAAAGAGAGATGAACAGACAGGTGAATGGGGAAGACTACATAACAATGAACTACATGGTCTTTATAGGAAGCCAGATATAATAAGAACAGTTAAGTCTCGTAGACTGCAATGGGCAGGACATGTTGCGCGTATGGGGAATGAAAGACGTGCATGGAAGCTTCTTGTAGGAAAGCCAGAGGGAAAACGCCCAGTTGGAAGACCAAGAATGAGGTGGGAGAACAACATTAACTATGATTTGAGGGAAGTAGATTATACAGGGAATGATTGGAAAGCATTAGCTCAGGATAGGGATGTATGGAGAGCTTATGTCCGCGCGGCCATGAACCTTCGGGTTCGATAGTGCCAGTGAGTAAGTAAGTAAGTATATATTAATTTTGTGTATTTATTATGGTTTAGGCAGCGTAATCCATTTAAGTGTCCAAAAAGCAACATTTTTAGTGCACCAATGTACCTTTTTGTTTTTTACTCTGGCACTTAGTTTATCCTCACTATAGGTTAATAATATTACATGATCAGCATAAATTAACAGCTTATTAATACCACTGAGTTGTAGGCCTTCTTCATCCTCTAAAGATTTGATGGCATGCTCTAGTACAAAATTGAATAGTAGAGGAGAAAGTTATTCTCCTTGCTTTAACCCATTCTGAATTTTAAAAGTATCCAAAAACTGTTTGCCTATATGCACCCTACTTTTTTGGTATTTACACACATTTAAATAAGCCTAAGTAACTTTCTAGGAATTCCAAACTCCAGAAGGATACTATATAACTTTTCCCTCTTAACTGAATCATATGCATTTTTGAAGTCTACACACAGTGATGCACAGTGACATTATATTTCCATTTCTTTTCTAAAATCTGTCTTTTACTAAAAATCTGATCTGTTGTAGACCTGTTTCTTCTAAATGCACATTGATGACCTCATAGAATGTCATCAATATAAGGAGTAAGTCTGTTTACTAACATATTTGTTAGAATTCCGTAAGAAGTTGAGCATAATGAGATGCCCCTGTAGTTACTGCAATTAGTTTTATCTCCTTTTTATAGATTGGTATGATAATCAACTCTTTCCATACATTTGGAAGAGCCTCTTTTTCCCAAATCATACTAAGCAATTGATGTATCTTCATCATCAATAAGCTAGTGTTTAAAATTCACACATGAATGAATGAGATATCTTACTTTTTTGCTTCTTCTCTTTGGTAGAGTAGCTCATTACAAAATGTTGTGTGGGATGTTCACCAGCCAGAGGCAACCTTTGGACCTGCAGAGAACGGAATGTAGTTTTCACAGTTGATTTTGTTGTGTCACCCTTACTGCTCTTGCCAACTATAGGAGCTTCACTTAATTTACCCGGAATCAACCAATAATCTAACTGTAATTCCATTGGCTCTGATAGTGATTGGTCCCTGGAAACAAACAGACAAGACAATTCAATTATTCATTTCATACATTTTAATGATGGATAAATTATATTTGAAGAGAAAAATATACTATTAAATATTAATAATATTATAAATAATATTAAATAGCTACACATGCATGATCAGAAAAGCACAGAATTCAAACTAAGACCAAATTAGTAAAACAGAAAAATCTAAGGAACTCACAATTTGGGAGAAAATTTACATCTGGAAGAATAAAAAGAAAACCATGAATTTTGAAAAGAAAAAAAAAATTGGAAGTTCATCGGTCAGCCAGCAGAGGGAGCAGAAATCAACTTACAGAATGTACAACCACAAAACAACAATTGGAATGCATCAGAAATGTCGCGCAAAAGCGATGAAACAGTCTGAATAAAAATCAAGAAATATGAGGTGAGTCAAAATAACCAACTCATTAATAAGAAAAAACATATGCTCAGACTGGGGATTGAATCCAGGACCTTTGGCTTTCTATGCCAATGCTCTACCGATTGAGCTACCTATGCACTCCAATCTAAACACAAATTTTTCTCTTCTACATTGTTAATTCCCAAGTGCCAAATTCTATGTACCGCTGCTCGATCATGCAAATGGCGACTTCTTTTTACACGCTTGATATTAGCTTGACCTGTATCTATCTATGTAACGGAATCTTTCAACGCGATTTTCACCCACTTAAAATTATTGGATCGACTTGAAACTTTGTATACTTGTAAAGGACCAATGACAATACAATCATTTCATAATTTTTTTCTAAAATCCTGGCCAGAATCATCAGAAAATCAAAAAAAGTGTCTGTGTAATTATGTAACGGAATCTTTCAACACGATTTTCACCCACTTAGAAACATTGGATCGACTTGAAACTTTGTATACTTGTAAAGGACCCGTGACAATACAATAATTTCACATTTATTTTCTAAAATCCTGGCCAGAATCAGCAGAAAATCAAAATAATAAAAACCGGTTGTGGACTTATCAACTTCTTACTCAATCGTCGTAAGAGCTCAGTTGGTAGAGCAGTGGACTGTAGTGGTATATAATTTCAGTAATCCATAAGTCGCTGGTTCAAATCTGGCCCGGAGGATTTTTTTTTAATAGAGTATTACTTTTAGCTCATACTACAATAGTATTGAATTTAAAGATATTTACATTTTTAACTTATTCTGTAAAATATTAAAACTAAACAATAAAAAAATAAATAATAGCTTAAAAAACTAAAACAACATGCTTTATTAGAAAACTGAACTAAAAAATGGAAAAAAAAAAAAAATAATTTCCAACACATCTAGAATAAAACTAGAGTTATCTACAAAAAAAAATAATTTTGCCATCAAAAGTGTGGGGTGCTTTTTATAGTTTTTATGTTTTCTTCTTAGAGACTATACTTTTACCAATATCTGTTTATTATCAAATATAGAGCACTCCACACTTTTGATGGTAAAATTATTTTTTTTTGTAGATAACTCTAGTTTTATTCTAGATGTGTTGGAGATGATTTTTTTGTTGACCACTTTAATTTTATCCCAAGCATGTTGGAAATTAATTTTTTTTCATTTTTTAGTTCGGTTTTCTAATAAAGCGTGTTGGTTTAGTTTTTTAAACTATTATTTATTTAAGAAGACGTTTATTGGGAATTTAAACATTACTTTATAAAACATTTACTTTGTAAACATGACTTAAGTTAAGAAATTTGAGAAAAAAAAAATTGTAGAATAAAAAGTACACGTGTGTTCTAAATATAATTTAATATTCATAATAACTCATTAATATTTAAGTAAAATTTTATCAATTAATAGAGTTGGAATTTCAATGACTCACTTCATATTTGTAGAAAATTGTTGTTAAATTCATGAATTGGGTTATGTATTTTTGATATTGCCATTTTATTTTTATTCAAAAGTTATGAACTTATGTTGTTTTTCTTGTCTTCTTATGACCTGAGTAGTCTAATTGTCTTAACTTGGATGAAAGAGATTTAGTTAGTGGATTTTTATACCCCTTGCAGTGATAAATAAATATTTTAAATAAATTAATGAGTCATTTTAACATCTTACCTCATATTTCATGTTTTTCAAACACGGTAACTATAGTTTTCAAATTGGATTTGACAGTTTGGGAGAAAATATTTATACAGAAGAACAAATTTAAATCTATGAATTTCGACATTCCGGATGAACGTGACCTCATCTCGAAGTTCATCGAATCAACACCAGATGGCAACGATATCTCGAAGTTCGTCAAATCAACACCAGATGGCAACGTTATAGAGGGAGATTCCAACGAATATCCGGTAGTCATAATGGCGGTTGAAAATGAATGACAAGATCATTTGAAAACTATAGTTACCGTGTTTGAAAAACATGAAATATGAGGTAAGATGTTAAAATGACTCATTAATTTATTAATTAAGAACCTCATAATGTGTTTCCCAATTTTAACTTTGAAATATTTTTAAACATTAATAAACAATGACTTTAGTGGTTTTTGATTAATGTAGCTGAGTAAGTACTTTTAATGGACAATAAAAAACAGGCATAACTTATATGTGCAATTTGTATAATTTGTTTCCTTTTATATTTTGTTAATGTCCCACCTTTTTAAAATTTCCCAGGTTTTTCCTTTAATTTTTTTGTACATGTCCTCTTTTATATTGAAACTATTACGGACCACTCTGTAGTAATATTTTCTATAACAGTTGAAAGAAATACTTAGGTTCATGAATGTGAACAAAGGTAAGTACCTGTATTGTCCTATGTACAAACTGTTGATGTTGGGTGAACTGGGTGGTGTGATACGATCTTTCTTATCCGGGAGAGATACAAGGGAGGGTGGAGAACCCGATAGCTGGGGAACATTTAACTGCGCCTCATCCAAATCTACTGATGCAGACGCTGAGGTTTCAGGTGAACCAAGGCGAACATCCTACAGGAATACAAAGTCATTATTAGACAAATTATTGTTATATTGAGTAAAATGATTATCATTCTTTATACTGTTCAATAACACTTACATTAACAAAGGGAATGAATATTTGGGATGATTCCTCATCAGAACTGAAAACAAAAAAAAGAGTACATGAATTATTCTTAACCAAAATATTTTAAATCATCAAGTTCATAAAACATTTAAATTCATATAAATTTAAATTTAAAATATAAATCTCTAATAAAAAAGGCGAGTCTGTTCATCTTACCTCATAAATTGTGTACTTTTGAACATGTTTCAATATTCATATATTAAAGTTGGGAATTTTTACATTATGAGGTTTTCTTATTAAAAATCAAATGAATAATGAATTCTTCTTACCTCACACATCTATTTTTTTAACACAGAACTGCAGTATCAGCAAACATCATTCCCATCCTCAGCTGTTGTCACAACTGTCGATTCTTCATTATGCCGGTCATTTTCTAAACTACCATCGAGTGTTGATTCGAAGAACTTTATAATCAAATTTGGTTCGTCCAGAAACTCAAAATTCATGGTTCTTATACAGTTTTTTAAAATGTATATATCAGTCCCGTGCCGTAGCCGAGCGGTTAAGGTAGGAAGCCTTGGCGCAGAGCTACGGGACTTGCGCTGGTTTGAGTCTGCATGGGGGAAGAAATTTTCTCATGGTATTTCGGCCAGTATGGGACCGGTACCCACCCAGCATCGTGAGGCAATTGGGTAGCTACAATAAGTAGCGGCTCCAGGTTGAGGAATCAGCTATAACGGCTGGGGGACTCGACATGCTAACCACATGTCACCCCTACACTGGCTGTTGATCATCTACCTCTGTGATTGACACATGTGGATGGGAAGGGCCAGCAGCCGGCTGGTAAAAGGGCAACTGCTAAAAAGTGGAAAGACCCTCAATCGGATATATTTTTCCAGACTGTCAATCCCAAAGTTTTAGATAGATGTTAAAAAAAATTTAGCTTCTTTTTCAATTCTATGATTCTCTAATAAACTAAGTGCTGCTCCTGATTTTTTAATTTAACCATTTTTTATATTTCTAAAGTGTTCTTTTTTGTGAGTGTCCAAATTCCTTTTTGTTTTCCCTATATATACTTTATTGCAATATTTGCAATTAATTTGATGAATTCCAGATTATTTATTATCTGGGGTGTTAACTTTTTTATTAATGAACAGAAGATTACCCAGAAAATTTTTTATGTTTCAATATGCTCATTCATAAGTTAATTATGGGAAATAATATTATGAGGTTCCTCAATTAATGAATGAGTCAATTTTAATCTTACCTCCTACTTCATGTTCTTTAACATGGGAACTGCAGTTTTCATGAGGCTTCCCTCTCATCCTCATCCGATATCATGACCACTGAATTTTCGTTGGAATCTTCATCTATAATGTTACCATCTGATGTTGATTTGATAAACTTCGAGATCAAGTCCTGTTCATTGGGAACTTCAAAATTCATGGATCTAAATTTGTTCTTCTGAATATATATATTTTCCCAAACTGTCAATTCTAAAGGCTTTTTCAAATGTTTTATAAGTTTAGCCTCTTTTCAATTTTATGACACCCCAACAAACTATGAGCTGCAATAGCTGATATTTCAATTCCACCATTTTTAATATCTCTAAAGTATTCCTTTGTGCGAGTGTCCAAATTCTTTTTTGTTTTTCCTATGTATACTTTATTGCAGTCTTTACAACTAATTCCAGATTTTTTACTATCTGGGGTGTTCAATTTCTTATTGATTGATTACCAAGGCTAAATTTATTTATCGGTATTTAATTTTAGGAAGTTATATTTTGAGGTTATTTTAATTATATTATTTTTGGTCTGGACATCTTACCTCAATATTAATGTTGATTTGTTCTTGGACATGATATTGAGGTAAGATGTCCAGACCAAAAATAATATAATTATTTATCGGTGCCAATATAATATTGAATTTCTTGAAATTTAAAAAAAAAATTGTTATGTATTTCAGGATGATAAGTGATTTTCTTGAATTGCTTTCCTTTCTTTAAATCAGATTGCAGGGTTGTGTATTCTTTTAATCTCTTTTGTTGTCTGAATTTATTTCCCATAATTAACTTTTGAAATTAAATTTTGTTCATTAAGAATATCAAAATTCATCAATCTATGTTTATTCTTCTGTACCAAACGGTCAATTCCAATTACATATAATTATATAATAATATATAATATACATTCAGAAGAATAAAGATAGATCGATGAATTTTGATATTCTTAATGAACAAAATTTAATTTTGAAGTTTATAAACTTGACCAGAGATGGCAGCTCTGAATATGTTTATGGCAGAAGAACTTCATCAGTTGGAGTTGTGACTGACAATGGATGGGATTACATCTGAAACCATGTTATTGTGAAAAACATGAAATTCATAAGGTGAGTTTTAACAAAAAAAAAAAAAAAAACTCTGACAAAGTTAAATGAATCATCATTATATTATCATTATCATCCAGGCAAGTATTGGCCATGTGGCCTGTCACGGTCTCAAGAGGAATTTTCCATCCAGCACTTTTTTGGTTGTCCTTGCGATCTTTTGCCTTGGAGGAAATAACAAAATATGGCTTTTGGAATTCTATGAGATGGTATTCGTTGAAGATGGGCTTTCCAGTTCTTCTGGTAGTTTTGCATATGGTGGAGAATGGGTTCTACATTCAACTCTTCCATAATTTCCTCATTTCTTTTATGGTTCCACTTTGTATAACGTGCTGTATGGCACATAAATCACATCTCATTTGCTGTTATTCAGCTTTCATCTCTTCTTCGTATTGTCCATGCTTCACTACCATATCATAAAACTGGTCTTGCGAGATCCTTTTATAAAGCTGTAATCTTGTGTTCTTTTGTACTAAAGATGGTTTCATTATTCTGTTAATTATCTCCATTGTTTTTGTAAAATTTGTGATTTTCTTTGATATATCAGATTCATCTCGAAATGTTAAATTATAATCCAAATAATTAAATTAATTTACTCGTTCTAAAATTTCATCGTCGTTAAATGTTATATAGTTAAATGAATATTACCTCATAATTACTTATTTTAGGAATTCACACTATGAGGTATATTCATTTAGGTAAAATTTTTTATCACTCACCTCATATTATTCTTCTTATTTTATTATAAAGTACCAAAACTAGTTTATAATGAAATAAGAAGAATTGTGGAAAGCAACGGGAAGCTACCACACCTACAATTCCCTAGTAAAGCTGTAAGCATAGCATGAAAATGCTATGATTGCAGTGAAGGATCTACCTTCGGGCAGAATTACTATGGATAAGAAGAATAATATGAGGTGAGTGATAAAATTAAAATTCATCGGAGAACATTTTGTTTAAACAACTCACCTCATAGGATTCATGCTTCCATGATACCGCGGTTTTAAACACTCGTGTTCATCTTCAGCCATAACTCCGACTGACGAAATTCTTTGGCCGTCAACTGTTCTATTGTCGCGGTCCCTTTGACCTCCTGCAGGAATTCTACCCTTTAACCCTCTTCAAATTCCCTTATTAAATACAGCTATTCTATTGATCTTCAGTGCTGCCATCTATGGTTGAATTTATGAACTTCAAAATCAAAGTAATTTCGTTAAGGATATCAAAATTCATTGATCTATCTTTATTTTTCTGAATGTATATTTACTCCCAAACTGTCAAAAATAATGATAGATCAATGAATTTTGATATCCCTAACAAAGTTACTTTGATTTCGAAGTTCATAAATTCAACCATAGATGGCAGCACTGAAGACGGCGACAATAGAACAGTTGAAGGCAGAAGAATTTCGTCAGTCGGAGTTATGGTTGAAGATGAACACGACTGTGTTTGAAAGCGCAGTATCATGGAAGCATGAATCCTATGAGGTGAGTTGTTTAAACAAAATGTTCTCCGATGAATTAATGATTATACCTCATAATTATATTATTTTTGGTCTGGACATCTTACCTCAATATTAATGTTGATTTGTTCTTGGACATGTTTCAAAACAATTCTGCTTTATCTTCAGCTTTCCCAGACTGGTTTTATTTATGTTGCATTATGTTGCACCACCTGGATGTCGATGTCAGCTACATCCTGTGGTTGGCCAAAGAACCTCCAAACAAGGTCACCCTCCATTGGAATATCAAAATTCATAACTCTGTTTCTGTTCTTCTGAATATAAATTTTTTCCCAAATAGTCAGCTCTTTTGTATTTTCTAACTGTTTTAATAATTTAGTGTCTGAATTTATATTATGTTTTTCAGACCAAACATGAGCAGCAACTGCAGATTTTTCAATTTCTCCATTTTTAATATTTCTTATGTGTTCTTTGGTAACTTCCTAAAATTAAATATTAAATACCTCATAATGTTTACTTCCCAACATTAATTTCATATATGAGTGATAAAATTTTTTATCTAAATTACCTCATAATGTTTACTTCCCAACATTAATGTTAATAGAATACTGAAACATGTTTGTAACAGACTCACCTTACTTATGTTACTTCCTATTGTAATTTATTAATAAAGATGATTTTTTAAAAACTCAACTTTAATGTTTAACTAGAATTAAATATAATAACCTCTTTTCCTTGTACGTGATCATGGCTTCAGCTACGGGGAGCTGAATGGTGGCACTTGCGCTGTGCAGATAACGATGCACTCTGTTGAGCATCTCCTGACAGTCTGTTTTCTGCAGCTCTGCTCTTTCTAGTAGCTCTTTCCACGTCTCTGTGGAGAACGCCGACGCGTAGACGCCATCGAGACTGCTGAGGTAGCGAGCTAGAGTATTGTTTCCGAGGGGAACAATGAGGAACTTTATGTAGTTCTGCCACTCTGGAGGTTTGAACGACAGCTGGTCCACGTAGTTCCGCAGCACTGAGTTCACGAAGCTGTCCGATCCTGCCAGCAGCACTTTGATTGGAGGCGGTGGTTTCGCATTGCTGTTGCAGCTGAAACAACGCCCAACTTACCCCATATTGGAATGATGACATACTGAAATGTCACTGTTAACACTCCCAGCTTTCTGCTGAGAATGCCAACAGCATCGGCTCAAAATAACTTCTATTAGGATAATTAAGAAATTGCATTTACCAGAAATATAATATTAACATGTTTCATTATTAAGAGTCTGTGGATATGCTATAACCTAAGCTAGCACAGAAAACTGCATAGACAAATTTAGCATTACAAAGATTTCTCATATATTTAATCTGCTACTTATGGTTTTAAAAACCTCTCTGAGGAAAGGGATGGAATCGAACATCAATTATAATCATCCAAAATGACAATCAAATTTATATTTTCTCTATTTCAATAATCTTAATTTCAATTTTCTTTTTTAAACATCGATTCAGTAGATATTTATTTCCTCTCTAAAAAGACAAAATGAAGTAGTACTATAATGAGATTTTAACAGAATTAACTTTATCTTACAAATTCATTTCTCAGAAATTTACACAGCATTGATATTGACAATACTCTTGAAATCCACAATTGGTTGAAGCAAGGAGATGCACTATCTCCTCTACTATTTAATTTTGTATTAGAGCATGCCATCAAATCTTTAGAAGATGAAGAAGGCCTACAACTCAATGGTATTAATAAGCTGTTAGTTTATGCTGATGATGTAGTGTTATTGGTCGATAGCGAGGATATACTAAGAGGCAACACACACACACACACACACTACTGAGTAACACTAAGAAATTGGGGCTGGAAGTAAACATCAATAAACTAAATATATGTTCACACATACAAATACATTATATGATGGAAATAGACAGTTAATGACAAATGAAGGAAATTTTGAAGAAGTGGCTGAATTCAAATACCTAGGAACAATAATTACAAACAGGAATGAGATGCACAAAAAAAAATAAACATAGGCTCAATTCTGGAAATGCATGTTATTATGCATTACAGGGACTCTTGTCATCCCAACATCTCTCAAAAAAATCAAACTGAAAATGTATAAAACTGTTATTCTCCAGTTATATTATATGGATGTGAAACATGGATTCTTACTTTAAGGGAGCAGAAAATATTACGAGTATTTGAGAATAAAATTCTTAGGAAAATTTTTAGACCAAAGAGAGATGAACAGACAGGTGAATGTATTAGACTACATAACAGTGAACTACATGGTCTTTATAGGAAGCCAGATCTGATAAGAACAGTTAAGTCTCATAGACTGCGATGAGTAGGATATCTGGCACAAATGGGGAATGAAAGAGGTGTATGGAAGCTTCTTGTAGGAAAACCAGAGGAGAAAATGCCCAGCTGGTAGACCAAGAATGAGGTGGGAGAATAACATTAAGCATAATTTGAGGGAAGTAGATTAAAAAGGGGATGATTGGAAAGAAATAGCTTAAGACAGAGATGTGTGGATAGCTTATATCTGCATGGACATAAACCTATGGGTCCGATAGTGAGTTAGTTAGTTAAATCTGACCATTAGACACACACAATGGTGAATTATTAATATTATACAGAGTGAAACATAACTCTTCTTCACTTCCTGGTTTAGGCAAGAGTTGCCTGAAACATAACTCTACTGACAAAACTTTCACAAGTTGTTCAGGAATGTTGACCAAGTATTTTGATATAAGAAAATCATTGTCTTTAATGATTTATAATGTATAATGTGTACTGATATTTTGAACATGCCACATATCTATTGGACTGTGGTGAGATGGTTTCTGATAGATGAAAATGAAAAATTATAAATAGCCAAATAATTATTATAGCTGATGATAAAGATACATCAACTGCACTCTATACCTCTTTCAAGCTAAGTTCCAGTTGTAATGTAAACAAACCAGATGTATGATTCTATTTTCATTGGTCAAACAAATGTTTCAACTTTAAGCGTGTAAGAAAATATAGTTCGCTCTCTATATACTCAAAATATAGGAAATAAAAGTAATAAAAAATATAATTATCTTCTTGGGAAAAGATCAACACTGGAGTAAGACAGGGATGTGGACTTTCACCGGTGCTTTTCATTATATACATGAATAAATTAATAAATGAATGGAGGAAAACACAACGAGGATATATACCCATCAATAGGAACCTCAAACTCGATGCTATTCTTTTTGCAGACGATTTAGCTCTTCTGGCACTTTCCGAAAATGATTTGCAACAATCAATTTATAATTTACAAAAAAAGGTGCCAAATTTAATATGGAAATATCAATTAACAAAACTAAAATTATGGCATTTCATGGGAAGGACCCCATACAAAGTAAAATCTGTCTCCAGAATAACATTTTAGAGAGATCTAATCAATTTAAATATCTTGGATATTATCTCTCTATCTGGGATGAAAAGGATATCCCTGAAAAAGTTACTAGTTATAATAAAAGTTTAGGAATTATTAATCAAGTTATGAAACTATCCCTTGTACAAAAAAACACCAGATTACATTTATATAACACTTTGGCTAGACCAGTGTTGACCTATGGTAGTGAAGCATGGACACTAAGAAAACAACATGAAAGCAGAATAACGGCTTGTGAAATGAGATTCATGCGCAGAACAGCGGGTTACACCAGATGGGATCGGAAAAGGAACACCGATATCTTAAAAGAATTGAAGACTACGCCAATTTTGGAATATATTAAACAGTACCAACTAAATTGGAAACGCCATCTTGAAAGAATGAGTTCAAATCGGATCCCCAAAGCTGTTTATAATTATATACCAAGAGGACGAAGATCACTGGGCCGTCCTATGAAACGCTGAAGGGAAAATTTTCTATAGGATCGTAACAGGCCTTGGCCTAATACTTGGAAGGAAGAAGAAAATATATATATATATATATTATCCAGCATATAAGTTATATGGGAAAACCTTAAAATATATAATTACAATTTTAAAAGATTAAGTAAGTATTGTTATATTCTTATGCACACATAATGTAGAATATGTTGGGATTTCTATTATTTCAAAATGTCTGCTTTCTGTAGAATTTCTTACAACATTGGAAAAGAAACCATTTGAAAAGGTGAATGTTTTCAAACAGTTTAGAGAAAAATATCCTACATTCACCATTGAGGATGTAGTGAAAATTATAGCAGAATTTACAGGTGAGTCAGCATGGAGCATATATTGTGTTTGTAATGAAATTGCAAATAAAGGGTATCTATCGACGTCATGGAAAAAGTGTAAACATCTATTAGGCAGGTCCATATATAATTTTTGTCATAAATAAATAAGAATTGAACGAAGTTCCTAATTATTGGTATGATCTTACCTTGTATCAGTCTTACTTCTGTAAAATACGATGTTGCCTAAGAACAATGTTTCTATCGATGACAGTTCTGTACACAATTCAGTCATATGGCGGGTAAAAGTAATACCACGGTTCCCTCAATAGACAGAGTCAGCGGAGTAATATCTTATGCAAGTTTGTTTACAGTACAACTGGAAGTTGGCTCAAAATTGGTATATAGATGGCTAGTCTAAAAGTGATAATTGTGTGGGACTTTAGGTTTTCATTCATTACAAACTTAAAAACATTTTATCATCATCATCATTATCATCAGCATCAAGGATTAGACCTTAAGATCTATTCCAGTCTCATGTTAGAATTGATCTCTCCATCTTTTACTGGATCTTCCTACATTTCTTCGTCCTAGTGGTTTGTAATGAAAAATCTGTTTCAGAATTCTATTTTTATCCATTCTATTGATGTGGTCCATCCATTCATTTCTGTATCGTGCAATTCTATCTAATAGTTTAATATATTTACTTCTCTTCATATATTTTCATTTTGTTTTTGACCTGTTCTGTTGGGGTTGATATCGAGTCATAGATGGCAGCACCATCAGGTATCTTACGCTGCAAGATGCCAGTAATATCTCTAAGGGGCATCAATTTCAAGTCTCATGATAGAAAATGCCGGCAGACTCAACTGTTGACAACTAAAGCGAGGAATAGGTATAAAGATTTAGGAAAAACATTTTATATCATCTATAATAATATGAGAATAGGGGAGAGATTTCTATATGATTAAGAATTTTAGTGAAAACTCACAATTTTTGTATTTTGCTGACTAGACACGTGACGGCTGCTCTGACGTCTGCAGGACCGAGAGTGCTAATAACTTTCTGTTGACGTTCTTGTAATCTTGAAGCAAGGAGAGTGCCTTGTGGATCTCCCACATTCACCAATGTAACATGGTCTGGAATTGAAGTGTCATCAACAGGAAGAACTCTGGATAACTGTTCTGTCAGCTGTTTCCGTGGCACCTGAACACACACAAATGTTGAATATATTCAACATATATAATAATACATCTCCAATGAAAAGTATAAAAGTCTATAATTTAATTAAATATGAAATAAAGATATACCCATCAAGAGTAAAATGGCAATGTATAAAATTTTAAAGTCATTAGGAAGTAACATTATGAGGTTTAATTTAATAATTGAGTTTGTATTTTTTAAACATTCTTACCTCATATGATAGTTTTTTCAGACATATGTTTCAAGACTGTTGCCCCGTCATCAGCATTTGCGATAAGAATGTTTAAAAAATACAAACTCAATTATTAAATAAACTCAATTATTAATGTATAAAATGTTCAGACAGAGTTCCCAAGGCCATGCTTCGTTAATGTCCAACAGGGAAGAGATCTCTGGGCCATCAAAGGAAATGCTGGATACAAGATTCATCAGTGAGATCATGCCTATAGGCCTAAGACTTGGTTCGATAAAGAAGAGATAAAACTTATTTCAAGCCAGTTCTAACATATGAGATTTGGACATATACAAAGAAGGAATTCAGCAGAATCCAAGCTACAGAAATAAAATTCTTACATAGAATGGTACATAAAACAAGGAGAGATAGAATAAGGAACAACAAAATCAGGAAGACATTAAATGTAGAAAAAATTAACAATAGACATAGGAAAAAACAGACTAAAATGGTTTGACATTTAAAAAGAATGGAAAAGGAAAGACTACCACTAAGACTGTTAAATCTCAACATATAAGGAAAATGACCAAGAGAAAGATGGATTAACCAAGTGAAGAAAAGTTTACAAGAAAGAGGATATGACTATGAAGAAGTAAAAAGAAGGAAAGCTTGGGAAGATAGAGATGTTGGAGGTATATTTGGAATCGACCTTCCGAAAGGAAGACATGATAAGAGGATGATGATGAATTTAAAGACAACTACTAATTTAGCATTAGCAAGTACATCAGTTTAAACAATATTTTTTCACACATTAATGAAAATATTTAAAATTTTTAGAGAGAGTTAATGAGTTTACTTATTTAGGATATAAACTCTCTTTTGTTGAAAATTTGGATTTATCAGAGAAAATTGTGAAATTCAACAAATCAATGGGAATCATCAATAGAGTTTTAAAACCTTAATTAGTGCAAAAATCAACTCGTACTCGTCTTTATCAAATAATGGCTCGACCAGTCCTATGTTATGGGAGTGAAGCGTAGACTATAAGGACGAGAGATGAAAGCAGACTAACAGCTTGTGAGATGAAATTTATGCGTCGAACAGCTGGCTACACCAAATGGGATCGAAAGAAAAATGTAGAAATCCTTCAAGAACTTAATGTGTCACCAATACTGGACTACATCTCCAGTTATCAGCTAAACTGGAAGGAACATGTCTCAAGAATGGCTAGATCCAGGATCCCCAAGGCAATAATAAACTACTGTCCAAATGGAAAACGGTCACTTGATCGACCTATGAAAAGATGGCACGAAAACCACTTTCTCAGGCCGTAACAGTTCTTCTAGGACTAATACCTGGCAGGATGATGATGATGAAAATATTGTAAATAAAAACACTCATTAATAAGTAGAGGAACTATAAATGCTCACAAATCAATCAAATATATTTATGAATGAGTTAGAGAAAATGCTTTAACATCTCACCTCATAAAGTTGCGAGTCTTCACGATACCGGTTTCGAAAATATAATTTTACTTCCATCTTTAGTTGGAGTTTGACTAAAATTGGTATCGTGAAGACATGCAACTTTATGAGGTGAGATATTAAAGCATTTCCTCCAACTCATTCATAAATGTAAATACCTCATAGTGTTACCTCCCACTTCGATTTTGATTAAATTCAAATATCATATGATGATTGGTGAGTGAAGATAGGAGAAGAAATGTCAGAGGGAAGAGAAAATTGGAAGAGGGGTGAGGCAAGGATGTCCTCAATCACCTACGCTTTTCAACATCTACCTGGAAGACCTAATGAACATGAACTGCTTCAGTAATACGGGAGGCGTAAACATGGGAGGAAGCAGAATAAAGTTCATAAGATTTGCTGATGATATGGATTTGCTAGCAGAAGATGCAATGACATTGAGGAACATGCTGATGGAGCTGAATGATAGGTGCGAGGATTATGGGATGAAGATAAATATAAATAAGACAAAGGCCATGATTATAGGAAAGAAACAAAGGAAGATAAACATGAAGATTAAAGATGAGGCCATTGAGCAAGTGGAGAGCTTCAAATACTTGGGTTGAACTATCAGTAGTAACATGAACTGCAGTCAAGAAGTAAAGCAGAGGATAGCAATGGCAAAAGAAGCTTTCAACAAGAAGAGAAGCATTTTCTGCGGACCTATGGCAAGAGAAATAAGAAAGAGGCTACTGAAGTACTTTGTGTGAAGTGTAGCATTATATGGTGCAGAGACGTGGACATTACGACGGAATGAAGAAGCTTTTGAGATGTGGAAATGGAGAAGAATGGAACGTATAAAATGGACAGACAAAGTAAGAAATAAAGATGTGCTAGATAGAGTGGGCGAAAGAAGAACAATGCTGGAACTCATGAAGAAGAGGGAAAGAAATTGGATTGGCCACTAGCTAAGAAGAAACTGCCTGCTGAAGGATGCTCTAGAAGGAATGGTCAACGGAAAGAAAGTTAGAGGCAGAAAAAGACATCAGATGATAGACAATATTAAAATAAATGGTTTGTATGCAGATACAAAAAGGAAAGCTGAGTTAAGGAAAGAGTGGAGAATGCTGAGTTTGCAGTGAAATACCTGCTCTTGAGCAGAACACTATGAATGAATGAATGATGATTGGTAAAACATATTTTAATAATTTAATATTAAATGAACTTACTTCATTGAGACTGCTGTCACCTCCAACTGGATGAACTACAGGTGGTTTCTGCTCCATACTCAGTGTTTTCTCTGCCTGTTTCTTGGTCTTCCCTGCTGAAGGATTCCTATCTCTTGCAAACAATCTGCTTTTTCGTTCCCGTTCACCACCATCCTACCAACAGATAGCATGTTTAAAATTTAAAATCAACTCATTCTTGGTTAGAAAAAATTTAATTTAAAGAAAGGCTAGTTTCATTAAACAAATACAAAAACCAAAATTAGCTCATAGTTTGGGAAAAAATCCACATTCAAAAAAAACAAGAAAGAAAAATAATGAATTTTCAAATTCCCAGGGAACTTGATTTGATTCAGAGTTTCATTGGTCCACCATCAGATAGAGTAAAAAGCAGTGCTCCTGGACGACAGAACATCAGTCACAAAATTTTTGATGATGAAACTACCTAGTTTTTGAAACTGATCAATTTAGAAGACAGGATATGAGGTGAGGTGGTCAGAATTTTAAATATTAAAGTATACCTCATAGTGATATTTCTTATAATATTTCAAGATAGTACGTTGTTCATCAAGATAAAATGTCAAATAAGTCCTGAAACAGTACACGGTGCATGCAATAAGTTAAGAGATGGCTAAACTGTAAAATTTTTTATTCTGCTAAAATGCACCTTGAACTTCATTTTATGGAATGTATATTGAGATAATACACATCATGAAGTTCAACTTTTTTTTATACTTACTGAACTCTATGCGGAAGTGAAAACATAATGAATAGTAATGTATTTATGGGTCCTGAAGGAAAAAGGTAAAATTCAGGCAGCGGAAATGAGCTTCCTATGGGCTGTGAAAGGTTGTACAAGAGAAGAACATATTAGAGTTGAGAATATTAGAGAGAAACTAAAAGTACAACCACTTCTTCAACAAATAGAAGAACACAGGAACAATTGGATAGAGCATCTGCAGAGAATGGCAGAGGTTAGGATATCAAAGATGGCATTGATGTATAATCCTGGAGGACGAAGATCAATAGGAAGACTAAGAAAACACTGAGCTTAACAGATGTGAGATCGGAACAGGCAGAGACCTTCCACGAAAGAAGAAGATTATGATGATGATGTATTTATGTGAATAGTTGCTAGGGTTGGCAAAACTCTTGTTTTGTCAAGAAGACATGCATACATATAGTCATTGGAAAATGTTGCATAACATTCTTAACGATAGCCCAAACTCTTAACTAACTGCCATAAGGACATAAGCTCTCCATACATTCCTATCTTAAGCTAATGTTTTCTCCTGTATAATCTACTTCCTTCAAATCGCGGTTAATATTATTCTTCCACCTGATTCTTGGCCTAACTACTGGGTAGTTTCCCTCTTGATTTTTTACGAAAGTTTCCATGCCCCTCTTTCATTCCCCATTCATTCACATGTCCTCCTCATCGCAGTATACGAGACTTAACTGTTCTTATTATATCTGAGTTCCTATAAAGATCATGTAGCTCACTGTTATGTAGTCTTCCCCATTTGCCTGTCTGTTCTTTTCTCTTTGGTCCAAAAATTTTCCCAAGAACTTTATTCTTAAATACTTGTAACCTCTTCTCCTCCCTTAAAATAAGAGTCCAAATTTCACATCTATATCATATATTTTCAGTTTAACACATTTTAAGAGATCTTGGGACGACAAGAGTCCCTGTAATGCATAATACCCAACTGTTATCTGATCAAATACAGCATATGGAAATTAAATTAGAGGTATTCACAAAACAAGGACTGCTTATAAGGAACAAGCTACTGATAGCAGAGGAGAAAGATGAGTTAAATAGAAGAGAGGAAAAATCACAATATAGAAACAAATGAAACCAATGTATTAATAACAACTTAAAGAAAAATAACTAGTAGGAAATAAATGAGAAGTACAACAATGATGGATTGTGATAATAATGATAAAATTATATGGAAAAATTAAGATTATTAAAAAATTAAGGTTTTTAATCTGATATAATTCCTAAGAAGTCTCGCGCCATAGTTGAGTGGTTAAGGCAGGATGCCTCAGCGCAGAACTACAAGACTGGTTCGAGTCTCCATGGGGGAAGAAATTTTCTCATGGAATTTCGGCCAGTATGGGACCGGTGTCCACCCAGCATCATGACGAATTTGGATAGCTACAATAAGTAGTGATTCCAGGTTAAAAAAACCAGCTGTAACAGCTGGGGTCCTGACATGCTGACTACATAACACCCCTACATTGACTGATGATCGTCTACCTCTGTGATTAACACATGTAGTTGCGAGACCAGCAGCCGGCTTGTAGACCAAGGGCCTTCTAGGCCTATCGTGCCATGGAGTTTAGTTTAGTTTCAGAATTCCTAAGAAGATTAAGTTATGTAGATCTTTACAACACATGACGTGAGACAATCATACACCATGCTCATGGCCAACAAACGCAAAATGGTTTACACTATGGAATCACGGGGTACAGCCAACATATACACAATATTTACCGAACGTAAAAGCTAATCTAATGCAATTTAAGTACTCTAACCTGTGAAAGAATGCAAAGGCCAAAAATAAATAGTAAGTTCTAAAATTCTGAAGGTGCACAGTTAAATAGTACCTACTCTGTGTTGGCTGCACTGGAACAGTGCTTGTTGTTGCATAGAATATTTGCTAAAATCAATATGGCTGCCACTTCTTCATGCTAGGTATGTAGTTAAATATCATAGAAAAATATATTAAAATAATCATTAGAAAAATATGTAAAAATTGTTCTAAATGGTGGGAAATAATTTGAAAAATGAAACCCTATGAATAAAATTTCACAAAGTTTATGGTGGAATTTAAAAAGTTGCGTAACAGATTGTAAAGAATAGCCAAATAAAGTTTCCATTTATCAAGATGTTAGCCCGATTCAAGTGTGCTACCTTATTTTTGTCCTCGGTATTCTTGGGAGGTGAAGAAGCAGTCGGCTGCTGTGGATCACTGTGTTCATGATCTGTCCAGTTTTCTGGATGTGAATCTGAGTCAGCCTTCTTGGAGCTCTCATCGCTCAGGTCGATCAGCTCCTTTCTCTGAAATAAACATTTTATTTTTTTTATTTTTTTGTGCTTGTTAAAAACAATAATAGTATAAAAACAAGACCTAGTATATTTTAAAAATGCAATAGGAAGTAACAATAAGAGGTTTAATATTTAATTTTAGGAAATTATATTTTGAGGTTATTTTAATTATATTATTTTTAGTCTGGACATCTTACCTCAATATTAATGTTGATTTGTTCTTGAACATGTTTCAAAAACAATTCTAGTCTGGAAAAGCTGACGATAAAACAGAATTGTTTTGAAACATGTTCAAGAACAAATCAACATTAATATCGAGGTAAGATGTCCAGACTAAAAATAATATAATAAGAGGTTTACTTAATAATCAACTTATTTGGTCTGTATATTATCAGTTTAGCACCAAATAATGATTATACCCTAAATAAACTCAATAAAACCAACAAAAATGTAAAGATTGATGATAGTAAAAAATCAGGAATCTATCAAATAAAATGTGCAGATTGTGATAAGATATACATCAGAAAAACAAAGAGAAACTTGACCATTAGAACTAAAGAACACACAAGATATTATGTAAAAAAAGGGGAAGTAGAAAATCTGCAGTAGCTGCTCATGTTTGGTCAGAAAAACACAAAATAGATGTCATCCATCCATAGTAATTCTGCCCGAAGGCAGGTCCTTCACTGCAATCATAGCATTTTCATGCTATGCTTGCAGCTTTACTAGGGAATTGTAGGTGTGGTAGCTTCCCGTTGCTTTCCACATCAGTGAAGGATGATGATGATGATGATGATGATGATAAGAATGATGATGATGATGGCCATATGATTTCGGGGACCGTTTGGGCCTTAAAGTTTTCCTGACATTTGTCTTACAGGTGAGGAAAAACCCCGAAAAAAACCTCACCCAGAAAAACTGCCCCGACCGGGGATCGAACCCGGGCCTGCTGCGTGACAAGGCAGCATGCTACCTCGAGACCACAGCGGTGGACAAAATAAACACAAAATTATTAAAATAGTTAGAAAACAAACAAACTCACCATATGGGAATAGATCTACATACAGAAGAACAAGAATAGAATTATCATCATCATCCATGCATGTATTAAGCCGTATGACCTGTTACATTCTCAAAGAGGAATTTTCCTTCCAGTGCTTTTTGGACGTCACAGCGATCTTTTGCCTTGGGGGGCAGTGATGAAGCATGGCATTTGGGATTCTATGAGAAGGAGAGAATTATGAATTTTGAAATTCCCGGGGAAAGGAACCTAATTAGCAAGTTCATAGGACCACATGAATAGGCAGCAGGGGTGACAACTTGAGAGAAATCAGTCTGTAATTGTTGAAGATGGGGCTAACAAGCCTTGAAACATATGTTCAACAAATACAACTATAAGAGGTAAGAATATACAGGCCAAATAACTTAATTATTAAGGCCTAGTATTTAACAGATCATAAGAAAATACGTAATGTATTAATCATGTATCACTACTATTTTTTTTAAATATCTGTAATATTAAAAATGTTTTTGACACTATTTATTGCTTAAATCATTTGTATAATATTATCTTATTTATAATCTTCAGACATTATATTTAATTAATGTTGGGAAGTAAACATTATGAGGTATAATCATTAAAATTTATCGGAGAATATATTGTTTAAACAACTTACCTCATAGGATTCATGCTTCCATGATATTGCGATTTCAAACATAATCATGTTCATCGTCAGCCATAACTCCGACTGATGAAATTCTTCGGCCGTCAACTATTCTATTGTCGCCATCTTCAGTGCTGCCATCTATGGTTGAATTTATGAACTTCGAAATCAATGTAATTTCGTTAGGGATATCAAAATTCATTGATCTATTTTTGTTTTTCTGAATGTATATTTTTTCCCAAACTGTCAATTCCAAATTCTTTAGCACCAATAAATAAATTTAGTCTGGGTAATCTTCTAAGTACCAATAAAAAAGTCAATGTTCCAGACAGTAAGAAATCTGGAATTTATCAAATAAATTATGAAGATTGCAATAAAGTTTATATAGGAAAAACAAAAAGGAATTTGGAAATTCGGACAAAAGAACATTTCAGAAATATTAAAAATTGTGAAATTGAAAAATCTGCAATTGCTGCACATAGTTTATTAGAACATCATAAAATTGGAAGAGAAGCTAAACTTTTAAAACAAGTAGAGAAACCTTTGGAATTGACAGTTTGGGAAAAAATATACATTCAGAAAAACAAAAATAGATCAATGAATTTTGATATCCCTAACGAAATTACATTGATTTCGAAGTTCATAAATTCAACCATAGATGGCAGCACTGAAGATGGCGACAATAGAATAGTTGACGGCTGAAGAATTTCATCAGTCGGAGTTATGGCTGACGATGAACATGATTATGTTTGAAATCGCGATATCATGCAAGCATGAATCCTATGAGGTGAGTTGTTTAAACAATATATTCTCCGATAAATTTTAATCTTCAGACAATTCAAATATTCCAGGTTTTAGGGCTGTGTTCAATAACACTGGTCAACATGATTTTTGTCTCATGACTACCAATAGTTGTACTTAATTCAGTTTTTTATTGTGTTTCCAAATATGTATTTAGAATTTCTCCATCACCCACAGTTTTTTTTATTTCAAATAATGGATTTAAATAATAATTTTTTAATAAGAATTTTTTTTGTCCATTTGTCCATTGTAAAATAAAACCAAATGAGCTAACTCAAATGGTTTCAGCTATGGAAAAGAGATATCAAGGCAAATGGAATCCTAATATGTTAGCTGATTATTGTTGGACCTTCAAGAGGGATGCTCCACAGGTGAAATATAGCAGAAAATCGTCATTTTCTTACTTTCTAGGTGAGTCCGAATGTTCGAAAATTGTGTAGTTACGAATGTAGAAAATATTAAAGTGTTTGAAAATATAAATGGCTGTTTCTTGGAAACCTTGCATGATGGAGAAAAACCAACATCATATTTGAATTCAGGAGAAAAAATACAATCAGAATCACATATTTTTCTTTCTGAGACAAAAAAAAAGTTTATTTTTTGTTGCTCAGTGTAACTGGTGTTTCACACAATTTTTTTATGTCAATAAAATTAACCTTTTATACAGAAACCATAACATTCACAATGACTGACTGATGTATAGCATGCGAAATGAAAAGGTTGTCTAACCTGTGCAGTATGACGGTTGAGCGTGCTGGGTACCAGGGTTCAGGCAATCACGTGCGTAGCCTTGCGGCCCTCCTGTGTGCAACACTAGTACACAGCACAAACATTCAATACACCATGCACATTAAAACTACTACACAATATATCAAATTTATAATACTCAGCTTCATATTATTAAATAATATATCAAATATTCATTTTATTACTTTATTTTAGGGAGAAAAATATAAAACTATCTAAAGAAATTAGGGGGATTCTTTACAACATGTGACACTGTAAAATTTTTCTAATTTCCAATCAGACACCATGTGCATGGGTCAACAAACGCGAAGCGGTTTACACTATGGAATCATGGGATGCATCCAACATATACAGATATTTAACGAACCTAAAAGCTAACCTAATGCAATTTAGGTACTCTAACCTGTGAAAAACCAACCTAAAAGCTAACCTAACACAATTTAAAGCACTCTAAGCTGTGAAAGAATGCAATGCTCAAAAATAAATAGTAAATTCTGAAGTATATGTTTACAGTTAATTAGTACATACTCTATGTTGGCTGCACTGGAACAGTCTGTGTTGTTGTATAGAATATTCGTTAAAATCAATATGGCTGCCACATCTTCATGCTACGTATGTAGTTAAATATCATAGAAAAATATATTGAAATAATCATTAGAAAAATGTAAAAAAACATTGTAAAGGGGGATATAATTTGAAAAATGAAAACCTAAGAATAAAATTTGACAGGAGTTTATAAAGGAATTAAAAAAATCGCATCACAGGTTGTAAAGAATAGCCAAAATTAGTTCATTTCTATTTGAAATGAAACTATATCTCCTTCAAGCTAAGTTCCAGTTGTAATGTAAACAAACCAGATGTATGGACTGCATTTTCATTGGTCAAATAATGGTTTTACCTTTGATCATGTAAGAAAATATAGTTCGCTCTCTAACATTCAAAAGAAATAAAATAAAATAAAAATATACATGGTGAGGCATAAGTCAGTTAACCACTGCACATGGTTGCGAGGAAAAATAATCAGAGAGGTTTACTGATAAAATCAGGGGGAGAAAAATTGATGGACAAGATATGCTGGTTGCTTAGTATGATTTGGGAAAAAGAAGCTCTTCCAGATGAATGGAAGGAATCAATTATCGTACCAATTTATAAGAAAGGAGATAAAACTGATTGCAACAACTACAGGGGCATCTCATTACTTTCAACTTCGTACAAAATTCTAACAAATATATTAGTAAGCAGACTTACTCCCTATATTGATGACATTCTAGGAGATCATCAATGTGCATTTAGAAGAAACAGGTCTACAACAGATCAGATTTTTAGTATAAGACAGATTTTAGAAAAGAAATGGGAATATAATGGTACTGTACATCAACTATATGTAGACTTCAAAAAAGCATATGATTCAATTAAGAGGGAGAAGTTATATAGTATCCTGCTGGAGTTCAGAATTCCTAAAAAGTTAGTTAGACTTATACGAATGTGTCTAAATGGCTCAAAGAGTAGGGTGCGTGTAGGCAAACAGTTTTCGGACACTTTTGAAATCCAGAATGGGTTGAAGCAAGGAGATGCACTATCTCCTCTACTATTTAATTTTGTACTAGAGCATGCCATTAAATCTTTAGAGAATGAGGAAGGCTTACAACT
This sequence comes from Diploptera punctata, assembly GCA_030220185.1. NCBI lineage: Eukaryota > Metazoa > Arthropoda > Insecta > Blattodea > Blaberidae > Diploptera > Diploptera punctata. The sequence goes on along the minus strand of JASPKZ010010265.1, from coordinate 940,287 downwards.
CAATGATATTAATAAGCTGTTAGTTTATGCTGATGATGTAGTACTACTGGCCGATAGCGAGGAGATACTAAAGGCCAACACGCACACACTATTGAGTAACACTAAGAAATTAGGACTGGAAGTAAATATCAATAAAACTAAATATATGGTCACACGTAGAAATTCAGTATAGAAATTCAGTATATAATGGAAATGGACAGCTAATGACAAATGAGGGAAATTTTGAGGAAGTGGCTGAATTCAAATACCTAGGAACAATAATCACAAATAGGAATGAGATGCACAAAGAAATTAAACATAGGCTCAATTCTGGAAATGCATGCTATTATGCATTGCAGAGACTTTTGATGTCCCAACTCCTTTCAAAAAACGTTAAACTGAAAATATATAAAACTATTATTCTACCAGTTATATTATATGGGTGCGAAACATGGACTCTTACTTTAAGGGAGGAAAGGAGATTACGAGTATTTGAGAATAAAGTTCTTAGGAAAATTTTTGGACCAAAGAGAGATGAACAGACAGGTGAATGGAGAAGACTACATAACAATGAACTACATGGTCTTTATAGGAAGCCAGATATAATAAGAACAGTTAAGTCTCGTAGACTGCGATGGGCAGGACATGTTGCACGTATGGGGAATGAAAGACGTGCATGGAAACTTCTTGTAGGAAAGCCAGAAGGAAAACGCCCAGTTGGTAGACCAAGAATGAGGTGGGAGAACAACATTAACTATGATTTGAGGGAAGTAGATTATACAGGGAATGATTGGAAAGCATTATCTCAGAATAGGGATGTATGGAGAGCTTATGTCCGCGCGGCCATGAACCTATGGGTTCGATAGTACCAGTGAGTAAGTAAGTAAGAGGTTCAAACTGGGGTATGAATATGGGACCTTCAAAATATAATCTCAAACACTACTGCTTGAGGTAATTAGCTAACTAGGGAAGAATTTTGGCAGTTGATTTTTGTATAGATGGTATAAGCTACAGAAAATAATATATTTGCATTTTTGGTTAACTGACTTATGCTGCACTCTGTATATCATCTAGCATATGTCTATATAAGTTATATGGGAGAATTTTTTTTAATGTGCCAGGTTGTCCTTATGGACATTTTTTGTGTTCTCTCCTGGCATTGGCGTAAATGTAACCCACTTCTGAGGTTGGGGTGCCTGAATGGTGGAGTTACGTTGCCCTGATTATATGATGAGTGAGTGATGATGATAGTGGTGCACCAGGAGAGTCCTTAATCCTAGCTTAATCTAAGATGAATATGAATGATGATTGCAATGGCCATATGATGTTCGGGGACCGTTTGAGCCTTAAAGTTTCCTGACATTTGTCTTACAGGTGAAGAAAAACCCCAATAAAAACCTAACCCAGGAAATTGTCTCGACCGGGCCCACTGCGTAACAAGGCAGCATGCTACCACGAGACCAGCGGTGGACATATGGGAGAATATTCAAATATATAATTACAATTTCAATAGATTAAATAAGCACTGTTTTATTCTTATGCATGCACAATGTGGAATACGTTGGGATTTTTATTGTTTCAAAATGGTCACCTTCCATAGAATTTCTTATAACACTGGAAAATATTTCATTTGAAAAGCGGAGAAAAACAAATTATTTTTAATGTTTTCAAACATTTATTGAAAGATATCCTACATTAGCCATTGATGATGCGGTGAAAATAATAGAATTTACAGGTGAGTTAGCATGGAGCATAATTTCTGTTCGTAATGAATTGTACTAATAAATAAAGGATATATATGAACATCATGGAAAAGTACAAATCTGATTAGGTAGGACCATATATCATTTTCTATTATAAATAAATGAAAAATGGAAGAAGTTCCTAATTATTGATATGATCTTATCTTGAATTCATTCTTATTTCCTGTAAAATATGATGGGAAGGACCCCATACAAAGTAAAATCTGTCTCCAGAATAAAATTTTAGAGAGATCTAATAAATTTAAATATCTTGGATATTACCTCTCTATCTGGGATGAAAAGGATATCCCTGAAAAAGTTACTAGTTATAATAAAAGTTTAGGAATTATTAATCAAGTTATGAAACCATCCCTTGTACAAAAAAACACCAGATTACGTTTATATAACACTTTGGCTAGACCAGTGTTGACCTATGGTAGTGAAGCATGGACACTAAAAAAACAACATGAAAGCAGAATAACGGCTTGTGAAATGAGATTCATGCGCAGAACAGCAGGTTACACCAGATGGGATCGGAAAAGGAACACCGATATCTTAAAAGAATTGAAGACTATGCCAATTTTGGAATATACTAAAAAGTACCAACTAAATTGGAAACACCATCTTGAAAGAATGAGTTCAAATCGGATCCCCAAAGCTGTTTATAATTATATACCAAGAGGACGAGGATTGCTGGGCTGTCCTATGAAACGCTGGAGGGAAAATTTTCTATAGGATCATAACAGGCCTTGGCCTAATACTTGGAAGGAAGAAGAAGAAGAAGAGAAGAAAATACGATGTTGCCTAAGAACAATGTTTCTAGTGATAATAGTTCCATATACAATTTGTCATATGGCTGGTAAAAGTAGCACCATGGTTCCGCCAATGGACGGAGTCAACGAAGTAATACCTTATGCAAGTTTGTTTACAGTACAAGGAACTTAGCTCGGAATTGGTATATAAGGAAATACCTATATGATATAACCATATAACATGCATTAATAGTGAAACAGATGTGTTTCTTCAAATCAGCTGAGAGAGAGGGTTAATACTGTACAATCAATAAAGATGATTATGTGTGAACTTTTTTATAAATTTTTATAATGAAATTTGGTCTTTTTTTTTTTTTGTTAAATCAGACATTTGCTAATCTGTGCAACCCAAAGAATCTGGATTAATGAAGTTATAAATATGTGTGTATGTATATATATTATATTTCATTTTGCTAATTCTTAAGCTGTACAAAGACTATTAATATGAGAATTGAGATCATCACTTTCATTCAATTAACTCATCAATAAATCATATAACATTATAAGATAAATATTTAATAAAGATATTTAATTAATGTTGGGAAGTAAACATTATGAGGTATAATCATTAAAATTCATCGGAGAACATATTGGTTTAAAAACAACTCACCTCATACGATTCATGCTTCCATGATATCGTGATTTCAAACATAGTCATGTTCATCATCAGCCATAACTCCGACTGATGAAATTCTTCGGCCGTCAACTATTCTATTGTCGCCATCTTCAGTGCTGCCATCTATGGTTGAATTTATGTACTTCAAAATCAATGTAATTTCGTTAGGGATATCAAAATTCATTGATCTATTTTTGTTTTTCTGAATGTATATTTTTTCCCAAACTGTCAATTCCAAAGGTTTCTCTACTTGTTTTAAAAGTTTAGCTTCTCTTCCAATTTTATGATGTTCTAATAAACTATGTGCAGCAATTGCAGATTTTTCAATTTCACAATTTTTAATATTTCTGAAATGTTCTTTTGTCCGAATTTCCAAATTCCCTTTTGTTTTTCCTATAAAGGAATTTGGAAATTCGGACAAAAGAACATTTCAGAAATATTAAAAATTGTGAAATTGAAAAATCTGCAATTGCTGCACATAGTTTATTAGAACATCATAAAATTGGAAGAGAAGCTAAACTTTAAAACAAGTAGAGAAACCTTTGGAATTGACAGTTTGGGAAAAAATATACATTCAGAAAAACAAAAATAGATCAATGAATTTTGATATCCCTAACGAAATTACATTGATTTCGAAGTTCATAAATTCAACCATAGATGGCAGCACTGAAGATGGCGACAATAGAATAGTTGACGGCCGAAGAATTTCGTCAGTCAGAGTTATGGCTGATGATGAACATGACTATGTTTGAAATCGCGATATCATGGAAGCATGAATCCTATGAGGTGAGTTGTTTAAACAATATGTTCTCCGATGAATTTTAATAATTTAATAAAGAATTGATGTTGAGTTGTTTTTGACTCACCTCATCCTTCTTAACTCCCATGCAGACTCGAGTTTCTTCGCATAACTTAATAAAGTTGGCTATCAAGTCATAGCAAAACAATGTCACAAATGCAGTGAAGAAACTCGAGTCTGTGAGGGAATTAAGAAGTATGAGGTGAGTCAAAAACAACTGAACATAAATTAAAATAAACCTCATAATGTTATTTCCTACCTACATAACTTAATTTAATAAAGAAATCTGAAGTTAACTAGAAAAATATATTTTATGTCTTAGTACTTTATAATTGTTAGTTTATTGCTAGGATATGGTACATGTAATTGATTTCATAATACTTCCGCGGGTATTAAAATTTTCTAAACGTTCACATGGGCATTGAGTTTACCATGCATACAAAAATTTAATTACAGCAATAAAACATTTCCAATTAACAAAATTAACTTTTAAATACAATTTACTCTGTACAGAAACTGAAATAGAATTAAATTTTTATATCCAGAAATTTCAAATTTTTTTTTAAAAGTTTAAAGTAAGATTGACACCGAAGAATGAATACAGCCACAATAGGATAATTAAAACCAACAAAAATGACAAGATTGAAGAAGAAAACAACAAACCAGAAATTTATCAGATCAAATGCAGAGAGTGTGACAACATTTATATAGAAAAAACAAAGAGAAATTTGAAAACCAGGGTGATCACATCTTAGAAAAGTCAAAAATGGTGAAGTGGAAAAGTCAGCAGTAGCTGCTCATGCTTGGTCTGAAAAACATCTAATTGTTACAAAAGCTAATTTAATTAAACAAATACAAAAAGAGCACATGGTTTGGGAAATAATCCACATAAAAAAACAAGAAAGAAAAACTTATGAATTTTCAAATTCCCGAGGATTTTGATTTGATCTGGAAGTTCATTGGTCCACCAACAAGAGGGAATAAGAAGCAGTTCTCCTGAACGACATAACAATGTCAACAAGAAATTACTGAAGATGAAGCCCCCCAGGCTTTGAAACCGGTATAATTAGATGATTGGATATGAGCTGAGGTATAAAGAATTTTAATTTAAATCTTAAAAAACTGACATAGAAATTACATTTGAAGAGAACAATTTTCATCCAGACCGAGACTTGAACCGGGACCTTTGGTTTTCTGTACCAAATGCTCTACCAACTGAGCTACCAGGGCGAGTTCCAATCTAGATGCAAATTTTTCTCTTATATATGTTGTAATTGCAGTGCACCAAATGCTTGAAGCTTTGGCTTCTATCTATGCAAATGGTGGCTTCTTAGTTAAGAAGACATTTATTAAACATTACTTTAATTACATTTGTTAAATTTTCCTGTGAAACTCATATTATGGACATTAACTACAAATTCACCATTTGTATTATTCACATTATCACTTTCAGTTATAGATATTCCTTGTACACAAACAGCTTATCTTGCCAATTCACAAATTTCTTCTGAAAAATTTACATATTCTTCCATTTTGAATGTATTATTGAATATACAAACTCCCTAGGTACAAGTACTTTAGCAACAAAGTTTTCTGTTGGATATAAAAAGTGATGATCAAATAATTTGCTTATGTTCATTTCATGTTTTAATAACCATTTATTTCCTTTTCATTATAAAATACTAAGACATAAAATTATGTATGCACCAAGAGTATTATTAGTTATTATACCCTTGTATGACTTACCAAGCCTTGGACCAAAGGCCCTTGGCCTGGTAACCTGTTGCCCTCAGTGCATAATAATAACCATAATAATACTCTTGGTACATAAATAACTATTGATGAATGAAAACTTATACTTACACATATATAATAAACTTTATACCAATCAACCTACTTATTTCGTAAATTAATGAGTCATTTTTTAACATCTTACCTCATATTTTATGTTTCTTCAAACACGGGAACTAGTTTTCAAGAGAAGGATCCCTCTCATTTTCAACTGACATTATGACTCATAATGTTGGTTGAAAATGAGAGGGATCCTTCTCTCGAAAACTAGTTCCCGTGATTGAAGAAACATAAAATATGAGATTATGACATTATGATTCATAATGTTGATTGAAAATGAGAGGGATCCTTCTCTCGAAAACTAGTTCCCGTGTTTGAAGAAACATAAAATATGAGGTTGTGACATTATGACTCATAATGTTGATTGAAAATGAGAGGGATCCTTCTCTCGAAAACTAGTTCCCGTGTTTGAAGAAACATAAAATATGAGGTTGTGACATTATGACTCATAATGTTGGTTGAAAATGAGAGGGATCCTTCTCTCGAAAACTAGTTCCCGTGATTGAAGAAACATAAAATATGAGATTATGACATTATGATTCATAATGTTGATTGAAAATGAGAGGGATCCTTCTCTCGAAAACTAGTTCCCGTGTTTGAAGAAACATAAAATATGAGGTTGTGACATTATGACTCATAATGTTGGTTGAAAATGAGAGGATCCTTCTCTCGAAAACTAGTTCCCATGATTGAAGAAACATAAAATATGAGGTTATGACATTATGATTCATAATGTTGATTGAAAATGAGAGGGATCCTTCTCTCGAAAACTAGTTCCCGTGTTTGAAGAAACATAAAATATGAGGTTGTGACATTATGACTCATAATGTTGGTTGAAAATGAGAGGGATCCTTCTCTCGAAAACTAGTTCCCGTGATTGAAGAAACATAAAATATGAGATTATGACATTATGATTCATAATGTTGATTGAAAATGAGAGGGATCCTTCTCTCGAAAACTAGTTCCCGTGTTTGAAGAAACATAAAATATGAGGTTGTGACATTATGACTCATAATGTTGGTTGAAAATGAGAGGGATCCTTCTCTCGAAAACTAGTTCCCGTGATTGAAGAAACATAAAATATGAGATTATGACATTATGATTCATAATGTTGATTGAAAATGAGAGGGATCCTTCTCTCGAAAACTAGTTCCCGTGTTTGAAGAAACATAAAATATGAGGTTGTGACATTATGACTCATAATGTTGGTTGAAAATGAGAGGGATCCTTCTCTCGAAAACTAGTTCCCATGATTGAAGAAACATAAAATATGAGGTTATGACATTATGATTCATAATGTTGATTGAAAATGAGAGGGATCCTTCTCTCGAAAACTAGTTCCCGTGTTTGAAGAAACATAAAATATGAGGTTGTGACATTATGACTCATAATGTTGGTTGAAAATGAGAGGGATCCTTCTCTCGAAAACTAGTTCCCGTGATTGAAGAAACATAAAATATGAGGTTATGACATTATGACTCATAATGTTGGTTGAAAATGAGAGGGATCCTTCTCTCGAAAACTAGTTCCCGTGTTTGAAGAAACATAAAATATGAGGTAAGATGTTAAAATATGACTCATTAATTTACGAATTAAGAACCTCATAATGTTATTTCCCATATTTAACTACGAACAACCTACTTATGTTAAATTAATTAAAAATTCAATATTTGACGTCTAGTTTGTTAACAATGAAAAATATGAACTTACATTTGTTGAAGCACACAAAAAAGAGAAAGATAAACAAAAAAATATACAAATTAATTTCATTACTAAAGCAGAAATATGCGAGTTTTTAAATTGAAAATACATTATACGATAAAAAGTTTTACATTCAGTATGATTGCATTAGTAAGCAAATCAGCATAAAAGCAATAATACATCCATATACCTTCCTTATTAAAACATTAATGCCAATATAGAGGTAACTGATACACAGCATGCATGGCATTAATATACCTCTTCCCAACTAAGTTCCAATTGTAATATAAACAAACCAAATGTATGACTGCATTTCCATTGGTTGAATAACTGTTTTACCTCCAAGCGTGTAAGAAAATGTAGTTCATTGTCTAACATTCGAAATAAAGGGAATAAAAATAATAATATATAATAAAAATATATATTATCTAGACAACAACCAGTTGTAATATAAACAAAATGTATGACTGCATTTTCATTAGTCAAATAACTGTTTTACCTTTAAGCATGTAAGCAAATGTTTGCTCTCTAACACTCGAAATAAGAAGAAATAAAAAAAAACAATAAATAATTAAAATATACAGTTTCTAGACAACACCCTGCATGGTATCTTTACCTTGTCATGATGGAGTGGTTTGCATGCTTAAATGACCCTGAGAGCTATGCTAATGATAGCATTGCTGCTGAAAGGGTTACCTATGCCGGACAGATTGAAGGCAATAAGTCAGATGAAAAAAATACCTTGGTCAAAAGAGTGATGATCTTTCAACATAAAAATACAACCGTCAAACAATACAGTCATGGGTTCCACTGGGGTAAAATTCTCCGGAGGTAAAATAATCCCCCATTCGGTTCTCCGGGCAAGATATTTCCGGGAATCCATGTCAAAGGCTCAAATGGGGAATGAAAGAGGTACATGGAAGCTTCTTGTAGAAAAACCAGAGGGAAAACACCCAGTTGGTAGACCAAGAATGAGGTGGGAGAATAACATTATCCATGATTTGAGGGAAGTAGATTATACAGGGATGATTGAAAAATATTAGCTCAGGAAAGGGATGTATGGAAATATTATGGCTGCGTGGCCATGAACCTATGGGTTCAATAGAGCCAGTGAATTAGTTATTATCTAGACAACAACATGCCAATAGAATAACTACAGTTGAAATGGATTTTTGGAGAAGAGCTGCCAGAAAATCTTGACTGGAAAGAATTAGAAATACAGAAATAAGAAAATGGATTTATGCAGAAAGAAGTAAAATGGATGAGATTGAACACAGAAGGCTAATATGGTATGGACACGTAAGAAGAATACAGGATGGAAGACTTACCAAAGGCTGTCCATACGTGGAAAATTGAAAGGAGCAGCAGAAAAGGAAGACTAGGAACAATCTGGAACAACATACAACGAGGAAATTTTGTGTTACGGATCAAGGCACAGAGGATAGAGAATGATGGAGAACTTTAATTAAGGGACATTTGTGAATGTGTATTACAAACTGATAATGTATAAGTCTGTAGTCATTTATGCATTTTTTAAAAGTCATGTCAATTATTAAGATTGGTTGGAGAAAAACCTCGATGATGAGGAAAATTCTCAATGAATAAACAATAAAATGTATTATCTAGCACATGTCTATATAAGTTATATAGGAGAATGTTAAAATATATAATTACAATTTTAATATATTAAAATTTCAATTGTTCCAAATGAATGCTTCTCCTATTTTTGAAGCACCAAAAAGAAAAACCTTTGAAAAGTGGAGAGAAACAAATTTTTTTGAATGTTCTCAAACAGTTTAGTGAAAAATATCCCACAATAGCCATTGAGGTTGTGCTGAAAATAACAGAATTTACAGGTAAATCAGCATGGAACATAAATTCTGCCCATAATGAAATTGTAAATAAAGGATATCTATTGACATAATGGAAAGTGTAAATGTCTGACTAGGTAGGCCAATATATAATTTTTTGTCATAAATAAATAAGAAATCGAGCAAGTTCCTAATTATTGGTATCATCTTATTTTATATTCAATCTTATTTCCCGTAAAATACAATGTTGCCTAAGAACTATGTTTCCGTACACACCACGGTTCCCTCAATAGATGGAGTTGGCAGAGTAATACCTTATACAAATTTGTTTACAGTACAACTGGGACTTAGCTTGGAATTAGTATAGCATTGCAAGCATTGACTTATACTCTTACAAAAAACCCAGTCTATAACAGGAGAAGTGGAAGAATATGTATGAGTTGTTATATAAGTCTACCTTCTGAATGTAGAATCTTGGATCCAATGCATTAAACCACTGTGACAGTCTCTATCAGAGATACGGTCTATGACTAGTAAGTTCTATACTTGAAAATGATAGTAACTGATATTGTCGAACCAACAGATCTGTGCCCCTTAAGCGCTGCAGTCGTTCTTAGAAAAGTTAATGCATGTACTCACACCATTCCATGCACTTCCCTCCCACCACATCAAATTGCAGCCACAATAATTTTCCGAGTAGGGATGTTGCAAACTTTCCTCAAACACTGTCTTGAATCTTGAATAATGTAAAGTTAATTATTACTTCTTCATATTTAAGGAGGTTTAATGATGCTGATTGACTTTCATTATTTACTTAGTAATATTTCTTTCACCACTCCCGTGTTACAGTGTTCATGTTGAGTTGACAACACTGGACTGCTAGTGCAAATAATCTGTCCCCCAAACAAGGCTCAAAATTGTGAATACTGGGCAGGTGAAAGAAAAGAGATATGAATGCAGGGTGGGAAATGGTATACCGAGGCAGAAAAGAAATTAGTATTCAGTTTGCTTATCTTATGGGGGCACAGATCCATTGGTCAGACAATAATATTCACAAATATCCTTGTTTATACATTTCTCTCATTAATGCTTCCTCGCTGCAAAATAATTCACTCAAACAAAGTGCTTACGGAATAAAGTTTCCACATTCCGTAGAATGATAAAATTAAACTTCATATTAACGTAAATGTTGAACTGTCATTTTATATTTAAATAAATGTAAAACGATGTGTTGTTCTCAAAATTAGGCTTATGCCATGATTACTGTAATTTACATATTTACAATTTTAATGAAACACTCTTTTAATGTTATTAAATGAGTTAAAATACTGTACCTTTATATTTTCCAACAAAGGTTACAAATTATACAGGGTGTCTCTAAAGTCACTATCCATTTTAATGAAGGAAGGCAATGATTGAAAAATCAATGTTATTGTGAAGTTTTACACATATTCTACTGTCTTTCTACATGACTGCCATCTAGGTGAAAACACATACTCTACCTTTCAGTTATGAAACAAAATGTAGACCTTAATATTTAAACTGTAAAAAAGTCTGCTACTTCTGTGATACGATTCCGTAAATCAAGCAGACGTGATAAGGACTTTTCATAGAATGAAACTAGAATTTTCCACACTGCGTTGCAAGGGGTATTCTACTCCTACTGAGGCATCGAGTTGATGCCTTCGAAATATCACTGGCATATTGAACCTGCTGCACTGTTTCTGATACCGGTATATGTGTCATCGTGCCTCATCACACACACTGCTGATACGCTTAAATTTGTTTACAAGCAGACAAATGTGTGCCTTTGTTGGGGCTGGTTTATGGAATTTATGAGTAAATTCAGCTCTGGCATTTTCATGACAATCCGCATACCTGTGCACAAAACAATGGCAACCAGTTCTTCTGTCCTAAACATGTTGCACTAAGCTAACAGTGTATGCAAAGAAAAGAAAAAAATAGTAGTGTTTTCATGGAAATGGATAGTTACTTTAGAGGTATTTGAAGAAAAAAATGTATGCCTAGACTGAGATTCGTTAAGAAATATTTATGGACCAACATGTGAAAATGGACTTTGCAGAATCACGAGTTATATAGATTGTTTAATTCATTAGATACAGTAGCTGCTGTGAAAGTGCGTAGATGGAATTGTTGGGTCATGTTTTGAAAATGGAAAACACAAGGATGCCACAAAAAATATTTAATTTTTACATAATAACCTCAATGGTGGTTTGGAATGAATTTAAAAGTTCCCTAAAGATGTCATGAATGATATGCAGTCAGCATATCAAGACATCTAGTAGGCAACTAAGGTATTTAGGATGAAGAAGGTAGGTAAATTTTGCTTAGTGGCCTCTTTATTCAGGCTTAATGTTCTTTTATGAGCCTGAAAATCTTTAGACTTGTGACCCAAGACTTAAAATCCCTCCCGGTGGATTTCTTGCTTGGATTTTGATGTTTGTTTTTTCAATAATACATTCAAAATGGAAGAATATGTAACTTTTTCACAAGAAATTTTGTGAAAAATCATTGATCCCAACTATGTTTGAACGCCATCGCCCCTCGGGCGACCAAGTACACAAGGATCATAACTATCAGACCGGATGTTCGGGAAAATGCCTACAGTTATTTGTTCTAGAGATTGTAAAAGTGACATTGTTATAAGTTCATACTCTGTGACCCTAGAGTTGTTTTCCATGAAGTGCGTTTTGCCTATAAATGCCGATTTCAGCGTACAAGCCTATAAATTCTCTATTTGCTATTCGTTTCTCCAAATTATCTTAGTATTTCAATGAAATGTAATTGAAATAGACAAACGTCATGACACATATCAGGTCATAGAAACCGGTAATAGTATTTTTGATGTTGATAACACTGAATTCAGTCTGTCGTACTCATTCACCGACGAGGTGCCGTCAAAGACAAAGTGGTGGCGACAAGTGTGATGTGGCTTAATTTTTTTTCCCCGTTAGACAGTTCTATCCTGATGCCTAAAGAATGGAAAACATTAACAAACAAACTGACTAATTTCGTGAAAGAATTTGGTGCAGAAATATTCTCAAGTGATGATTCAATATTGTTTTGCAAAGTGTGTAACATATCGGTGAATTGCGCGAAGAAGTCGCCATGTTTCACAGCATATACACACTGCAAAACATAAGTACTGGCAAAACAAGTTCCAAAATCATCTCTGATATATTCGTATGTTATTGATAGGATATTTTTATATTCTTTACATAAGGCTGTAAAAATTTATGTTGTAGTCCATTTTTTGTAAGAGCCTATTTTTATTTTTTAGTGCCTATATTAATGATTTTTAGTACCTTTTTGCCTGCCTATTTTGAACTTTTTAAGTGCCTAACATCCGGACTCTAATCATAACCACTAGTCCACCACAGCCGACTAGTAAATTGGATAATGGACATGAAACAAAGGTGAAAGGTCAATTACTGAATAAATATTTTAACTCCAGTTCATGCAACACAGAATGAAACACAGAACACTAACAAAATTTATTTCATTTTAAGTTTCAAATTTACATTTAAGAAATCCAATTAATAGAGAAAACATAACAGCAGAGAGTTTACATATGCAAAGAGCACAATACAGCATCAGACCATGCAGCAATAAACAACTGTCTAATGTTTCTTACCTGGCACATTGAGCGTCTCTTGCAAAAGGGAGCGACTGCTCGAGAAGAACGGCCTAAGTGAAGGTTTAGGAGTAGACGATATGCTCATTGTGTCTAGTTCAGGACCAGAATCACTCAGATCTTCCAACTCTTCAAACAGATCTTCTATTTCTGTGGGATCCACATCTCCCCCTACACAAAAATAAATTATTTAAGAAAGAAAAATTAATGCTCGAATCGGGACTTCAACCCTGGATCTCTGACTCTGTACATCAGTATTGTACCAATTACACCATCAACCACCGATAAAACAGTTCTTGAATGAAACTTTATCCAGGATTCGAAAATGTTAATACAAACAAAAACATAAAAATATTAAGCTTTACCACTCAAAAGTAAGGAATAAATATAAAAAAAATGACCAGCCTCACGGTCCAGTGGTCAGTATTTCTGACTACAGTTCATGAGGTCCCGGGTTCGATTCCCGGTCAAGTCATGTAAATTTTTCCTTAAAGGGAATAATTCCTGTGGTTGCCCATGGACTGGAATCTGGGTTAAGTTTAGGTTAAGAACTCTCCTGGTGCTTCATTATCATTTATTACCATCACATCATCGGGGTAACGTAACTCTGCCTTCCTGGTGCCCCAATCTAAGAAATGGATTACAATTCCGTCAATGCTAGGGGGACAAAACCAGAAATGTCATAAAAAGACAACCTGGTGGCATTAGACAAAAAAGAAAAAATACTGTATATATATCTTAATATATAAAAATTTCCTGTCACGTTGTTTGTCCACGATGGAATCCTAAACTATTGAACCGATTTTAATAAAATTTTGCACACTGTGTGCAGTTTGATCCAACTTAAGACCTAGGATAGTTTATAACTAAATTTATAGTCGCATTATTTTTTTATTGCAAATTATTTGTTTATTATTTAACAAAGAGTTATAATTATCTGTGAGTTCCATACGATTCTAACAGATGGTGGTGTAAGGTAATTTGGTAAGGTAATTGGTTTATTATTTAACAAAGAGAGATCCAGATGGCTGTCTTTTTGTTGCAACTGCAAATTTAAATTGAATTACAAACATTGATTATTTCATAATTTAAGTGTGTTCAGTGTTTATTTTATTTTCAATATTATTAATTTTGTGTGTAAGTATTAGTTTTAAGTAATCTGGCTGAAAGACAGCAACTTAATTAAAATTTTTAACGTATACCTTAGCCATAGCAACGCGTGGCCGGGACTTCTAGTATATATATATAAATCAATTGCCGTGTATTAGTCTCGCTACTCCTCCTAAACAACTGGATCGATTTTGATTAAATTTATTGTGTGTGTCTGATTGTGTCCCTCTTCTAATTGATGGATTTTGTTCATTTTTGGATAACACCCACCTCGGTTTATTTTAATAGGATATACTGAGTTCATTGTGAAACATCGAAAAATGTGACTGCTATAGTAATTTTTAAATTTTCACTTAAGGTGAACTTCTGCATCTAATGGTTTTAGAGGACCCAATTGTGAATCTAAACCATTGAGGGACCCAATTAAACACACACAAAAAATTACATCAAAATCGATCCAGTTGTTTAGGAGGAGTTCAGTGACAAACACACAAACAGAATAATTATTATATATATAATACTATATAAAGATAATATGAGTTAGATATGCAGCTTTTTTGAAGACCCTGGGGTCCGATACCTTAGGCATAATCGTCAATTTATTCTAGCTTGAATTCTTTTGGTTAGAAAGAATTTATAATGATGACTAAGGCATTGAAACCCAGGGTCTTCAAAAAAGGTACAAATATGAGGTGAGTTATACATATCTAATTCATATTATCTAATTTTTTTTTTCAAATGCCCCAGGCATGTCTTTCGACATTCCTGGTTTTTCTCCTGGCATGGCATACTTGTAACCCACTTCTGAGGTTGGGGCGCCTGGAAGGCGGGGTTACGTTGCCCTGATGATATGATGGGTGATTGATGATGATAATGGTGCACCAGGAGAGTCCCTAATCCTAAGCTTAACCTAAGATGAATGTGAATGATGATGATTGTGATGGCCATATGATTTCAGGGACCGTTTGGGCCTTAAAGTTTTCCTGACATTTGTCTTACAGGTGAGGAAAAACCCCGATAAAAACCTCACCCAGAAAAACTGTCCCGACCGGGGATCGAACCCGGGCCTGCTGTGTGACAAGGCAGCATGCTATCCTGAGACCATAGCGGTGGACATATTATCTAAAATAAACCTCATAGATTTACTGCCTTGAAATATTAAATAATTTTACTTCCCCCCATTTACACTTACCTCGTCTGACCTTATATGAGGTGGTTAGAAAAGGTTAACGTGATTTTTTTTTGCAAAAAAACGAATTTGGTGTTTAATTATATTCTTAGAGCATAATTTTATTTAGTGACAAAAGGATATAAGTGTACGCATTAAAAGTAGATAATGTATTTATTTCTTCATTAATGTATCCAGCCTTAGCCGATGACACGAATCCATTGCATACTTATGCTATAAGTTGCGATGGGGCTGCATTTGAACATGCAGCTCATGTGGCCATTCAAGGTGAGTGTCCATGAGGTTAAAAGAAAGAGATATAGGAAAGACAGAAATGAACCCTTCGGCCTCGAATACTCTAATGTTATAATTTTCAATTACCTATGATTTTCTTATATAATTTCAATTTCAAATATGTTTTTCTCAATACTGCTAAACTCACACTTATACCATTTTGCTTCTAACTGTCTCATGTAATAATTGGCTTTTTATTTTGAGGAGTATATTAAAAGCAAAAGCAACTGACCTGATAGTTTTTGACCAATTGCTTCTTGGTCGTTATCGAGACCTTGTAGATCTTCACTTACACGGAATCTTTTCAGAAGTGCTATGAACTTTTGTTTCAGGTTACGTTGCTGCAAACAAAAAATTATAAAAGTTAAAAATACTTGAATTTTAGAACTGAATATTTGCTCAGAAAAGAGATCTAACCCACAAAAATTCAAAAGTTTAGTTTTCAGTGGATTAGTGTTCTATCTGGAGAATATCACGGCATGGTGCATGTAAAACTAGCCCTGCTCTCTTCCACACCTGTTTTATTCAATTTTAAAAGTTGACATTCAAGCTAATAGTGATCTATACGTAACAAAATGGCTGAAGAAGTTAGTCAAGTCATCAGTAGCAGTTTATGAGTTAGATCTGTTTTCGGGGCAACTCTTCAATTATAAGCTAACACAAAATATTAATTTCGTTAAAAAATAAATGAGGTGCTTTCTGTATGAAATGATTCAATTACACTGAGCAACAAAAAAAGAAACTTTTTTTTTGTTTCAGAAAGAAAAATATGTGATTCTGATAGTATTTTTTCTCCTGAATTCAGATATGATATCGGTTTCTCCATCACACAAGGTTTGAAGAAGATTCCATCCTTTTAGCCGGGAACCAAGCATTTCAGACTGGTTTTTGGATAACTTTAAATCTCGTATGAGATCGTTAAGATCTTCTTGAGTCAATAAATGAGGCTAAGATGAACAGCTTTGTTCAAAAGTTGTATCACCAAAATCTGTTTCTTCTTCTTCCTTACTTCCATCAAAATCTGAGCTCTCTTCATCTAATGTCACATGTTCTGGAGGCTTTGGTATGGGCAATTCTTCGCAGTGTGGAACTGGTCTCATTGCAGATTGCAAGTCAGGGTATATCAATGTATGTCTTGATTTTGACATAATCCCTTTAATGTTTGTTATTAAAAAATAATTATTTAAATCCATTAATTGAAATTGAAATAAAAAAAAACTGTGGATGATGGAGAAATTCTGAATACACATTTGAAAACACGATACAAAACTGCATTAAGTACAACTAATGGTACTCATGAGACAAAAAACATGTTGACAAGTGTTATTGTAGCACAAACTTATGATTCATACAGACAATTTTGGATCCTTATAATCTTAAATATTAATAGGCCTATTGCTTTACTCATAATTTTGAAGACTCTTGTTGTATTTTCAGTAATTAAGTACAAAATACTGGGGTATTCTATGACACTGCAACAATTGTGAATACTCTATCGGAGAACAAGTTACTCCTACCATATATGTTGGCAATGTGATAGTACATCTTCCCACTAGAGCCAATTACTAACATGATTTAACGATTTTTATGATTAATTTAACACTTCTCATAGAAGGATAAATTATATTTGAAGAGAAAAATTTTCGCCCAGACCGGGACTCGAACCCGGGACCCTTGGCTTTCCGGGCCAAGTGCTCTACCAACTGAGCTACCGAGGCGAGTTACGATCTAGACGCAAATTTTTCTCTTATGTATGTTGTAATTCCCTCGCGCCAAATGCTTGAAACCATAGCTTCTATAGAAGCTATGGTTTCAAGCATTTGGCGCGAGGGAATTACAACATACATAAGAGAAAAATTTGCGTCTAGATCGTAACTCGCCTCGGTAGCTCAGTTGGTAGAGCACTTGGCCCGGAAAGCCAAGGGTCCCGGGTTCGAGTCCCGGTCTGGGCGAAAATTTTTCTCTTCAAATATAACTAACATGATTGTTTACTCACATATAAGAGGATTCTATCACAGGAGTCCATCTACATTAGTAGGAAAGTTAGGGTGAGAAAATGGGAGAGTTGGTGTACATCATATTAGTTTAGCATTCACTAGTTTTTTAGCAGGTTTTTGTGATAAGTTAACTACACTGTCTGAGCAATGACTAATACACATTTATATTGTAAATATGGTGATTTTAGGTTATATTGAACTCAACTTTTCACTTTATTTTAAGACATTTCTCACATTTTTTGGGAATATATATATATATATATATATATATATATATATATATATATATATATAAAAAATAAATGCCTGGACCAATCCTGCAACAATAAATTGAGTGTTTTTCCATTTTTTTTATTCAAATTTATGTACATGGCATAGAATCCCTTAATATTGAAATAAATTTGAAGAATCATTCAATACCTCTAGGAATATATTTATGTTAGTATTTTAAGTTAGAGACTAATAATCCTAAAACCTAACTAAAATAATTACATTTCAGATTGGATTAAAGAAAATTTGGCAATTCTATGCCACCATATCACCTACATAAATTCAAATAAAAAATATATAAAAAAATTTATTTAGAAAAATCTGCAGTAGCAGCCCATGCATCGTCACAAAAACATTAAAACCGGATATTTATCCCCATATAATAATAATAAGGGTTTTTGTTTTGTTTATTTAATATTTAAATATAATTACATTTATTTCTATTAAGAATGGACATAAGATTGATTTAGAGAATTCAAATTTTTTTATAAGTATATAAAAAATTTCAAACTGGTCAATATAAACTGTTAATACAGTTAGATGTTTTTCTAACTGATTTAATATATGTAAAAATACTTTAAATATTTGAATTGATATTTTTTATAAACAAATAAATGGGACTGGACGAATTGGATGGGAGTCAGCCAGTAGTACTCCTTCCTTTTCAGTTGGACCAATCAGAACTTCCAGGTTATAACAGAATAAGAAGATAGCTACAATACTTGAAGGAGTTCAGACATGTTGAGCAATGGCTCATCAAGAAATACGAGAATCATTGTTCATTTCATGATATTAGTTGACAAAATGGTGTCAAAGTTACGGAAAATAATATTGTGATATAAATTGAATTAATATGGAGTAAAGTAAAAATAAAGTGTTGGTGAAAACTGACCGTTGAAATAGTCATCTATTACATGTATGAAGTAATAATCTTCTATAAGTGAAATGTATTAATTTAAGCTGGAATATTTTTTATTATTGATCATCCACAAGATTCATCTAAACAGAAGTGAGAGTTTTAATACAATAATGTTTAATTTAACTGTTAAAAAAGTGTTGTTATTTGTTTATGTAAGAAACTTTTCCTCATTCCCCTGACGGGAGTCATCAGTGCCGTGGCAAAATTACAATGATCCAAATTATTACAATCATATATCTACAACGTGGGACGTCACATCCAACAACCCACCTTTAACACCTAATTGAAAGGAAGGCTAAATTATTAAAACAAATAGAGAAACCCCAAGAACTCACGGTTAGGAAAAAATCTACATTAAAAAAAAGGAAGGAGAAATTAATGAACTTAGAAATTCCTGGGAAGTGATTTGATTCTGAGGTTCTTCAGTCTACCAGCAGAGGGAGCAGGAGGCAGCTCTTCGAGACGACAAAATAACGGTCGTGGAAATACTGATGATGGAATCGAAGAAAGATCCGAAACTAGTGTAAGAAGAAGAAGAAGAAGATTATGAGGTGAGGTAATAAAATTTTACTTAAATACATAATATAATTGTTGCAGCATGTGAATAATTGTAGAGTAGCGGGGCAAAGAGTTCTAAGTGCCAAAATGTTCAAAATTAACTTCTTTCATCCAAATTGGTCTATGTCACATTGCCAATGCACTGCTATTTGTTTTAATCCCAAATATGTACTTCTACTATTTGAAATAATCACCACTAGATGGTGCATGCTCTATGTCCTATACCATATTTTGCACGTAATTTTCACTTTTTCCTAAAATAATTATTTTGGCACTTAGATCACTTTGCCCTGCCACTCTACAGTTATTAGCTGATACAAATATATATATATATATGTGTGTGTGTGTGTGTGTGTTTTTTAAAAAGAGTGAGAAATGTCTTAAAATGAAATGAGAAGTTGAGCTGAAAGTAACTTAAAATCAGTATATTTACAATGTAAAATATGATTAGTCATTGCTCAGACAGTGTAACCAACTTATCACAAAAACCTGCAAACAAACAAGTTGAACACTAAATTAATCTGGTATACATTAACTAGCCCCATCTAACACTAACTTGCTCACTAATGCAGATGAATTCTTGGAATAGAATCCCCTTATATGTGAGTACAAATTTTGGCAATTGGCTCTAGCAGGGAACATGTGTTATCACATTGGCCAAAATGACGCTAGCAGTCACTTGTTCTCCGATCGAATATTCACAGATGGCTTGATTCCAACTTTTGTATTTAATTATTCCATTTCCAATAATAAATAAGTTTCGAATAACAACAGAATAAGATCAAAATAATAAATGGGGGTTATTTTTTTTTCAAATATTTTACAAATACTTACCCTAGCATTCGCGGGCATCTTGGTTCTGGAAGATTTACGAGATCTTCTTCCCATAGCGTCTTCGGGCATGGGTTCCGAATCAGATCCTTCTGCTTCGCCTTCGTCGTTACTGCTAAACTCTTCTTCGTCGTCTGTGAAGTCAGCCACGCGGTCTGCACACACATAAAACACACAAGTCAAGTCAAGGCCGGCTGGTGCGGTTTCAATTATTGCTAACAAGATGGATGAATGAGTGTGTGTGTGTGTAAACAGACCTTGAGCAAGGCCACCTGATTACAAGAATATGGAATACTTCAAGGCAAAATGAATATCGCATTAATAAAATTAGCATTCTTATCATTAACACGTAATTCCATGACGAAAAAACCAATAACAAAAATTTCACCATCTCAGAAATTATAGAATGTAAAGGGTCTTTATATATTACGCAATTTAAAAAAAATGCAATAATTAAACAAAAAAAAAATGCATCGAAATAAAAAAAAAAAAAATATTTTTTGTATGATAGTGCGTTCTGTCGTACTTACAGGAATGGCAACCATGATTGAAAGTTCAATTTCCTAAATTTCGGGGTTTCCAATCTATAAATAACTATACTGTAATATTACAAATTACCTATCTAGGCGGGAAAGTAGTGTTAATATACATTACACGAAACAAATCACTGCATTTTAAATGAACCTAACTTTATTTGAAACAATATAAAACAATGATATCGTACTTGCCGCCATTTTATACCTGACTGGTGTCACAACCTACTGTGAACTTTAATTTTGTGTATTTGTTATGGTTTAGGTAGCGTGGGCCATTTAAGATTCCAAAAGGCGACGTTTTTCACTACAAAGGGCGATTTTTATGGGTGTAGGAGTTGAGTATCACAACTCTCTTATAGCCTATGTTCATCCCGGGAATCTCCTGAACATTTTGCAAAAAGCCCCAACACAATCGGATGAACGGCATGGCAGCGCATAAAACACGAACAAAAACATTATTTTTTTATATATTAGATTAAAAAACCTAAATTAAGAAGTTGGTAGTACAGAATATTTTGTACTAAGTATCGTCAATCAACTTAGACTAAACAATGTTCAACAGTTAGGGAGTCACTAATCACATTAATGAGATGTATACTCTAATATCATTTTACGTGATTCAATTATCTATCACTTTCTGCAGGCTCATAAATCACCAGTTTAAAGCAAATGTGGGGAAAGCGATAAACTGAAACTTGTTCTATACATCCATGAGCTCAGAAATGTTCGGCTTAAGTAATGCCACGAGTGATTTCCAATTTATCTAGAGGATTTGGAAATCAAGAGTGACACTTATTAAGACTATGTAATGAATCAAATTAAGCTGTTTACTCAAAAGTCATTATTTAAATATAGTTACCGGTATTTTAAAATATTTATATATTTAATGTAAACGGCGATGTTTGAAAACAAATCAGAAAAGTGAGGTTATGTATATTCACAACAACTTGATTATATTATTTACTAGCTAATACCCGACATGCGCAGCTACACCTAAATAAATGATGCGTTTTTGCATTTAGTTGAATAAGTAAAAGGAAAAATAAATATAAATTTATATCGTCATTATTTTTAGATACATCGTGCTGATTACCCGGCGTTGCCCAGGAATCTACGCATCTCGATGTACTTGGCATAAATGAGCTGAAAGATAAAATTCGTTATTTTGAGTTATCTATAAAAGAATACCCGCCGTGGGCTGCTATGCTTGCCCGGGAATCTACATATCCCTATCTTCTTGGCATCAATGAAAGACAAAAATGGTTAAAAGATAAACACATGCTGTCGCGGAATTTTCTGTAGAGTTTTTTTTTGAGATATTCAATTCTGTGTACAATCATTTTTTGTAGGCTATTTGTTACAGTTTAGGCAACATAGGCCATTTAATCTTACGAAAAGCGACATTTTTCACGTTTTTTCACTACAGGAGGTGGTTTCTTAAGGGTGAAGGGCTTGAGCATTAAAACTCTCTTATAACCTTTAACCTTCCCAGGGAAATCCTAAACATATTCCAAAAAGCCCCATGACAATCGGATGAATGGTATGGCAGCACATGCTTGCCCGAGAATCTACTTATCCCGATCTAATTGGTACCAATGAAAGACAAAAATAGCTATTGTGTGTTATCTATAAAAGATAAACATATACTGTCGCGGACTTTTTTGTAGAGGTTTTTGAGATATTCAATTTTGTTTATATTAATTTTGTGTATTTGTTACGATTTAGGCAGCGAAAGCCATTTAAGGGTGAAAAATATACTTTTTCACTTTTTTCACTTTCAAAGGGTGTTTTTAAGGGTGTAACAGTCGAGTATCTCAACTCTCTTATAGCCTATGTTCATCCCGGGAATCACCTGAACATTTTGCAAAAAACCCATCACAATCGGATCAACGGTATGGCCGCGCATAAAGTAAAAACAAACAAACATTTATTTTTATATATTAGATTGCCATAATAGGATCGCAATATTGTAAGAATGCACAATGCACCCTAATGGAGAAATAATGAAACAGATTAAACTATATTATATTCAACATTATAGATTATTAACTTATTCTTTAGTAAAGAACTCAGTAAAATCAAGGAATATATTCATTATTTGCTATATTTAATGTATTTGTTGCTAAAAATAATGCTCGGAGCTGTTCAGAATATTAAAAAGGAGGAGCTTTCTTTATCACAAAAGCATGAGCTGATAAAGAGGAATCGACAAAGAGCGAGGTGAAACATGACTGTCATTGGTTGTAAAACAAAATTTATTGAAACGTGATTAATCATTGACTATTATTTGGGGCATGAGTTAAACAGTCATAAGTAATGTCACGAGTTATTTCCAAATCATCACTTCGTGACTCGTGAATTTATCGATGATTTGGAAATAAAGAGTGGCATTTGTTAGGACTATTTAACGAATAAAATTAGGCTGTTTACTCAAAAATCATTATTTAAATAAAGTTATTTTAAAATATTTATAATGTATGTATACAATTTTCTCACTAAAAAAACACACACAAAAGACTTAATTGCATTTTTTCTCTGTAAAACGATCCGAGATTTGTTATAGTCTATTTCTCTTTCATTAATATCTTTACTTTCTTTATTTTCACGGATTTCCATAAACAAAAAATAAATGTTCAAACTTAAATTGTAGATTTCACATAAATCAAGACAATTAAAATGATATGGTCATGTAAGAAGAATGACAGACAGATTCCCAAGAAGAATACTAGAATGGGTGCCACTTGGTAGAAGAAGAAGAGAACGGCCAAAAATAACATGGATTGATGGTGTTTTGAGCAGCGTTGGGGAAAATGCATTGGACGATGAAGATTGGAATGGTAAGAGATGTGGAGGGGAATGACAGTAGATTAACGTGGCGTAGGAAAATGTTGTGAAACCTATAAAAATAAAATTTCCTTCTAAGTCCACGGTATTATGTAATCTTCCGATTGAGGGTCTTTCCACTTTTCAGCGGTTGCCCTTTTACCAGCCGGCTGCTGGCCCTTCACATCCGTATGTGTCAATCACAGAGGTAGATGATCAACAGCCAGTGTAGGGGTGACATGTGGTTAGCATGTCGAGTCCCCCAGCCGTTATAGCTGGTTCCTCAACCTGGAGCCGCTACTTATTGTAGCTACCCAATTGCCTCACGATGCTGGGTGGGCACCGGTCCCATACTGGCCGAAATACAATGAGAAAATTTCTTCCCCCATGGAGACTCGAACCAGCGCAAGTCCCGTAGCTCTGCGCCAAGGCTTCCTACCTTAACCGCTCGGCTACGGCGCGGGATTATGTAATCTGCATATATAAAAACGAATATATGTCTGTTTGTCATTTACAGTCTTCTAAACCGATCTTCGTGAACATTTTTATACACAGGGTTTCAGATGCAGCGAGTGTTTAGCCGTTATCTATCATGTTCTAAAATCATTAGGTGTAGGAGTTCACCTGAAACGAAAATTTTAAATTCGCTCTAGCGATCGCAATTTTCGATGCTTCACAACAAAACTTGAATATCCTATTAAAATAAACCAAGGTATGCACTATCCAAAAATCAGCGAAATCCGATCAATAGAAGTGGGGGTTTACCTGAAATTTGAAATTAAAAATTCACTCTAGCAACCGCCATGTTTGGTTCGTCACAATGTATACCATATAATTAATTAACCCTCAATATTTAATTTAATTAGGCGTAGCAGCGTACGTCGGGTATTCCCTAGTTTATTTTATATAATTGCGTTTTCTTGTAGTAAGAAAAATTAGATTCGACTATCCCATTAAATTTATTTAACAGTATTTCTTGACGTAATGATCGTGGAGTCAGTAATTGAAGTTTCGTGTTGCGGTTGTAATTATGCGACATTTAACGGCACCTCAAGTCCGTTTCGCACTTCAACGTGCCAGGATACTGCCTGATACAACACCTTATCCTGCACCAAATAATGCCAATTCTAATTTAGACCAATATTCACTCGTATAACTTCTATTTTTATTCATTTGAATTGGATGGCTTTATGCATAAACCGGATATGCGCCATTATGTAAGTTTCGAGAAAAATACGTTTAAAGTTTAAGTCAATCTTCACTATTTATTGTAGCGCCAAACTAACAATACAGGAGATCATCATCCGGCATCATGACAGCTGCCGCCGTCTTCCGGAAATCAAACGACATTCCTCTCTGTCCATCCATTGATCGTCTTCCAATCCTCTGATATTCATAGCTGCTTGTACACATTCTATCCAAGTTTTATTTGGTCTTCCTCTCTTCCTCCTTACCAGTGGGACCAATTCTATAATAGTTTTAGGCAATCTTTGTTCTGGCATTCTTTTGACATGGCCATACCACTGTAATATTTTTTTGCTAATACTGGAGATATGTACACACACACACACATATATATATATATATATATATATATATATATTCCCCAATATCACCACGTTATCATTTCGACATTCTGGTATTCTCTCCTAGCATGGCGTTATTATAATCCACTTCTGAGGTTGGGGCGCTAGGAAGGTGGGGTTACGCTGTCCCGATATATGATAGGTGATGGTGGTGATGATGCGCCAGGAGAGGCCTTAATCCTATTCTTAATGAATGTGTTAATGATGATTATGATGGCCAGATGTTCGGGGACCGTTTGGGCCTTAAAGTTTCCTGACATTTGTCTTACAGGTGAGGAAAAACCACGAATAAAATCACCCAGGAAACTTGTCCCGACGGGGATCAAACCCGGGCCCGCTGCGTGACAAAGCAGCACGGTACCTCGAGACCACAGCGCTGGACACAATACTAGATATTGCAAGTTATTTTCCTTGTTTTACAGTTATGCATCAACAATTTAAGAGCGGGTACATTTGGCGCTTAGCTGCATGATGCAAAATTTAGATTAGCATTTATGAAGGTCTGGTTTCATACAAGTTTGTTGCAAAACACACAATATCTAATAAGACTGATGACGTTTATATTTTTCTTTAATAATAAGGCAATATTTAAAGATCTGTCGCTAAACCTGTGCGTACACTTACTTCATGAGTCAGTGCAACGGATGGCATCAAAATCCCGTTTTTAAATGGCGCTTGGACGGTTGATGCTTAACATCATCCAATTATATTAGTTATTCGACTAATTGCTAAAGTGGTCGATATTCCCCACTTCACCCTATAACGCTCTGTATAAATACTTTTATCTTTCTTATCACATTCCGTGAATCCATTATTCTTCATATTGGATATGTCTGCACATCACAGACATCTAAATGGAATTACACAAGGTTTCCTTAACCGCAAATTTGTAATGTTGGTTTCACCCACTTCCGCAAGATGGCTGATTATTGGAAATTTGTATCATAAAACTGTATACCGCGCTGATGACGTAAATCCAATCATAACTAATTATTTTATCAAACTAAGGTTTCCTGCAACACTTCTAAAATTCAATGTAAATCACAGTTGAGGTTATGTAGTATTTTTTAAATATTAAAATAAGCATCTAATAATATATCAGTCGTTCACAACTAAAATGGATTTTTGTTTAAAAAGCTTGGTCAATTAGTTAAAACCAGTAGACCTTATAGAACATGTTCTATCTTCGGCATGTCATTTGGTACTGTCGAAGATAGAACATGTTCTAAAAGGCCTACATAGTTTTAACTAATTGACCAATTTTTTAAAAAACAAAAATATATTTTATTTGAGGAGGACTGATATAATATCAGGTACTTATTTTAATATTTTAAAATGTCAAGATTTCCTTATAAAATATATTTCAAAACATGTCTAGGTCTTCTTTAATTACTTCATTTTATTTCTACAACCTTGAATATTCCATGTGCCAATTTTCAAAGTCCTTTTTCTTAGCTTTAATCGTCCTAGAGTGTTTTTCCGAGGCATGATGTTTAGTTTTTTAGCATTTTTTTCTTTTTATGATGAACGAGGAGCATTTTAACATATGGTGCTGAAGTTTGGCAAATTCCTACCAGGGAAACGAAAATAATTTTAAGTACAGAAATGGATGTTTTAAGAAGTTCAGCTGGTAAATCTAGAATGGATAGAATACGAAATAAAGAAATAAGGGAAATTATGGGTGTACATGTGGAAAGCAACGGGAAGCTACCACACCTACAATTCCCTAGTAAAGCTGCAAGCATAGCATGAAAATGCTATGATTGCAGTGAACTGCCTTCGGGCAGAATTACTATGGATGGATGGGTGTACAAGAGGAGCCGGACATCATAGATATTATAGAAAAGAAAATATTACAGTGGCATGGCCATGTCAAAAGAATGCCAGAGCAAAGATATCCTAAAATGGTTATGGAATGGATCCCAACGGAAAGGAGGAAGAGAAAACTTGGATAGAAGAGGTACAAGCAGCTATGAATATCAGAGGATTGGAGGAAGATCAACGGATGGACAGAGAGGAATGGCGTTTGGTGTCCGAAAGACGGCGGCAGCTGTCATGATACCGGATGATGATGATGTCTACGCCTACTGACTGCTAATGCACGAACTGTAAACTTCATTTTTATATATCAAAATACATATAACTAGATCATTATTTAATAAAGTACACATTTGTTTTCATGATGATATATCCTTTAACAACAATTTAATTTTGTTAACATGTTTCGTTCCATTATCATGATTATCTTCTGATTTCCACATTTTTTTGTGTCTTAAATGGTAAGTTATACCATAAAGTAGACATCAATCTTTTAGTTTTCAAGTAATCTTTGATTATCCTTTGTTCTGGAACGAAAGATTCGAATTCTCATATATTCTAAATAACACTGCCTGTTTAATAAGTGAACCCCCCATTGTGCTTATGACAGAAACGAACCACATACTTTTTAATGTTTTTATAAATAAAGTTCATAAAAACTTTAATTTTATATAAAATTATATAATGACTTACAACTTTTTAACAAACTATAATTATAATTCATCTTAGATGAAATAGGGTTTATAAATTTCGGATATTAAATAATAATAATAATAATAATAATAATAATAATAATAATAATAATAATAATAATAATAATAAGTAATGCACCAAAAATGGTATCGAAATAAAATAAAATTAACCACTTGATGTTACATATAATTTTTTTTTGTAAATGCCTCAGGTTGTCTTTTGACATTCCTGGTGTTCTCTCCTGGCATAGCGTACTTGTAACCCACTTCTGAGGTTGGGGCGCCTGGAAGTCGGGGTTACGTTGCCCTGATGATATGACGGGTGATGATGATAGTGGTGCGCCAGGAGAGTCCCTAATCCTAAGCTTAATCTAAGATGAATATGAATGATTATGATTGCTATGGCCAATATGATTTCGGGGGCCGTTTGGGCCTTAAAGTTTTCCTGACATTTGTCTTACAGGTGAGGAAAACCCTCGATAGAAACCTCATCCAGAAAATATTTATTTATTTTACCTGATGGAGTTAAGACCGTAAGGTCTTCTCTTCCACTTCACCAGGGTTAAATTATACATATAATAAGAATTATGATTGATGTTTAGGTCGGAAAACAAGGAAAGATACGAAACTTAAATTATATAAAACAATGGCTGTTCCTTTGTTGTTGTATGGAAGTGAAAATTGGATAATGAAATCAAGGGATAAAAG
Organism: Diploptera punctata; assembly: GCA_030220185.1. NCBI lineage: Eukaryota > Metazoa > Arthropoda > Insecta > Blattodea > Blaberidae > Diploptera > Diploptera punctata. The sequence continues at coordinate 912,011 of JASPKZ010010265.1, read as the reverse complement.
CAGGATACAGACTGCGGAAATGCTGTTTTTACGTAATGTGAAAGGATGCACAAGAGCGGATAGAATAAGGAATGAAACTATACGAGAAGAATTAAATATATATAAAATTGAAGATAAAATCACCGAAAATAATAAGAAATGGACAGAACACTTAATGAGAATGAACAACGAAAGAATACCAAAAAGAACCTTCCTGTATAATCCCAGAGGAACAAGAGATGTTGGCCGACCACGTATAAGATGGACTCCACTTTTAACTTCGCCGGAACAGGCTGCATAGCCTAAACCTTGTAGTAGAAGAAGAAGAAGAAGAAGAAGAAGAAGAAGATGATTGATGTCCCGACCGGGGATCGAACCCGGGCCCGCTGCGTGACGAGGCAGCACGCTACCTCGAGACCACAGCGGTGGACATATATAAAAATATTAATATGATAATAAAATATATAATTTATATAATATTGTAATAAACACAAATGTTTCATAGTTTTGATCAAAATACCGGTCAAAATCTTAAATTCAGGATTAAGAAGAAAATATACCACTATTCTGTATTACGCTACATTGGAAGAACATTTATGTACTTGAACCAAATTGAGATTACACAATGTAACAGCAAAATCAAGACTGAAATACATAAGCGAAAATTGGATACTAAATTCTAAAATCAAATCGAAATTGCAAGCGGTACAGATGAGATTTTTACATCCACTCCTACGTTTGACAAAAATGGACAAGCAAAGAAAATACAGATATACGCGATAAATTAAACGTTCAAAATATAGTTGAAAAAATTCAGAATTATCAAATCAATTGGTTACAACATGTCCAAAGAATGGACCCATCTCGTTTTCCTAAATTAGCATTACAGTACCAACCTAAAGGACTTCAAAGAAAGACCAAAATTAAGATGGTCTGACCAACCACATCTAGAGATCTCATAGGAACAGACTCAAACGACCTAAACATAAATAAGTTCGTGATGATGATGATGAAGTTATAGACTTTGTAATATAATATCTAAAACTTTAATTTACAAATATTAATAAGAGATCCATAATTATTTTCACTTTATGTAGACTATTTTTCAAAATGCTGTAATTACGTAATTGACTAGCAAGACGCAACCTTTACAATGATCTCGTGGTTACATTATACCAAGGCATTCGATAACTAATGGCAACACTGTTGTAAATCAGTGATCCTAGTGTGACCATTGTAATTTTGTAGTATGATGAGCAGTCTTTTTTGTGTAAATACGTAATATTGAAAGTCTCGAAATAGCAATATTTTGTGAATACATTCACGTTTCTCGCATGTTGTAACACCGCCCTAAAAAGATGTTCAGTAGAATCTGTTTAGAAAGTGGAATTGGGAAATACTCGAACATCTACCAAATTCACCAGACAGGAGCCCTTGGAACTTTAACTTATTCTCAAAGATCAAACAACCACTATGAGGCGTTCGATTTCAATCGAGAGCTGATATCCAGAAAGCTCTAGTTTCTAGATCGATCAATGAAAGAGATGCCAGAAATGGTACTGCAGATAGAGTAATCCGTCTTCCAAGGATTTGGCAACGTATAGTTGACTTGGCAAGAGACTATAAATTAAGTTCATAATGTCAAAAGTAATCTAAATGCTTTTTGTGATGTTATAGCAGTGTTGCCATTACTTATCAAATGCCCTAGTATTTAAACTAATACTTGTTTTGATTGAAACAAGTTATGAAATAACAAACACGAGATGTGATAGGAATATAATCAGATGATTTCAATCTCAAATATTTTCTTAAGGAGTTCTTGTACATAAATGGATTGTAAAACTGAGATGAAAAGTCTCGCATCCGCTCTGGATTACAGCGTGAATACAGATTGCACGGAGATGATTTGAATGCAAATTACATTATGTAACTTTCATAAATACGTAATGAGTCAGCTGCTTACACGTGTACCAACCTTCACACACAGCACCAACATTACGTGAAAAAAATATGCTACTCTGACAATGCACATGTACTGTATCTGTGCAAAGTTCCAATTGTAAACAAACTTGTATAAGGTATTACTCTTTCTACTCCGTCTATTAGCGGTCTATTAGGGGTATCGTGGTTCTACTTTTACCCGCCATATGACTGAATTGTGTACGGAACTGTCATCGATAGAAACATTGTTCTTAGGTAAAGTCGTATTTTATGGGATATAAGACTGAATACAATAGTATATAACGATGAGAGGTTGGGAAGTGGGAGACGCTGCAAACCTACGTAAGTGTCTCAACTTGCAGGCTTGCCGCGCAAAATAGAAAAAATTGGAGGCGGAAGTTAAGGGAGGCCAAAGCTCCAATTTGAGCCAATCAGCCATTGGATGGAGGAAAGAATCTCAATTCTGAAAAAAAAAAAATGTACCAGGACATTTACATGTATTTTGACTCTAAATAGTACATTATAATGCGAGGTTTGGAAGAGTTTTTTTTTTACAGAATCGAGGAAAATGTTTAAAAACCGAGCGATAGCGAGGTTTTTAATTTCCGAGATTCTATAAAACATTTCACAAATATGCGTTGTATATTATTTTTTGAGCGATGGTGTTTTCAAAATAATAAATAACAGTAAAATAATATCTTTGTTGGAGATAATTGCGTTCATTATAAACAACTGACTAACGTTAACAGTGTGGGCAATGTTTGTTAGTTGAAACAACAGGAGGCCGTGAGACCAATTAGTGATAAAAGCAGGAGGCCGTGCGACCAATTAGTAATAAAACGGCCAAACGGCCGCAAGTACGTATTTATTGTTTTATATGGTTTCAAATAAAGTCCAGTTCATTTAAAATGCAGTGATTTGTTTCGTATAATATATATTAACACTACATTTTGAATATTTTTTGTATACACATCGTATGTAGTATACATAGAGGGCAGTGGTTTTATTTCCCACATGCGTGTTTGTAATATGTAATATTACGGTATAGTTATTTTATTTATTTATTGAATCTCCAAATATTTTGAAACTCTATTTCGCCACAAAGGCACGGGTTGCAGCTTACTATAACAATATTATAGGCTACTATACATTGTAAAACAGAAATATTATCTTATGCTCTTCAATGAGTGTTATGAATTATATAAATCGTCTGTAAGTGTCTTAGCAGAATACTACATATTGTTATGAATGTGTGTTATGAATTTCATAAAATGTTTATAATAATTTTGGTTCTTAAAAACCACTTCACACATTGAGGCAGAAGCTTCATCATCATTTAAAAGTAGGTTTAACCAGAATCGTTGTCTTTCAAATATAGGACAATCAAAAAAACATGTTTAACATATTTTATTGATTCTTGACATTTATAATTACGATGTAATAAATAAAATATTTATTTTATTACCGTATAGTTATTTAGGTTGGCAACCCCGAAATGTAGGAAGTTGAACTTTCAATCATGGTCGCCACTGCTGTAAGTACGACAAAACACACTATCGCGCATATAATAAGATGGACCAATAATTAGGAACTTCCTCCATTTCTTATTTATTTATGACAAAAAATATACATAGGCCTACCTAATCAGACGTTCACGTTTTTTCCATGATGTCGATAGATAACCTTTATTTATAATTTCATTACGAGCAGAATATGTTATCAATTCTGACACACCTGTAGATTCTGATGTTATTTTCACCACATCCTCAATGACTAGTGCAGGATTTTTTCATTAAACTGTTTTAAAACATTCAAAATAATTTGTTTCTCTCCGCTTTTCAAAGGTTTTCTTTTTGATGTTTCAAGTATAAAAAGTCCACCGCTGTGATTTCAAGGTAGCGTGCTGCCTTGTCACGCAGCGGGCCCGGGTTCGATCCCCGGTCGGGACAGTTTTTCTGGGTGAGGTTTTTATCGGGGGTTTTCCAATGTCAGAAAAACTTTAAGGCCCTAACGGTCCCCGAAATCATATAGCCATCGCAATCATCATCATCATCATTCATATTCATCTTAGATTAAGCTTAGAATTAGGGACTCTCCTGGCGCACCACTATCATCATCATCATCACCCAGCATATCATCGGGGCAACGTAACCCCGCCTTCCAGGCGCTCCAACCTCAGAAGTGGGTTACAAGTACGCCATGCCAAGAGAGAAAACCAGGAATGTCGAAAGACAACCTGGGGCATTTGCAAAACAAAAGTATAAAAAACAGCCATTTGAAATAATTGAAATTCTAAAGTAACCTGCATTGCGCATATATAAGAATTAAACAATAAAATGCTTATTTAATTAATATACATTAAAATTGAAATTGTATATTTCAAAATTCTCCTATATAACTTATATAGACTATAGACATGTGCTAGATAATATATATCTGTGAACTTTTATTTTATTATTTCTAGTGTTAGAGAACAAACTACATTTTCTTACACGCTTAAAGGTAAATAGTTATTCAACCAACGAAAACGCAGTCCAAAATCCTGGTTTGTATAAAACTGAAACTTACCTCGAGAGAGGTGTAGGCAATTCTGAACTAAGTTCCAGATGTAGTATAAAAAAAGCAGATGTACGACTACATTTTCATTAAAGTAAAGTGATCCCACAACAGGCCCGGAGGCCCTTGGGGTAGTAGGAGGTTAAGGCTCCCACTTTTTCTAGACACTCGGCACTTTATGTCAGCCGGGTTGTCAGCCCTGCATGACGGCCGCCTTTACCCCAGAATAAGCGTCTGGTACTCATTTCCGTTAGAGGCTGAGTCGACCCCAGGGCCATAGTGCCGCCAGAGGGTTTTGGTCAGTTTAAAAATCCTGACCCCAACGGGACTTGAACCCTCGACCCACCGGCTTGTAGCTCAGTGCCTTAACCACTACGCTACGGCGTGCCCCCCTACATTTTCATTGGCTGAAAAAAATATATTGTACCTTTGAGCGTGTAAGAAAATGTAGTTACCCCTCTAACACTCAAAATACAGAAAATAAAAATATGTTTATTTAGGTAGAATTTTTATCATTCACCTCATATTGCTCTTCTTATTTGACTATAAACTAGTTTCGGAACGTAGTTTCTGTCCCATCCTCAGTATCGTTACGACCGTTGTTCTGTCGTCCTAAAGAGCCGCCCTTCGCTTCTTCCATTGGCAGACTTAAAAACCTCGTAACCAGGTCATTCTCCCCGGGAATTTCAAAGTTCATCAATTTCTTCTTTCGCTCTTTTGAATGTAGATCTGTCCCCAAACAGTAAGTTCTTTTGGGTTTTCTATTTTTTTTGATAATTTAGCTTCTTTCTCGATAAGATGTTTTTTCAAACCAAAAGAACTTACTGTTTGGGAAAATATCTACATTCAAAAGAGCGAAAGAAGAAATTGATGAACTTTGAAATTCCCGAGGAGAATGACCAGGTTTCGAGGTTTTTCAGTCTGCCAATGGAAGGAGCGAAGGACGGCTCTTCAAGACGACAGAATAACGGTCGTGGCGATATTGAGGTTGGGACAGAAACTATGTTCCGAAACTAGTTTATAGTCAAATAAGAAGAACAATATGAGGTAAGTGATAAAAATTCTACCTAAATGAATATACCTAATAGTGTGAATTCCTAAAATAAGTAATACAAATATGTATTATCTACAATATGTCTATATAAGTTAATGGGAAAAATCTTAAAATATAGAATTACAATTTTAACAGATTAAATAAGCGTTGTTTTATTGTTACGCAAGCGCAATGCAGCATATGTTGGAATTTCAGCTGTTAAAATTACCTCTTCTGTATAATTATATAACATTGGAAAGGAAACAATTTGAAAAGCGGAGAGAAACGAATCATTTTTAATGTTTCAAACAGTTTAGTGATAAATAACCTACAGTAGCCATTGAGATGTGGTAAAAATAACAACAGAATTTACAGGTGAGTCAAGTATAGGGCATAAATTCTGCTCGTTATGAAATTGTAAATAAAATATATCTGTTTAAACGTGTAATTAGGTATGCCCACATATATTATTTTGTCATAATTTATTTATGAATCTTTAAATAAATACTATATGGGAGTTTGTAATTATTGGTACCATCTTACCTTGTATTCAGTGTTATTTCCCGTACAATACGATGTTGCCTAAGAACAATGTCTCTATCGATGACAGTTCCGTTCCGTACACAATTCAGTCACATTGACGGGTAAAAGTAGCACATCGGTTCCCCCAACATACGACGTCGGCGAAGTAAAACCTTATGCAAGTTTGTTTATAGTACAACTGGAACTTAACTCGGAATTAGTATAGTTTGGAAGTGTTGCAAAGATGAAAAGCAAATTTCTGAACAATTAAAATTGGTAAATGAAAGAGTTGAAAGCATTCCTGGGAGAAAATGTCGATCCAGCAGAAAAGCTAATGATTGAATGTAGAATTAATCTTCACGCTTAAAAATACAGTGTTGAAAACTTTGTAAGAACAATAGCCAATCGGCGTTTAAAATATGTAACTGAAATACCTTCGAATTTAAATTTTAAATCCTGGACAGTTTATGACAAACGAGAGAATTTTTTTAAAAAGTGGGTGAATTTAAATACCTAGGATTACAAACAGGAATGAGATGCAGAAAGAAATTATACAAAGGCTCAATTTTGGAAATGCATTACAGGCACTTTTGTCGTTCCAACTTCTCTCGAAAAACGTTAAATTAAAAATATATAAAACTGTTATTCTACCAGTTATACTATATGGACGAGAAATATGGACTCTTACTTTAAGGGAGGAGAAAATATTACGAGTATTTGAGAATAAAGTTCTTAGGAAAATGTTTGCATCAAAAAGAGATGAACAGACGAGTGAATGGAGAAGACTACATAACAGTAACCTACATAATCTTTATAGGAAACCAGATATAATAATAATGCGATGGGCAGGACATGTGGCACGAATTGGAAATGAAAGAGGAGCATGGGATCTCCTTGTAGGAAAAAGGCCCAGTAGGCAGGTCAAGAATGAGTTAAAAGAATAATATTAACTATGGTTTTGAGGGAAATAGATCATACAGGGGATGATTGCAAAACATTAGCCCACGATAGGGATGTATGGATATTTTATGTCCGCGCGGCCATGAGCCTACATGTTCGATAGTGTCGGTGAGTTAGTTATAACAGTATATAATTTAAACTATTAACTGTCAATATAAATCATATTTTTTTCCATAAGGTAGACGTCAGTTAGTGTTTGACAAGGATGTAATCTCTAATACATTTGTTATTCTGGGTACATTAACATGAGAATCGTGGTTTCTGCGCCCCTCCTTTCTTTTTGTGTTAAATTAAATCGATTAGTTTTTTATAAGTTTCAAAGAATTTCCTTATAAGTCGTTCAATCACGAAAGTATCTGCAATGCAGATAATTTTACGTTTAACAACTTTCCATATTTTAAGTGCAGTGAAAAGTTATTTATAACGAACTTTCATAATATTGCAGGGTTGTCCGTAAAAAGGCAACCAAAACGTTTGAGGCTAACTAATTCACTGGCACTATCGAACCGGTAGGTTCATGGCCGCGCGGACATTAGCTCTCCATACATCCCTATCTTGAGCTAACGTTTTCCAATCATCCCTGTATAATCTACTTCATTCAAATCATAGTTAATGTTATTTTCCCACCTCATTCTTGGTTTACCAACTGGGCGTTTTCCCTCTGGTTTTCCTACAAGAAGCTTCCATTGCTCGTCTTTCATCCCCCATTCGTGGCACATATCACAGTCTACGAGACTTAACTGTTATTATATCTGACGGCCTACAAAGACCACGTAGTTCACTGTTATGTCTTCTCCTTTCACCAGTCTGTTCATCTCTCTTTGGCCCAAACCTTTTTCTAGGAATTTTATTGTCAAATACCCGTAATCTCCTTTCCTCCCTTAAAGTAAGAGTCAATGTTTCGCATCCATATAATATAACTGGTATAATAATAGTTTTATATATTTTCAGTTTAACGTTTTTTGAAAGGAGTTGGGACGTCAAGAGTTTCTGTAATGCATAATAGCACGCATTTCCAGAATTGAGCCTATGTTTAATTTCTTTCCTATTTGTGATTATTGTTCCTAGGTATTTGAATTCAGCCACTTCCTCAAAATGTCCCTCATTTGCCATTGCACAGAAAATAAATACCATACAAGTAAGTGTTCTACATGTCTTCCGTCATAGTCTATGACTTCTTCCATGCGCTCTGACATCTTGGCATTACATATAAAATGTTCTCAATCATCTTTTTGTGAAGGAAATTAAATAGCCTATATTATAACGCATGGTTGGGAAGTGGTTTTTACAGAAGCGAGGAAATAATTAAAAACCGAGCTATCGCTCGGTTTTTAATTTCCAATATTCTGTAAAATACTACACAACCGTGTATTGAACATTATTTTTAACACAATGGCGTTTTCAAAACAATAAATAATAGTAAAATAATAACACATTTGTTGGAAATATTTGCGTTTATTATAAACAACGGACTAACGTTAGCAGTCTGGTCAATATACAGTAAATGGCGAAAACAATTTAGTTAGGACTACAGCAGGCCGTGACACCAATCAGACATAAAATGGCGGCAAGTATGAATGATGGTAATCAAAATGACGAAATTGATGAAGCATGGAGAGTTGGGTGTGCTTCTTTAGTGCCAGAGAAATGTAAATCAAGTATGAAAAAACATACATTTCATTCAGAAAGTGGCTAGAAGAGAAGAATTGTACTGTAAGTGAAAACAAAACAAAAAACAAGTATGGTTGCTTATTTCGTGCTCAAAAACCAAACATTAAAGTCTCCAGCGAGTTTGTGGTCAGAATATTCAATGATGAAGACGATGATAAATTTAAAAGAAGATTTATTGCAGATTTTGTTACACTAGTTAGCTTCCTCAATAAGAAGAATATTGGACATAAAGCTAAATAGTATTTTGTTGAGTCAACTTTCAATATTGTTTCAAACAAAGTTCTATCTATCTTCGGGTTTTTACAGCTGCTGCCGTCTTCCCGTGCCAAACCTCCAAAGCCTACGGTCTTGGGCATCTTCGATGCTTAGCCCTATAAAGTAAAGTGATCCCACAACAGACCCGGAGGCCCTTGGGGTAGTTGGAGGTTAAGGCTCCCACTTTTTCTAGACAATCGACACTTTATGTCAGCCGGGTTGTCAGCCCTGCGTGACGGCCGCCTTTACACCCAGACACAAGCGTCTGGTACTCATTTCTGTTAGAGGCTGAGTCGACCCCAGGGCCATAGTGCCGCCAGAGGGTTTGGGTCAGTTTAAAAATCCTGACCCCAACGGGACTTGAACCCTCGACCCTCCGGCTTGTAGCTCAGTGCCTTAACCACTACGCTACGGCGTGCCAGCTTGCATTACTGTCTTCATGTTTTCCTTCCATGTTAACCTTGGTCTTCCTCTTTTCTTCTTTCTATTCGGATGCCATTCATATAGTTGCTTCGGCCATCGCTCATCTTCCATTCTTAAAACATGTCCTAACCACTTTAATTCCTTTTCCTCAATTCTTTCAATTATGCTTTCTTCTGCTTCCATTATGTTTCTAATTTCCTTATTTGTGACACGTTCTAATTTAGACTTTCTGGCACTTCTTCAACAAAGTTCAGTTCATTTAAAATGCAGTGATTTGTTTCATATAATGAATATTAACACTACCTTTTTGGATATATTTATGTATATCCTAAAGGGCAGTGGATTTACTTCCCGCCCTAGGTAGGTAATTTGTAATATTACAGTATAGTTATTTAGTTATTTATAGGTTGGCAACCCCGAAATTGAGGAAATTTAACTTCCAATCATGGCCGCCATTCCTGTGAGTACGACAACGCACTATCCTGCAAAAAGGTATGTTACAAACGACATAATTTCGGTTACCTTTTTATGGGCCACTCTCTATAAGAGTTGACCGAAATCACAAAAAGCTTAAAACTTGGGTTTTAGGTGGGCTAGTGGTTATGTTCCTTGCTTCTCGTTCCGAGAAACGCGAGTTCGAACCCGGCCGGGGTCGATAGATTTTTGGATGGAAAAATCCAAGGAGAAGTCCTCCTGGAGGCATGGGTCCCAAGTCTGAAGATTTTCAGGATAGTTAAAGAACTGCAAGCCTGAATAAAGAGGTCTCTGTCTCTGTGCACAATTTAACCACCCTTCAAGCATCCAAATAACACTTTAGTTATAAGTTAGGTGTCCCAGTGAGGCGACAGATGTCACTCTTTGACATCTGGGGATAAATAAGCGTAACTAAATTAGCTTGGCTAAACAATCCCACAAGAGAGAACTGTAATCGTCACATGGGAAGTGCGGAGTAGACTTGTAGATATGATTAATATAATTTGTATAAACTGTTCAAATTTTGATGTAACACCATCTTCCGAACTGCCATCTGGTGCCGATTTTATGAACTTGGAGATTAAATTTTGCTCGCCGGGAACTTCAAAATGCTGGATCTATATTTGTTCAGTAACATGGACTGCTGCCAAGAAATAAAGCAGAGGATAACAATGGCAAAATAAGTTTTTAACAAGAAGAGTAGCATTTTCTGCTGAAGGTTGGGAAAATAATTGCGGAAGAGGCTAGTGAAGTGCTTTGTGTGGAGTGAAGCATTGTATGGTGCAGAGACTTGGGCATTACAACGGAATGATGAAAAGCGATGTGGATATGGAAAAGGATGGAACGTATAAAATGGACAGACAAAATAAAATAATAAAGATGTGCTAGACAGAGTTAGTAAAGGAAGTACAATGTTGGAACTCATGAAGGAAAGGAAAATAAATTGGATTGACCAGTGGCTAAGAACAAACTGTCTGCTGACGGATACCCTAGAAGGAATGGTCAATGGAAAGAGGGTTAGAGGCAGAAAAAGACATCAGACGATAGACAATATTAAAATAAATGGTTTGCATGCGGATACAAAAAGGAAGGCTGTTATGGAAAGAGTGGAAAATGCTGAGTTTACAGTGAAAGACCTGCTCTAGGGCACAACACTGTGTATATATTTGTTCTTCCTAAAGTATAACTTTTCCCAAACTATTAATTCATTAATATATTCAGAAAAACAAATATAGAACCATGAATTTTGAAGTTTCCGGCAAACAAAATTTAATCTTCAAGTTCACAAAATCGGTAGCAGATGGCAGTTTCGGAAGATGTTACAGGCAAAATGCCAACAGTTGTAGTTTGACTGAAGATGAAGGTAAAATTACCTTTGAAACCGGTATCGTGAAAACATGGAACTTTATGAAGTGAGATATAAAAACATTTTTTCCAACTCATAAATTGAAAATACCTCATAGTGTTACTTCCCACTGTAATAACTTCGATTAAACTTTATACTGATTATATGGTGATTTTTAAGTTTATGTAACTTAATGCTACTCCTGAATAGATGTTAATGTAATACATGAAGACGCAACTATTGTATCCCACTATGTAATGTAATTTGCCATTTTAAAAAAGTAATTGATACAATTTTAAAGCAAGTAAATAGTTTTAAATATCTAGGTTTTAATTTATCATATGTTAAATTGAAGATATTAATGACAAAATAAATGCATTTAATCTAATGTGTGGCACTATTAAAAGAACTCTTAAAAATACAAGAAAAGAAACAAAAATGAAATTTTATAAAGTAATGGTTGTTCCGGTATTGATGTATGTATCAGAATGTTGGACGATCACTAAAAGACAAAAGAACAAAGATTGGAAGCAATTGAGATGAGATTTTTAAGAAATATAGCAGGATATACTGTGCTGGATAAGAAATTAAATGAAGATATAAGAAAATAAATTAATATTTTAAAACTTACAGATCGAATAGTTAAATATAGGAACGTCTGGGAAGAATATGTTGATAGAATGACAGAAGAAAGATTTCCAAAATTATTGCTGAATTATAAACCACACGGAAGGAGAAATGTTGGACGCTCACACAGTAGATGGTCTGAACAGTTTTATCAATTCTACCTTTCATGAAACCGGAACGAGCCAACAGGCTTAATCCTTGGATGATGATGATGATGAAGAAGAAGAAGAAGAAGAAGAAGGAAATATAGAATCCCGGATCAATGGTAGGCGCTGGTGATTATGGCACTAGTCACTTGAATAGGGTCTTAAATTCTCCCACCAAATGTCCTTCCTTCTTACCAAGGTTAGCATCATTTAAGTGAATTACTGGTTTATTGCACTTTCGCAACCAAACTCCAATTGCAGTTCTTGCAAATAACACAATAAACGGTGGGTAGATTGTTTATTTAATTAACCTTTAAATTGTCAATGTATCCAATAGGATACACCAATTAGTTCATTGTATTTACTACTTTTAATAAAACTGAAGAAAACGAACGAGTAGAAATTGCTTTAATGGGCGTAGAATTACGCAATACACCCAATATATATATTAATACGCGTAGAAAAAAAATTGTACCTCTTTTTAAGCATATTGCGCGCACGGAGGAGTGTGATATTTGGCATAATTAAAGTTCATATAGGAAAGGAACGCAGAAAAATAACATTTATGTATAATATGGGTTACAAATAAATTAAATAGAACAACATAAAACAAATCGACTTTAAGGAATTTATGTGTATTATTCATTCATTTGTGTATTTGTTTACGTTCATACTGAAAGTGCATTGTTGCAAAAAAGAAAATTGTGCAGCAGCAATGTGAAAAGACTTACTCTCGCGTATTTATTATATACAACTTTCCTCATTAGATGACTGCCTCAAGGACAAAGTGATACAGACAATTAATTTTTTGTATTTATGAAATACATTTTGTAAATACATTAAAAATTCAAATTGTAGACCTAATGGAAGTATACATACCACAAAGTAGAAATTTTGTAAAAATGGTTTCTTAAAATTGAAATTGATCCTCTAATGGCAGCGATGACAATTTTAGAAAGATACACCCTGTCCAAATCTAAGGAATTCCAAAATTTGGCTAGGAATCCTGGTATAGTACCTCTTGCCCCGATCATCAATCCTGTGACAGTTGGTATTTATCTTTGTAATAGTCAATTGTTGGCTCATATATGGCTTTCTTTTTCAGAGTCAACTTCCTCAGATTGGCCACTGAGTCTCAAAACGAATTGTGGGATCTAATATCATACCAATTTTAGAAGATATTATAGGTTTATTATCGGATGGTTTAAAAAAGTGAGTACATTTTATTATTTAAAATGTATTTAAACCCTGTCTAGTCTTGGTTTCAGTAATTTCATTACATTTCTTATATATTTAGATATTCGCACCTACTTCCATTATGCCTCGACAAAGAACATTGACGGGTCGGAGAGAGAGAGAGACAAAGAAGAAGGGATATACATTCCCGTAGACATAATAATGGGTCAAATTGAAAATTAAATAATATAAACAGTATAAAAATCTCAAATAACGCGTCATTGTTTTTTTTTAAATATGGCTTAGCCAAGCTATACCACATATTTCCTATCGTTCGTATTTTTAAAATAAATCGAAAAATAATGCATAATCACGTATTTGTGACAAACTTAAAATTTAATGAATGTGGTCAAATTTCGACCACTGGGAGACCACTAGTAATAATAGTTATGTATGATATCGTTTTCAGTGCGGTCCGCAACATTAAAATAACAGACATGAGAAATTAGTGCTTTGCCAAAGTCTCGGATATTCACTAATACAAACCCTAAATCACTTAATCTCTAGATCCTTGAAGGTTGGTCTCATAAATATCATTTCTCTGGCATCAAACAACAATAACATCTACCGTAAAACTGAGAGGCATGTCAACATTCAATGATCAGCTCTTTGCTTCCGAATCTGCGACTGGTTACGAACGGCAGCTGGGTCACCGCTCTATCTTTAACTTTAAAATAATATATATGGGCTGAAGAGGGCATTTAAGTCCCTAAAGCAGCTGGAGGAGACAGACCTCGGGCCCTGCTCGTTGATTCCACCTGGCGAACTGTAAACTCGACGGGCCAAGAGACAATGGGTATGGGTACATAAATGGGGGGCACTGCTTTTCCAACCCCATGTCTTGTCTTGCTTTGCCAACTGGAGGGTTAAAGTTGATTTACCACTATTTCAGGACCGTTATATGACTCTCAACCTGCTTCCTGCACACCTCTCGACCTTTTCTTCTCCTCCTTCCTTTGGCTCTACGGTTATCTAAGAACATTGGCCTCCTTCGTAACAACTGCACATTCTTCTCTATTACTAGCTTTCTGTCTCCATCTTTTCACCTTCAGCTGTCTGAAGTCTTTCTAAACTTCTCAACCATATCTAACCATCTTAGTTTCTGTCTTCCAACCTTTCTTCTTCCTTCCGGTTTCCCTTCTAAAATATTTCTTGCACCTCTTTCTTAATCCATCCGCAACACAAGCCCTACCCATTCCAGTCTCCTTCTTCTAATATCTCCTACCAGATCTAAATCCCTATATAATACATATATTGTCTCGACCTTTTAGATATAATAACTAACTCAATGGCACTATCAAACCGATAGGTTCATAACCGAGCGGACATAAGCTCTCCACAGATCTCTATTCTGAGCTAATGTTTTCCAGTAATCGCCTGCATAAGCTACATCCCTTTTTTTTTCAATGCCCCAGTTGTCATTTCGACATTTCTGGTATTCTCTCCTGTCATTGGTGGAGTAATTGTAAAACAGTGAAGTTGGCGCGCCTGGAAGGCGGTGTTAGCTTCTAACGATGATATAATGGATGATGCTGATAGTGGTGCTCCAGGTTAATTTCTTTCTGCAGCTCATTCCTGTTTGTAATCATTGTTCCTAGGTATTTGAATTCAGCCACTTCTTCAAAAATTCCCTCATTTGCCATTAACTATCTATTTACATTATATAATGTAATTCTATGTGTGACCATATATTTAGTAGTGGCTTGCGTGCTTAAATGATCCCGAGAGCTATGCCGACGGTAGCATTGCTGCAGAAAGAGTTACCCATGCCGGACAGGTCGAAGGCGATAAGCCAAACGAAAAACTTTGGTAGAAAGAGTGGCGATCTTTCACCGTAAAAACACAACCGTAAAGAAACGCGGACATGGGTTTCACTGGGGTAAAATTCTCCGAAGATGAAATAGTCCCCCATTCGCTTCTCCGGACTGAGACTACGTCAGGGAATCCATTGCAAAGGTTTTCAAACACAGGGACATGTTCCTAAGAACATGGAATGTTAAAAGTTTATATAATGGCGGGGCGGTAAAGATATTAACGGAGGGATTAGATAAATAACCCTTGGATTCTCGTAGACTGCGATGGGCAGGACATGTGGCCCGTATGGGGGATGAAAGAAGTGCATGGAAGCTTCTTGTAGGAAAACCAGAGGGAAAACGACCAGTTGGTAGACCAAGAATGAGGTGGGAGAATAACATTATCCATCATTTGAGAGAAGCAGATTTGGAAAACATTAGCTCAATATAGGGATGTATGATAACTTATATCCGGGTTGTCATGAACCTACGGGTTCGATAGAGCCAGTAAGTTAGAGTTAGAACATATATTTAGTTAGATAACTGGTTTAAATATGTTTACTGACTTTAAAAAATCACAAACCAGATAATTCGTCTATTAATCAATTCAATTTCCTGCATAATTAAAAATTACTTTTAATACAAACAGAGTTTTTGATAAGCCAACTTTAAAATAAAATTATTTTATGTCATGGAATATCCTGTAACAAAACAACGTGGAGTCAGTTTTACATTACACATATCATACCATGTAATGTACTCGTAGTTAGATTTAGAAATGAAATGTCACACTGGATATTTGTTAGTTGTGTGAACTGTTGACACTGGATTATAATCACAGAAATAAATGTAAAACGTCACTCAACTCTACTACGTTGGCAGCCCTGCGGCTTCGCAACGTAAATATCTGTTCATAGCGCCTCTGGATATAACATACCCTAAACAAAAGGTAACTCAATTGTTTTTTCTCATCATCATCACGAACTTATTTAGGTTTAGATCGTTTGGGCCTGTTCCTATGAAGTCTCAAGACATGATTGGTCAATCCATCTTAATTTTGATCTTCCTCTATCTCGAAGTCCTTTAGGTTGATACTCATCATCAAAGGCTCGACAGCCCCATGTGGACCTTGGCCGCCTTCAGAAGCTTATGCCAGACTTCTCTGTTCTGAGCTTCATCTTCCAGTTTTTTATTTTTAAAATCTTAATGTCTTGAATTACACCATCCTCCCATCTTAATTTAGGTCTTCCAACTTGTCTGGCCAATAGGCTTGTAAATTATGTTTGTAGGCCTTTGTTGTCCATACGAATAACACTGATCAACAAAAAATAAACTTTTTTTTTTCGTCTCAGAAAGAAAAATATTTGATTCTGATAGTAGCTTTTCTCCTGAATTCAAATATGATATTGGGGTTTCTCCATCACTCAAGGTTTCCGAGAGACAGGCATTTATAATTTCAAACACTTTAATATTTTCTACATTTGTAACTACACAATATTTGAACATTCGGACTCGCCTAGAAAGTAAGAAATTACGATTTTCCGCTATATTTCGCCTGTGGAGCATCCCTCTTGATGGTCCAACAATAATCGGCCAGCATATTAGGATTCCATTTGCCTTGATATCTCTTTTCCATAGCTGAAATATCCTGAGTTAGCTCATTTGGTTTTATTTTACAATGGACAAATGAACGAAAATACGTTTATTAAAAAGTAATTATTTAAATCCATTAATTGAAATTGAAATGAAAACAACTGTGGACGATGGAGAAATTCCGAATACATATTTGAAAACACGATAAAAAAAACTGCATTAAGTAAAACTATTGGTACTCATGAGACAAAAATCATGTTGACCAGTGTAATGTGTCCAGCCCAGGCCAATCTATTAATTGTAATAAAATTCAGAATATCCGGCCGGTTATACAGTTTATACAATTCATTACTGTATATCTTTCTCCATACATTATTTTCTTTCACGGCATCAGAAATGGATATCAATATCTTCCTTTCAAAACGCCCTAATAAATCCTCATCAGATTTCAACATGGTCGAAGTTTCTGATGCATATGTTAATACTGGTCTAAGGAGAACTTCATACATGAGTATTTTTATCTTTCTAGATATAAACTGAGATCAAAATATTTTCCTGAGCCCAAAAAAGCATTTGTTTGCAGCCATGATCCGCAGATGAATTTCAGCCGAACTGCCATTTCTACAATTTACTTCAGATCCTAGATAAATAAAGCTATGAACCAGTTCAAATTTATATGCGCCAACTTCCAAACTAGATGGGCAAGCTTCACATTTACCTTTAATCACCGGCATATATTTTGTCTTGGCCTGGTTAATTTTATGATCCATTCTTTTCGCTGCCTTCTCCAGGCTAATAAATGCATCCTTCATGTTGATACTGCAATGCTAATTTAGGAAAGCTATATGGGTTCATTCTTTGACATGTTGTAACCAATTACTTTGATAATTCTGAATTTCTTCAACTATATTTTGAAATTGGGACTGGAAGTAAACATCAATAAAACTAAATACCTGTTCACATATAGAAATGCATTATATAATGGAAATGGACAACTAATGACAAACAAGGGAAATGTTGAAGAAGTAACTGCATTCAAATATCTAGGAACAATAATTACGAATAGGAATGAGATGCACAAATAAATTAAACATAGGCTCAATTCTGGAGATGCATACTATTGTGTATCACAGGGACTCTTGTCCCAACTTCTCTCAAAAAACGTTAAACTGAAAATATATAAAACTGTTATTCTCCAAGTTAAATGGATGCGAAACATGGACTCTTACTCTAGGGGAAGAAAGGAGATGAGTATTTTTTTTTAAAGTTCTTAAGAAAATCTTTGGATCACAGAGAGATGAACAAACAATGGAGAAGACTACATAACAGTGAACTATATGGTATGTATAGGAAGCCAGATATAATAAAAACGGTTAAGTCTCGTAGAATGCAATGAGCAGGACATGTGGCACGAATGGGGAATGAAAGAGGTGCACGGAAGCTTCTTGTAGCAAAACCAGAAGGAAAACGCTTAGTTGGTAGACCAAGGATGAGGTGGGAGAATAACATTATCCATGATTTGAGGAAGATAGAGTATACAGTGATGATTGGAAAACGTTAGGGATGTATGGAGAGTTTATGTCCGCGCGGCCATGAACCTATAGGTTCGATAGAGTCAGTGAATTAGTTATATTTTGAACTTTTAATTTATCGCGTATATCTGTGTTTCTTTGCTGGTCCATCTTTTGTCAAACCTAGGAGTGGACGTAAATATCTCATCTGTGCCGCTTGTAATTCTGATTTGATTAAAAACTTTAGTATTCATTTTTCGCTGCTATATTTCAGTCATGGTTTTGCAGTTACATTGCGTAATCTTAATTTGGTTGCAGTGACATTTGTTAACCAAATTTTGGTTTTATGACTCCATTTATTCCATTGTATTTGTTACTTTATCTTTGTGTCATTTCTTATATCAGATATTAGGTGATCGAGGTAATTAAATTCAGAAACTTCTTCTATAATATTTCTATACAATTCTATTTTAACTCTTCGTAAGCAATAATTAAGTGCTAATAATGAATTTTTAAATCAACTTATAAAATATTCAAAACTACCTTAATTATGCCTGAATCCCTCATGTTACGTACAACTAACTAACTAACTCACTGGCATTATAGAACCCGCAGGTTCATGACCGCTCGGACATAAGCTATCCATTCATTTCTACCCGGACTAATGTTTTCCAATCATCCATTAAATATGATGATCTTGAAGAAGATTTCCGGGCTGTAGGCCGTGGTCTCGAGGCTTGAAGTTCCCCGACGTTTCGCCAGAGACTGCGTCTGGCAATCTCAAGGGTTGTCGGGGAACTTCAAGCCTCGAGACCACGGCCTACAGCCCGGAAATCTTCAAGATCATCATAGCAACTCCGGCCGTGAAAGCCTAAGTCAATCCATTGAATAGTCTACTTCCCTCAAATCAAGGTTAATATCATTCTCACCTCATTATTTGCCTGCCTACTGGGCATTTCCCTGTACTTTTCGTACAATTAACTTCCAAAGCATTTCTTTAATTCACCATTCGTGTCACATGACCTGCCCATCGCTATCTACAATTCATATTATGTCTGGTTTCATATAAAGATCACGGGGATTACGGGGCTCACTGTTATGTAAGTCTTCTCAATTCGCCTGTCTGTTTATCTCTCTTTGGTCTAAAATTGTTCTTGAGAACTTTATTCTCAAATACTTGCAATATTTTCTCCTCTCTTAAAGTAAGAATTCATTATCCGCATCCATATAATATAACAGGGAGAATAACAGTTTTATACTTTCAGTTTGTCTTTTTTTTTTTTTTTAGAAAAGTTGGGACGCCAAGAGTCCCTGCAATGCATAATAGCATAGATTTTCATAATTGAGTCTGTTTAATTTGTTTGTGTGCCTCAATCTTGTTTCTAATTATTGTTCCTAGGTATTTGAATTGAGTCACTTCTTCAAAATAAACAAATGCTAAACAATAATTTCCATATTCCATTTTCAATTATTTTAGGGCAGAGCTGCCCAAAATTATTTGTATCGCGGGCCAAATGGAAGAAACGCGCGGACCATAGGCCCCATTATAGCTGTTGTGGGTTATTGATAATAATGATATTATTATTATTATTATTATTATTATTATTATTATTATTATTATTATTTATTTAGCAGGTTGCACAATGTTTCACATCTTCCTGCGCCCAATTCATATTCTCCTCTACATATCACTTATCATTCAAATCCCCATCGTCCAATCCTTTTTCTCTCATGCTGTTCAAATCATCATCAATCCACGTTATTTTTGGCCATCCTCTTTTTCTTCTACCAAATGGCACCCATTCTTGTATTATTCTTGGGAATCTGTCTTCTGTCATTTTTTACACGACCTTACAATTTTGTTGTTGTTGTTATTATTATTATTATTATTATTATTATTATTATTATTATAAGTGAGATATTAAGTTTGTTAGTGATAGGATATCATACATAATTCTAAAGGGTAAACGACATGATTTTATAATTGTAAATGTACATGCCCCCACAGAAGATAAAGATGACAAGATCAAGGATGAGTTCTATGAAGAATTAGAATGCTTATTTGATAGCCTTTCACGGTATCATATGAAAATTGTCTTAGGAGATTTTAATGCAAAAGTGGGGCGGGAAGATATATTCAAACCAACAATAGGCAAATTCAGTCTTCATGAAGATAGTAACGACAACGGGGTTAGATTAGTCACATTTGCCACATCAAAGAATCTCATTCTTAAGAGCACAACATTTCAGCATAAGGATATTCATAAATACACCTGGACGTCCCCAGATGGAGAAACAACTCGGAACCAGATAGATCATGTATTAGTGGATAAACGCTGGCACAGTAGCATCATTGATGTTAGATCAGTTAGAGGGACAGACTGCAATTCAGATCATCATCTGGTCAGGGTGAAAATCAGACAACGGCTATCGCTTATGAGAGGAACAAACGCTAAAGATGATTCTGTAAAATATGAATTAAAAAACTTGAAAAATGATGAAATGCAGCAAGAATACCAAATCAAAATTGCTAATATATTTGAAGTATTGGAATCTTCAGATGACAATGTGGCAAACGAAGAAGAAACTGATATAAATAAAGAATGGGAGGCTATAAGGGATGCTATTAAATTGTCAGCATCAGGAAGCATTGGTTGTTTAAAAAGGACACAAAACAAGAAATGGTTTGATGAGGAATGTGCCGACATTGTAAAGAAAAAGAAAGCTAGCAAAAATGAAATGATTACACGAGCCAAATGAGGTAAATTTAGAGCAATTGGGTAGTATTAGACGGGAAACCACCAAGTTACTAACGAGTAAAAAGAGGGAATATTTGAAATAGAAGATTTAGTGATCTTGAAATGAACGCAAAAAATAGGAACATTAGAAAATTATATCAGGGAATTAGTATAGAGAAGAAAGGGTTTCAGGCTAGAACAAACATAATTCGGAATGAAAAATGGGATTATATGATTGCAGATTCCAGGGAGTATATTAAATAGATGGAAAAGTGAATTTAATCAGCTATTAAATGTACATACAGAACAGGACAATTGAGGAGGATAATTTGCAGACAGCAGAAATGCTAGTCGCAGAACCAAGTGCATTAGAGGTTGAAATGGCAATTGAAAAATTGAAGATGTATAAGGCATCAGGTTCAGATGAGATCCCAGCAGAACTGATAAAATCAGGGGGAGAAAAATCTGATGGACAAGATACGCTGGTTCCTTAGTATGATTTGGGAAAAAGAAGCTCTTCCAGATAAATGGAAAGAATCGATTATCGTAACAATTTATAAGAAAGGAGAATAAAACTGATTACAAACAACTACACAGGGGCATCTCATTACTTTCAACTTCGTACAAAATTCTAACAAATTTATTAGTCAGCAGACTACTCCCTATATTGATGACATTCTAGGAGATCATCAATGTGCATTTAGAAGAAACAGGTCTACAACAGATCAGATTTTTAGTATAATAGACAGATTTTAGAAAAGAAATGAGGAATATAATGGTACTGTACATCAACTATACGTAGACTTCAAAAAGGCATATGATTCAATTAAGAGGGAGAAGTTATATAGTATCCTGCTGGAGTTCGGAATTCCTAAAAAGTTAGTTAGACTTATACGAATGTGTCTAAATGGCTCAACGAGTAGGGTGCGTGTAGGCAAACAGTTTTTCAGACACTTTTGAAATCCAGAATGGGTTGAAGCAAGGAGATGCACTATCTCCTCTACTATTTAATTTTGTACTAGAGCATGCTATTAAATCTTTAGAGAATGAGGAAGGCTTACAACTCAATATTATTAATAAGTTATTACTTTATGCTGATGATATAGTACTATTGGCCGATATAGCGAGGAGATACTAAAGAACAACACTCACATTATTGAGTAACACTAAGAAATTAGGACTGGAAGTAAATATCAGTAAAACTAAATACATGGTCACCCGTAGAAATACATTATATAATGGAAACGGACAGTTAATGACAAATGAGGGAAATTTTGAGGAAGTGGCTGAATTCAAATACCTAGGAACAATAATCACAAATAGGAATGAGATGCACAAAGAAATTAAACATAGGCTCAATTCTGGAAATGCGTGCTATTATGCATTACAGAGACTCTTGATGTCCCAAACTCCTTTAAAAAAAACGTTAAACTGAAAATATATAAAACTATTATTCTACCAGTTAAATTATATGGAGTGCGAAACATGGACTCTTACTTTAAGGGAGGAAAGGAGATTACGAGTATTTGAGAATAAAGTACTTAGGAAAATTTTTGGACCAAAGAGAGATGAACAGACAGGTGAATGGAGAAGACTTCATAACAATGAACTACATGGTCTTTATAGGAAGCCAGATATAATAAGAACAGTTAAGTCTCGTAGACTGCGATGGGCAGGACATGTTGCGCGTATGGGGAATGAAAGACATGCATGGAAACTTCTTGTAGGAAAGCCAGAAGGAAAACGCCCAGTTGGTAGACCAAGAATGAGGTGGGAGAACAACATTAACTATGATTTGAGGGAAGTAGATTATACAGGGAATGATTGGAAAGCATTAGCTCAGGATAGGGATGTATGGAGAGCTTATGTCCGTGCGGCCATGAACCTACGGGTTCGATAGTGCCAGTGAGTGAGCGTGTGTGAGATTATTATTATAAGCATGTGTTAAATTGCTACTTTTCTTGTTAAGCTGTTTTAACATATTTCACAAGTTCTTGTTCTATTCCACCGGTGTGGTCTCGAAGTAGCGTGCTGCCTTGTCACGCAGCGGGCCCAGATTCGATTCCCGGTCGGGACAGTCTCCTGGATGAGTTTTTTCTGGGTTTTTCCTCACCTGAAAGGTAAATGTCAGGTAGCTTAGGGCCCAAATGTCCCCGAAAATCATCCAGCCATCAGCATCATCATCTTCACCGGTGTGGAAAGCAACAGGAAGCTATCACACCTATAATTCCCTAGTAAAGCTGCAAAGCATAGCAGTGGATGGATTGTTCTACTACTGATAAGACTAATAAAATAGGATACCCTTACAATATTTTAATTTATTAGATGCTACAGGCCTATAAGGGCCATACAGAAAGTGATGGCGGGCCGTATCTTGTACGACCCTGTTTTAGAGTAAAAAAAATCGCTTTCAGTACCCAATAAACTGAATCTCCACAATAGTGAATATGGATATTAACTGTAATGAAATTCTCTTGTATTGAATTTTACATTCATTAAAATTAATATTGATCGTGAAAACATTAGTGTGTTAACAATAACATGACATTTTAATGCGTTATTCCATTCACTGCCCGCGGATTAATACCAAACGCAATATCTATTCATAACAAACCGAACTCGTATTTAGAATCTGCATTAACTTCGGTGTTAAAAAACAATATTTCTTTAATCAACTGACTCTAGCATCAAACACTCCATGTTCTCATAATAAAAAAATGCATTTCCCGCATTAATGTAGGCCTATATAACTTTATAGGAAACCAGAAGTAATAAGGACAATTAGGTCACGTAGATTGCGAAGGGCAGAACATGTGTCACGAATAAGGAATGAAAGAGGGGCATGGAAATTTCTTGCAGGAAAAGCAGAGGGAAAGCGCCCATTTGGTAGGTTAAGAATGAGGTGGCAGAATAGCATTAATCATGATTTGAAGGAAGTAGAAAATACAGGGAATGATTGGAAAAAATTAGAACAGGATAGCGATGTATGCAGAGCCTATATCCGCGCGACCATGAACCTGTGGGTTCGATTGTGCCAGTGCGTTAATTAGTTAGTACCAATAACAAAATATTTTAGTAACTCTGCGAGGTCCGGAAGGATTTTTTTAATATATCTTGAAACATTATAATTTTTTTGTAAGCCTATGTTTTCCCTTTACAGAGATTTAGGCGCTCTCCCCCTACAGGGAAGGATTTGAACCATACTAATTTAGTTATACTTGTTTTCGTATAGATGTCATTTGAGTGGTCCGTGGTCAGCGTTCCACCTCATACTGACATCTAGGAAACCAAGGTAGTACTAGGACGGGAAAATTCGGTAAATTTTGCTTAGAGGCCTTTTCATTCAGGCTTAAGGATCTTTTACGAGCCTGAAATCTTCAGACTCGGAACCCATGGCTTAAAGTTCCTCCCGGAGGACTTGCTCCTTGGATTTTTCCATCCTAAAAAAATCCATCGACCCCGGCCGGGTTTGAACCCGCGACCCTCGGAATCGAGGCAAGGAGCATAATCACTAGTCCACCGCGGCCGATACTTTAATAATAATAATAATATTAATAATAATAATAATAATATTTTATTATTCCGGCTTTTACAATGAATATACATTTTTCCGGTACCCATGTTCGCAGTTAACTACACATTTGTTTCAACACAATTTCCCCCCCCCCAACACATTTTTCCATTCCTGTCTGTTCATCCATATATCTTCTTCTATTTCCCATTCCCTCTTAGCTTCATTAATTCCCTGAATCCATGTAATAGTTGGTCTACCCTTCTTTTTCCTTCCCTGTGGTTCCCAATCCATGATTATCTTAGGTAGTCTTCCTTCTTCCATTCTTCTAATGTGTCCGTACCAATTTGTTTTTTCTTTATAAAATCTAATATTGAATATTGTACCTGCATTTTTTCTTTTATATATGAATTTCTGATTTTATCCTTCCTGGACATTCTTGCAGCACGTCTCCAGTAGTCCATTTCAGTGGCGAGCAATTTTTTTTTTTTTTTCATTTGTGCATTTAAAGCCCACACATCAGCTCCATAGGAAATAATGCTTCTGATTATTGTATTAAAATAATAATAATAATAATAATAATAATAATAATAATAATAATAATAATAATAATAATAATGGTATTATTATTATACCAGTACATGCTCTAACTTTGCAGCACGGATTAGTTTTGGGTACGTCACAAAGTGTATTTGTATTAAGGAACGTTCGAATAAGGCTATCATTTGATCCCATCGAGTTTATCTGAATATATAAGCCTACATATCTCACAATACGAGATTTTGTTATTTAATCACACTTGATACTCCTAGATATTTATATATAACTAGCAAATACATGGCGTTGCTGCGTCTAAATAAATGAAATGTTTTTTTTTTCATTTGATAAAAAAACTCCTGGCGCGACAGGCCTACAAGGCCCTTAGCCTACCAGCCGGCTGCTGGCCTCACATCCACATGTGTCAATTACAGAGGTAGATGATAATCAGCCAGTGTAGGGGTGACATGTGGTCAGCATGTCGAGTCCCCCAGCCGTTATAGCTGGTTTTCTCAACCTGAAGCCGCTACTTATTGTAGCTACCCAAATGCATCACGATGCTGGGTGGGCACCGGTCCCATACTGGCCGAAATACCATGAGAAAATTTCTTTCCCCATGGAGACTCGAACCAGCGCAAGTCCCGTAGCTCTGCGCCAAGGCTTCCTGCCTTAACCACTCGGCTATGGCGCGGGTAAATGGTTTGATAAGTTATACGTAAATTAGGCTACGGGTTAATTAAATTGTATGATATGCATTGTGACGAACCAAACATGGCAGTTGCTAGAGTCAATTTTTACTTTCGGATTTCAAGTAAACCCCACTTTTAATGGTCAGATTTCCCTGATTTTTTTTAAATACCTTCCTCGGTTTATTTTAACAGCATATACTGAGTTCCATTGTGAAACATAAAAAAAATGCGACCGCTAGAGCGGGTTTAAAATTTTATTTTCAGGTGAGCTCCTACACCTACTGGTTTTAGAGCATAATATATATGGGAAAACATTCGCCGTACTGAATGCAACGTTGTGTCAACATTTCAAGTCAATAGACCGCCTTCTTTTCGAGTTTTGTGAGCGCAAACATATGCAGGTTGAACATATATACAGGGCGATTCATAATTTCTATTACAAACTTCTAGGGGTTGTAGACTTAGTAGATAAAGTTTTGATAAGGAACCCATGTCCTGAAACGTACCATTTAGATGTAAAATAAGTTTGAAGATCGAAACACAATGGGCTGATATCGTGTGTCTCGTGTTTAAGAATAAGTATTACAGCCTTCTACGGGTTGCCGGTGCCGAGAACGAAAAAGAATGAAGGTCGGAGAGGATCAACGACGGAGCAGTAGGCTATATCTGCAGTTGGGGCGGCCGAGCCTATGCAAGTGGATGGTGTAATCGCTTCTATATAAAATTTTAGTATAAAGATATCAAATATAATATAGATTAGTATATACTTTTTGTATCACAGGCTTATTATCAATAAAGTTATAATCTTATAAAGTAGCAATTATTTCATCCACTTGAGTTCTTTCCTGACCTCGACGAGGAAAATGTTGCCATCATAAATAAAACATGGAAATTCGAAGAACTTCTTAGTGTTCAAAAATAATTATGACACATATAATACGCTCAAAGAAAATATTACCCGTTACATAGCCTACACGTATTCACGTAAAACACATGGCCGTGTCCACGACACAGCCACACCCTTAAAATGTAAACCATGTCATATGAAAGTCCACATAATTGTATACATTTCTACTTGAGTAAACTATATATTTGACAAAGCACACGGTGTTCCGAGTATTTTAAAAACAGCCAGGGGTTTATGCTCCACCCTTTATTTCCGAATATATCTTGGACTTCAAAATACAAAAATTAAAATATAAGCAGGTACATCATACCTAAGGGCTTACAATCAGATCGTGTACTCACCGGCCGTTTCACTCATCGCCATTTGTTTGACTGCGTCCTCGTGGTCCACAGGTTGGCTGTTCAATGCCTGAACAGTAACTCTCGCAACTAGATTGCTGATCAGACTCAAACCCTTGTCTTTCAAGTCACTGAACAGATCTAGTTCAAGGTCCATCTGCCGCTGTAGTACCTGTTTATAACAAAATTGTACATAGCATTAAACAAACTTATTCTCTATTCAGGTTGTCTGTAGAGTGGAGATAAACAAATGTAACAATTATTTTTAACTCTTAATAATAAAAACAAATGTAATCAAACTTTTGGTTAGAGCATCTGCTGTTTATGTCCACAATATAAACGAGTCCACTGAATAAATGCAACAATTATTTACTAACATTTAATAATAAAGAACAGATGAAATCAAAATTTTAGTTAGGGCATCTACAGCGTGTCCAGTAAATTACAAATATGAACAATATAAAATTCCTGGTTTTTTCAAGACATCATAGAATAATTCCCGAGTTTTTTCAGGGCTATATTGAATTAATTCTATAAAGCTAATGTTGTATCCTGGTATTGGAGTACTGTAACCATTTCTGAGGTTGGGGTGTCTATAAGGCGGGGTTACGCTGTCCTAATGATGATGTTGGGTGATAAGGATGATAATGATACGCAATGAAGGACTTAATCCTAAACTTAAAGTAATGAGATGAATACGATGATGATTATAATGGTCGAACGATGTTCGGGTATAGTTTGGGCCTTAAATTTTCTTAACATTCATCTTACAGGCGAGGAAAAACCGAAGAAAACCTCACCCAGGAAACTTGTCCCGATCGAGGGTCGAACCTGGGCCCTCTGCGTGATAAGGCAGCACGCTACCTTGAGACAACAGAAGTGGAATGATAACACATACGAGTTTTAGAGGAAACACGTTTATTTTATAAAACACTAGCTAATATCCGATGCGCTGTTACGCCTAAATAAATAAAAGTTATTAAGTTTTTATGTTTAACTGAATTAGTAAAAGGGAAAATAATTATAAATTGCTATCGTAATTAGTTTTAGATACCCCGTGCTGATTACCCGGCATTGCCCGAGAATCCACTTCCCTGATCTTGTTGGCATAACTGAGCTAAAAGACAAAATTCGTTATTGAGATCTATCGGTAAAAGAATACCAGCCGTGCGCTGCTACGATAGCCCGGGAATCTAGTCATCCCGATCTTCTTAATAAAGATACAAATGGTTATTATGAGTTATCCATAAAAGATAAACATATGCTGTCGCGGACTTTTTTTGTAGTTTTTTTTTGTTGTTGAGATATTCAAATGTCTGTACATAAATTTGGTGCATTTCCTATGTTTTAGGCAGCATAGGCAATTTAAGCGTCCAAAAAGCGACTTTTAAAAAGGCTAATTTTAAAGGGTGTAGGGGATGAATATTACAACTCTCTTATAGCCTCTAACCTTCCTGGGAAACTCCTGAACATTTTGCAAATACAATCGGATGAACGGTATGGCAGCGCATAAAATACGAACAAACAAACATGCATTTTCATGTACTATAATTTCTGTTGGATCGGTAATTTTAGTGGTTTTCTTAGTTAAAGAATTCTATACAGAATGTGCATAACTGAAGCGGTTAGAAGCAAAGGATGTGGGTTTTTCGCAAAAAAAAAATAAGTTTGGTGCATAATTATATTCTTAGAGCACCCTTTTTTTTAGTGAAAAAATAATATACGTGTATGGGTTAGCATTAGATAAAGTATAATTCTCATAATTTTCAACTACCTATGATTTTTATACAACTTCAATTTTAAACATGTTTTTCTCAATACTGCTAAAGTTGCTGTTACACCCCTAGCTAGTGAAGTGCTTTGTGTGGAGTGTAATAATGCATGGTGCAGAGACTTGGATATTACGACCGAATGAGGAAAAGCGACTGGAAGCTTTTGAGATGTGGATATGGAGAAGGATGGAGCGAATAAAATTGATAGGGGGAAAAATAATAAAGCTGTGCTGGACAGAGTGGATGAAGGAAAAACAATGTTGGAATTCATAAAAAGAAGAGGAAAAGAAATTGGATTGGCCACTGGCTAATAAGAAAGTTAGAGGCAGAAAAATACATCATATTAATAGACAATATTAAAATAAATGGTTTGTATGCGGGTACAAAAAGGAAGGCTGAGTTAAGGAAAGAGTGCGGAATGCTGAGTTTGCAGTGAAAGACCTCCTATTGGACAGAATACTATGTATGTATGCACCCCTTTGATTCTAACCATCTAAATTAAGAACATAATCTATATATATATATATATATATATATATATATATATATTAATGTATGCATGTTTGTCTGTCTGTAAAACACTATGTATGTATGCACCCCTTTGATTCTAACCGCCTAAATTAAGAACGTAATCTATAATATATATATCTGCTTTTTTGCGCTGAATACCGTTCATCCGATTGTGATGGGTTCTTTTTTTTGCAAAATGTTCAGGAGTTTCCCAGGAAGGTTATAGGCTATAAGATCGTTGTAATACTGAATCCTTTCTACTTTAAAAATCACCCTTTGTAGAGAAAAACGTGTTTTTCGGAACTTCTTGGACGCTTAAACGGCTTACGCTGCCTAAACCATAACATATACACCAAATTAATGTACACTGAATTGAATTTGTCAAAAAATCTACAAATAGTCCGCGACAGCACATGTCTATCTTTTACGGATAATTCACAATAATAATTTTTAACTTTCAGCTCAAATGATGCAAAAACGTTTGGTGATAAGTAGATTCCCGGGCAACGCCGGGTAATCAGCAAGGGGTATCTAAAAATAATTACGATATATTATTCTTTTTTTTTAATTATTCAACTAAACATAAAAACGCATTTAATGTATTTAGGCATAGCAGCGCACGCCGGGTATTAGCTAGTACACGATAGAATACTGATTTTCTCAGAAGGTTATGGAAGCAACTTTTGTGTATCGGAATTTGTTGGATAAGAACTGAACAATTTTACGACAAAGAAATCCAATCCTTCCTCACGTCTACAGATCACGTTGATGTAGGGTTCGTTTGATATGTGAAAAAATGTGTACCCGATCCGATCGTCATCCCCCTCGCTGAGCACGTGCTTGTACCAGAATCGATTACACCTGCGCGCGTCTCCTAAAAATAAACAACAAACACCGAGCTAAGCTACTTCTCAGATATTTACTCAGGATGTACTGCACAGTTTGCTATATCATAGCAGAAACGTGACAATATGGAAAATTAAAGTAGTGTCCAGTTAACATTAAGCAACATCTGTTCTTCTTTCATTTTATTTACATACAGATTTCCAATGTTTGCACATCTTTCTGTGCCTAAAGTCTTATTTTCCTTTTCCACTCGTCCCTATCCAACCATTGCATGCCATCCAGTCCTCTTGTTCTTCAGGGTGTCCAGCAAAATATAAATATGAAATTCCTGACGATTTCCCGGTTTTTTCAAGGCATCTAATAATAACTCCCGAGTTTTTTGAGTGCTAAATTGAATTAATTCTAGGGCATTTAATTTTATATTTCCACAAAGTGATGAATCCTTAGAACAAATAAAAAAAGTGACAACTATTCTAGATGATTCTGAGATTCTTTCGAAACTTGAACATCAAACTGTTGCTTACCACAAATCCTGATATGCTGCTTATCAAACCAAAGAAAGGCGCCTCTTTGAAGAATATAAGAAATCTAGTTGGCATACGTATAGAGACCTTCATAAGCAAGCCTTCGAGTCCATAATAAACTTCACTCAAGATGAAATAATAGAAAAGAAGTGATTTATGTACTTTGCGCAATTATTTATAAGATATAAAGCTTTATTAATAGAATTTGGAAAGCATACAATGAAACTTATTGACATAGAAGAGTACCGAGCCGAAATGCTGGAAAATAAATTGTTGAAAAAAAATTGGTGACAGTATAATGATCGAAGCATCTATCGGACCGCGTCAAAAAAAGAAAAAAAAGAAAAGAGAAAGAGAGAAAAAGAGACAGAAAGAGAGAGAAAGATAGAGAGAGACAGAGAAAGAAAGAGAGCGAGAGAGAAAGAGAGAGAGAAAAAAAAACTGTTCTTCTAAATAGCATGTACAAAAATGATGCGCACTCTCTTTCATTCAACAAACACATCATGCGCAGCTACTACTGTATGCTAGTCTTCCACTATTGCACTAAATCGGACGCTCAACTTTTTCTTTCACGCATCTTTGCTCACTCCGATTTTTAAACTTTAAAGCCTGGCAATACTATTTCATGACCAATTTATTGCAGGCAATGCTATACCATCGTGTTTGTAATTAAATTATTTTTATGTTGATATGTATGGAGAGGAAAATCTTAGGCATAACTCTGAAGGACAGAATCTCGAATACAACACTTCAAGCGATATCGTCAACAACTGATCCCGCACAACAAGCCATCAGGAAAAAATGGAAGTGGGGAGGCCACGTCGCAAGAATACAGGACGACAGGTGGACAATAAAAACAACCATGTGGGACCCGTACACAGGCAAGAGACAGCGCGGAAGACCAAGACGACGATGGGTTGACATCTTCAAAGAACGAGCAGGGGCGCAATGGTCCAGAGTCGCCAGATGCAGGAAAAGCTGGAGAACGATGGAGAGCCAACTGTGTATTAACTAATCACAGAACAGACAGTGTATACAAACCAAGTGCTACATCCAAGTCAACTTCTCACCACGGAGTAGCTCACCGGGTGACACTCTCAAATAGAGCTTAACCCCTGTACAGGGAGGCCTTTGCCCTAAAGGGACATATCAGGCTTTATTTATTTATTTATTTATTATGTATTTCTATTGGTAAACAGCTCAGTGCAATCACCTATATTAACTTACCTGTTTACATTTCCTTGCTAGGTAGTCATGACCAGAAATGAGTAGGCAATGCTACCCAGGCACATTCTTTACGTTTTAAAATCTCGGTTCAAATAATATTTGTTCGGTAAACAAGTAGGCGAAGAATCCGAAAAAAAAAAGTTAATATAATTTAAATTAAAGATAGTCATGAACATATTTTAATAGGCAAGTGTTTCTGGACGTATTCGTCTATATTCGAGGTTTAATAAAAAAACATGTTCCATCCGGTAAGTAGATAGGCGAAGGTCGATCTCTCTTCGGGTCCTGTACTATTAGAGTCCGAGTTGAACTGCATGTGCTCAAGCATTGTTTTGTAACGCGATATCATGTTGGCAAAAGGACCGGCGCGGCGGGCAGCTTGACTCCGCCAAACGTATGCTACAGTTTCATAAACATTTTTTCCAAGAAATGTGCAATATTTGTACGCATTTTTAGAATGTGTTTTAATAATTGCGATTCTTTTGATTTGAATACAAGATAGATGCACGTTGCTTAAAAAATTCACGTCTATTTCCCAGTTTTCCAGGTTGCTTTCAAATTCCCGACTCATTCCCGGTTTTTAAGATTTTCTCGACTGCTGGACACCCTGGTTTTCATTCCAGTTCTTATTACTTGTATCCATGAATTCCGAGATCTTCCTTTCTTTCTTCTTCCAGGTTGATACCATTCCAATATTTTTTCTGGGTAACCATTCTTCTTGCATCCGTCGTGGGTACATGCCCATACCAATTTAACTGATTATATCTAATATAATCTATTTTCAAATAATTAATATTAATTCTTTCTCGTATGACTTTATCCCCCCCCCCCAATTTTGAACATCTTGCTGCTCTCCTCCGATTTCCGATTGAGGGTCTTTCCACTTTTCAGCGGTTGCCCTTTTACCAGCCGGCTGCTGGCCCTTCACATCCACATGTGTCAATCACAGAGGTAGATGATCAACAGCCAGTGTAGGGGTGACATGTGGTTAGCATGTCGAGTCCCCCAGCCGTTATAGCTAGTTCCTCAAGAAATCTTTTTCCGTCGACATAAGTTTTTTTTTTTAATTTCCATGCTTCAGCTCCATATGTGATAGTACTTCTGACTATTGAATTATATATTTGTAACATGTACTTTTTCTGGTTATATGTCTGTTCCATAGGACACCAATTAACATTGCTTTTATTATGTTCTTAATGTCACTTTCTTATATATCTTCTTTATCTATTTTTATCCCCAAATACTCAAATTCTTCACATCCTTTAATATACCCCTTCTGCTCCTTGGGTTCTGCTTCACATCCCATATAAAATGTTCTTCTAAATTTATTTTCAAACTCAAATTATCATAACCATCTAATAATTTAAGAACATAAAACTCCGTGCCTTCATATTCTTGCGTAATTATTATCTGGTCATCCGCAAATAACAGTGTATATATTGTATCTGTTGATCCATCTCCAATTGGTACTCCCATCCGTGAACATTTTTTGATCCAGTTTGACAGTACTTTATGAATCAATAGTCGACGGAAGAGCGTTTCTGATTCACTCAGTAAGGCATGTCTACGAATTAAGAAATTGGATCATTTTACTAGGGCATTAGACAAGTAATGACAATACTGCTATAACATCACAAACAATTTTATTTACGATACTTTTGACATTACGAACTACATTTATAGTCCCCTGTCTAATCAACTATACATTGCCAAATCATTGGAAGACGCATTACTCCATCTGCAGCACCATTTCTGGATATCTCTTTCATTGATCGATCTAGAGCTTTCTGGATATCAACTCTCGATTGAAATCTAATGCCTCCGAGAGGATCTTTGAGAATAAGTTAAAGTCTCAAGGGATATTGTCTGATGAATTTGGAGGATGTTCGAGTACTTCCCAATTCCAACTTGTAAACAGATTTTACATCTTTTTTGGGCAGTATTACTTACTGAAATGTGTGAAACAGTGAATGCATTCGCAAAATATTGCTGTTTCGAGACTTTCCACATTACTTACTAGCTAGTACCCGGTGTACGTTGCTACGCCCAAATAAATGAAATGTGTTTTTATATTTAGTTGAATAAGTAAAATGAAGAACAATTATACATTTATATCGTGATTATTTTTAGATACCCCGTGCTGATTACCCGGCGTTGCCCGGGAATCTGCTTATCCCGATCTTCTTGGCATAAGTGAGCTGAAAGACAAAAATGGTTTTTGAGAATTATCCGTAAAAGAATACCCGCCGTGCGCTGCCACAGGTGTCTAGTCATCCCGATCTTTTTGGCATAAATGAGCTGAAAGATAAAAACGGTTAATATTAATTATCCGTAAAAGATAGACATATGCTAT
This sequence comes from Diploptera punctata, assembly GCA_030220185.1. Classification (NCBI taxonomy): domain Eukaryota; kingdom Metazoa; phylum Arthropoda; class Insecta; order Blattodea; family Blaberidae; genus Diploptera; species Diploptera punctata. Next base: position 877,994 of record JASPKZ010010265.1, on the reverse strand, counting down.
CGTGGACTTTTATGTACATTTTTAAGATATTTAATTCTGTGTACATTAATTTAGTGTATATGCTATGGTTTAGACAGCGTAAGCCATTTAATCGTCCAAAAAGTTCCGAAAAACACATTTTCTCTATAAAAAAGGGTGATTTTTAAGGGTGAAAGCGTTGAATATTACAACTCTCTTATAGCCTATAACCTTCCCGGGAAACTCCTGAACACTTTACAAAAAGCCCCATCAAATCGGATGAACGGTATGGCAGCGCATAAAGGGCAAACAGACAGTAGCGTATCCGGTAGACGTCCTACCCGAACGTTGAATTCTCGTGTCATGGGCGGACGACAAAAATATGTTACTTTTTTATCATAAATTTCATTAATTAAGAAGTAATTAGATATTATTAAATAAATTCCCAAGAAAAATCCTCACTGCATCTGCTGTGGCTCAAGAAGCGTGCATGATGTCACATTGTTGTCGCGCGGAATATATCGATAATGCAGATGACTATACATCTGACATTAAAATAATCCTATAACACGATCGCAGCGCCACATACCGAGTCAAATTGTGAATCTAAACCATCCAGGGACCCACTCAAACACACATACAAAATGTCATGAAAATCGGTCCAGTCATTTAGACATTTCTATCAGGAAAACTTCCACTTCTAATTGTGGGATTTCCCTTATTTTTGGATAATACTTACCTCGGTTTATTTTAATACGATATACTGAGTTTCATTGTGAAAAATCGAAAATTGTGACCGCTAGAGCGATTTTTTAAATTTCCACTTTAGGTGTAGTTCACCTAATGGTTTCAGAGTCCAATTGTGAATCTAAACCATCCAGAGACCCAATTAGACACACACAAAACATATAATCTAAATCGGTCCAGTCGTTTAGGAGGAGTAGGGTGACAAACACAAGTACAGAAGAATTATATATGTGATATAATAAAAATAAATGCCTGGACGGGATTTGAACCCGAATTCTGAATTGATATTCCATATCGTTGATATATATATATATATATATATATATATATATATATATATATATATATATATAATTACCCAAAACGATCAACACCTACAAACCGCATGGAAAAAGATCTTTGGGACGGCCAAGGAAACGATGGACTTAAGATTGGAACAGGTCGCATTGACCTAATCCTGGAAAAGAAGAAGAAGAAATATATCTTCGTATAAGAACGTTTTCGTGGGTTTTCCGTGTCATGTATTCAAGGTCGGCCTCTGGCCACTGATCCCACATGCCATTATCAAGGAATATATCGACCCGGCCGGGGTCGATGTATTTTTTAGGATGGAAAAATCTCCGGGAGGGACTTTAAGCCGTGGGTCCCGAGTCTGAAGATTTTCAGGCTCGTAAAAGATCCTTAAGCCTGAATGAAAAGGCCTCTTAGCAAAATTAACAGAATTTTCCCGTCCTAGTACTACTTTGGTTTCCTAGATGTCAGTATGAGGCGGAACGCTGATCACGGACCACTCAAATGACGTCTATACGAAAACAAGTGTAACTAAATTAGAATGGTTCAAATTCTTCCCTATAGGGGGTGAGCGCCTAAATCTCTATTTAAAGGAAACATGGGCTTTATATATATATATATATATATATATATAAAGATAGACTACTCAAAAATATACTCCAAGATTTCGAAGGTTATCAATAGAATCGCTGATTTACAACAGTGTTGTCATTACTTATCGAATGCCCTAGTATGTTGAAATCAAGATGTGAAGAAATGTGACTGGATAACAGATATAATTACCTGAGCCATGTTAATAACTCCTTCAGCGAGCGTCTTGAAGCCCAGTATTGTGCGGTTTTTGTAGCGTTTCCGTCTTTGCAACATAACATGTAGTTTATTGCCATCTCTCTTGAGGAAATGCGGGTACTGAAATACACAATAAAGATCACATTAAACTCTCTTTCATGAAATATGGAGCGCTGTGCGTTAATTAGATTTAAGCAGCAAGTCTATTATTCTACATGCCTTTGCCAGATGAAGCAATGTGTGGGTTTTAGTATACATTTATAATGTCAGCTTTTATCTGATTATTTAGCCTACAACTTGGAGAACCCTGTTCTTTTTAGATGTGAAGTATATTTAGCGAGATATACCATATGACATAAAAACTGTCATTAAAATACCATAAAGAATTAATCATTTTAGAGCAACATACGTATTTTACGACTATATCCAATTCTCCATGGCATCTTTACCTTGTCGTGGTGGAGTGGCTTGCGTGCTTAAATGATCCCGAGAGCTATGCCGAAGGTAGCATTGCTGCCGATAGGGTTACCCATGCCGGACTGGTCGAAGGTGATAAGCCAGACGAAAAAAGTACCTTGGTCGAAAGAGTGACGATCTTTCACCGTAAAAATACAACCGTCAAGAAATGCGGACATGGGTTCAACTGGGGTAATTTTCCGGAGGCCAAATAGTCCCCCATTCGGTTCTTCGGGCGGGGACTACTTCAGGGAACCCATGCCAAAGGCTCAAACACAGGGACATGTTCCTAGGAACATGGAATGTTAGGACTTTGTACAATAGCGGGGCACTAGAGATATTAACGCGGGAATTAGATAAACCGCCCTTGGATATAGTAGCTTTACAGGAAGTTAGGTGGCCAGGAGAAGGTAGTCAGGAATCAGGAAGCTTTGCATTATACTACGGGGGTGCAGAAAGACCTGCATTTGGAACGGGTTTTTTGAGTCAGAAGGAGGATCCTATCCGCTATCCGAGATATTAAGTTTGTTAGTGATAGGATATCATACATAATTCTGCACGTATGGGGAATGAAAGACTTGCATGAAAGCTTCTTGTAGGGAAGCCAGAGGGAAAACGCCCAGTTGGTAGACCAAGAATGAGGTGGGAGAATATTAACTATGATTTGAGGGAAGTAGATTATACAGGGAATGATTGGAAATCATTAGCTCAGGATAGGGATGTATGGAGAGCTTATGTACGCGCGGCCATGAACCTACGGGTTCGATAGTGCCAGTATAGTATATCCAATTCTCTGACAACTTTGAATGAACTGGAGATAGTGATCCGGCTGCAAGATTACTACGTTCATCGAGTGTATGAACAAAATATATTATTTTCATAAAATTGTGAATGACTGAATACATTTTTGCCGAGTTGCCTATTAAAATTCGGCCGCCAGTATGTTTAATTAAAACATAATTAATTTATTCGAAATAATTTGATTCACTTGTAATTAAAATAAATTATAATCCAGTTCACAGAAATCGATGTAAACGGTAGAGCTTGAAAAGTTTTTGTTGCCATTGCAAACTTGGCCGTAAACCTCCTCGCGGCTACAGCAGGCTGACACCAATCAGTAATAAAATGGCGGTAAGTACGTATTTATTGTTTTATATTGTTTCAAATAAAGTTCAGTTCATTTAAAATGCTGTGATTTGTTTCGTATAATGTATATTAACACTACCTCTTGGATATATTTTTGTATATACATTGTATGTAGTATACATATAGGTCAGTGGTTTTACTTCTCGCTGCGAGGAGGTTGCCGCCAAGTTTTGCAATGACAACCAAAACTTTTCAAGCTCTATACATCGATTTCTGCGAACTGGATTGTAATTTATTTTAATAACAAGTGAATCAAATTATTTCGAATAAATTAATTAATTATATTTTAATAAAACATACTGGCGGCCAAATTTTAATAGGCAACTCGGCAAAAATGGTTTCAGTCATTCACAACTTTATGAAAAAATATATTTTGTTCATAAACTCGATGCAAGTTAAAATTATTAAACTCAAAAAATAAAATAAAGTTGAAGCCATTGCACTGCATAACGTCTAAATACAGGGCTATTCAAACATTAATTTCTTCCAAACTACAAAAAATAGAAATACAATTCCATTTTCCTGGAAAGTGAAAAGTTTGAAGTTGTGATCACGGCCGCATTGGTCTTAAAGATATACGTACACGCATATGGACGGATGAATAGACTTAGTGAAGTAAAGTGTTCCACTTAGAAGGCCTTAGACCTCCCAGATCACCAGATCTAACCCCGTATGATTTTTATCTGTGGGGTTACGTAAAAGACCGGGTTTTTATCTACCCTATGTGTGACACTTTTGAAAATCCGTGACATCAAATTATTAAAGCTGTGAATTCGATAACTAGAGACCAGCTGATTCGTGTGTGGCAAGAAATGAGCAACCGTTTTGATACTTGTCGTGTAACACATGGTGCTCATAATAAATAAAATAGTGAAATTTGAACATTTTTCTCTCCAGGAATGTAGGCATTGTTTCTATTTTTTGTAGTTTGGAAGAAATAAATGTTTTAAGTCTGTTCCTTCTTTCTGAATATCTCTGTATTAAATGTGTAATTAAACTATTGATAATAAAATAATATTTCTATTTTAGAAATCTAAAACATCACATTTTTAAGCAACATAACTCAGCTATAAGGAGTTTTCTTGAAAATGTGTTACTTTGACCCTTATGAACTCAATAAACGTGAAAATAAAATTATAATTCACAAAATCTCAATTCAGGACCCCAATAAAACTCCATGGTGCGACAGGCCTAGAAGGTCCTTTAGCCTATCAGCCGACTGCTGGCCTCACATTCACATGCGTTAATCGCTGAGGTAGATGATCATCCAGCCAATGTAGGGGTGAATTGTGGTCAGCATGTCGGGTCCCCCAGCCGTTATTGCTGGTTTTCCAATCTGAAACCCCTAATTATTGCAGCTACCCAAATGCCTCACGATGCTGGGTGGGCACCGGTCCCATATTGGCCGAGAAAATATCTTCGCCCATGGAGACTCGAACCAGCGCAAGTCCCGTAGCTCTGCGCCAAGGCATCTTGCCTTAACCACTCGCTTACGGCGCGGGACGGACCCCCATAAAAGGCCCCCAAAATTTTTCGAACCCTCTAAAACATGGTTTTTTTTTAATGTTATTGGTCTCTTTAGCAACCCAATAAACACAAAAGTGAGTATGCGCCGTGTCCATAAAGTCTTTCCAACATTACAACTTCCTATAATATGAAAACTATAAAAGTTAGAGTTGTGTGGTTTGTGGCAGATGCAAGACAAGCTATCAAAGTTTTTTTTGTTTGTTTTAGGTATAATCTACAATGACGTCAAATCAAGAGAAAGCGCAATGTTTTTTATGGTACCATGAGACACGGTCACATTTTGAGGGAAGTAGATTATACAGGGGATGATTGGAAAAATATTAGCTTAGGACAGGCATGTTTGGATGTCTGCATGGCCATGAACCTATGGGTTCGATAGAGCTAGTTATTTAATAAAGTTGTACTGTAGTGAAAATCATGAAGGTACACCTCGCGCACAGAACTACTGTATGGCGAGAAATTGAATATCGCTTATAGTTCGTCTGGCTTAACTTTGCAAGACATTTGTAGAAAGAGACAGCTGTGCTCACTTCTCACTCGCACCTGTGTTGCCGGTATTTCTTCACCAGATGTTAATATGGGGAAAGGGGGAAGACGAAAACTGACAACAGGATAGGTTCTTTCTTTTGTAACTGGGCGAAAGTGTTCAAGGATCTACCTTTATATCTCCATCTCTCCTTGCCAAGTTAAGCCAGATATACAATTGATGTATTGCGAGCGACAAGAGGTGCACATGCGTAAGTACACAGACATTGCTTTACAAATCTTGCATCTGCCACAAACCACACAACTCTAACTTTTATAGAGTTCATCTTATAGGAAGTTGTAATGTTGGAAATACTTTGTGCATATCTTGTTAAATTTTACTTCGGGACGCAGGAGGATAACAGCAACAACATTTGATCATTTAGACATTTTGCAATTGTATTTTAATATGCATAACTTATATAACTAACTCACTGTTACTATTGAACCCATAGCTAATGTTTTCCAATCATACCCTGTATAATCTATATTACTCAAATAATGGTTAATGTTATTCTCCCAACTCATTCTTGGTTTACCAACTGTGCGTTTTCCTACAAGCAGCTTCCATGCCCCTCTTTTATTCCCCATTCTTCCCACATGTCCTACCCATCGCAGTCTACGAGACTTAATTGTTCTTATTGCACAAAGAAATTAAACATAGGCTCAATTCTGGAAATGCATGCTATTATGCATTGCAGAGACTTTTGATGTCCCAACTCCTTTCAAAAAACGTTAAACTGAAAATATATAAAACTATTATTCTACCAGTTATATTATATGGGTGCGAAACATGGACTCTTACTTTAAGGGAGGAAAGGAGATTACAAGTATTTGAGAATAAAGTACTTAGGAAAATGTTTGGATCAAAGAGAGATGAACAGACAGGTGAATGGAGAAGACTGCATAACAATGAACTACATGGTCTTTATAGGAAGCCAGATCTAATAAGAACAGTTAAGTCTCGTAGACTGCGATGGGCAGGACATGTTGCACGTATGGGGAATGAAAGACGTGCCTGGAAACTTCTTGTAGGAAAGCCAGAAGTAAAACGCCCAGTTGGTAGACCAAGAATGAGGTGGGAGAACAACATTAACTATGATTTGAGGGAAGTAGATTATATAGGGAATGATTGGACAGCATTAGCTCAGGATAGGGATGTATGGAGAGCTTGTGTCCGCGCGGCCATGAACCTACGGGTTCGATAGTGCCAGTGAGTAAGTAAGTAAGTATAACTGGTTTCCTATTGCGATAATATAGCTCACTGTTACACAGTCTTCTACATTCGCCCGCCTCTCTTTGGTACACAATTTTTCCTAAGAGCTTTCTTTTCAATTACTTGTATTTTTTTTTCTCCTCCCTTTAAATAAGAGTCCGTGGTTCGCATCCATATAATATAATACCATTCGTGACATCTCTAGGAAAATAAGCGTAACTGAATTAACTCTATGTACCAACTGCTAACAAAGAAGAGGCTAAGGCCCAACTTTGGACTGTTAAGCCATTGTAGATAGATATGTAGATAAAGGCATTCAAAGTACAGGCAAAAATAAAAATGGATTAAATGTGTAGTTAAAAATATTGACAATAAAATGTTCTTATTTTAGAAATCAAAAATTTGCAATTTTAAGCAACGAACATCAAATATAATGACTTCAAATGCGAAAATATTTCACAACAATATAAATATGATGAAATAAAATCAATATAAAATGCCAAAATACGTAAATATATGTAACTTAATTTTATTTGAATAAGCTTATTTTTAATGATTCGTAAAGATAAATTAATTAACAACTGATAACAGCTAAACTTGTAATTTTTTACTTTTTTAAATTATAAATTTAATCGGATTAAATACGATGCTGTTTGAGAAATCAAATGTATATCCTCCTGTATTATTTGTATTATGATACTCTAGAATCTTATTTACTTTTATTTTTCTCGCTTCAGGAATAACTCGAACTCACTGTGATCGGTGGTATCATATTTGATACCAAACTTTTTTTTTTTTTTTTTCGTTTCCGACTGTAGTCTTTAGATAGTAGCATCAATTAAAAGGCAAAAACCTGGTTGAAAAAAATAACTTTTTTGTTTCTCGAAAATTTGTTATTTTGACCCCTATCAACCTATAAGTGAAAATAAAATTATAATTGACAAAATCTAAATTCAGAACCTCCATAAAAGCCCCCAAAAATTTTTCAACCCTCTCCCCAAAATTATCTGGCTTCCTAGAAACCTTTTAAACATAAAAATATATTGTTAAACCATGTTCGGGATACAGGAATTTGAAAGCAAGAACATTTGATCCTTTACATATTTCACAATTCTATTTTAATATGTATAATTTACATAACAGAGACATTTAAAAATGGTCATTTTCTTCAGCCACGTGCCGTTAGTTTGGTATATTTTTAACTCTGCTGTTGTTTCATTAATCTTCATGAAAGGAAATGAGGCACACATCAGATAACTTGAAGTAAATACTTCAAAACTCATATTTTACACCCGCTTACCTCTATCCTTATTTAGAAAATTGCAGAAGCGATGTAATTAATTTATATTACCTTACCACGTCAAAAAGTCCCGAGTTAATGATAATGGAAAATCAGCACAAGAATGCAAATCAACTTTAAAAATAAAAATGTGTCCTCCAATGCGAGCGTATTGCAAAGAACCGTGATGTAAGCAATTAAATTAATCTGGAGTCATCATCATCAATGGTTTTAAAAGTCCTTGCTCCATTCTCTTCCTGGTAAGCGTTGCCACATCTTTCATTTAAAATTTAAATTATTTTGTTACACATCTACTATTCACGATTAAGGTGCATTGCAGAATGACATAACCACCATACAAATGACAAGGCACACCTAACTATAAATAGCATATATACGCAATCAGAAACTTAGCACATGCCTCATTATCAGGGAAAGGATTTTAAGGTACAAATGTTGCTCGTAAAAGATGAAAATACAAACAAAAAGATGCAAAAAAAAAAAAAAGGTGCTGCTGAAACCACTTAATTAAGGTTTAAACCAGTTACATGCACTCAGTTTATATAATATGCATATCATTTTGCACCAATTTTTTCTTCTTTATAGAGTCCATAAGAGGTATTTCATAGTTCTTTAGTTTATTGCAATATTTACTTCGCAGATGGAACATCAAAGAATGATGCAATCAGTTTCGATAAATTGCGTTCTGAATTCTGAAAGTGCATACAACTTACCCCTCCTAACATTCGTCATGTTATTGTTGTGAGAACCCAGTTGTAATATTAATAAAAATATGCTGTGGTTCAGACTAGTAAAACATAGCCAACAACAAGTGGTAGATAGCAAACTGCTAAATTATTGCCAGTACTAACTGAACTTATTTAAACTGTTACAGCAATACTGCTGAACTTTTAATTTGACTTCAGCTGCAGAATGGCCATTGTTGCTGGAATAAAAATTACTGGTGGTTTACATAAATTATATTTTAATATTTAATATTTACTATTGTTGACTTGTCCACCGCTGTAGTCTCGAGGTAGCGTGCTGCCTTGTCACGCAGCGGGCCCGGGTTCGATCCCCGGTCGGGACAGTTTTTCTGGGTGAGGTTTTTATCGGGGTTTTTCCTCACCTGTAAGACAAATTTCAGGAAAACTTTAAGGCCCAAACGGTCCCCGAAATCATATGGCCATCATCATCATCTTTCACCGGTGTGGAAAGCAACGGGAAGCTACCACACCTATAATTCCCTAGTAAAGCTGCAAGCATAGCATGAAAATGCTATGATTGCAGTGAAGGACCTGTCTTCGGGCAGAATTACTATGGATGGATTGTTGACTTCACACTGCATATTGACCACTGTTTCTGGGGTATAAATTATATATATTATATTTTAATATTTATTTAATATTGTTGACTTCTGACTGATATTTTAAAAAGCTGTTCAAGAAGAAAAACTATATATTTTTCTGTCCTATCTTTTAAAAACGAGGAGGAAAACGCGCTGAAGCATAAAAAAGAGAGAAAAATGTAGTAATATTACGAACATGTGCAAAATGGTGCAACAAGTTGTGTTCATTTCGCACCATTACATCCCCCCGAAATACATATATTGAACCATTGGTATGAAAACTGCTATATTTTTGGAAAGGTGCCGCGCCTCAAAATCCATTTCCTACTTATTATTATTTAACAGGTATAAAATGTATACATCTTCTTGTGTCCAATATTAAGTTTTAAATGGCTCAAGTTTTAGAAAACTTCAATTTAAAAAAGTCTTAAAACCAGTGAAATCGATTCTTTAGAATTTACTTGCTAACAAGAAGGCATAGTTTTGAAGTCAACATCATACGAACTTTGAAAGAATCTCTTTGCCAGAATCTTGGCATTTAATTATAGTTTAAACTCACCTGCAGTGCAAAGTTGAGCTCTAGCTCAGTGTCCAAGAGTCCGTTTGGAGGCAGCAACATTTCATTTGATCGCAGAGTCCGCTTTGAACCCTAAAACAACCAGAAAATTACACTTTATTTTATTTATTTCAATGCCGTACATGATTTTACTCTTTACGACAAACATAAAAATATTAATGGACATAGAATAAAAATATGGAATGCATATTTTTAAACTTTAAATGAGTGATTACGGTCTCTAGGTTTGACCCTCTCGATGGTTCGTCTGCTCATTTCGCCACCTGATGCAGTAGAAAAGGAACGGAAAGAAAGAAGGGAAGAAGTTGTTACAATAAGTAGCGGCTCCAGTTTGATAAAAACAGTTACAGCGATTGGGGACCCGATATGCTGACCACATGTCGCCACTATTCTGGCTAGATGATCGTCTATCTCTGTAAATTAAAATGTCAATTCTTCAATTTACATTGTACTCATTAGATTTCATCATCACAATCAATATTATTATTATTATTATTATACTAGTAGGACAGTAGTAATTGTATAACCTGGGACGTCCAATCTACGGACCTCGGGCCACATACAGCTCTCCGCCACTTTCTATCGGTCTCTGTAAGCCCGTAGCATTCTAATAAATCAAAATGTGGGAAGGATTGTAGCAGGAATAATAGGCCCATATACATAAAATATGTGGGCATATTATTATATATTATAACAAATATATCATATTTAGTCTCAAAGGACAATTTATCAACATTAATAATAGGGCCTATTATAATAATTGTATTCGAATACTTTTGAAATTCACAATGGGTTCAAACAAGGAGATGCACTATCTCCGCTACTATTTAATTTTGTACCAGAGCATGCCATCAAATATTTAGAGGATGAAGATGGCCTACAACTCAATGGTATTAATAAGCTGTTAGTTTATGCTGATGATGTACTACTGGGCGACAGAGAGGAGATACTAACGGCTAACACGCACACACTATTCAGTAAGACTAAGAAATTGGGACTGGAAGTAAATATCAATAAAACTACATAGGCATATATGGTCACACATAGAAATACATTATATAATGGAAATGAACAGCTAATGACAAATGAGGGAAATTTTGAGGAAGTGGCTGAATTCAAATACCTAGGAACAATAATTATTTAACAATATTAAACTCCATCGCAGTGTGATATTTGACGATTCTAGGGGGATTTAATTCGTAGCTCGATAATTTAAAAACAATTCAGTCCTTATTGTTTTCTATGTCACTTGTAACATTATTTGGATAACGCTCTTGACAATTTCAATTATTCCTACTAATATTTTCCATAAAAAATAATTTTTTATGTATTATTTTATTCCCAATATTTTACAAAATTAATGAACACAAATTATTTCCTATTTCTTACCAAAATATTAAATTTATTATTTTGAATAATATATCATTGATTTACATATTATAAAATACAATTATATTGGCATTTCTTATAAAAACATATATTTTTAATTTATCGCTATTTTACAAATGAAAAAAACACATGTGCATATTATATCTCTTATATTATATTTTTAATATCAACATACACAAAACATGTAATTATTATGAATTATGTACCATTATTCTGTGTTTTTTTTTACAAAATCAGTCACATTTGATTCTATATTTCTAAGAACATATAGGCCTACATGTATTAAGTTTAATTTCATTATTTTAAAAATGGGGATTATATTTATTAGAAAGTATATTATGGTTTCTATATTGTCATATTATATAAATTAAAACAAAAAACACAATTGCTTTTCCATTTCTTACAGAAAAAGACGTTATTAATTGTTTTTATTCCCATTATTTTGCACATAGATATTGTTTTACAAAAATATTAATCTGCATCATCTGAGTCGCTTTTATCGGAATCTGTTGCCTCTGTATCTGAAGTAAGTGCTGAGAACAATGAGAGCATTTCTTGTGTAATTATTCCGTGTTTTCTTTTAGGATTATGCCTCAAGCTGGCCAAGAAAGGATCAGAAGATATCAATAGTCTATGGATAAGATTGGTGTTTGTGTCGACCTTCGAAGTTTTCCTTGTGAAATGTTCCCGATATTTTCTACTGTCTTTATTTCTTGCTTCTTGTGCTTCTTCCGAAAGTTGACCAATTGGAAGAATGCAAGAGGCAATATAAGCTTGCCGTGGCATAAAATTTTGTGCACACTGCTTGGCATATAAAACCAACTGTACTCTTTCAAATACAGATTTCTAGTTTCATCAGCATACTTTCCAAAAGCATCAGCATTTATGGAAAACCCACAACTCAGTGCCTCTAATATGACATGAAAACGGCTAATTAGCTCAAAATTGACATCTGTGATTTGGGCAGTCATTTCGGTGTTTCTAAAAAAATCGACGAGCAGTGTTTTCATTATTCGTATTTCCTGCTCGTTGTGTTGGCATATCCACTAGTAGGCCTGTCTCATTCTTGAATCTGTTCTGAATTTACTTCTTCCTGTTCTATTTTAGGCTTGTCCTTATATATATTGATTAATTGAAAGATTGGCATATATCATCATCGCTAGGGCTCGATCAACTGATAAACTCTAAAAACAGCCGTCGACTCTTTTTTTCATTCTGAAGCCTAGTGAAGGTGATGCATGGGATAAGTCTTTGACTATTGTAGCAATTTTTTTTATCCCGACCACGCAGGCAGCACGTTTAGTAGTATCTTCTAGGCTTGTTGACCGAATGAATTCTCTAAGCTTCCGCCTTTTCGTAGTCGAGTGTTTTGATGGCCTACGAGAACTAGAAGATAACATTTGTTCCATTTTACTTCAATTTGCTGACACACACTTCTCACGTAGGCCTTTAAATTCTTAATAACGACATCAGAGACTGCCTGATGCTTAATTTGTTTAAACACAAATTCATACACTGCATCACAACGTACCCTTTTATTATTTCCGGACCAAACTTCGAAAATTGCGTGCCGGGAAATAAGAGGAACCATTGTGAAACAAACAAGAATAAGCTAAAAAAACTTAGATGAACGCAATTTGTCTCTTCTGTTTCCAACAGAAGGGATGCCAATGAATAACAATAATGTAGGCTAATTAGAAGGCCATATACGTCCATATAAGAAATTTCTAGTCTAAAATATCCGGATAATAACTTTAATTGAAACACAGTTAAAAGCCTTCTTTCATATTAACATTATTGTAAATCTAAACAGATGAAACCAATCTTAAGTAACTTATAGAATCCTACACTAAACATCACAATACCACGTAAACCGAATTTATTCTCTATACAAAGCAGTTCGACTCAATAAGACAGATTACGCATCTGCGCGTGACTGTTGTGTTTAGACCTTATTTATGAGTCCCTGCGCATGCCTAGGAACAAAATAATTACACATGTATGCTAACAGATTTGTTTTCATGTAAATTACTAAATAACATTTTTATTAATTAACCTAAGAATTTTAAATTAAATCTCCCTACATTGTTAAAATAGCACACTGTGCGTCGTCACCTGAAATAAGTCTTATTCTCTACCGGAAAAACATCTGAGCTACAATAGCGAACAATTAAAATGTATAAATTAAAACAACGAACCCAATAATACTAGTAGGCCTACAGAGTAGGTCTATAACATTAGTCTATCAGTAATGGAACATGAATTAGTAAAATATGTTACGCATATAACGAGATAACAAGAAAAGTAGCAAATCAACACACGCTTATAATAATAATAATAATAATAATAATAATAATAATAATAATAATAATAATAATAATAATAATAATAATAATAATAATAATAACAACAGTAGTACTAGTAGTAGTAATATTCTTGTATCTTGTAGCCTATGTTTCCCTTAACAGAGATTTAGGCGCTCTCCCCTACAGGGAAGAATTTGAACAATTCTAAATTAGTTACACTTGTTTTCGTATAGATGTCATTAGAGTGGTCCGTGGTCAGCGTTCCGCCTCATACTGACATCTAGGAAACCAAGGTAGTACTAGGACGGGAAAATTCGGTAAATTTTGCTTATAGGTATTTTCATTCAGGCTTAAGGATCTTTTACGAGCCTGAAAATCTTCAGACTCGGGACCCACGGCTTAAAGTCCCTCCAGGAGGAATTCCTCCTTGGATTTTTCCATCCTAAAAAAATCCATCTACACCGGCCGGGTTTGAACCCGCGACCCTCGGCACCAGAGGCAAGGAGCATAACCACTAGTCCACCGCGAATAATAATAATAATAATAATAATAATAATAATAATAATAATAATAATTATTATTATTATTATTATTATTATTATTATAGTGGCAACAGTAGCAATTGTATAAACTAAAATGTAAACGGACCATCTCAATTGTGACATATTTTTACTTTGAACTGCCATTCAAACAAGGCAGAAGCTACAGATGCTGTCCAGTACATGTGTGGTGTATGTCCTATGTCATTCACCAGTGTAGTCGGATTCCTGGCCGTGATTCAACGCTGAGTAATTATCTGACAAACACTTGACACACTTTATGCCCTCACATGAGTCATTTCAAAACCCGATCTTTCAACTAAATTGGGCATGTCAAGGTTATACAATACAATAATATTGAATATGTCTAAATATTATTCCCTGGGAGTAGTTAATAACAACAATAATTAATTCGTTATCTCAGAGTCAAATATTCAATTTATTCAAGTCGGTGTTTCAATCGCCTTGTGTGACATTTTCAAGATATTTGACATTTCCAGTTATCCATTTTGTATGGTTGTTTATACTACATAGATACCATCCTCCAATCGGCCACGGTGGACTAGTGGTTATGCTCCTTGCCTCTGGTCCCGAGGGTCGCGGATTCAAACCCGGCCGGGGTCGATGGATTTTTTTAGGACGGAAAAATCCAAGGAGCAAGTCCTCCGGGAGGAACTTTAAGCTCGTAAAAGATCCTTAAGCCTGAATGAAAAGGCCTCTAAGCAAAATTTACCGAATTTTCCCGTCCTAGTGCTACCTTGGTTTCCTAGGTGTCAGTATGAGGCGGAACGCTGACCACGGACCACTCAAAATGACATCTATACGAAAACAAGTGTAATTAGTATGGTTCAAATTCTTCCTTGTAGGGGGAGAGCGCCTAAATCTCTGTTAAGGGAAACGTGGGCTTACAAGATACAAGAAGATACCATCCTCAAAAAAAAAATCCAAGCGCGACAGGCCTAGAAGGCCTTTGGCCTACCATCCGGCTGCTGGCCTCACGTCCGCATGCGTTAATCATAGTGCTAGACGATCATCGAATCAGTGTAGGGTTGACATGTCAGCAAGTCGGGTCCCCCAGCCGTTATAGCTGGCCTTCTCAAGCTGGAGTCGCTACTTATTGTAGCTACCCAAATGCCTCACGATGCTGGGTGGGCCCCGGCCCCGTTCCCACACTGACCGAAATATCATGAGAAAAATGTCTTCCCCCATGGGCACTCGAACCAGAGTAAGTCCTGTAGCTCTGCGCCAAGGCATCTTGCCCTGACCACTCAGTTACGGCGCGGGACTGCCATTACCAAGACAATTTTGTGTGTGTGTGTTTGAAATCATAAAATTGGAATTTTGATTTCGTTAATTTAAATTTGATAAAAAATACATACAAAATTGCCTTCTATATCACCAGTGTACAATATCTTTTTTGTAGGCTGTTACAAAACAATCGACAAGTCTATTGCAAAAACAAAGTCAGAACGACAATCAAGGTTTTACAAGTTTTATTATTTTCTGTCACATCTAAAACAAACTGAAAACCAAGGGTAATGATTATAAAAACGTTATGATTGATAATTTGAATTATTTTTTAATCTATATCCAAAGGGTTTCACTCGATTGTGTAACACTAAGAAATTGGGACTGGAAGTAAACATCAATAAAACAAAATATATGTTCACACATAGAAATATATTATATAATGGAAATGGGCAGTTAATGACAAATGAGGGAAATTTTGACTTCAAATACCTAGGAACAACAATTACAAATATGAATGAGGTGCACAAGAAACTAAACATAGGCTCAATTCTAGAAATGCATGCTATTACACATTACAGAGAATTTTGTCGTCCCAACTCCTCTAAAAAAATAATCTGAAAATACGAGTATATAAAACTGTTATTCTCCCAGTTATATTATATGGATGTGAAACATGGACTCTTACTTTAGGGGAGGAGAAAATATTACGAGTATTTAAGAATAAATTCTTAGGAAAATTTCTGGGCCAAAGAGAGACAGGTGAATGGAGAAGGCTACTTAACAAATAGCTACATGATATTTATAGGATACAAGATATAATAAGAAGAGTTAAGTCTCGTAGACAGTGATGGGCAGGACATGTGGCACGATTTGGGAATAAAAGAGGGGCAAGGAAACTTCTTGTAGCGAAACCAGAGGGAAAACGCCCTGTTGATAAACCAAGAATGAAGTGGGAGAATAACATTAACCATGATTTGAGGGAAGTAGAATATACAAGGATAGGAAAACATTAGCTCGAATAGGAATGTATGGAGAGCTTATGTCAGCGTGGTCATGAACATATGGGTTTGATAGTGCCAGTGAGTTAAGAGTTAGTTGTATTAATTATTGTGGTTGGCAAGGCTTAAGTATATTAATTTCAATGTTACATTCCAATAAAGAGTTAGAAAAAGTCAAATATCTTCGCTAGTTTTGGAGAAAATCTCAGAAAAGCTTCGTTTATGTTTCTTAAATGTTTATGTTCACTATCATCATCAATGCAAGTATTAGGTCATGTGGTTTGTTACGGTCTCAAAGAGGAATTTTCCATCCAGCGCTTGGACGTCCGAGCGATCTTTTGCCTGGGGCAGTAACGAAGTATAGTTTTTGGAATTCTGTGAGATGGCATTCGTTGAAGATGAGCTTTCCAATTGTTCTGGTAGTTTTGTATATGATGGAGAATGGGTTATACATCCAACTTTTCCACAAATTCTTGATTCCTATTATGGTCCCATTTTGTATAGCCTGATGACTTAAATCGCATCTCATTTAATATTATTCGGCATTCATCTTTTCTTCGTACTATCCATCCTTCACAACCATATCTTAATACCGGTATTGCAAGAATATAACACTTTCATAGTAAAAACAGTAGCCTTTAATCGTAAATTTATTACTTGAGGATTTATCAATCACCATAGTATCTTCAATAAAAGCTATAGCATATTACGATGCGAGATTGGGGAGTGATTTCTACAGAATTGTTTTAATTTACGAGATCCTATAAAACACTTCACAAACGTGCGTTGTACATAATTTTTTGCACTATGGTGTTTTCAAAATAATAAATTTTAGTAAAATAATAACATCTTTGTTGGAAATATTTGCGTTCATTATATACGTTAACAGTGTGGGCAATGCTTATTGTTGAAACAACAGGAGGCCATGAGACCAATTAGTGATACAATAACAGGATACCATGATACCAATTGCCTTTACCTAATAGACGAAATTAATAGACCAGCAGTTACATTAAAAACTATTGGTCATCAATGGGTGATAAAATGGCGGCAAGTACGTATTTATTGTTTTTTATTGTTTCGAATAAAGTTCAGTTCATTTAAAATGCAGTGATTTGTTTCGTATAATGTATATTAACAATACCTTTTAGACATTTTTTTTTGTATATGCAATGTATGTAGTATACATAGAGGGCAGTGGTTTTACTTCCCAACGCGTCTTTGTAATATGTAATATTACAGTATAGTTATTTACGTTGGCAACACCGAAATGTAGGAACTTGAACTTTCAATCATGGTCGCCTTGCTGTAAGTACGACAAAACGCACTATCGCGCAAAAAGTATTTTCATCATATATCTAAGATAATTATATTTTCTACGACAACATAACCGGCATTATGGATGAAACGGTTGTATCGGGGTACAGCGACACAGACCATAAAATGAGATCTTTATTCTGCGTGTGAAGAATTGTCATTTCCCTAGAGATAAAGTCTCCGTTCTCACTATTGTTACCACGACCAGCTGAAAATGATCCCAGGAGATACGCCTGCAACACACCGCTAGGCATCACTTTCACTCTCTTTGTGTCGCGGGCTGCAGTAAAATCTGGCGCTTATGTTTGTGAAGAAAGCAAATTTAAGACAAAAGTGTTATAATTCAAAACCAATTCATTAAAATAAAAAAAAACTAAATTATAAACGTTAAGAATATTTCATTTTTACGATAATGAGCTAAACCTTTATTCTATTTTTTGTCCAATGTTGAGATTCTCTTGTATGACATTTCTGGCTTTCTCCCCTGACATTGGCGGAATTGGAATCCATTTCTTAAGTGGGCCATCTGGAAGGTGGAGTTAGTTATTAGTAGTATAATTTACTAGTTAGCAGTCTAGTAAATTATTTTTCAAACACACAAACCTACACTCCTACATTTCTACATTACTTTTAGCAGTTAGCAGTGTGGCATCATGAAGAGAGTATATGGCATAGACAATATTATTCTGTCTACTAGATTTCAAGCCTTCTCTATAGATTGCATTTGCACATGTTGTATTATTGCTGTAACATTATTCTTAACCGGATGTACATAAAATAATATAGCAATTTTAAACGTGTTGAATTTAACTTTTTTGCTCTATGTAAATAATATTGTATACTTAATATTATTGTTGATATGCATCGTAATTTGACATTCCAGCATACAACCTTGATTGCTATAAAAACAAAATAAATCTCAATACTTCAAAAATTTCCAAAATCACTAGTGTGGTAAGTATTAAACATTTTGAAATATTGATAGTGATACTGCAATTTGTATTAATTTCGGTATTAATTCATCACATCCAGCTTTCCACGCCTCTTCCATTTCATCATCACTGCGCACATCGTCTAAAACTTTCTCCATAATCAGAAATAAACCTCAAATCAAATTGGTTTTACAGTTTTAACAAATATATAATATGGCGACATGACCAACAACAGTTATTATTTCTCCATAGTAACACATATAGCCGATTCGCCTTCTGAAGGCTAACATTTATCTTCAATTATATTTATAACTATTTTAGTTAATATCTCAATTACTAAAATAAATACACATAATGAAAGAAAGAGTATGCAATACACATGTGATAAAAACAACGGAAATGATTAATATATTTAATGTATTTCGGGCTAAATGGCCGTGGTCTGGTTTTATTAACACTCAACGTTTCGTCTACTACTGCGGTAGACATCTTCAGGAGATTCTGCGTGCTCTTTGACCTCCTAACTCTTCAAATGTCGGCAGAAGACTACAATTTTACATACACAACAGAATCTCGGAAATTTAAAACAACTCGGCGCAAGCGCCTTGTTTTTTTTAAACTTTTCCTCGATCCGTACAACACACTCGTATCACAATGTACTATAACTAACTATGACAAAAACAAAACTCATGTTAAATGAAATAGTAACATCGAAAGTTTACATTATAAGTTCATATGTGTTCAATGTGATCCCAGTTTGTTAGATGACACATTCAACCTGTAGGTTAATTCTTCCCATACATTAATATGCACGTCCGGATTGATAGCAGCAACAGCTTCTCGAATCCTATCTCTCAACTCGGGCAGATTAGCAGGCAATAGAGGCACGTAGACTCTGACCTTTACAAAACCCCAAAGGAAAAAAATAGCATGGTGCGAGATCCGGTGATCTAGAAAACCACTGGAGATAAGCCCTGCCATGTGGACCATAACGACCAATCCAGTAATGAGTGTGGAATGTCTTACGAAAACGCTTACATATGCGTCCCTACTGTTTACAATTGTTACAGGCTCTAAAGCCTACTGATTACGCTGACTTTGGGCTTGAAATGTTGCAGCAGCAACATTCTCCTCAGACACTCTTGGTTGTCCGACACTTTTGCCTTTACACAGACAACTGGTCGTTGCGAACTGATTATGCCATCGAAGAATGTTGTAGGCATTGGGGGGGGGGGGATCGCGATTAAACTGTCTACGAAACGCACGTTGAACTGTCACAAACTGATTCACGACTCTCAAACTGCAAAACACAAAACGCTTTTTGTTGAGGGTTGCAATCTTTGCTATTATTGTTGCCATATAAACAAAACAAAAGGAAGTTATCCGCTCACTCACACAACCAAAACTACCGTCTTTCCTGTTTCATTTCAGTGTACACATAACTTTTTACACTTCATCTGAGTGATAATATTATTACTTGAAACTACTATAATTATTTTATGCGCACACTATTTCTTTAGAAAAGTTATCAAAATGTCAGAATCATTTAAAAAAGAACAAAAAAAACATCAAGTTAGAAGACTTTTTACGGAACATTTTATAAAATTATTTTCAAGATAAGTTTGTTGCATTAATTTTAAATTGTATACAACTCTAACTACTTTTATCAGTATTCTTAACTCATAAAATAGACTGCTTATTATGAGTGTAAATTAGTAGTGTTAATACTACGCTGTAGTCTCGAGGTAGCGTGCTGCCTTATCATGCATCGGGCCCGGGTTCGATTCCCGGTTCGGACAGGCTCCTGTAAGACAAATGTCAGAAAGCTTAGGGCCCAACGGTCCCAGAAAATCAGCCGGTCATCATTACTATCCTTACCATTATCATCATCCTCCACCGATGTGGAAAGCAACGGGAAACTACCACACCTATAATTCCCCAGTAAAGCTGCAAAGTATAGCATGGAAATGCTATGATTGCAGTGAAAGACCTGCCCTCGGGCAGAATAACTATGGATGGATACTATATGAAACAGCATTGTAGTTACACTGCTAAATAATACTCCTAAATATGAGTCCTACACTGCTATTTCTATGCACAGAAATTAAACACAGGCTCAATTCTGGAAATACATGCTATTATGCATTGCAGAGACTCTTGATGTCCCAACTCCTTTCAAAAAACGTTAAACTGAAAATATATAAAACTATTATTCTACCAGTTATATTATATGGATGCGAAACATGGACTCTTACTTAAGAGAGGAAAGGAGATTACAAGTATTTGAGAATAAAGTACTTAGGAAAATGTTTGGACCAAAGAGAGATGAACACACAGGTGAATGGAGAAGACTACATAACAATGAACTACATGGTCTTTATAGGAAGCCAGATATAATAAGAACAGTTAAGTCTCGTAGACTGCGATGGGGCAGGAAATGTTGCACGTATGGGGAATGAAAGACTTCCATGGAAGCTTCTTGTAGGAAGGCCAGAGGGAAAACGCCCAGTTGGTAGACCAAGAATGAGGTGGGAGAATAACATTAACTATGATTTGACGGAATTATATTATACAGGGAATGATTGGAAAGCATTAGCTCAAGATAGGGATGTATGGAGAGCTTATGTCCGTGCGGCCATGAACCTACGGGTTCGATAGTGTCAGTGAGTTAGTAAGTAAGTATTTCTTTTTTAAACAGGTTTCAAGTTCTAGCAGTCTAAATTATCAGTCTATACTACTTACAAGTAGACTGTTTATTTTATGAAACTATGACCAGCCCCAAAATATTTTAAAAGAAAAAAAATGGGTTCAGTTTTCAACCGGGGACTTTTGATTACATGTTTTAAATAAGCTTTTAAGTTATAAACTATTACCTTGTTCTCAGTCTTCCTCAATTATTAACCAACTCACTGGCTCTATCGAACCCGTAGGTTCATGGCCGCGCGGACATAGGCTCTCCATACATCCCTATCCTTAGCTAATGATTTCCAATTATCCCGTGTATAATCTACTTCCCTCAAATCATGGATAATGCTATTCTCTCATTTTATTCTTGGTGTACTAACTGGGCGTATTCCCTCTGGTTTTCTGGTTTTCCTACAAAAAGCTTCCATGCACTTCTTTCATCCCCATGCGTGCAACATGTCCTGCCCATCGAAACCTACGAGACTTTACTTCTTCTCCATCTTCCTCTTCTTATTCTTCTTCTTCCTTTCCAGGATTAGGTCAATGCGACCTGTTCCAGTCTCAAGTCCATCGTTTCTTTGGCCGTCCCAAAGGTCTTTTTCCATGTGGTTTGTAGGTGTTGATCTTTTTGGGCAATCCTGTATTGTCCATTCTGTCTAAATATTCTTTCCATTGGTATTTGTGTTCTTCTAGTTTATCGACTATTAAAAATATCTCCAGTTCATTTCTTATTGATTCATTGTGTTATCTATCCATGCGTGAGACATAACTGTTCTTATTATTCCGGCTCCTATACATATTATGTAGTTTCCTCCATTCAACTATCTATTCATCTCTTTTTGGCCCAAACATTTTCCTAAGAACTTTATTCTCAAATACTCGTAATCTTCTTTCCTCCCTTGAAGTAAGAGTCCATGTTTCGCATCCATATAATATAACTGGGAGAATAACAGTTTTATATATTTTTAGTTTAACGTTTTTTGAAAAGAGTTGGGACAAGATTCCCTGTAATGCTAAATAACATGTATTTCCAGATTAGCTGTATAATTTGTAAACATACCCAGTGATCAAATCCCTATTTACAAAATCATTAACAATCGTCAATAAACAGAAGATGAAACATTGCTTTCGAAAGGCCTCTTTAAAAATTATACAGCTAATAGTTGAGGAAGGCTGAGAACAAGGTAATAATTTAAAAGCTTTATATAGTGAAAAACAGGGATTCAAAATGTGTTTAGAAAATCATGTTTTAAATATACATATATGATGGCACGATCATACATTGAAATCAATACTCTCCCAGATATAGATAACTTAGAAGATAAAAAACTGCTCAATATGAACTTCGTTTATTGTAAATAATCCTTCAGCGATAAATATGAATAAAACAGACATTATTTAAAAGAGCTATCATTCATGATAGATATTATGATAAGAACTAAATACCACATGCATTGTGTATGCAACATTCCCTTTAACACAATTCTACAGCCCAACTGTACGAGCAAGTCAAGGTCCATGACATTTCTATAGTTATCATATATAACAATTACCTTATCTTGGATTGTATTAAATTAGATATCTATTTCTGATACATACTACGCCCTGTCCAAATTTAGAATTTATTAGTCATATGTGCTATTTATTATTAGGAAATAATTAGTAATTTACTGATTGACTGAATGGAAAAAAAGACATAACAGTAAACTTAATGGTCTTTATAGCAAGCCAGATATGATAAGAGTTAAGTCTCGTAGACTGCGATAGGCAGGACATGTGATACGAATGGGGAATGAAAGACGTACATGGAAGCTTCTTATAGGAAAGCCAGAGGGAAAACGCCCAGTTGGTAGATCAAGAATGAACTGGGAGAATAACATTAACTACGATTTGAGGGAAGTAGATTATACGGGGAACCTACGGGTTCGATAGTGCCATGAGTTAGTTAGTTACTGATTGACTTATATGGGAGTTAGCGCAAGTTGCGATCGCAATTGCAAAAAAAAAAGTTTTGGTTTGTATGAATATGAGTGAGGTGCTGATTACAAAAATGTATAAACTAGCTGTCATCACCAATAACACTGTAAGGTACGAAGATCCGATATTCCGCTCACAGTGGACCATACCTAACACGAAATCGTGACTTTAACATTAGTCGTCGCAAACATTTTTTCTCTAGCTAATGTATTTATTTGTAGTGTATTTTTACCCTTAAATTGGCAAAAAACAAATTTCTTCTGTTAGTTATTTGAATGTGGCGGACCGCAGTGAAAACGGAATCTTGTATAACTGTTATCATTAGGTAAGGGCGGATCGGAAAGTAACGCACAATAATTTTTTTCTGCCTTGGTATTGCAGCTAGAATGTTGAAATTTCACAGAGATATAGTTTGACGTTTTCACTACAGATGGTATTTTTTTCTCAGGTGCACCTCTTGCGAGAGAAGCTTGAACTATGCAACAAAGATGGCGCGCATGCTACAGTCGTCCACCTGTGAGGAACAGAGAAGTGTTGTTCGATTTTTGTGGGCCAAAGGGCATAAACCCAGTGGAATTCACAGGGACATGCGTGGCGTGTATGGGGATGATTGTATGGACCGTAGCAATGTCTTCCGTAAAGTTAGTGCTCGCTGGGTGCCTAAGAACCTGACAGACGACCACAACGGCCAGCGAATGATGGCAAGCTTGGACCACTTAACGCGGTACACCGCACAAGGACATGACTTTCTGGAAGGAATCGTCACAGGTGATGAGTCGTGGGCGTACCACTACACGCCCGAAACAAAGCAGGCATCAGCAGTGCGCAGATGGCTACACTCCAACCAAACGGACTTCTACGAACAGGGCATATTGAAACTGGTAACACGATGGGAAAAATGTGTTGAGAAAGTTGGTGACTATGTCGAAAAGTAGGTAAAAGATGTAAGTTCATTTGTGATTTTTTTCCTTTTTTTTACTATTAAACTTTTTTAAAAAAAATTATTGTGCGTTACTTTCCGATCCGATCCGTCCCTCACAGGTGGACGACTGTAGCATGCGCGCCATCTTTGTTGCATAGTTCAAGCTTCTCTCGCAAGAGGTGCACCTGAGAAAAAAATACCATCTGTAGTGAAAACTTCAAACTATATCTCTGTGAAATTTCAACATTCTAGCTGCAATACCAAGGCAGAAAAAAATTATTGTGCGTTACTTTCCGATCCGCCCTCGTATTATGTAATTAGACACAAGTTTAAGTGGTTTCTTTTTGTTCGTTTTCTTCTGATTTATTTAAAATATTAAATTAATCAAACCAACCGATGTATCCAAAAGGACACATTACGAATTTAAGGGTTAAGGACCAACAACCAATTTTTTTTTAATTCGGTGAGTGAACATGCGCATGATTGCAAATTGCAGAGTAATTGAGTAGTTGAATGGAATATGGGCACAATTAAAAAATATACGTTTTGAGATATTGGCAATTGATATATAATTAAATGCATAACATTGCTGTTTATTTTAATTGATACAATCAGCTGCTGAACCTGCTGTAATCGAGATATCGAAACGAAACTTTACAGGCTGAGTCCAAAAATGTATTGAACGGAAAAAGGACAAAACATGAGTTATGCCCATATTCCATTTAACTCCTCAATTGCCAATGGCAAATATTTTGCGAATATTTGTTTGTAATGTACATGTAAAACTCTTACATATAAACCAAAACTTTTTTTGCAATAGCAACTTGCGCAAACTCCCTCATTAGAATAAGAATAAATTTTACTCACAAATAAATGTTTTACACAGTATTGACAAGTACTGGTGCTCGAGTGCAGTTCAGTTACAGAAATAAGTCTACATACAGAATATATACATTACAAAGTTTTAGTTAAAGGGAGAGGGAAAACAAAATATACAAATTTAGGAGCCAGTTTCAAGATATACTCTTAAAATAAATTCTGGCACATAAAAATAAAAAATAATAAAAACAAAAAGAAAATAAACCAATATAGAACAGATTAATTCCAGACTGAAGAAGGTAATTAACTATATTAGGAAATAATATAACCCTCCATAATATCTTTACCTTGTCGTGATGGAGTGGCTTGCGTGCTTAAATTATTCCGAGAGCTACCGTATGTCGGCGGTAGCATTGCTGCCGAAGGGTTGCCCATGCTGGACTGGTGGAAGGTGATAAGCCAGACGAAAAAAGTACCTTGGCCGAAAGAGTGACGATCTTTCACCGCAAAAATACAACCGTCAAGAAATGCGGACATGGGTTACACTGGGGTATAATTTTTCGGAGGTCAAATAGTCCCCCATTCGGTTCTCCGGGCGGGGACTACTTCAGAGAACCCATGCCAAAGGCTCAAACACAAGGTCTCTATAGGAAGCCACATATAATAAAGACAGTGAAGTCTCGTAGATTGTGATGGGCCGGACATGTGGCACGAATGGGGAATGAAAGACGTGCATGGAAGCTTCTTGTAGGAAAACCAGAGGGAAAACACCCAGTTGGTAGACCGAGAATGAAGTGGGAGAATAACATTAACTACTATTTGTGGGAAGTAGATTATACAGGGAATGACTGGAAAACATTAGCTCAAGACAGGGATGTATGGAGAGCTTTATGTCCGCGCGGCCATGAACCTACGGATTCGATAGTGCCAGTGAGATAGTTAGTTTAGTTAGTTAGGAAATAATATAAATCAAAACAAATTTAGAAGAAAATTTCAAAATATGAAACGAACTCTGACACACAAAGAATTAATGCAAAGGAGAACGATATAAACAAAACGTTATATAATATATTAATACCAAACTATAGAGAGTAATTAAATACATTAGGAGATAATAATAATAATAATAATAATAATAATAATAATAATAATAATAATAATAATAATAATAATAATAATAATATAAACCAAAATAGGTTACTACTTATTTACTATTTTAAAATATTTAAATATACGTTATTATATTATTAATAAGCTTAAGGTGTTAGATGCAATTTTCATGAAAAAATGAAGGTTTGAAGCTATTTTAGGGGCCCGAAAATCTTTAGAAACGGGACCCACGGCTTAAAGTCCTTTAGATTCATCCAACCTAAAAATTCATCGACTCCAGCCGGGTTTGTACTTGCGATCCTCGGAACCAGAGGCAAGGAACTTAAGCCCTAGACCACCGAGGAACGGCGCCATTATATTAGTCTCTATTTTAAATGCGAAGTTATCCGCGGTGGACTAGTGGTTATGTTCCTTCCCTCTCGTCCCATGGGTCGGCCGGAATTATTGGATTTTTTTAGGATGGAGAATTCCAAGGAGAAAGTTCTCCGGGAAGGTCGTAAGTTTTGGGATCCGAGACTGAAGGTTTTCTGACTCGTAAAAGAAACTTAAGCCTGAATAAAGATTCCTCCAAACAAAACATATGTACTCTTACATATTTTACATAATGTTATTACATAAATATGTACATATTTTGCATTTAGAATTAGTCATGAGGCCGTGAATTTAAAAAAAAAAATTGAAAATTTCCAAGGTCGATGCAGAATCAGAATTACAATATTCTTTCGAATTCCACCGCTGTGGTCTCGAGGTAGCGTGCTGCCTTGTCACGCAGCAGGCCCGGGTTCGATCCCCGGTCGGAACAAGTTTCCTTGGTGAGGTAATTTTCGGGGTTTTTCCTCACCTGTAAGATAAATGTCACGAAACTTTAAGGCCCAAACGGTCCCCGAACACTATCTGGCTATCACTACCATCAATATCATATTCGCCTAATTAACTTAAGTTTCGTTTAAGACATCTCCTGACAAATCATTACCACCATCATCAACTCTGATATCATCGGGGCAACGTAACCCCGTCTTTCAGACGCCCCAACATCAGAAGTGGGTTACAAGTACGCCAAGTCAGGAGAGAACACCAGAAATGTCAAAATGACAATTTGGAGCATTAAAAAAAATTCGAATGGCCCACCACTAAATAAAATTAGTTGAATAAAGACTCGAACAGATGTAATTATAAGCGAGGAGACATACAGAAAACCTGGCGTTTGTCAGGCCAAACATATTGCATGTATAGGGATAGGCTTACAACTCAAAACAACTTATATTCTTGCCAAGTAGATATATTTTTATGGTTCTATGGTATGTCCGATCCGATTGAGGGTTTTCCACTTTCCAGCGGTTGCCCTTTTACCAGCCGGCTGCTGGCCCTTCACATCCACATGTGTCAATCACAGAGGTAGATAATCAACAGCCAGTGTAGGGGTGATATGTGGTTAGCATGTCGAGTCCCCCAGCCGTTATAGCTGGTTCCTCAACCTGGAGCCGCTACTTATTGTAGCTACCCAATTGCCTCACGATGCTGGGTGGGCACCGGTCCCATACTGGCCGAAATACCATGAGAAAATTTCTTCCCTCATGGAGACTCGAACCAGCGCAAGTCCCGTAGCTCTGCGCCAAGGCTTCCTACCTTAACCGCTCGGCTACGGCGCGGGACTCTGTGGTATGTAAGACCTTCATTAAGAGAACTGTTAAAAGCAAAAGTAACAAAACATTCTTCAATATTATTATTTAAGACTTCAAAACTTCTGACATAGCAATTGACATTTTGTTAACATTTTTAAGAAGGCTGTTGAAATTATACGAATCTGCAATGAACCTTTACAGAATTCTGTAAAATTCCGTTAAGGATTGCAATAAAACAATTCACGAGTGAACTACTAGATCAGTGAAGAATTATGACTTTTTTTACCGTTGTCTTAGTTTCACCTCTCCCTTTTTGCGTGCCTCACGACTCCCATGTTTCTTGAAACGATACGATTTGTTACGAGAGAATTTTTAAACCCTGGATTACATAACAATACATATATTTTGGTCACAAGAGCAAATGGGGCTTCCCCGGATTAGAAATCAGCTTCTTTATATAATACCTGGGAAACCTCAGCGACAAGACGAACTAAGTTCATATATAATAAACATTTTTTAATAATAACAGAAGCCAAGCAAATTGTATGCGTGTGTGTGTGTGTATATATATATATATATATATATATATATACACACACATACACACACAAGTATGTAAAGCGCCGAATGGGAAAAGAAAAATGACTCATACTGAGAGTAATATATATATATATATATATATATATATATATATATATCCATCCATAGTAATTCTGCCCGAAGGCAGGTCCTTCACTGCAATCATAGCATGTTCATGCTATGCTTGCAGCTTTACTAGGGAATTGTAGGTGTGGTAGCTTCCCGTTGCTTTCCACACCGGTGAAGGATGATGATGATCATGATGATGACCATATGATTTCGGGGACCGTTTGGGCCTTAAAATTTTCCTGACATTTGTCTTACAGGTAAGGAAAAACCCGATAAAAACCTCACCCAGAAAAACTGCCCCGACCGGGGATCGAACCCGGGCCCGCTGCGTGATAAGGCAGCACGCTACCTCGAGATCACAGCGGTGGACATAAGTGTGTGTATATATATATATATATATATATATAGGACATGAAAAGAAAAGTAAACGCCTGAGCCGGGATTTGAACCCGAGATTTGTAATTGTACATGTTATCACTCTACCAACTGCGCTACTCAAGCATCGTAGCACAAACATTTATTTTTGTTCCTTATAAATGTTTCTTTATTCCTGAGAGGCAGCGAGACATCGGTCACATTGTCGTCTATTGGCTTCTATAACAAGTATTAATTATTAAAGATAATATACTAAAGTATAAAATTAGAAGTCTCAGGTTTAAATCTCCGCTCAGGGGTTTATTTTTCTTTCAGTGTCACATTTGGCCTCCATTGCTAATGTAAAAAAATCAATTATACCATAGAAATATTATGTATCATAGTTATATAGATTAGTTGATACAGTACACGAGTAAGTTTTATTTTAACAAATAAGTTCCCTGACCACAACTGTGTATCACAAAGAAGAATCAGGATAACAAATCAGGTTATGTTACAAGCGCATTTCTCGAATGCAAGCCATGGGATCACGTGATCATACACAAATTGCTTCCTTCCACTGCACATGCTGTAAATCCATTAGCAGACATGTTAACATTCTCTAAATATCTTCTCTAAAGTATTGTTTCACATTCAACCTAATTTATATCGAGTGAACTGGTAATCAATTCTTCTCTTAAGACCAAGTAACATGGATAGTGATGGGAACTTACCATCCACAGAAATTGGGATATGGAAATATATAGGCGCCTATGTATGAATAAATGTTTGTGACTATTGAACTCATGCCCCAAATGGAGTCAATGACAAATCATGTTTCAATGAATTTTGCTTTACAACCAATCACAGCCGTGTTTCACCTCGATATTTATCAACTTAAGTTTATCATATTAAAGAAAGCTCTTCCTTTTTAAATATTCTGAACAGGTTACAGCATTATTTTGCAGTGACTGACTCTCTAACAAATACGTTGAATATAGCAATTTATATAATAAGATGTAAGAATCCTAGAATACATGCAAATGTGGCTCCCAGATTGTATACATAGTGCAAGAATGTAACCAGATACCGCTTGCGGAATATAATAGAAACACAATTGTGGCAATTTATTATACCACAGTAAAAAGAAACCACTGTTTGCACTTTCTTAAAAGTATTATTTCCCAGGTTTTGACGTTCCAGAAAAATATAATTGATATATTTACATCATAGGACATCAGAAATTAATTAATAACCTATAATGTTGATAATAATATACAGTTTGATGTGTTTCATTTTTTCTCCACTAGGGTGCAATTTTACAATATCCTATTTGGCAATAAATAATATGATCTGGTTGCAGTGGATGAACAAATGAAACATAAACGTTTCTCATGTGTTTTCAAACATCGCCGTTTACATTAAATGCATATTTAAAAAAAAAAACTACATTTAAATAATGATTTGTGAGTAAACAGTTTACCGACACCTACATTGGAATTTCTTCCAGAGAAATGTTGTAATGTACCAAGGCCGTATAAAAATATATAAGAAGACTGCCGTTTTTAACTTCAAGACACTAAACTCCGACGTCAAATTCCTCACTTAAACTACAAGGAAGTAAATCATCTCCTCACTTTATGGATTAAATAACCCTCACTACCTGCAATCCACGCTGAACCCGCATCACTCCACTACGCTCTTACTCAAGCAGGGACGCCAATATGCTCCGTACAGTGAATTTGTCATTGCTGTATTCTAGCTTCGATGTCTGTGTCTTGCAGTTAAAAGAGGCAGATACATTTTTTTTTTGGACACGGCCATGGTACATCACAACACTTCTCTGGAAGAAATTTCAAGGTAGGTTTCGGCATGCAATGGTTGACAGTTCCCTTGTAAGTTTATGATTTTTTTACTATGCTTACTTTATTTTCAAGTGGACATTTTCCAATGTTAATCAAGTCCAATTATGGAGATATTTCAAGAAATTTCCGTTTTGAATTAATAAATACGAGTAAGTAAATTGAAGTAAAACTAAAACTTATCTTAATAATCCTTCATATATTTTTAAAGCAAAATATTGGAAATAATACAAGACATTTCTCTAAAGAATAGTACGCCTATTTTTTTTTTTTTTTTTTGATATTTCATATATCAAAATAGTAAAAATTTTAGAAGAAATTCAAATTGCTTATTCAATTTAGTCGGATTTCATTGAATACCGATGATATATTGGGGCACGCCGTAGCGTAGTGGTTAAGGCACTGAGCTACAAGCCGGAGGGTCGAGGGTTCAAGTCCCGTTGGGGTCAGGATTTTTAAACTGACCCAAACCCTCTGGCGGCACTATGGCCCTGGGGTCGACTCAGCCTCTAACGGAAATGAGTACCAGACGCTTGTTCTGGGGGTAAAGGCGGCCGTCACGCAGGGCTGACAACCCGGCTGACATAAAGTGCCGATTGTCTAGAAAAAGTGGGAGCCTTAACCTCCTACTACCCCAAGGGCCTCCTGAGGCCTGTTGTGGGATCACTTTACTTTACCGATGATATATTAACAATACCTTTTCAACAAATGTATAAATGGTTTATCTAATAATAGGCCTTGTTAATTTGATTAATTTAAAGTTAGTAAAATATTTTTGGTAGATGTGACTAATTTCTTATACTTAGCAATATTGTTGTTACTGGAAGTAAGTCAACGTTCCCACATCTAACCTGGTTGATATGCAAACAAAAGAAATCGCAATGCTGATATGGACTCAAAAAGCACACGTTCGGTAAGTAAAATAAAATATTTCTTGAATGTTTTGTACACTAACTCGTACCTTTCTTTAGACTTTTCCGGAATTAATGCAGAACATCCCTCTCTCCGCTGTGGCCTCGAGTTAGCGTGCTGCCTTGTCACGCAGCGGGCCCGGGTTCGATCCCCGGTCGGGGCAGTTTTTCTGGGTGAGGTTTTTTATCGGGGTTTTTCCTCACCTGTAAGGCAAATATCAGGAAAACTTTAAGGCCCAAACGGTCCCCGAAATCATATGGCCATCATCATCGACATCCTTATCATTATCATCATCAACATTCTTCACCGGTGTGGAAAGCAACGGGAAGCTACCACACCTACAATTCCCTAGTAAAGCTGCAAGCATAGCATGAAAATGCTACGATTGTAGTGAAGGACCTGCCTTCGGGCAGAATTACTATGGATCCCTCTCTCCAGGCTTCTACAATTGCTCTATCATCTACCATGACTCCTTCCATAATACATTTATCAAACAGATTCTAATCACGGTACTACATATAAAAATGTCTCCACAGCCAACAATCCTTGCTTATAATAAAACAAATGAAAAGCTACATACCAACGATCACCATACGTGTCTTTCTCATAGAAGTAATTTACATCCAACCAATATTTTCATTCATTTATTACTATATTTAATAAAAATTAGTCACATCGACCAAAAACTAGTATGCAATGCACATGAGGTAAGCACCTAAGAGATCTCAAAAATTGAAAAAACTCGGCGCAAGCGCCTCGTTATTTTCAAACTTTTTCTCGATCAGTAACAAGTGCTTACCTCACTTGTATCGCAATATACTATACTTACATTTGTTTATTATATGCTACGAATTACTAAACGCGTACATGGGTTCACTGGAGTGAAATTTTCCTGAGGTAAAATAATTTTGAAGAAGTGGATGAATTCAAATATCGAGGAACAATAATTACAAACAGGAATGAGATGAACAAACAAATTATACATATGCTCAATTCCGGAAATGCAAGTTATTACGCATCGTCCCAACTTCTCTATAAAAAATTAAACTGAAAATATATAAAACTGTTATTATCCAGTTATATAAAGAGAAAAATGAACTCTTACTTTAAGGGGGAGAATATATTTCAAATATTTGAGAAAACGTTCTTAGGGAAAAAAATTGGACCAAAGAGAGATGAATAGAGACAGGAGTATGGAGAAGTCTGCATCAGAGAGCTACATGATCTTTATATAAAACCACATATAATAAGAACAATTAAGTCTCGTAGACCACGATAGGTAGGAAATGTGGCACGGATAGGGAATGAAAGAGGGGCACGGAAATTTCTTGTAAAAAAACCAGAAACAAAACGTCCAGTTGGTAGACCAAGTATGAGGCGGGAGAATAACATTAACTATGATTTGAGGGAAGTTGATTATACAGGGGGTGATTGGAAAACATTGAACAGAATAGGGATGTATGGAGAGCTTATGTACTAACAGCCAGAGCATACGGGTTATAAAGTGGCAGTGATTTAGTTATTATTAAAGTGCACTTATCATTTACATGTTTCTATGTAAAAAAAATCAAAAATGCATTTTTGCATGATAGTGCGTTCTGCTGTATTTACAGCAATGGCGACCATGATTGTAAGTTCAATTTAGAGTTTGCCAACCTATAAATAACTATACTGTAAAATTACAAATTACCTACCTGGGGCGGGAAGTAAAACCACGATCCTTTATATATACTACGTAAAACGTATACACAAAAATATATCCAAAAGGTAGTGTTAACATACATTATACGAAACAAATCACTACATTTTAAATGAAACTGAAATTTATTGGAAAAAATATAAAACAATAAATTAGTACTTGCCGCCATTTGATCCTTAATTGGTGTCACGGCCTGCTGTAGTCTCAACTAAACTATTTTTAGCATTTACCGCATATACAGTGGCCAGACTGCAAACGTCAGTCAGTTGTTTACAATAAACGCAAATATTTCCAACAGAGATGTTATTATTTTACTATAATTTATTATTTTGAAAACACCATCGTGCAAGAAAATAATGTACAACACACGTTCGTGAAGCGTTTTACAGAATCTCTTAAATTAAATTAAAACCTAGCTATCGTTCGGTTTTCCATGATTTTCTCACTTCTGTACAAATCACTTCCCAACCTAGCATTGTAATATACTATTGTTTATGTGTATTAAGGTAATTTCTTAGTGCACTTTTTAAAAATATATTTATCGGATTCACATTACGAGAAGATTTTGATTTTAAAAATAAAGTAGTTTTTCTGAGTCATGCGATGTATTTGTCAAGTAGATTGATATCAATTCGTGACTAGGTTTGGGGCTAAACTTGTACATCCGTTGTCTGCTACAAAATCGTTATGAAAACATGACATGCTGGGTTCATTGTAATTCCACATCCGTGCGTCCCTCATGGACCAAGCCTATCCATCCCCATGATAACCACCATTTTATAGTTTTATCAAGGATTCTGAATAACTTGGGCGATAGCAAGGATTATATTAAGGGCCAACACGCACTCTATTGAGTAACACTAAGAAATTGGAACTGGAAGTACGCATCAATAAAACTAAAAATATGTTCACAATAGAAATGCATTATATAATGCAAATGGACAACTAATGACAAATGAGGGAAATTTTGAAGAAGTTGTTGAATTCAAATACCTAAGAACAATAATTACAAATATGAATGAGATGCAAGAAATTAAACATAGGCTCAATTGTGGAAATGCATGCTATTATGTATTACAGGGACTCTTATCGTCCCAACTCCTTTCAAAAAACGTTAAACTGAGAATATATAAAACTGTTATTCTACCAGTTATATTATACGGTTGCGAAACATGGACTCTTGATTTAAGGGAAGAAATATTACGAGTATTTGAGAATAAAGTTCTTAGGAACATTTTTGAGCCAAAAAGAGATGAACAGACAGATGAATGGAGAAAACTACATAACAGTAAGCTAAATGAAACGTATAGGTAGCCAGGTATAGTAAGAACAGTTAATTATCGCAGACTGCGATGAACAGGACATGTGGAACGTATGGGGGATGAAAGAGGTGCATGGAAGCTTCTTGTAGGAATACCAGAGGAAAATGCCCAGTTGGTACACCAAAAGTGAGGTGGGAGAATAACATCCATGATTTGAGGGAAGTAGATTATACAGGGGATGATTGGAAAACATTAGCTCAAGACCGGGGTGTATGGAGAGCTTATGTCCGCGCAGCCATGAACCTACTGGTTCGATAGAGCCAGTGAGTTAATTAGGTAGTTATCTAAGCAGTAGCATAGGTTGTTAAGACAATACGCTACAAACCTGAAGGTCGAGGGTTCGCGGGGTCAGTAGTTTTAAACTGATCCAAACCTTCTGGTGGCAGCATGGCCATGGGGTAGACTCAGCCTCCAGCGTAAATCAGTTCCGGGAGCTTGTTTTGGAAGGAAAGGCGGCCGTCACGCAGGACTGACAACCCGACTAACATTGTCTTCAAAAAGTGAGAGTTTTAACCTCCTACTACCCCATGGTTTTCCTATGGCTTATAAGTGGGATCACTTTATCTAAGCATTAATAGCAAAAATAAGATTTAAGATTAAGATATTTTAACCCTTCAATTGGTAATGTATCCTATAGGATACAATTGGTTCGATTTATTTAGTATTATTAATGAAACAGAAGAAAACGAACGAGTAGTAATAACTTAAATGTGTGTCGAATTACACAATAAACCTAATAATGACAGTCATGCGTGATTTTGTTTTCAGTGCGGTCCGCCAAATTTAAATAACTGGCACGATAAATATGTGTTTTGCCAATTAAATGGTTAAAATATGAGGCAGTTAGAATCAAAGTGGTGTAAGTGATTTTTCTCAATAAACGAGTTTGGTGCATAACTTACATTCGTGACATTATTTTATTTAGAAACAAAGTGTTTGTGTTAGGAGAAGATAAAGAATGATTGTTATTTTCAATTAGCTAATATTTTCTTATACGTCCACCGCTGTGGTCTCGGGGTAGCGTGCTTCCTTGTCACGCAGCGGGCCCGGGTTCGATCCCCGGTCGGGACAGTTTTTTCTGGGTGAGGTTTTTATTGGGGTTTTTCCTCACCTGTAAGACAAATGTCAGCAAAACTTTAAGGCCCAAACGGTCCCCGAAATCATATGGCCATCGCAATCATCATCATTCATATTCATCTAAGATTAAGCTTAGGATTAGGGACTCTCCTGGCGCACAACTATCACCATCACCCATCATATCATCGGGGCAACGTAACCCCGTCTTCAAGGCGCCCCAACCTCAGAAGTGGGTTTCGAGTACGCCATGCCAGGAGAGAACACCAGGAATGTCGAAAGACAACCTGGGGCATTTGCAAAAAAAAATTCTTATACGGTTTCAACTTTAAAAATGCTTTTATTAATACTGCAGAACGTACATTTACACCCCTTTGCTTTAACTGCCTTATATATATCCCCAATAATATGTTTTCATATATAATTACAAAATTATAAAATTTTAGTTTAAGGGAAAGGAGAAAAAATAAATTTAAATTTAGGAACCAGTTTCAAGACATAAAATAAATTCTGGCACGTAATAAATAAAACAAATGATATAAGGGACAATAAAATAAACAGCATTTTGTTTGGTTCTGTACAAATTTGGATTATTCTCTTTAAATTAGTTTTTATTTTTATGGAAATAAGTAAGAAATATATGCTTAATTTTTCTTTTTAATATTTGGCAGGCCGTCCACCGCCGTAGTCTTGAGGTAGCGTGCTGACTTGTCACGCAGCGAGCCCGGGTTCGAAGCCAGGTCAGGACACGCTCCTGGGTAAGGTTTTTTTTTGTGGGGGGGATTTTTCCTCACCAGTAAGACAAATGTTAAGACGCCTAGGGCCCAACGGTTCCCGAAAATCATCGGTCATTATTACCAACCTTATCATTTCACGGTGTGGAAAGCAACGGGAAGCTACCACACCTATAATTCTCTAGTAAAGCTGCAAAGCATAGCATAAAAATGATATGATTGCGATGAAAGACCTGCCTTAAGGCAGAACAATATAGAATAGAATTTGGCAGTGACAGTTCAAGGTAAACTAATTTTGTAGAGTAATCTAAAGGTTTGTGCAAGACAATTTTATAATTCTTTTTGCAATAGTCTACATATTCACTTCTCTCCATTAAGCATTTCCCCTTATTCTAAATTATTTAGATGAATTACGATGTAAAGAAAATGATCAGATGTAACGGAAAACTACACAGTGTACCTGCGCGCGCATATGAAATGTGAAGTTAAAAACAGAAGTTATAAAGAGTGTCACAAGGAATAAGGAGCATATGTGACGTCACTGGGATTCCCTATATAAGTATCGATTAGGACTCAAAATGTTTCCCACGAACTTTCTTAGTAGCGTATTCGTTATATTCACCCTTCTTCAAATATTCAACAATAATCGATTCCTTTGACACAAATATACAGGCTACTAGCTAATACCCGGCGTCCGTTGCTACATCTAAATAAATGAAATATCATCATCATCATCATAGTACATTCACGAATTTAGGCCATTTGTTGACCTGTTTCGGCCTCAAGAGAAACACCATCCAGAAGTCTTTTGAGTGGACGTCCTGGTCTTCTTCTTCCTGCAGGTTGATAAATGAAATATTAAGTAAATTGTATGGTATAAGCTGAGACGAACTAAACATGGCGGTTGCTACTCGGTTTTTAATTTCGGATTTCTGGTAAACCTCCATTTCTAATTTAGTATTTCGCGCATTTTTGGATAATGCCTACATTTGTTTATTGTAATAGGATATACTGAGTTTCGTTGCGAAACATCGACAATTGTGACCGCTAGAGCAATTTTTAAATGTTCACATCAGCTGAACTCCTACACCTAATGGTTTTGAGAGTCCAATTGTGAATCTAAAACATCCAGGGACCTACTCAAAAACACACAAAAAGATAATCAAAATCGGTCGAGTCGTTCAGGAAGTTTTTTTATTACGCATTTCAGGTAAACCTCCACTTCTAATGGTCGGATTTCGCTCATTTTTGGATAACACCTACCTCAGTCTATTTTAGTATGATATACTGAGTTTCGTTGTGAAACATCGAAAAATGTGACTGCTAGATAGATTTTTAAATTTTCACTTCAGGTGAACTCGTGTACGAGTGTACACACTAAATGGTTTAGATGGTCCAATTGTGAATCTAAACCATCAAGGAACCCAATTAGACAAACAAAAAAATTCATCAAAATCGGTCCAGTCGTTTAGGAGGAGTAGAGTGATAATCACACGTACAGAAGAATTATATGCACATATATAAAGATACGCCATATATAAATTTAAAAACAATTGGAAAAACTGCACTTACACTATCTCAAAACTGCAAAGAACTGCGAATACACGGTAGCAGTTAGAAGCAGCAGCGATGACGTTATCATTGAATGATACCCACAAACATCATAGTGAGTTACCAAACGTTTATTAAAAATGGGTGTACACTTACTTATCACTCCCTAACGCTGATCCAACCAGCGATAACCCAAAACAGCGATAGAAAAATCATAGACTAAGTAATATACTCTGTGGAGAAAATAGCAGTTAGCGTCAACAGTCTCATAATATTGCGATTTGCGTATTTAAATAAATACTTTAAAATTGTCTAATAATGTTATAAAAATTGTTTTAAAACGTTTTAAAATATTAGAAAATGATGGTAAGTACAGAACAAAAGCTATAGTTTACAACAATATAACAGAAAAATTATGCGCTAGTAGAAGTGCAGTTGAGCCAAAAAATTATATATATATATATATATATATATATATATATATATATATATACAATTTGAACAAAACAGCAATCAAGTAATATGAAGATAAATACAGAGAAAACAAAAGTAATGGCTTTTCATGAAAATACCCTGTACGTAGCAAAATTTGAATAGATTAAAAAAATGCTGGAAAGAGTAAATTAATGTATCTATCTTGGATATACATTAATATATTTGGACAATGTAGACATATCAAATACAATTATTATTTTAATAAAACCATGTGAATAATACATTCAGTAATTGAAACCTTAAATAGTCCAGAGAGATACGAGAGTACGGTAATACAAAACCTTAGCAAGAGGTGCACTTTGACTAGAGTAGGATAACTTCTAGTGAAATGAGATATACAGTAGGGTACACAAACACAATGATGATGTCTTGAAGGAACTACGTTTAGAACCAGTCATTAGGTAGATACAATTGGATGAATTAATTCAGATAGTGTTCCCAAAGCCATGCTTCGTAACTATCCAACAGGGAAGAGATCTCTGAGAAGGAAGCGCTGGATACAAAATTCATTAATGAGATCGTAACAGTCCACGGGTACAGAGTAGACCCTAACACTATTAACAGATACTTTTTTTTAACATTTTAAGCTCCAAACAGTTTATTTTAAATATACGTGATATATAAAATAATGGCGGATCCAACATTACTACATGGATCGGAACATTGAGTCTTAACCAAAAATCCGGAAGGAAGAACATGAACAACAGAAACCAGTCATTAGGTACATACAATTGGATGAATTAATTCAGATAGTGTTCCCAAAGCCATGCTTCGTAACTGTTCAACAGGGAAGAGATCTCTGAGAAGGAAGCGCTGGATACAAAATTCATTAGTGAGATCATAACAGTCCACGGGTACAGAGTAGACCCTAACACTATTAACAGATACATTTTTTTTAACATTTTAAGCTCCAAACAGTTTATTTTAAATATATGTGATATATAAAATAATAGCGGATCCAACATTACTACATGGATCGGAACATTGGGTCTTAACCAAAAATCCGGAAAGAAGAATATAAACATCAGAAATAGGGGTATGGCTGGCCATACAATAGCAGATCGGAAACAAAATGAACATGTGCAACATAACTAAATATATTCCGATTTCCGATTGAGGGTCTTTCCACTTTTCAGCGGTTGCCCTTTTACCAGCCGGCTGCTGGCCCTTCACATCCACATGTGTCAATCACAGAGGTAGATGATCAACAGCCAGTGTAGGGGTGACATGTGGTTAGCATGTCGAGTCCCCCAGCCGTTATAGCTGGTTCCTCAACCTGGAGCCGCTACTTATTGTTGCTACCCAATTGCCTCACGATGCTGGGTGGGCACCGGTCCCATACTGGCCGAAATACCATGAGAAAAGTTCTTCCCCCATGGAGACTCGAACCAGCGCAAGTCCCGTAGCTCTGTGCCAAGGCTTCCTACCTTAACCGCTCGGCTACGGCGCGGGACTAAATATATTCAAGCTATTAAATTGGATTGCACAATTCAGAGACGAATGGATGTGCCACATAAATAGAATGGATAACAACAGAATCCCGAAACATATTCTTCACTACAGATCACTAGGACGAATAAATGTAGGAAGACCCAGTAAAAGGTGTGACAGACCAATTCTAATATAAGATAGGAACAGACCTTCAGGTCTAATCCCTGATGTAAATGGGTGATCTGAAAATAATGTTGGGAGTTTTAATCATTCATTTTTATTGTCAATTTCACACTAGAGGAAGAGGAACTCCAAAAAATAGATTTTTTTTTTGTTATGCTTACACCATCTACGGCAATAAGTGAAAACATTGTCGATGCATTGCTATAAAAACATGTACACTGTCTGAATGTTATTTGTAATACAATTATTTATTGTAATAATTACACTTTTTGATATATTAATAGTTGAGTACGTAACGTGTTTGAGCCCGAGCATAGCGATGGCTAGCAAATAAGTCAGAGACTAGTAATGTACTTACTTCCCGAATTGCGTATATAATTTTGTTCACTCCTATACTAATAATTATGTTTAATTTTTATATTTCGTGTGAATTTATACATTGGTTTGAAGAGTTTAATTGTTTGATACCAAGGGAATATTATTGTTTATTGGTGTCTCAATTACTAGCAGACATTTTAAATAACAGTTTCAGACTGCATATTAATTACACATATTTTTAATTGTGATGCAGAGGAAGCGGCGAATGCTATGGTTCATTTTCTATTACCAACGAAGTCGAAAAATGGGGAAAAAGTGTTAATTAAGCTGAAATGTATACATTATTAATTAAGTCAATTACTTTTCTTCCCTAGGGAAGTAAGTTGAGCAATTACATGCCGTCGTCAATGGATACCAAGGCCTCTCTGATAAATTCAACTTACTTCCCTAAAAACAGAATGATAATTAGGCCATTATTAGTATAGGAGTGAACAAAAATAATTACAAAGTGCGTTGATGCAATCCTTTGTGTAATATTAAATGTAACGTACCTGCATTTTTACAGCGATGATAATGGAAGAGAGATCTGAACCGAGAGGTTTGAGCACCACGAGACGAGACAGTGTGAGGGAACATAGCCTGCAAGTAAACACAATGAAATTTATTATTTTTCTTCATTAAATATAATCATATCATGTTACAGATTATAGTCAAATATTTACAATATTGAATAATAATGAATTACTATTCACATAAAATACAAAACATACCATTATAATAATAATATTTTTTACTTCGTACACATATAGAGGTAAAGTGGGGGAATTCCGATCATGTACTAAAAATGTATGCCTGTATGCATTGCCTAATAATTATCCTTGAATATACTACATAAATATTCTGTACGTGTGTTTGTCACTGAACTCCTCCTAAACGACTGGATCGATTTTGATAAAACTTTTTTACGTGTGTCTGATTGGGTCCCTTGATGGTTTAGATTCACAATTGGACCCTCTAAAACCATTTGGTGTAGGAGTTCACCTCAAGTGAAACATTTAAAAATCGCTCTAGCGGTCACACTTTTCGATGTTTCACAACGAAATTCAGTATATCCCATTAAAATAAACCGAGGTAGGTATCCGGGGGCACGCCGTAGCGTAGCGGTTAAAGCACTGCACTACAAACCGAAAGGTCGAGGGTTCAAGTCCCGGTGGGTCAGGATTTTTAAACTCACTCAAACCTTCTGGCGGTACTATGGCCATGGGGCGACTCAGCCTCTAACGGAAATGAGTACCAGCCGCTTGTTCTGGGAGTAAAGGTGGTCATCATGCAGGGTTGACAACCCGGCTGACATCAATTGCCGATTGTCCAGAAAAAGTGCGAGCCTTAACCTCCTACTACCCCAAGGGCCTTCTGAGGTCTGTAGTGGGATTACTTTACTTTACATTTATTATCCACAAATCAGCAAAATCCGACAATTATAAGTGGAGGTTTATCTGAAATCCGAAATTAAATACTGCCTAAACGACTGTACCGATTTTGATGATTTTTTTTTTTGATGGTTTAGATTCATAACTGGAGTCGTTAGATGTCGCTGCGATCGGTTTATAGGAATTTTTTATGTCAAATATGTAATCATCTGCATTACTGACATTCCGCGTGACTACAATGTGACGTCATAATGCAAGATTCTTGAGCCACAATAAATGACAGTAAGGAGTTTTTTACGAACTTATTAATTAATTAATTTTACTTAAGAAATGACATATTTTTATCGTCCGCCCATCACATGAGAATTGAACGTTCGGGCAGGACAACGTCTGCCGGGTATGCTAGTTTATTATATAGAAGAGAATGTCTTCCATATCATTGGCTATTGGCTGCCTATCAAAAACATGATAAATGCTTGGAATATAACATCCCATAAATCTTTCACGGATCCTTTGTTAGCGATGTGAACTTGGGGACACAAATTGTATTTGTTCCCACTACACCCAGATCGGAGGTTTTCAAGGCACTTTTCTCTCAACATAAAGTTGATATTAAATGTATGCCATCTTCCGCAATGAATGTTCACATTATCCATTGCATATTGTAATAAATTCATACAAATTCCAAACTGTTCATACGTTTAAATATTTGGGCTCATAAATTACTTGTGAGAATGACAACCATATAGAAGTTCAAAACGCATAATAGCTGCAAACAGACGTTTCTTTGGACTTATGAAATATCTAAGATCACACTTAATAACAAAGAAATAGTCATAACAACTCATGTTACTGATTTATAAAACTCTTATAAGACCAGTAATGACATATGCATCAGAAACTTGGACTATTTTGAAGTCAGATGAGAAATCTCAGGCTACTTTTGAAAGAAACTATTTTTGGGGCTGTGAAAGAAGGTGATATTTGGAGGAGGATAAATTGTGAATTGTATGAATTATATAAGGAACCCAATTTAATGAAGTATATAAAAATTAATAGATTGGCTTGGGCCGGACATTTAATATGTATGGACAATAATAAAACTGTTAAAAATATATATATTACAAACCAGAAAAGTTGGAAGACCAAAATTAAGATGGGAGGATGATGTCTTGCACGATATCAGAATTAGTAAGAATAGAAATTAGAAGAACTTATCAGCAAATAGAGAAGTCTGGAAGGACATTCTGAGGAAGGCTACGGCCCAAAATGGACTGTCATGCCATATATGATGAAGATGATGAAAAGTCTTGTTTCTTATAATTCACTCTCTTGAACTTATAATAATACCATGCAATTAATAGGCTATACACTGAGCATTATATTCCAATCCCCTTGTTTACATAACTATTACGGCTAATATGTCTACAATAAACAAAGCAGCTGCGAAATAGTGTTTTCCACATCCTCGATTTTTTTAATGACTGGAAAGGATAAGCAATAGCAGCATTTTTATTTAACGACGTTTTTAACAGTTCATTTGATTAGCGCCATATTTTAAACCTGGCTATGAAAGACCCGATAAATTTTGCTAGGCTCTGATTTCAGACAAATATTTTTAACGAATAAATTTCAATATTTCAACAGCAAACAAATTGAGATTACACAAAGTAACTGCAGAATCAGGACTGAAATACATCAGCGAGAATTGGATATTAAATTCTAAAATCAAATCAAAATTGCAAGCGTCACAGATTAAATGTTTACTTCCACTCCTAGGTTTGACAAAAACAGACAAAGAAACACAGATATACGCGATGAATTAAAAGTTCAATTGGAATTTAAAAAGTGGTTTAAAATATTTATAATTAAGTTGATTCGAATAAAAATGCTGAAATTATTATATGGAAGCAATATAAAAGAGTAATTACCTACTTTCTGGTTTGGTCTAGGGCGTACAATTGTAACGAAAATGGAAGTAACTTACATAATTTGATCTTCCCTGCAGCGGTCAATAACTTAACATTCGTGAATTAGAGAAAACAAATCTCAAAATATTCTATTCCCTTCAAACCACAAAAAGGTTTTATGAATTATTATCTGGAAATATATATTTTACCTTTGCCAAAATAAATTCTAAATACAAACGCTAATGATTCTACGTTCGCATTATTTTAACCCTTAAACTGGCAACATATCCTAAAGGACGTTCAATTCTCGTGTCATGGCCGGACGATAAAAGTGTAAGTTACTTTCATACAGTAAAATTCACTAATTAATAAATTAGCAAGAAAATTCCTGTCATCTGTTATGGCTGAAGAAGCTTGCATTATGACGTCACGGTGTGGTCGCGCGGAATATGTCGGTAATGCAGATTACTACACATTTGACATAAAACATATTCTATAACCCGATCTCAGCGCCATTTACCGGGTCCAATTGTGAATTTAAACCATCCAGGAACCCACTCAAAAAAATCATCAACAGTTCCTTACGGAGTTTTTAACTTCGGATTTCAAATAAACCTCCAGCTCTAATTGTCCGATTTCGCTCATATTTGAATAATACCTACTTCGGTTTATTTCAATACGGTATGAGTTTCGCAGTAAAACATCGAAAATTGTGACAGCTGATTATTAAATTTTCACATCGTGTGAACTCCTACACCTAATGGTTTTATAGGGTTCCAATTGAGAATATAAACCAATCAGGGACCCAATCAGACACACAAAAAAATTTCATCAAAAATCGGTCCAGTCGTTTAGGTAGTTTTTAATTTCGAATTTCAAGTAAACCGCCTTCTAATTGTCCGATTTCGCTCATTTTTTTGATAATACCTACCTCGGTTTATTTTAATAGGATGTACTGAGTTTCGTTGTGAGATATCGAAAAATGTTACCGCTAGAGCGATTTTTAAATTTTCGTTTCAGGTGAATTCCTACTTTAATGATTTTGAATATAATAGATAACGGCTAAACACTCACCGCATCTGAAAACCTGTATATACAAATTTTCACGAAGATCGGTCTAACGATTTAGAAATATATAAAGTACAAACAGACAGACAGACACACACACACACACACACACACACACACACACACACATATATATATATATATATATATATATATATTAATAAAAGAGAAGAAAATGAACGAGTAGAAATTACTTAAATTATGTCGAATTAAACTCTATATCTAATAATAACAG
The DNA here is from genome assembly GCA_030220185.1 of Diploptera punctata. Lineage (NCBI taxonomy): Eukaryota > Metazoa > Arthropoda > Insecta > Blattodea > Blaberidae > Diploptera > Diploptera punctata. The sequence continues at coordinate 833,042 of JASPKZ010010265.1, read as the reverse complement.
TTATGCACGATTTCGTTTTCAGAGTGTTCCGCCACATTTAAATAACTGACACGTGAAATTAGAATTTTGCCAATTTAATGGTTAACTATGAATTAATTCCAAAGAGGACAAATGCTATAAGTGCACGACCTACTTAACAAGTGCCTGGAGGAGTTCAGCAAAAACAAACCTCATTTGAGTACCATCTCCTGCGGACGCACTAGTTTTTTCCTCTGGACTCTCTTCCCCGACATCTTCCTGTTGGGAACGTCGCGGCGATCTATGTTGCCAGAACATAATTACGTGCTTACGACGTCGGACGTCGTCCTGTACTGACAAAACGATCGAAAGTTAACCCACTTAACATTACTCACTGTAGTAACCCGCGCGCTGCATGGCGCCACGCACAATCATACGTCACCGGTTATACCCGCTATATATTAGCATTTTCCGGGGGGAAAAAAAAACTCTCACTGCACATAAAGTTAATGGACCCAAAAAGAAAAACAAAACCAGAGCTCTGTATACATATGCTCAGACGTTCTGATGGCAGAATTGACTCCTATGACTGGACCTTTTGCCACTATAATGACTTTAGTCTTCTTAGCTTCGACTATCACTCTATAGTAAACAGTAACTAAAGGCCATTCACTCAAAATGTGATCCTCATCAAAACAAAATCACGTGACCTGCTCGCTTTTCATTGGTTATGGACACCGACGTACGATGTAGAAGCAATAAGTACGCAAAAATGTAATTCCCTTCATTAAAATAAAAATATGTCCTCTGAATATAATTTATATTTTTCGTGAATAAAAATAATAATATTCAAAACATAGAAGATATTCTAAAATATACCTAATCAGTAATTACAACGTAAAATAGTTTATTACATATGAATGATGCATATGAGTCATGCTTCAGACGATTCGATGCAACAAAATGGCTGGAGGTGTTGAGTCTTCTGTTGCTGTAGTCGCCATCTAAATTTTTAAAACACAAGTCTGACAAATATTTGACTAGTGGTAAAAAAAACAGTTATTTTAAATGCATTTCACAAGTTCAGTCAAGAATCTCACCAGCTTTCTTTTAATCTACACCATTGAACCATAAGTACACTTCACACGTGCTCCCTGTCAATGTGACAGTAATTGTGGCGCGAATGGCGGAAAGATACAATTGCCATTTGTTTATGTTAGGATCACTCTAAGAGCGGATAAGGTATAAGATAACACAACTTAAATAAAAAAAGGGCTGAAGGGGGCCTAAAACAGCCAGGGATAGACAGACTCCGATCCGTCCCCTCCGGCTTCAGAACAGGTAATAGCCTGGACTGGGACCCATCTGGATTCAGGTTGGTGGCAGTCTGAGAATGTAAAAACTCGATCTCTCCACAGACCTGGAGGTGGACTGGATATAAACGGAGACTTTGCCCTTCCGACCACTACTCCTAAAGTAGCTTCTCATGAACATAGTTTTGAAAATCCATCCATAGTAATTGTGCCCGAGGGCAGGTCTTTCACTGCTATCATAGCATTTTCATGCTATGCTTTGCAGCATTACTAGGAATTGTAGGTGTGGTAGCTTCCCGTTGCTTTCCACACCGGTGAAGGATGATGATGATGGCCATATGATTTCGGGAACCGTTTGGACCTTACAATTTTCCTAACATTTGTCTTACAGGTGAGGAAAAACCCCGATAAAAACCTCACCCAGAAAAACTGTCCCGACCGGGGATCGAATCCGGGCCCGCTGCATGACAAGGCAGCACGCTACCTCGAGACCACAGCGGTGGACGTTTTAAAAATAAGTTGACAAAATTGCACAGAACCTACCTTTGCAGTGACTATTTTTTTTTTGTCCAATGCCACCAGGTTGTATTTTATGATATTTCTGGCTTTCTGCCCTGATATTAGCGGAATTGTAATCCATTTCTTAGGTTAGGGCACAACCTAGAAGGCGGAATTACGTTACCCCAACGATATGATAGGTAATAAATGATAATGAAGTGCCAGGAGAATCCTCAAAACGTAAACTTGAACTAAGTTCCAGACCATGAGCAACCATAGGAATGATTTCATTTAAAGAAACATCCTATGGCCTGAATCGAACCCGGGACCTCATGAATTATAGTTAGAAACGCTGACACTGGCCCATGAGGTTGGGTGCAGGCATCGAAATGAATTTGTATATGTTTGTGTGTGTCTGTCAAGGTTCTAGAGCCTTTTTTTTTTTCGGAACGATACTCGCCATATACCAATAAAAAAAAGTAAGGTGAAGTTCATTGATAGCAAATTCGGACCATTAGAAGTGGGGGTTCACCTGACGCGAAAATTTAAAACTTGTTCTAGCGGTGAAAAGTTTCGACTTAATGACAACGAAACTCAGCATATTCCATTGAAACAAAACAAGAAAGGTATAAAAAATCGGACCATTATGAGTGGGAATTTATCTGAACGGGTGATTTTAAAACATCTCTAGCAGAAATAAACTTTCTCTCGACCTAGATCTAATTGAATATATATACTATTAATTAACAAAATAAAATAGTCTATGCTGATGATATAGTATTATTATTAAGAGATAGCGAGGATATACTAAGGGCCAACACACATACTCTATTGAGTAACACTAAGAAACTGGGGCTGGAAGTGAACATCAATACAATTAAATATATGTTCACACATGGAAATACATTATATAATGGAAATGGACAGTTAATGAATGACAAATGAGGGAAGTTTTGAAGAAGTGGCTGAATTCATATACCTAGGAACAATAATTATAAAAAAGGAATGAGATGCACAAAGAAATTAAACATAGGCACAATTCTGAAAATACTAGCTATTAGGCCTATGCATTACAGGGATTCTTGTGTCCAAACTTCTCTGAAAAAAATTTAAACTGAAAATACATAAAACAGTTATTCTCCCAGTTATATTACATGGATGCGAAACATGGACTCTTACTTCAAGGGAGGAGAAAATATTACGATATTTGAGAATAAAGTTCTTAGGACAAATTTTTGTGCCAAAGAGAGAATAATAGACATGCGAATGGAGAAGACTGAATAACAGTAAGCTATATTTTCTTTAAGGACTGTATCCACGATATTGCTGCTACATTATTTTACCGCGATTCTCTTCTCTCGTCAGAAATCAATTCATCTTGTGAGACGCCTGTCACAATTTTTTGTATCATTATATTTGTTTCTGATGTATCTTTATGTTCAATATATCATCTTCATTCTCTTGTTTTCTTTTGTACCCTGTGAGGATTTAGTTGTCATGATTTCTACTATCCTCTTCTAACCTTGAGTGCTGCCCTTGTCTAACAATATCCACAATAACATTTATTGTCAATGGTTTTCTTTCATCAAAATTCTTGGGAATGTTGTATTTTTTCATCCCCACCCTACTAACATATTATAGCGCGTGGTTATTTAGTTAAGCACGGCATTCAACTGTTTTTGGTCTTCCCTCAGACATATTATGATGACGGAGGGAAAGGTGAACTAGTTTTGGTTTGGGCAAGTTAGGGTGAGAAAATGGGTCAGTTAGTGTTAGATTGGGTAAGTTTGCGAAACATGGACTCTTACATTAAGGGAGGAGAAAAGATTACGAGTATTTGAGAATAAAGTTATTAGGAAAAATGTTGGACCAAGGAGAGATGAACAGACAGGCGAATGGAGAAAACTACATAACAGTGAGCTTCTTGGTCTTTACAGGAAGCCAGAACAGTTGAGACTACGATGGGCAGGACATGTGGCACGAATTGGGAATGAAAGAGGAGCATGGAAGCTTCATGTAGGAAAACTAGAGGGAATACTCCCACTTGTTAAACCAAGAATGAGGTGGGAGAATAACATTAACCATGATTTGAGGGAAGTAGTTTATACAGATGATGATTGGAAAACATTTGATCAGGACAGGGATGTATGGAGAGCTTATGTCCGCGTGGACATGAAGCTATGCGTTTGATAGAGCGAGTGAGTTAGTTTATTTGGGTAAGTTTGGGTAAGAAAATGAGCGAATACTTTAGCGTTCACTTGTTTGATTTTATTTTTCTGATAAGTTGGCTACACTGTCTGAGCAATGACTAATTAGTATATTACAATCCGAGGTTGGGAACTGGTTTCTACAGAAGTGAGGAAATCATTAAAAACCGAGAGATAGCGAGGTTTTTAATTTCCTCACTTTTGTAAAACACTTCACAAACGTGCGTTGTACATTATGTTTTGCACGATAGCCTTTTCAAAATAATAAATAATATTAAAATAATTACACCTTTGTTGGAAATATTTGTGTTCATTATAAACTAACGTTAACAGTCTGGCCAATGTTTATACGGTAAATGCCGAAAATAATTTAGTTGAGACTATAGCAGGCCGTGACACCCATCAGTCACAACATGACGGCAAGTATGAATTTATTGTTTTATATTGTTTCAAATAAAGTTCAGTTCATTTAAAATGCAGTGATTTGTTTCTGATAATGTATATTAACACTAAAGTAAAGTGATCCCACTACAGGCTTCAGGAGGTCCTTGGGGTAGTAGGAGGTTAAGGCTCCCACTTTTTCTTGACAATCGGCACTTGATGTCAGCCGGGTTGTCAGCCCTGCGTGACGGCCGCCTTTACCCCAGAACAAACGTCTGGTACTCATTTCAGTTAGAGGCTGAGTCGACCCCAGGGCCATAGTGCCGCCAGAAGGTTTGGGTCAGTTTAAAAATCCTGACCCCACCGGGACTCGAACCCTCGACCTTCCGGCTTGTAGCGCAGTGCCTTAACCACTACGCTACGGCGGACTACCTTTTGCATATATTTTTGTCTATACTTGTACATAGTATACATATAGGTCAGTGATTTTACTTCCCGCACTAGGTAGGTAATTTGTAATATTACAGTATAGTTATTTATAGATTGGCAACCTCGAAATTTAGGAAATTGAACTTTCAATCATGATCGTCATTGCTGTAAGTACGACAGAACGCACTGTGTAAAAACATATTTTACATTGCAAATGTGTTGATTTTAGAGTACTTAGAGCTCAACTTCTCACCTCACTGTATGGCACTTATCTTTTTTCTTTTTCTTTTTAATGAACATATGTATTTCTCATTTATTTACCACAACAATAATGTGTATGTTTTTGCGTTTTCGGAAATACTTTACAACATGTGACGCGAAAGATTTTTCCAAGTTCCAATCATACACCATGCGCAAGAGCCAACAGACGCGAAGCGGTATACACTATGGAATTACGGGATGCAGCCAACATATACACGATATTTAACAAACTAAAAGCTAACCTAATGCAATTTAAGCACTCTAACCTGTGAAAGAATGCAACGCCCAAAAATAAATAAGTTCTGAAATTCTGAAGTATATGTGTACAGTTAATTAGTATATACTCTATGTTGGCTGCACTGGAGCACGTATATTTTTTTGTTGCATAGAATATTCGCTGAAATCAAATTGGCTGCCACGTCTTCATGCTACGCATACAGTTAAATATCATAGGAAAACATAATGAAATAATCGTTAGAAATCTATCTGACACACTACAGCGTGCTCATAATGCGTGCATTCGATTTATATTCAATCTCCATCGTTATGACCACATGTCTCCTTCATTTCAGGCCTTATCATGGCTACGCCTAAATGACAGAAGAACTTTACATACCTTACTATTCCAAATTCTGCACACACATTTACCAACTTATTTAACAACACGTTTTCAAAATTTATCGGCTCATCAAAATTTAGGAACAAGATCACAAGACTCTCCTTTACGTTTGATACCACAACACAGGACCTGTCTGTACTCTGAATCTTACACAGTATCTATGGCTAGAGCATGGAACTCACTTCCCAGTCATGTCAGGGACTGTCAATCGCTATCATTATTTAAATCCAAATTAACTGATATCTTAAGTTCGACACAATGAAAACATTAACTGCATAACAACTATATAGAGCATTCCATTAATAATCATCTAGGAAGCTACTTACTTTATTTTATATCATTTTAATTTTATTATATTCTACGTTTTGTTAGTATTAGATCACTTCATCAGTGTATTTTGTTTAGTCTGTATTTTAATAATATCTTAAAATTGTAATATGTACGTAATTTTTGTATAATTTTACTTTTCGCTAGTTGAGTGGAAGAGAAGGCCTTATGGCCTTAACTCTGCCAGCTAAAATAAAGCATTATTATTATTATTATTATTATTATTATTATAAATCATTGTAAATGGTGGGAAATAACTTGAAAAATGAAACCCTAAGAATAACATTTGACAGGAGTTTATAATAAAAATAACAGGCTTTCCATTTTACAGCAGTTTACCTTTGATTCCTGCTTTCCAGAGCTTCCCATCTTCCCATTGTCCATCTTCCATACACCTCTTCATCATGACATCATATATTCCCTCATACAATGCTCTTCTACTTCTCCCCCTCTTCCTTCTGCCTGGCACCATCCAATCCAACACCTGTTTAGGCCACTGGGCTTCCGACATCCGTTGTATATGTCCATACCACTGAAGAGCTCTCTTTGTTATCCTATCGATAACAGTTTCTTGTGCAGCCATTTCTTGTCTGATATATGTATTTCGAATATGTTGTAGCCTGGATATTTTCATACTTCTCCGTAGTCCATCCAGGAGTTAGCTTAAAAAGAGCTTAGTATTGAAGATACTAAGGTGATTATTAAATCCTTAAATAAATTTATAATTGAAATTCAATATTTTTACAATGAAGATGTAATGTTTTAAGTAAACTAAGAAATATAAATGGAATTAAACCACTAAGATGATAAGTTAACAGCTTATAGAATCATTTAGAAGGATTAAGATGGAATAATTGTTTGATTCTCATAACTATTCAAAAAATCGCCCCATTAATATTAATTTCATATATAATCAATTTTAATGGGTTTATTGTTTTAATCATTCTTACCTCAATTATGAAGGAATTTAAAAAAGTCGCTTCACAGGTTGTAAAGTTTAGCCGCGTTTTCTTATTTGAATATATGTAGGTGATAAGATGGCATAAAATCCCCTCAAATCATATTATACATGCCAAGAAATTTCTCCATTTCGTTTCAGTGATGAATGAATCATTACATCTCATCAGATATTTTTATTCTTACTAGTTTTACGAGTTAGAGAAGAACTTGATATACAATGAAACTAACAGAAAGAGATAGAAAATCAAACATTTCCTTTTCTGGAATACAAATGTTTGGAGTACTTGATAGAAATACGGATACTGCACGAAAGCCATGTTCTATAAATTATTCAGTCATTATCCCATAAACATGTGTATGTAATAACAACTGACAAACGTTATCTGCACGTGATTTGGATTGAATTTATGAAATCGACACCTGACATGGCTCCTCCGCATCCAATACAATAATTTTTAGCGGTTATGGAGAGAGAATTGATTGAGAACAGGTCGATATAGAATTGCGTGAGGCGCCGTGCGTCTGTACAGGTTCTTGGCCAACTAACTAACTTCACGCACCCAACTCTTTGTCCCAAAAAAAAAATCATTTAATTTTAACGAAGATTTAATGTATAGAAACCTGAATTATAGCACGAAAATCTTCAACATAATTAAAAAATAATCCAGGACGTATAATTATTCGCGTGGCTAAGGCAAGATGCCTTGTCGCAGAGATACAGGACTTGCGCTCGTTCGAGTATCCATGGGGTAAAACATTTTCTCATGGAATTTCGGCCAGTATGGGATCGGTGCCCATTCAGAATCATGAGGAATTTCGGTAGCTGTTATAAGTAACGCCTCCAGGTTGAGAAAACCAGCTATAACGGCTGGGGTCTCTACGGGTAATATCTGTTTTTTCCAGTCGATGTAAATGGCCCAGCCATCTCAACCTTGAAGATTCTATTATTCTATGTCAGTATCACCATATAAGTCATATATATCTATCTATCCAGTAATTCTGCCCGAGGCCAGGTCTTTTACTGCAATCATAGCATTTTTATGCTATGATTTGCAGCTTTACTAGGGAATTATAGGTGCGGTAGCTTCCCGTTGCTTTCCACACTGGTGAAAGTTGATAATAAGGATAATGATGATGATGGCCGGATGATTTTCGGGGACCGTTGGCCCTAAGCTTCCTGACATTTGTCTTACAGGTTAGGAAAAACCCCGAAAAAACTCACCCAGGAGCCTGTCCCGACCAGGAATCGAACCCGGGCCCGCTGCGTGACTAGGTAGCAGATTACCTCGAGATCACAGCGGTGGACCATTAATCATATAATATTCAAGATTATACCTACTGCGCCATTTGTCATTTTCATTTACTGGTCCATAGATTTTCCTTAGAATCATTCTTTCAAATTCTTTTAAAAAGTGGTTCTGGCGGTCACTATTGTCGATGTTTCACAACGAAAATCAGTACATGCTATTACGATAAACTGAAGTAGGCATTATTCAAAACTCAGCGCAATCTGACCAGTAGAAGTGGGGGTTTACCAGCAATCCGAAAATAATTGACTCTAGCAACCGCTACCTTTGGTTCGTCTCAATGTATAACATACAATTTCATTAACCCGATATTTTCTTTCAACTTATTCAGCTGTAAATAAAAATATATTTAATTTATTTAGGCGTAGCAGCGCACGCCGGGTATTAATACTTTATAATTTTATTATCTAATATATAAAAATGAATGTTTGTTTGTTCGTACTTTATGCGCGGCCATACCGTTGATCCGATTGTGATGGGGCTTTTTGCAAAATGTTCAGGAGATTCCCGGGATGAACATAGGCTATAAGAGAGTTGTGGAAAGCATGAAAAAAGTAGCTCTTTGGACGCTTATATGGCTTACGCTGCCTAAACCGTAACAAATATACTAAATTAATGTACACAGAATTGAACCACTCAAAAAGCTCTACAAAAAAAAAGTTCTCGACAGCATATGCTTATCTCTTAGGGATAACTCACAATAACCATTTTTGTCTTTCATTGATGCCAAGAAGATCCAGTCAAGTACCGTACATAGATTCTTGTGCAAGCATGGCGGGTATTCTTTTACGGACAACTCACAATAACGAATTTTGTCTTTTAGCTCATTTATGCCAAGAAGATCAAGATAAGTAAATTCCCGGGCAACACCGGGTAATCAGCAAGGGGAATATTTAAATTATTACGATATACATTTCTATTCATTTTTCATTTTACTTATTCAACTAACCATAAGGACATTCGTCTTTCAGCTCATTTATGCCAAGAAGATCGGGATGAGTAGAATACCGGACAACGCCGGATAAACAGCACGGGGTATCTAAAAATAATTACGATATACATTTTTTTCCTTTACTTATTTAACTAAACTTAACACATTAATTTTCGTATTTCGGCTCATTTATGTCAAGAAGATCGGGATAAGTAGATTTCCGCGCAACGCCGGGTAATCAGCACGGAGTAACTAAAAAATATAAATTGATAATTATTTTTCCTTTTACTTATTGAACTAAACATAAAAGCACATCAATAGTCATTTATTTGGGCGTAGCAGTGCACGCCGGGTATTAGTTATTAACATAAAAAATAGAAGTCATCAATGTAATTATATGATGTTATTAAGCCTTCATGTCACATGTTCATTTAGATTTTAGACGGTGACAAGCTGGATGAAAGAGACGGTTCGCTTAACGCTTAAAATCTTTCTGCTCTAAAAAAGTCAGGAAACTAGAGGATAATGCATCGGATGTAGTCCGGATTAAAATATGACAACCATGAAAAGAAGAGAAAGAAAAACGAAAATGTGAATGCTAAAAGAAAAATTAGACAAATGATTGTATCGTAAAAAAAACTTTCGTGTATTAGGTCCGGAAATCAGTAGTAAACACCCCTTCCCAATGGATTGTAGAAACGAATAATTGTGCGTGTTTCAGTGGGTGTAAAATGTAAAATTATATTAAAAAAATAAATAATAGTTTAAAAAAACTAAAAGGACACGCTTTATTAGAAAACTAAAAAATGGAAAATAATTTTAATTTCCAATACGCTTGGGATAAAATAAAGTGGTCAACAAAAAGAAAATAATTTTACCATCAAAAGCGTGGGGTGCTTTTTATGATTTTTACATTTTCTTCTTAGAGAGCTTACTTTTACCAATATCTGTTTAATATCAAATATATTAATTGATATAGAGCACCCCACGCTTTTGATGGTAAAATTATTTTCTTTTTGTTGATAACTCTAATTTTATTCTATATGTGTTGGAGATGATTTTTTTGTTGACCACTTTATTTTATCCCAAGTGTATTGGAAATTAAAATTATTTTTCATTTTTTAGTTTTCTAATAAAGCGTGTCCTTTTAGTTTTTTTAAACTATTATTTATTTTATATTTTTTAGTTTTAATATTTTACAGAATAAGATACAAATGTAAATATCTTTAAATTCGATACTATTGTAGTATGAGCTAAAAGTAATACTCTTCTATAAAAAAACCCCAGCCAGATTTGAACCAGCGACGTATGGATTACTGAAATTATATACCACTAAGAGTTCACTGCTCTACCAACTGAGCTCTTACAACAATTGACTAAAAACTCGACAAGTCCGCAACCTATTATACCAGTTTTCATTTTTTTTTTTTTGATTTTCGGATGATTCTGGCCAGGATTTTAGAAACAAAATATGAAATTATTGTATTGTCACGGGTCCTCTACACGTATACAAAGTTTCAGGTCAATCCAATGTTTCTAAGTGGGTGAAAATCGCGTTGAAAGATTCCGTTATATTGATACAAAAACACTTTTTTTGATTTTCTGATGATTATGACCAGGATTTTAGAAAATAAATATGAAATTATTGTATTGTCACGGGTCCTCTACAAGTATACAAAGTTTCAAGTCGATCCAATGTTTCTAAGTGGGTGAAAATCACGTAGAAAAATTCCGTTACATTGATACAAAAACACTTTTTTTGATTTTCTGATGATTATGGCCAGGATTTTAGAAAATAAATATGAAATTATTGTATTGTCACGGGTCCTCTACAAGTATACAAAGTTTCAAGTCGATCCGATGATTTTAAGTGGGTGAAAATCGCGTTGAAAGATTCCGTTACATAGATAGATAGATACAGGTCAAGCTAATATAAACCGTGTAATAAAAAAATGACAGAGTTGAAGTTGGATGGTATTATAGTTCGAGGTTTTATAATTATATAATAAACTAGCTAATAATGGCGTGCGCTGCTACTTCTAAATAAATGATGTGTTTTTACACCAGCCATGCGCTGTTAATACTTGCCCCGGGAATCTGCATATCCCGATCTTCTTGGCATCAATGAAAGACAAAAATGGTTATTGTGAGTTATTCGTAGAAGATAAACATATGCTGTCGCGGACTTTTTTGTGATATTCAATTCTGTGTACTTTAATTTGGTGTATTTGTTATGGTTTAGGCAGCGTAACCCATTTAAGAGTCAAAATAGGGACTTTATTTCACGTTTTTCACTACAAAGGGTGATTTTTAGGGGTGAAGGAGTTGAGTATTACAACTCTCTTATAGCCTATGTTCATCCCCGGAATCTCCTGAACATTTTTCAAAAAGCCCCATCTCAATCGGATAAACGATACCGGTATGGCAGAGCACGCTTGCCCGGGCATCAATGAGATACAAAAATGGTTATTGTGAGTTAGCCGTAAAAGATAAATATATGCTGTCGCAGACTTTTTTGTAGATTTTTTTGAGATATTCAATTCTGTGTACACTAGGGCCTAATTTGGTGTATTTGTTATGGTTTGGGCAGCGTAAGCCATTTAAGCATCAAAATAGGGACTTTATTTCACGTTTTTCATTACAAATGGTGATTTTTAGGGGCGAAGGGTTGAGTATTACAACTCTCTTATAGCCTATGTGGGGCACGCCGTAGCGTAGTGGTTAAGGCACTGAGCTACAAGCCGGAGGGTCGAGGGTTCAAGTCCCGTTGGGGTCAGGATTTTTAAACTGACCAAAACCCTCTGGCGGCACTATGGCCCTGGGGTCGACTCAGCCTCTAACTGAAATGAGTACCAGACGCTTGTTCTGGGGTAAAGGCGGCCGTCACGCAGGGCTGACAACCCGGCTGACATAAAGTGCCGATTGTCTAGAAAAAGTGGGAGCCTTAACCTCCTACTACCCAAGGGCCTCCTGAGACCTGTTGTGGGATCACTTTACTTTTTTATAGCCTATGTTCATCCCGGGAAACTCCTGAACATTTTTCAAAAAATCCCATCACAATCGGAACGGTATGGCCGCGCATAAAGTACGAACGGACGAACGGACAAACAAGCAAACATTCATTTTTATATACGTGTTAGATATACTCTAAATTGCAAGGGGGAAAAAGAAAAACAATAGTAAATTCATTCATTGAATTCATTAAATTGAAGATGAAAAAAAAATCTAAAGCACATGTTGTGTAAAGGCAGTTGTATCTATTTAAATGAGTAAACACAGGGTGTCTAATAGCTCACTCCCATTTTTTTAAAATGAGTAATACAGGGTGTCTGATATCTCACTTATTTTTAAAAGGTATAATTCCTTTATTTATCTATTATTATACCAATCACTGACGCTTTCGTTCGTAATTACTAGGCAACAAAACCTAGTATATATTCTAACAAAACACTATAATCATCATCTTCTTCTTTTTCAAGGTATGGGCCTATTGGCCCGACCCGCTGTACAATATGTTACACTCTAATCAAAACATAAAATACAGGTTCAACAAAACGTAAAATATACTTTAATGATAATTACAGAATATAACCATTTTTGTTGATTTACTGTGTTTTTTTTTCTCCGAAGCCCAAATTACTCTTCCTCTAAACATATCGTTTCCGCAATAAATACATTTCATTAAATATACTAAATATACAAAAAAACTAACTAACTCACTCACTGGCACTATCGAACCCGTAGGTTCATGGCAGCGCGGACATAAGCTCTCCATATATCCCTATCCTGAGCCAACGTTTTCCAATCATCCCCTGTATAATCTACTTCCCTCAAATCATAGTTAATGTTATTCTCCCACCTCAATCTTGGTCTATCAACTGGGCGTTTTCCCTCTGGTTTTCCTACAAGAATCTTCCATGCACGTCTTTCATTCCCCATTCGTGCTACATGTCCTGCCCATCGCAGTCTACAAGACTTAACTGTTCTCATTATATCTGGCTTCCTATAAAGACCATGTAATTCACTGTTATGCAGTCTTCTCCATTCATCTATCTGTTCATCTCTCTTTGGTCCAAACATTTTCCTAAGAACTTTATTCTCAAATACTCGTAATCTCCTTTCCTGCCTTAAAGTAAGAGTCTATGTTTCGCATCCATATAATATAACTGGTAGAATAATGGTTTTATATATTTTCAGTTTAACGTCTTTTGAAAGGAGTTGGGAAGTCAAGAGTCTCTGTACTAAATATACAACAAATACTAAAACATACTCTGAACGTAGATAAAATATTGGAGACAACACGTGGCAAAATTAGGTTTAGTAACTCGTTTCACTCCCCTTAGGGCCAGTTTCACCAAGAGAGGTAACTGTATTACGCCAGTTTTAAGTTATGCATTATAAATGGGGAAAACTGGCATAATACAGTTACCTCTCTTGGTGAAACTGAGCCTTAGGGTCGGTTTCACCAACAGAGGTTACTGTATTACGCCAGTTTAAGTTATGCATTAAACACGGGGAAAACTAGCGTAACAGAGTTACCTCTGTTGGTGAAACTGACCCTTAGTTGTGTTCTAGCTTGATCGTCTCGTTACTAAACCTCTGGTTTTGTAACTAGTCGTCTAAATAACTGTTACTAACGCATTTTTTAGAAACTACTAATGGCATTAACACTATTATTTGACATTTTATTTAACATGATTTTCTTCTTTTTCTTTAGTTGAAAAATCGCCTATGTTGAGAGTTGAAGAGTAGTTCGTTATGAAGTCTGTGATGCGAGTACAGGATGCATGAAACACTGAATTAAAAAAAAAACAATTAAAAAATGTCCATACAAAGTTATTAATAACAGGCAGTGTCAGATCAGGAAGACCATCAACTGGAAGACACAGAGACCTGATTTAACGTCTTGTATTATTTCTTTGGGGGGGGGAGAGAAGGTGAACCAGAGAAAATGACCGAATTTGGATGAATTGGAAGCAACAATACCCTGCGTGTTAATCAATGTTCCACTAAACATGGTGCAGGCAGCAGTAGCGAACGCATCTGTTTGCTTACAAAAATGCTGAAGTTTATGTAGATATTTGAAATGAAGTTAAGCAAAACCTCAAACAGTGGTATTTATCACAGTATAGTTAAAAATGGCTAATAAAAAATAAATTACAATTGTTTAAAAAAGGGAGTGACTTATCAGACAATCTGTATATTAAACATTAACACAAATCCGTTGAGGTATTAGTCAATTAAAATTATGGCTAAAATTTACTCCTTCACAAACTCCTGTCAAATTTTATTCTTAGATTTACATTTTTCAAATTATATTCCACCATTTACAAAGATTTTTACATTTTTTCTAACAATCATCTTAATACATTTCTTCTGTGATATTTAACTATCATACGTAGCATGAAGACGTGGCATCCATATTGATTTTAACGATTATTTTATGCAACAACAAAGATATGTTCCAGTGCAGCCAACATATAGTATGTACTAATTAAATGTACACATATACTTCAGAATTTCAGAACTTATTATTTATTTCTGGGCGTTGCATTCTTTCACAGGTTGAAGTGCTTAAATTGCGTTAGGTTAACTTTTAGGTCCGTGTTGGCTGTATCCCGTGATTCCATAGTGTAAACCGCTTCTCGTTTGTTGGCGCATGCGCATGGTGTATGAAACTTCGAAAAAAAAAATTGCGTCACATGTTGTAAAGTTTTTCCAAAATTATAATATGAAATTGAAAAATTGTTAGCTAATAAGTCCGTCTCCTCAACTGTATATAATAATTTTCAGTAGACCTTCCGGAACTAGTCTCATTATCAGCAAAAGGAGCAGGAGATAGGTCTGTATATATTGACTCTGAATGCATTACTCAGTAGACAGACTTATCTCTGCTCCTTCTGCTGATGATGGGACTAGTCCTGAAAGGCCTACAGAAAATGAATATATTCAGTTGAGCAGACGGACCTATTAGGTAACAATTGTATAATTTTAACTCTGTATATAAATATGTTCACTTTATAACATTATCACTCACATAACACTAGAACTAAAATTTTATTCAGTAAATAAAATAGCAATATGCCCAAAACTTATAAGTACATTATTTTACAATAAAAAAACATTATTGTTCAAATTTCGTTCGCCTTAGTCAGCAAGTACTGACATGTTTGGAAGCAAGTCGGCATCGGTCGGCATGGGTTGCCATTGGCCAACGCACACCAAGTTGTACTTACAATTGTTTTAACATCATACAAATAAATTAAAAATAAATGCCTTAAAAATATAATAATTCGATTTTATGGGACACTAATATATATATATATATATATATATATATATTCCACCGCTGTGGTCCCGAGGTAGCGTGCTGCTTTGTCACGCAGCGGGCCCGGGTTCGATCTCCGGTCGGGATAGTTTTTCTGGGTGAAGTTTTTATCGGGATTTTTCCTCGCCTGTAAGACAAATGCCAGGAAAACTTTAAGGCCCAAACGGTCCCCGAAATCATATGACCATCATTATCATCATCAACATCCTTCACTGGTGTGGAAAGCAACACCTACAAGTCCCTAGTAAAGCTGCAAGCATAGCATGAAAATGCTATGATTGCAGTGAAGGACCTGCCCTCGGGCAGAATTACTATGGATGGATATATATCTATGTTACAATTAAATTTTGACATTAAGCAATGGAAGCCAAATGTGTCAGGAAAAGTCAGTTCAGGCATTAATTTTCCTTTACATGGCATTATGTGTGTGTGTGTGTGTGTAATTTGTATATATGTAGGTCTAACACTATAATCCGTATTTTGTATATTTGTGCTGGTTGAATGGAAGATAAGACCTTATGGCCGTAACTGTGGTAGAATTTATTATTATCATTATTATTATTATTATTATTATTATTATTATTATTATTATTATTATTATTATTATTATTATTATCATTCTATACTTTTAAATTCATGACGAAACACCGTTGAGGTTACTACTATATAATATTTGTAATAGTATAAAAATAGAATACCTGAGATCTCAGTCTTCTTCAACTTTGGATGTGGGGTATGGAGTACTTTCGAAGCATATGCTTCACACCCCACATCAAAAGTTGAGGAAGACTGAGATCTCAGGTATTCTATTTTTATATTAAATATTATTATTATCAAATTTTGTGGTTTTAGACCAGGTAACCTCGGATGCATAGACAAGTAATAATGCAGTATTAACAACAATTATTTATCACTCTAGAGGATGAAACGTATTTTTAAGTACGGCATTGAAAAACTAACAATAACATAGTTTGAGCAATTAATGAAAAAAATCAAAATATTTAAAATCTCGGAACTATTCTCATCGTTTTACGTAAAATTGAAAGCTCCTTGAAGCTCTGTCTCACCACTAGAAATTCATTTTCATTTAAACGAATTAAAATTTGATTTTATAATCTGCTGAATTGTGTAGACTAGTCTGCATGGTCCATCTCGACGAAGAATGGTGAAGTAGGCACTGATTTCTGAATATTCTTTGTAAATTTATGAAATAAAAATGCTGACATTCAGCATGGAAAAGTATGGGTTATTTATAGCAAATGACTTTAAGAACAAATTCATTGATTGATGATTCGCTGAACTATCTAATCAATTGTTTTATAAATAGATTGTCAATATGTTCATTAAAATTTACAATAACTTATTATAGACTAACATACCTCGTTAAGGTCAAGCTTTGTTTCTACATTTAGGATACGATTTTTGGGTTAAAGTTGGATAAATCATTCAAAGGAACATTAAAATACCAGGTCGTGTATCCATTTGAACTAAGATTAACCGTATTAAGGACACTTGCTTGTACTGCTGTTCAGTAAGCTTTATCTTACTTGGAAATAAGTTAAAATGTCTCCCATAATTGATAACAAAACAAAAATTTCGCTACTTATAAAACATATCCTACTGAGTTCATTGATACCCAAATTAAGTAACTAATAGTATTTTCTATTACCTGGCACTCATTATAACAACGAAGTGAAAATTACTGAAATTTTTCCATTTTATGTTGTTCTGGTACTATTTTCTCAGAAAATGTTTGTAAGAACTCCATTTTTTTTAATCACGCTGCTTACGAGTAGTTTGACATTTGAGGTTAAAAAGTTTTGGAAGATAGTTTCTAAAATTTCTTAAAAGGTTTATGACTTTAATAAAAAATTTCACTTTTTTAAATTATATTACAATTTATCATAAGTAATGCCACGAGTGAATTTATCTAGAGAATATGGAAATCAAGAGTGGCATTTCTTAGGACTATTTAACGAATAAAATTAATCTGTTTAGTCACAAATCATTATTTAACTATAGTTATATTAAGATATATGTATATATTTAATGTAAATAAATAATACTAATAAAAAATACTACAAATTACTGAATTTGGGTATCAATCAACTCGGCAGGTTCTGTTTAATAAGTGGTGAAATTTTTGTTTAGATGTCCATTATAGTTTTAGAGAAACTTTTAATTTATCTTCAAGTAAGAAAAAACTTACCGAACAGCACTACACTCAAAACCAAGTGCCTGAAGGCGCTTTCTTTAGCCCTAACAATTCCGAAAGAGCGATTAATTCCTATAGACGCTTTAGCATTTATGATCATATCGCTTCTAGTCGGTTGTGAGTTTCTTATTATATTTGCTACGTGTTTGCTAGCAAAAATGAAATGGTTACACGAGCCAAATCAGGTAAATTTAGAGCAATTGGGTAATATTAGACATGAATTCACCGAGTTACCAAAGAGTAAAAAGAGGGAATATTTGTGAGAGAATATTAATGATCTTGAAATTAATGCAAAAAAATAGGAACATTAGAGAATTATTTCAGGGAATTAGGATAGAGAAGAATGAGTTTCAGGCTAGAACAAACATTATACGGAATGAAAATGGGGATATGATTGCTGATTCTGGAAGTATATTAAATATATGGAAAATTTATTTTAATCAGCTATTAAATGTACATACAGAACCGGTTATTGAGGAGGATAATTTAAGACAGCAGAAATGCTAATCGCAGAACCAAGTACATTAGAGATTGAAATGGCGATAGAAAAATTGAAGATGTATAAAGCATTAGGTTCACATGATATACCAGCAAAACTGATAAAATCAGGCGGAGAAAAATTGATGGACAAGATACGCCGGTTGCTTAGTATGATTTGGGAAAAGAAGTTCTTCCAGATGAATAGAAAGAATCGATTATCGTACCAATTTATAAGAAAGGAGATAAAACTGATTGCAACAACTACAGGGGGATCTCATTACTTTCAACTTCGAACAAAATTCTAACAAATATATTAGTAAGCAGACTTACCCCCTATACCCCTCCGTATTGATGACATTATAGGAGACCATCACTGTGGATTTAGAAGAAACAGATCTACAACAGATCAGACTTTTAGTGTAAGACAGATTTTAGAAAAGAAATGGGAATATAATGGTATTGTACATCAACTATACATAGACTTCAAAAAAGGCATACGATTCAATTAAGAGGGAGAAGTTATATAGTATCCTGCTGGAGTTTGGAATTCCTAAAAAGTTAGACTTACACTAATGTGTCTAAATGGCACAAAGATTTGAAATCCACAATGGGTTGAAGCAAGGAGATGCACTATCTCCTCTACTATTTAATTTTGTACTAGAGCATGCCATCAAATCTTTAGAGGCTGTTGTTTATGCTGATGATGTAGTACTATTGAGCGATAGCGAAGATATACTAAAGGCCAAAAGGAATACACTATTGTGTAATACTAAGAAATTGGGACTGGAAGTAAATATCAATAAAACTAAATAGGCCCTATATGGTCACACACAGATGTACATTATAAAATGGAAATGGGACAGCTAATGGCAAATGAGAGAAATTTTGATGAAGTGGTTAAATTCAACTACATAGGATCAATAATAAAAAAATAATGAGTTGCTCAAAGAAATTAAACATAGGCTCAATTCTTGAAATGCGTGCTATTATGCATTACAGGGACTCTTTGACGTCCCAACTCCTTTCAAAAAACGTTAAACTGAAAATACGAGTATTGAACCGGTATAATTGGAGGGCTCTTTTGATTGTAAAAATAAAGTAATATGTTCTAGTAAACAAGTAATTGCCGACAGCGGCGTTTTTAGTTATTTGAGGGCGTCTGAAGTTAGAGAAATAACTTAAGTTTATTGCATGGTCATATGTTATGTATTTTGGAGGATAAGTTTTATTGCGGTCTTAGACTTAACGCAAATCCTCAAGGTTGATACGGTTAGGAGGGATGAAAGATAGGTTTATTGCTTTAAGAACCTTCAAACTGAAAAAAATAATGTAGCCTCCAAAAACATGGCGGGCAGCTAGAGAGAGATCATTGACCTCGAATAACTTGGAAATGAATATAGTCCTGTAAAAGGCCACGCCCTAAATCTAGTAGGCCTATATCGACTTGCACATGTAGCCTATAGAGGTGTGGCAAAAGATTTATTTTATCCAATGAAAATTTTGTATAAAAATTGTAATGGCGACGGAAAAATAAGTCAAATCCACGACTTTCTTAAATATTTAATATAAAAAGTTATGTAAGTTAAAAATCAAGTAAGTGGAGCGAGTGCTCCCCGATAGTCAAAGCAAGAAGGGCGAGTGCCCTATCCGAAGAACCGATAGTCAAAGTGCGTGGAGTGAGTGTTCCCATTAAGAGGGACATATAAAAGAAGATCCGCGATAAGCATTATTAAACTTAGTCGTGGGTTTGACCGTTCCTTAGCCAATTTGTAAGGGCAAAGTGTATATTTACTATTGAGAGAAAAGATAATTAATAAAATTCTTCTGTCACGTCACCTAAAATTAGTTTGATCACTATTTGCCTTAAATAGTTCCTTATCTATCACCGGTTAGAATCATAAGTTCAGCCCGATCCTGAAGAAACAGAGGAACTCATAGCTCGTAAAATCATAAGTTCAGCCCGACCCTGAAGAAGTAATAATAATTCCCGGTACAGTATATAAAACTACTCTACTAGTTATATTATATGGATGTGAAACATGGACTCTTAATTTAAGGGAGGAAAGGAGATGAGTATTTGAGAATAAAGTTCGTAGGACAATTTTTGTACCAAAAAGAAATAAACAGACGGGTGAATGGAGAATACTGCATAGCTGAACTACGTGGTCTTTATAGGAAGTCAGATATAATAAGAACAATTAAGTCTCGTAGACTGCGATGGGCAGGACATGTGGCACGAATGGGGAATGAAAGACATGCATGGATGTTTCTTGTAGGAAAACCAGAGGAAAAACTCCCAGTTGATAGACCAAGAATGAGGTGGGAGAATAACATTAACTATGATTTGAGGGAAGTGTGCCGATTGTCTAGAAAAAGTGGGAGCCTTAACCTCCTACTACCCCAAGGGCCTCCTGAGGCCTGTTGTGGGATCACTTTACTTTAGATTATACAAGAGATAATCGGAAAACATTAGCTCAGGATAGGGATGTATGGAGAACTTATATCCACGCGGCCATGAACCTACCGGTTCGACAGTGCCAGTGAGTAAGTAAGTAGTCTATTTGCTAAATGTTTCCTGCAAATCGCTGATTTAATATCAATTAACCTAGTAAATGGCGATTAAGATAACATTGGTCTTGGTAATAAAATTTCAAATCTGTATTTGCCTTCAAAAACTACATAACAGTGAGCTACATCATTATAGAAAACCAGATATAATAAGATCAGATAAGTCTCGATGGACAGGACATGTAGCACGAATGAGAAATGAAGGAGGTGCATGGAAGCTTCTTGTACGAAAACCACTGGGAAAAGACCAGTTGGTAGACCAAGAATGAAGTGAGAGAATAATAACATTGATAATAATCTGGGGAAGTAGATTATACAGAGGATGATTGAAAACATTAATTCATGATTAGGGATGTATTAAAGCTTATGTCCGCGCGGCAATGAACTTGCGGGTTCGATAATGCCAGTGAGTCAGTTATTTGCCTTCAATGAGGAAAATCAGGAGAAAATCTTACAAGGAAACTGTCAACCATTGCATACCGAAACCGACCTTGAATTTCTCCCAGAGAAGCTTTAATAATAATAATAATAATAATAATAATAATAATAATAATAATAATAAATTGGTAAGAGGCACTCGAAAGAGCATTAAGTTATAAGTTTATGATTTGTCTTTTATGAGTTCGTTCAGTGATCCTGTCCATATTCTGCATTGTTTGTTATGGTATCGCTCACACTTTTGGTCGCATATCTTGCATTCACACGAATCACTCGGTTGGTGGAATTTTGTATTTTTGCACATTTTGTGATGATATCCGTGTGTTGCTAAACCTATGATTCTGTGCCTTTGTGGTTGGTTACTTCCAGTCCACTCTCTGTTTACCATGGCATCTGAGGCGTAGAAATCTTCGTCGATCTCTTTTCTCTCTGTTTCTTTTTTCGATGACTTTCTTATATGGCTCCGTTGCTGGCAGTAGTATCCTTTGCCTCAGGTCCTCTAGGAAGAAGGTTTCTCTGGCTAGCATATAGGCCATTCTATTTGGTGTGTATTTGCTTGCACCTAATGCCTTTTTGATGAATCTTGGTTTTACTTTTTCTAACCTCTCCAAATCGCTGGTCGATAGTTTCTCCCATATCAGTTCTATCCCGTAGGTGACGATCGGGGTGATCACTGATGCGAATAATTTCATGGCTGTGACTAATTTTAACGATGTGATGTCTTTGATACTGCACATAGCTCTTATAGCTGCTGCTGCTCTCTCCTGCACATGTGCGCTGAAAGACTTTGTTGTTGGCTGCAGTGTTATGCCTAAATATCTGAATTTGTTGACCATTCTTATTGGTTCTTCTCCTAGTTTTAGATTATCACTTGCCGCTGTGAAGCTTTGTGATACACTAAGGCCGTGTCCAAAAAGTTATATGCCGGTTTTAACTACAAGAGACTGAAACCGAAACTAGAATCCAACAATGGCAACCCGCAGACTGCACGGTGTTGCATAATTATCTACTATCTCCGTTTTTTCTTCCCCTCGAAGTTCAGTTTTCAGTTCATAAATTCAATACATACTGATTATTTTAACGTGATATCTATTAAATACAAAGTTAAATATCGCCGCGGTGGGCCTGTAGTCATGTTTCTTAACTCCAATTTCGAGAGACGCTGGTTCAAACCCGGGGAGTCGATGGATTTTTCATCATCATAATCATATATAGCATGACAACCCATTTTGGGCCCTAGCCTTCCTCAGAATGTGCCTTCCAGTCTGCTGTTTTTGCAGCTAAATTCTTCCAATTTCTAATTTTACTAATTTTAATATCCTGTAAGACATCATCCTCCCATCTTTAGGATATAAAAATCCAAGGGACAAGTCCTCCGGGAGGTCCTGAGTTCGAAGATTTTCAGGCTCGTAAAAGAACAGCAAACCTGAATAAAGAGGCCTCTCTACAAGATTTACCAATCATTATCCATCTAAATAATGCCTTAGTTACTCGCTAGGTGTCTCACCGAGGCAAATATGCCATCCCCATATAACTCGCTGACATCTAGGAGTAAATAAGAGTAACTAAATTAGCTTGATTGAAACATTTCAGTAGGGAGGACCCTAATCCATGTACGGGGATATAGGGGGTATACAGACAGATTAAATTGAATTGGATATGACCCATAACTACGATGTATGACAAGACATATTATAACTCTTCAGTCGGTCTTGATGCTGAATATTGTTTATATAAAAATGGATTGATGATTATCAGATACCGGAAGTTTAGGCATAATAAATCCTTAAAATAGGCAGGCAAATAGGCATTATAAATACACAAAATAGGCAATAAAAGACAATTAGGAAAACTTACAAATTGAGATTTTCGACTCGATGTTGCAAGTACTGTTGGAAGCATAGAAATCGTCTTCCCAGTAGCCTTGGAAAGTGCATTTTTGTGTTTGATTGTACTGATATGTTACGACATAAAATGTTTCTTTTCGTAGTTCACTGACTGCTCGCATATTTTGCATGTGAGTAGGCCTACTTTACCGTCAGTACAAAATACGTCGGATCCAAAAATACTAACGTAACTTTGCATTTTACTGCGTAAAGGAACACTAAATTTCGGCATCTTGCTGATAACTACTATAACGTCGCAATGAAAACTGAAAGAAAAATTAAGTTAGACCCGCACTCATTGTTACCTTTTCAAATAAACATATGCAGCAATTAAAATGCTTTCTGATATTTATATATTTTTTTGCACGGCAGCACTCATTGTTGCGAAGAGAATAATTATGAACTGACTGAAAGACAATAATATACATTTGGTGAAGTCACTTTCATTGTAACGGTTATAGAAATAAATTAAAATACCTGCAGGCAATTTTTAATAGTAAATTAATAAACAATAGATAAATAATCAAATAAAGGCAACAAAAAGCATTTATTTCGTAAATTAGGTCTTTTTATACTTAAAAGGGCAGAAAAAGGCAACATAAAACTGTGGCATTTCAATCACCAAGGTATAATTCACACAGATTCACTTACAAATTGAAGATAGATTTAACACATTTAAAAAGGCATTCTGCGTAAGTTCCGGTCTCTAATGATTATATTTCAATATTAAAACACAATATCTACTATTTCAAACGTTACAAAATCGAAATAAAATATTGTATAGAGAGAATCTCCCTATCAAAGCTCCCCTACATTGCACAATCAAACCAAATTATTGTCCTTCATTTAACAAACTAGATGCCATGGCAACCACGGTTTGGCTAACACATAGATCAATAGATGAAGCTGCTGTGAGCAATCTGTAGCATTTTAAAACTAGCAGATAATACATATATTCTCATTACAACTGTAAAACATAGTGAAGGTAAAGTGATCCCACAACAGGCCTCAGGAGGCCCTTGGGGTAGTAGGAGATTAAGGCTCCCACTTTTTTCTAGACAATCGGCACTTTATGTCAGCCGGGTTGTCAGCCCTGCGTGACGGCCGCCTTTACCCCAGAACAAGCGTCTGGTACTCATTTCAGTTAGAGGCTGAGTCGACCCCAGGACCATAGTGCCGCCAGAGGGTTTGGGTCAGTTTAAAATCCTGACCCCAACGGGACTTGAACACTCGACCCTCCGGCTTGTAGCTCAGTGCCTTAACCACTACGCTACGGCGACTGTAAAACATAAGTTTGTGTAAAAAAAAATTTATAATCGGACAAAAACACAAGAATCATAATTTTTAAGCATATAGTGTATATAAGATGCACTGTCTACTTTACTAGGGCGTATTCAATTTTGCAATAGACACTAGAGCATACTATCAAACCTTTAGAGGATGAAGAAGGCCTACAATTCAATGGCATTAATACATTTTTCATGCTGATGATGTAGTATTATTAGGTGATAGCGAGGAGATACTAAAGGACAACGCGCATACTCTATTGAATGACACTAAGACATTGGGACTGGAAGTAAACATCAATAAAACTAAATATATATGTTTACACATAGAAAGACATAACGAATTAGGGTAATTAAGAAGTGTCTAAATTCAAATACGTTGGAATAATAATTACGAATAGGAATGAGATGCACAAAGAAATTAAACATAGGCTCAATTCTGGAAATACATACTATTGTGCATTACAGGGACTCGTGTCGTATCAACATCTTTCGAAAAAATTAATTTAAAAATATATAAAACTGTTATTCTCCCAGTTATATTATATGGATGCGAAACATGGACTTTTACATTAAAGGAGGAGAAAATATTACCAGTATATAGAGCAAAGTTTTAGGATTTTTTTTAACCAAAGAGAGTGGAACAGACAGGCAAATGTAGAAGACTACATATACATTATTATAGGAAACCAGATATAATAAGAACAGTTGTGACTCGTAGACTGCGATGGGCAGGAAATGTAGCAGGAATGGGGAATGAAACAGGAGCATGGAAGTTCTTGTAGGAAAACCAAATGGAAAACGCTCAGTCGGTAGATCAAGAGTGGGGTGGGAAATAACATTAACCATAATTTGAGGGAAGTAGATTATATAAGGGATGATTGGAAAACATTAGCTTAAGGTTAGGAATGCGTGGAGAGGTCAGAGCGGCCATGAACCTATAAATTCAATAGTGTTAGTTATTGCTTATAGAGTATATGCTCTCACCCTAACTTGTCCAAACTAACACTAACTCGCCCATTTTATCATCCTAACTTGCCCACTAATGTAGATAGACTCCTGGATTAGAATCCACTTATATGTAAGTAAACATATTGACAATTGGTTATAGCGGGAACGTGTGTTAGCACATTGACGAACGTTGTTAAAAAAATAACAATAAGTAACAGAAACCGATCAAATATATATTTCTTCGAGAATATAATATTCATAAATCTAGTGTGTATGGCAATAGAAAAGAAATGGGGGATTCTATGACACCAATATAAATTAAAAAAAACGGAAAACACACAATTTATTCTTTCAGTATGTGAATTACACGGTCTTTATAGAAAACCAGACATAATGAGAACAGTTAAGTCTCATAGACTGCGATGGACAGAAAATGTGGCAGGAATGGGAATGAAAGAGGAGCATGGACGCTTCTTGTAGGAAAACCAGATGGAAAACGCTCAGTCGGTAAATCAAGAGTGGGGTGGGAAATAACATTAACCATAATTTGAGGGAAGTAGATTACATAAGGGATGATTGGAAAACATTAGCTTAAGGTTAGGAATGCGTGGAGAGGTCAGAGCGGCCATGAACCTATTAATTCAATAGTGTTAGTTATTGCTTATAGAGTATATGCTCTCACCCTAACTTGTCCAAACTAACACTAACTCGCCCATTTTATCATCCTAACTTGCCCACTAATGTAGATAGACTCCTGGAATAGAATCCACTTATATGTGCCTCGTTTCCATTACTACAAATTTGTCCCGCAACATGTTGAGCGACATGTGCCCGAAATTTGTTGAAATGGAAACAGTATGCAACATGTTGCGACGCAAGTGCCGGGGACAAAAATGTGCCAAGCGACTGCGTTGGTCAACATGTATCGCAACTTGTGCCACAGGATAATGGAAACAGACTGCAACATGGCCCAAGGATATGCGCATGCGCAGTACAGTCTATATTCGCACATTCCTTTCAAACTAGTTGTACAATATCCATACTTCGCTGTCTTCCAGACGCTGCGCTGCGAGTTTAAGTTCAAACGTGCTCTCTGGTTTGTTATTTTCAGTGGCGTCAGTGCTGTTATTTTTTTTTTTTTTGTGATGTGTAAATGCATTAAAGAACTGTAGCTATCGCCTGTCGCTAAGAAACGAAGGGTTGTCACTAACATTTCACCAGGAGAAATTGGTTCTCGACATTTCCTGGATTTTGTAATCTCCGGCCCAATAAGGTTTAGTAAAAATTCAAAATCACTTGCTGTCATTCTAACAAAATTCTCGTAACCACTTTGGAGACGCAAGTCTCCCATCAACGAGTTGTAGGCTCCTTCCGAATGTCTTTTCGCTAGAAAACTTCTAATCCACCATCTCGGTCGTTTTCGCTTTTTTTTTAAAGAAGTTCATAGTATGCGCCTGTCATTAGCACAAAAGCGAAGTAAATGAGTTGTCCATACCACGCAAATATTTTAACCTCAAGAAACGCTGGATATCACTCTATCTGATTCACTGTATAAACTGAAACGGTAGTCTTGCTCTCCAAACCTCTATACTAATGTTGCAGATGCAGCAGGAAATTGGAAACAGTACAAAAAATGACGCGCAACATGTGCCGGAACATGTTGCGCATCATGTGCCTGCAACTTGTTGGAATGGAAACGAGCCTCGTAAACATATTGACAATTGGTTATAGCTGGAACATGTGTTAGCACATTGACGAACATAACGTTGTTAAAAAAAACAATAAGTAACTGAAACCGATCAAATATATTTTTCTTCGAGAATATAATATTCATAAATCTAGTGAACATGGCAATAGAAAAGAAATGGGGGATTCTATGCCACCAATATAAATTCAAATAAAAAAAACGGAAAACACACAATTTATTGTTTCAGTATGTGAATTACACGGTCTTTATAGGAAACCAGACATAATGAGAACAGTTAAGTCTCAAAGACTGCGATGGACAGGACATGTGGCACGAATAGGGAAAGAAAGACGTGCATGGAAGCTTCTTGTAGGAAAACCAGAGGGAAAACGCCCAGTTGGTAGACCAAGAATCAGGTGGGAAAATAACATTAACTATGTTTTAAGGAAGTAGATTATACAGGGAATGAATGGAAAACATTAGCTCAGGATAGGGATGTATGGAGAGCTTATGTCCGTGCGGCCATGAACCTACGGGTTCGATAATGCCAGTGAGTCAGTTAGAGTTAGTTAGTACGTGAATAAATACCTGAGAGAAATGCATATGTTGATTTAAAAAAAAAAGTGAGAAACGCATCAAAATAAAGTGAGGAGTTGAGCTCAAAGTAACCTAATATCACCATATTTACAGTGTAAAATATATATTGATCACTGCTCAGACAGTGTAGCCAACTTATAAAAAAAACCGCTAATAAACAAGCGAACGCTAAACTAATCTGGTATACTAACTCGCCCATTGTCTCACCCCAACTTGCCCAAACAAACACTAAATCGCCCATTTTACCCCTAACTTACCCGAACTAACATAACTTCCCCCAATAAACACTAACTTGGCCAAACTAACACTAATTTGCCCAAACTAACACTAACTTTACCAACTAACTCTTAACTTGTCCATTTTCTCGACCTAACTTTTCCACTATTGTATGTGGACTCTTGGGGTAGAATACCATTACGTATATGCGAGCAAACATGTTTGCAATTGGCTGTAACCGGAATATAGCCAACAAGACGTCAAAATCCTAGAAATAATTGATTCTGAATTGCATTTGAAGTAGCTTCGTGAAATACTACGTTTTGTTGTCTGATCAGGGGTCGCTGCCCTGTCTGCATCTCTCCCGTGGGGGTATTGATTTTCGGGTGCCGCGCCACGCACACCCGAACCTAACCTAGAATGTGTTGCCGCTTGGAAATTAATTTAATTGCAAACTGTCTAGAGCACGTGCTCCCAGCATTTTGTAATAAAGTGTCTCTCGACGGATCAACGAATTCACGAATATGACCTCGTAGAGTTTACCCTTAAATTCACAATGTAGGCCTACCCTATAAGATACATCAATAGTTTTAATTTATGCAATAGTTTGAATAAAACAGAAGAAAGCTAACGATAATAAATTATTGAAATGTGTGCGGAACTACGAAAGCTAACGATAATAAATTATTGAAATGTGTGCGGAACTACGCAATATACCGGTACCTAATAATTTCAGTTGTGCACGATTTCGTTTTCAATGAGGTCCGCCACATTTAAATTACTGATACCAGAAATTACTGTTTTGTCAATTTAAGTGTTAAGTAACATTTAATTTTAATATAAATTCATTAAGAGGCCTACTTACCGTAATTATCTGCAGACATCGGATCTTTGGTGCAACTGCAAGTGTCGCTAGAGCCCCAGAGGTCTCGAGTTCTATTAACTACCGTAACTCACCGGCACTATCAAACCCATAGGTTCATGACTGCGCGGACACAAACTCTCCATAAATGCCTATCCTGGACTGTTTTACAATCATCCTCTGTATAATCTACTTCCCTCAAGTCATAGTTAATGTTATTCTCCAATCTAATTCTTGGTCTACCAACTGAGCGTTTTCCTTTGGTTTTCCTAGAAGTTTTCATGCCACCATTCGTATCACATGTAATGCCCATTGCTGTCTACGAGACTTAACTATTCTTATTATACCTGGTTTCATATAAAGATCATAGAGTTCGCTATTATGGAATTCTCTCCATTTACCTGTATGTTCATGTCTCTTTGCTCCAAATATTTTTCTAAGAACTTTATTATCAAATGGTCGTAATATTTTCTCCTGCCTTAGCGTAAGAGTCCATGTTTCATATCCATATAATATAACTGGAAAAATAACAGTTTAATGTATTTTCAGTTTAATGCTTTCTGAAAGGAGTTGGGACAACAAGAGTCACTGGAATACATAATAGCATGCATTTCCAGAATTGATCCTAGGCTTAATTTCTTTCTACACCTCATTCCTGTTTGTAATTATTGTTCCTAGGTATTTGAATGCAGTCGCTTCTTCAAAATTTCCCTTATTCGCCATTAACTGTCCATTAAGTAATGTATTCCTTCCTATGTGTGACCATATACTTAGTTTTATCACAGTATTTTATTAATTTATAAACACAAACATTCCAACATGTAGTTATAGAATATTGAATGGGCAAGTGTAGTTTACGTAATAAAATTAGCGTGCTGTTATTATGTTGGATATACACAAGACTAAAATTATTAGAACGCATTAAATGAAATGAGAGAGTCGGTGTACATTTCTATGTAAATTAAGGTACGTTTGCGAGGCGTAACAATATTTACATTTACCGAGAGAGTTGCTCGGTCGGTATAACATGATATTTGAGATTCATAACCGACTATCCCAAGTTAAAATCAAGGATCGGCCAATGTGAGGTTCTGTGGTTTCTTCAGTCGTCTGGTTTCATTTCAATTACCATGAACTTTATCATTTTATAAATTATTAAACTACTACTTCTTCTACGTCATGGAATTAGGGCATAGACCTGTTTCCACTTCAAGAGACCGTACCTCTCCATCTAGTTATGAGGTGTCCAATATTTCTTCCTCCTTTGCGCCGTAGCCGAGTGGTTAAGGCAGGAAGCCTTGGCGCAAAGCTACGGGACTTGCGCTGGTTCGAGTCTCCATGGGGGAAGATATTTTCTAATGGTATTTCGGCCAGTATGGGACCGGTGCACACCCAGCATCGTGAGACATTTGGGTAGCTACAATAAGTAGCGGCTCCAGGTTGAAAAAATCAGCTATAACGGGGGACTCGACATGCTGACCACATGTCACCCATACACTGGCTGGATGATCATCTACATCTGTGATTGCACATGTGGATGTGAGGCCAGCAGCCGGCTGGTAGGCTAAGGGCCTTCTAGGTTTGTCGCCCCAGGAGTTTTTTTTTTGGGAGTTGGTAGTAAAAACAACATTTGTTGTGGGAGTCTGTAGGGTGGCTTCCTTTCTACATATTGAAGCCAATTAGATCTTGTGTTTTGAAATATGCTGCAATTGTTTTCATATTATCGCCTGGTTTCTGATCTAGTATTCAATTCCTACTTATACCAAGCAGATTAAGCAACTATTGAAATAGTTATACTTTAAATGCGGTCTAAAAAGAGAATTTGAATAGAAAACAAGGTCATACGTTTTGTCATCTTGTAGTTCCACACTTTCAACACAGTGAGTTTTAACAAACTCTTGATCAAATCTCACATAATTACATTACATTAGATGACTAATTAACTCACTGGCATTATCGAACCCGAGGGTTCATGATCGTGCGGAAATAAGCTCTCCATACATCCCTATCCTTCCCTCAAATCATGATTAATGTTATTCACCCATATCAATATTGGTCTAACAACTAGACGGTTTTCTTCAGGTTTTCTTACAAGGAGCATCCGTGCCCCTCTTTCATTTCCCATTCGTGCTACATGTCCTGTCCATCGCATTCTACGAGACTTAAGTGTTTTTATTATATCTGGTTTCCTATAAAAATCGTGTAGCTCACTGTTATGTAGTCTTCTCGATTAACTACAAAATAAAATTTCAATCTAGTTCAGGAAATTAAAAACATAAAAGCAAATATTAATACACAGGTATAGGAAATTGAATAAATTTTAATTAAAAACAAACTGATGAAGTAACATTACTGTGCAAACCCGAGTTGTTCAAAAGGAGAGAGAATTTTTTTTATTATATCATTGAATAGACATAAACAAATAATAACCCTATGATAAATAATAAACACATATAAATCGTTATATATTTTTTTGTTCGCTATGCTAATAATGGGTAATTATCATTCTGTTTTCGGGAAATAAGTTGAATTTACCAGAGAGGCCTTGGTATCCATTGACAACGATATGTAATTGCTCAACTTTCTTTCCTAGGGAAAAAATAATTGACTTAAGTAATAACGTACAAATGTTATCTTAATTAATACTTTTAATATATCTTTCCACTTTGCTAGTAATAGAAAATGAACCGCAGCATTCGCCGCTTCCTCTATATCACAATTAATGATATCTGTAATTAATATGCAGTCTGAAACTGTTATTTAAAATCCCTGCCACTAATTCAGACAACAATAAACAATAGCAGGGACTAGCGCTGGTTCGAGTCTCCATAGGACGAAGAGTTTTTCTCATGGAATTTCGGCCAGTATGGGAGCGCTGCCCACCCACCATCGTGAGACATTTAGGTAGCTACAATAAGTAGCGGTTCCAGGTTGAGAAAACCAGCTATAACGGCTGGGGGACTCGACATGCTGACCACATGTCACCCCTACACTGGCTACTTGATCATTTACCTCTGTGATTGACACATGTGGATGTGAGGCCAGCAGCCGGCTGGTAGGCTAAAGGCCTTCTAGGCCTGTCCGCCATGGAAATTAGTTGTTTTATCAACATTCTCTTGCTATCAAACAATTAAACTCTTCAAACCAAGATATAAATTCACACGAAATATAAAAATTAAACATAATTATTAGTATAGGAGTGAACAAAATTATATACGCAATTGGGGAAGTAAGTGCATTACTAGTATAGAACTTATTTGCTAGTCCTCGCTAAACTTCGGGCTCAAACACGTCCTCGACTAGTGATATACTACTTACTTCCCTTGTTGCGTACAATACCACCATAAATCGAAAACGTTACCCACAATAAAGATAAATATACAAATGTTATGGAATAAGAACTCGTGACAGTAACCTTGTAAGCCGGCTAATAATAACTACCATACAAGTATGAATAGATGTTATTAACTTGTATTGCGATGGAGAGAACAAAAAACAGCAGGGGAGACTGGGGCTGGTTGGCAGAGTTTTTAGTATCTGATTCTGGCTAAACTTTACAACCTGTGAGACGACTTTTTTAATTATTTCATAAAATCCTGTCAAATTTTATTCTTAGGGTTTCATTTTTCAAATCATTTCCCACCATTTACAATGATTTTTACATGTTTTCTAACGATTATTTGAATTTTTTTTTCACGATATTGAACTACACGAAGACGTGGCAGCCATATTGATTTTAATGAATATTCTGCGTTCTGCAGCAGGGTTTACTACCCACCCACCCAACTACCCAAAAAACCCTACTCCTCAATTTACTTTATTTTTAACACTGTTTGTAAAACATAATTATTACTCAATATAGTAAAAAGATAAATAAATATTCCACCCAAATAATAAAGATAAATTATTCTTTCAAACAGTAGATTTAATTCGCAATATACAACTGTTATTAAAAGTAGTAACTTACTTACTCACTGGCACTATCGATCCCATAGGTTCATGGCCGCGCGACATAAGCTCTCCATACATCCCTATCCTGAGCTAATGCTTTCCAATCATCCCCCGTATAATCTACTTCCCTCAAATCATAGTTAATGTTATTCTCCCGCCTCATTCTTGGTCTACCAACTGGGCGTTTTCCCTCTGGCTTTCCTACAAGAAGCTTCCATGCAAGTCTTTCATTCCCCATACGTGCAACATGTCCTGCCCATCGCAGTCTACGAGACTTAACTGTTCTTAATATATCTGGCTTCCTATAAAGACCATGTAGTTCATTGTTATGTAGTCTTCTCCATTCACCTATCTTCATCTCTCTTTGGTCCAAAAATGTTCCTAAGTACTTTATTCTCAAATACTTTTAATCTCCTTTCCTCCCTTAAAGTAAGAGTCCATGTTTCGCATCCATATAATATAACTGGTTGAATAATAGTTTTATATATTTTCAGTTTAACGTTTTTTGAAAGGAGTTGGGACATCAAGAGTCTCTGCAATGCATAATAGCATGCATTTCCAGAATTGACCCTATGTTTAATTTCTGTGTGCATCTCATCCCTATTTGTGATTATTGTTGCTAGGTATTTGAATTCAGCCACTTCCTCAAAATTTCCCTCATTTGTCATTAGCTGTCAATTTCCATTATATAATGAATTTCTGTAGTAACAAATACTTAAAATTTCTAAATCAGAATCACACTTTCAACATCATATTCTTTTAATTCATCATTATTAAGATATCTGTGCACTTTTACTATTTTTTTCTTTTTTACTTTTTCACAACTTTTTTACATTTTCGACCATATTAACCCAAAGGTTGAAAACACTGGTTCTATTGATGCTGAATGAGCTGGGCAACTAGTCAGTCCATTCAAAAAGTTACAGAAAACTTTAATGTTCTCGTTTGTAGAACGTTTCTCCAAAAATATTCCACCCCTGGGCAGAACTAAAGCTCTTTATTACATCATCCGCAAACATTGATAGTGGATATATTTGTTTATCTTTCATTTGAAAGGATAAAAATGGTACAAGACAATCAGGGTGTTTGCTTGTCAACCAAGAATCAGCCTGATTTAATTGATCAGAAGATAAGCGTTTTCCTACATATTTAGGATTCATCATATTTGCAAGATAATACATTGGCAAAACAGCTTCACTCATCCTACGTTGAATACTGCCTTTATGCGTTTGAAGATCAGCACATTCTATTAAGTCTAACCAAAGTTCCACAGAATCAGAAATATTAGTTTTTTCAGCTTGCATACGATCAAATATGTTTCCAATAAACCAGTTGTTTCTGCACATGCAAAACATTATTGTAAATAATGTACATTTCCAAAATTCGGGTAATATTTTCTGGAATTTCAGAATGTTTCTCTTGATGTATTTCTACATATTCAGGATCATTTTTAACAAACGTGTTTAAACAGTGAAGCTGGGAATTCTAGCGTGTAGCATTTGGGATCTGTGGCATTACATCCTCTAAAAAAACTTTTTTTTTTGTATTAGGCCTATTAAAAAGAACCCAAAATAACCCATATGGGAAGCTTTTATTTTAAAAAGCCGAGTTTTTTGAAACCTGTTCTGCAGCCAACAAAGAGTTTGCACTAATTAACTTACACTAAATAAAATCAGCATACATTCTTTCACAGATAAGAGTATTTAAATTGCGTTAGGTTAGCTTTTAGGTTGGTTGCCAACGCCAGTTCAAATATCGTGCATATGTTGGTTGCATACCGTGATTCCATTGTGTAAACAGCTTCGCGTTTTTTGGCGCATGCGTTAGGAACTTTGAAACTCATCCTCTTACTCAAAACATGGAGAAATCACACCCGTTTTAAGAAACGACCAGCCCACATTTTTATTTATGATCCTACCAACCGGACATCGTTTTGAAGTCTCCGTGCATTGTTGACCGCGCGGTTACTACTTTCAAAGGCGAGTGTGTGTCAGATATTTATTATCGTTACATTTAGTACATTTCAAGTTAGTTTGCAGTTGTTCGCTCATATTGTAGTGTCAGTGTTAGTGAGAGGTTTGAAGAATATATTTAATTCTATGAGTTTTATAAGTGTTAATTATGGCTTATAAGTGTAACGGCAAGAGAACGTCGTTCTATTTAGATTTTAGAATTAGATTATATATGAAAAAATATATTGAATTTAATTTTAAAAATAATTTAACTAAAAATGAATATTATTTTAATAAAAATAACATCACAATATATTAGCTATTTTATATTTAAATTAACTGGTTTATCTTAGATTCTATTTAATACGGTAAAAAAATCGGATCATGTGGCCCGCAAACCCATTCATCTTAACAACAGTGGCCCCTTTCCAAAAAAAGTTTGGACACGCCTGCCTTATGGTATATTCAAAATTTTCTGGTTAGTCATAGGAACATTAAAGTTAAGGATGCGTGAATGAAATATATTGCTGAGTTGTCGAATATATATTTTATTTTATTACCAATATGGCATAAATAATATATCTATTTTTCCCGGAGATTTGAAGAACTGGAGTAATTTTGTGAGAGTGTTAGACTAAATTCGTAACAAACTTTTTAATCACTCTCTATGTTACACCCAATGAATTTGAAATACCACTTATAAACAATCAATCCTGACACTTTTTATGGAACCACAGATCACATTTTCGACATTGTATCCGTTCACCTTTAGAGTCCAAGAATATCTACTCAAAAACGTTCTTCAAATATAGACAAGTGTTAAATCTAACAACTGCTAACATGAATCAAAACATTTCCTCTTCAAGTTAACTTAAAACACACCCAAGGAACGTTGTTATCAGAAATATGAAAACACAACAAGAAAGTAGACTTTCTGCCATCTACGAGACATAGAAAAATTGTTTTTTCTTGCCAGTACAACTTCGTTACAAACGAAAGAAAAATCTAACGAAATTATCTGTGTCACGAAATTAGCCGAATTTGCCCTGTATGTTCTAGTCGTCCTTAAATAGAGGGATGGAATAAAACCGTCGTCAATGAGGCATGAGTTCTTCATCTTAAATTTCAACAAAATGGAGTTTAAATTTTACTTCTTAAAAAAGTGCGGAAAATGAAATATGAAAATTCCTTACTTGGAGGGGTGGAATTAAAATGTCGCCTGATTTCAACGCACGCCCTACATTTGTCCCCTTTAGACCCAATATAAGAGTATATAAAAAATGTTGCTATAATTCAACGGCGTTATGCATCAACCGGCTATGCACCATTAAGTAAGTTCGAGAAAAATACGTTTAAAGTTTAATTCAATCTTCAGTATTTATTGTAGCGTCAAACTAACAATACTGGATATTGCAAGTTATTTTCCTTGTTTGACAGTTATGTATCAACAATCTAAGAGCGGGAACATTTGGCGCTTAGCTTCATGTGTAAAATTCAGATTAGCATTTATGAAAATATGGTTTCACAGCCATTTGTTGCAAAACGTAGAATCTCTAATAGGACGGATGGCGTTTAAATTTTTCTTTAGTAATAAGGCCATATTTGAAGACTTGGCGCTAAAAGTGTGCTTACACTTACTCCATGAGCCAATGCAATAGATGACATCAAAATATAATTTTTAAAATGGCGCTTAGCTGGTTGGTGCATAACACCGTCCAATTAACATTAACCCGTGCCGCACTGGACCTAAATTTATAAATATTAGAAAACATACGGCAAGAGCATTTTTTAAATTATTTTTCTTTTGTCTTAAAAAAGAGAAATAAAAATATGTTCAAATACAGCTGTTTTAATTAAATTAATTGTCCACATCATAAATAATTATCAATAGATAACATGTCGCGCCTGTTCTAGCTCAATGCGGCACGGTTTCATCTGAAATTTCAACACAATGAACTTTAAATTACTTCTTATAACCAAAGGAGAAAAAAAAAACAGAGGGTGTGCGGAATGAAATACGAAAATAAGAACCACTCTAATATCTTCGGGGTCGGCCACGGTGAACTAGTGGTTATCCTCCTTCCCTCTGGTTCCGAGGGTCGATGGATTCAGGGAGTAAGTACTTCGGGAGGGACTTTAAGCCTTGGGTGCCGAGTCTGAAGATTTTCAGGGTCGTAAAAGATCCTTAAGCCTGAATAAAAAGACCTCTAAGCAAAATTTACCGACCTCAACGTCCTAGTAATACCTTAGTTGGCTGTTAGATGTCTGATTGGGTAGGTGTGTTGATCTCATGACATCTATGAGCAAATAAGGTAACTAAAAATTGACTTTGTCTAGTTTTTTTAAATTTCTTTCTTTGTCGTTTTCTTTTGTTTACACTGTTGTTCCTTTTTGTTTTACCTTTGTTAACCTTTTCATCTTATTCACACATACAAACACAAGACAGGATACACACCCAGACCCAAAGGTGGAGATTTAAAATCCCCTACCCCGCCGGGAATCGAACCCGGGTCGCCGGAGTGGAAGGTAGGGACTCTACCGACTACGCCACGGCGACGGAAATTTATGGTTAGAAGTAAACAAGTTTATAGTATATAAATGCACACCCTTTTTTTTTCTTTCGTTTACACTGTTCTTCCTTTTTGTTTTACCTTTGTTAACCTTTTTATCTTATTCATACATAGGCACACACCCAGAGATTTAAAATCCCCTACCCCACCGGGAATCAAACCCGGGTCGCCAGAGTGGAAGGTAGGGACTCTACCGACTACGCCACGGCGATGTACATCTAGTAACTCCAAACAAAGGAGAGGTTATGGCTCAACAATGGGCTACGCCATTATATATAATATCTTCGGGAATAAAAAAGTGATCCCACAACAGGCCCGGAGGCCCTTGGGATAGTAGGAGGTTAAGGCTCCCACTTTTTCTAGACAATCGGCCTTTATGTCAGCCGGGTTGTCAGCCCTGCGTGACGGCCGCCTTTACCCCCAGAACAAGCGTCTGGTACTCATTTCCGTTAGAGGCTGAGTCGACCCCAGGGTCATGGTTCCGCCTGAGGGTTTGGGTCAGTTTAAAAATCCTGACCCCTTCGGGAATAAAAAAAATGAAGGGAAATTCTTGGTTTTTGGAGGAGGTTTTATAGCTACATGAAGTCCATTAAGGTGAAATATTCTGGGAACTTGAAAACGGCACCTACCCGCTTCTAAGTTTCAGTCAAATCGGTTATACCCGACTCGGACCATTCCCTTGTTAGTATGCTATCGATACACATACACAAATTGCAAGCTCTTTCATGAATGTCTTCGTTACGACCTCAGATACGAGAGTAGGTGTGCATCACTTCATTAGTGAAGCATTGTGCAAGTGTGAAGTGCTTTTCATAAGCTCTTTTTTCTCTGGGACAAAATTAATAAGGGTCGGATACTTTCACAAGAAATTAACAAGTCATAAATTTGATTCGGCTAAACTTTACAACCTGTGACGCGACTTTTTTAAGTCCTTCATAAACTCCTGTCAAATTTTATTCTCAGGAATTCATTTTTCAAATTATTTCCCACCATTTACAAATGATTTTTACATTTTTTCTAACGATTATTTCAATGTATTTTTCTCATTATCATCATCATCATGGTACATTCACGAATTTAGGCCATTTGTTGACTTGTTTCGGCCTCAAGAGAAACACCATCCAGAAGTATTTTGAGTGGACGTCCCTGGTCTTCTTCTTCCTGCAGGTTGATATCTTAAAATTTGTTTGGGTATCCTGTGATCTTCCATTCGATGAACATGTTGCATCCATCTTGACTTATAATCAGAAATTTTGTTTTCTAAAGGTTCCGTGTGTAATTCTTCTAAGATGTCTTCATTTTTTTGTGATCTAGTAGTGTGTATCCTGCAGTCCTCCGAAGGTATCTCATTTCAGCAAATCCAAGTCTTTGTAGCCTATATCCTTCTGATTCAACGTCCATACTTCGCTACCATACAAAAGAGTTGGAAGAGCCAGTGTTTTTATACACTTTTAGTCTTGAATGTTTTTGGACTAACTGTGGCTTGAAGAGAATTTATTAACCCTAAAATTCTTTAAAAATTTGATATTTTTGCATTTAGGCCTATATCCTTTTTTTTTTCCTTCATATGAGATATTGCATCCTAGGCATGTAAAATTATTCACCTGCTCCAAAATTTTATTGTCAAGTACATGATATTTAACTATATATATAGCATGAAGACGTGGCAGCCTTACTCATTTTAATGAATACTGTATGCAACAACAATGACGTGTTCCAATGCAGCCAACGTAGAGTATGTACTAATTAACTGCACACATATAGGCTACTTCAGAATATCAGAATTCACTATTTATTTTTGGGCGTTGCATTCTTTCACAGGTTAAAGTGCTAAAATTGCGTTAGGTTAGCTATTAGGTTTGTCTTTCACAAATTAAAGTACTTAAATTGTCTTAGGTTAGCTTTCAGGTTCGTTAAATATTATGTACATGTTGGCTCATCCCGTGATTCCATAGTGTAAACCTCTTCGCGTTTGTTGGCGCATGCGCACGGCGAAAGATTAGAATTTGAAATAATTTTTCGCGTCACATGTTGAAAATATAATAAATAATATAATAATTATATGGCGCGAGAGGCCTAGAAGGCCCTTAGCCTACCAGCCGGCTGCTGGCCTCTATTTTCAAATCCCATAAAACAATAATGTACCTCGATTAACTGCAAATAAAAAAAAGTACCATACCTCGGTAATGAGGCTGGTTTAGCTTAGGTCGACATCTCTTAACACTCGTATAAAACAATAGTTCTCATTCAGGACGGAAGGAGGCAGCACTTGCGCAGTATAATCGATAATTCACATCCAGAAAGAGAACGTTTGCTCAATTGAAGTGTAACACAGGCCAAATTATCTTTACTTTGTCGTCCCGATATCGTTATTAGCTTAGATCAACTGAATATTTCGGGTAAATAAAATTGGAGTCGCAACTCTCTTCGCAGATGAAATTTATAGCTTTCGGTTTCGTGTCAAAGACTGGCATTACATTAATGATAGTGGAGATAAAGTTTACGCCTTCTAGAAACTTATCAATTGATATTGATACTATGTTGTTGCACGCTTCTATTATGTTCTCTCCTATATGTGACATGTTAAATCTCTCTCTCTCTCTCTCTCTCTCTCTCTCTCTCTCTCTCTATATATATATATATATATATATATATATATATATATATATTATATATATATAATTATATATAAAGGGCATAACAGGACCTCACCGAAAAAATGATAGGGATGATAGGCCATGCAGAGAGGATCATTTTTTGTGAAGGAACATATAGTCCCAAACACGTCATTTATGAGTTATGCGCAGATGGTGTTCATCCGGATCGGAATTGAATACAAACAATTGTACACATATAATGTAATTGAAAAAGGCATGTTTTTTATAATAAGTGTACAAACTGTCGACCCTGTGCCTCATTGCATGTTTGATATCGTCGCAGCAACGATTACCCAGTACGGCCGAGCATGGTAGGATTCTTTTTTGACGTCGTCAAATGCAGCATTTAGTCTGTCAATCAGTTTAGCTCTAGTGGCAACTGGAGTTACGTAGACCTTACTCTTGACATGCCCCCTAAGAAAAAATCAAGGGGCGTTAAATCAGGCGAACGCGCTGCCACGCAACATGTCTTCCTCGTCCAATCCACTGGTCCCCATAATCGACGGTCAATTGTGCTCGTGCGTTGACACTGAAGTGTGCTGGGGCCCCATCATGCTGGAACCAGAGATTACGGCGCACAGCAAGCGGTACACAGTCTAGCAGGTTAGGAAGGGTGGTCTGCAGGAACTGCAGATAACAGCCCCAGTTACCTTGCTGGAAGAATTGCAGGTCCCAGCAGATGAGTACCAACAATTCCAGCCCAAATGTTTGACGGTAAACCACTGCTGGTGATTGCGAACAGCAATTGCATGTGGGTTAGTGTAATTCCAGATGTGACTATTCCTACTAGTGTAGTATCCATCACGCATTAAATAGGCCTCTCATCTGAGAATAACACCTGTGTAGGAAAGGTAGCATTGATGAACAGACTGATGTAGAAACCACTGTACAAAGTTCATACTAGGTACAAAATTTGTGGTCAAATTGCCTGCACCTTCTGAAGGTGGTAGGTGTGTAGGTTGTACACTCTCGATACCTTTCGAATGGACTGGTGACTTACGTTCATAACACGAGGCAAAGCACGCGTACAGGTTTAATGTAAGACAGTAACTCGCTCGACCATAGTGTCTTCAAAATCTGGTGTCTTCATATCACGCCACCAACGGCCCGAAGACGAAGATTTCCCGTTTGACCAAGGCGTCAATGAATTGCAGCAAATGTAGTATGGTGTGGATGTCTCCTGTTGGATACCGCTACTCGTACATGCGACGGGCCTCTCCCCGCCTCACCGTAACACATAATCAGTCTCTGAGTTCAGACAACTCGCACTGCATGTTGATTAAATTCTCAAAACTACGACAGAGTGAGGGATGACGGCACAGATAAACAACGAAGGAGTTGGTTCCACCTTGATGCATGCGCATAACTCATAAACGACATGTTTGGGATTATACGTTCCTTCAAAAAAATGATCCTATCTGCATGGCCTATCATCCCTATCATTTTGTCAGTAAGGTCCTGTTACACCCTGATTAAGAAAGTTTTCTTGGGTTTTCCGCGTTATGGATTCAATGTCGGCTTCTGGCCAATGATTCCGACGTTTCGGCAAGATCCCACATTCCATTATTAATTCATTCCTTAATAATGACATGTAGGACCATGCCGAAACGTCGGAATCAGTGGCCAG
Source organism: Diploptera punctata (assembly GCA_030220185.1). Taxonomy (NCBI): domain Eukaryota; kingdom Metazoa; phylum Arthropoda; class Insecta; order Blattodea; family Blaberidae; genus Diploptera; species Diploptera punctata. The sequence continues at coordinate 791,580 of JASPKZ010010265.1, read as the reverse complement.
AGGCCAATCTTGAATCCATGACGCGGAAAATTTCTTAATCATACTTATATCCGCGAAAATCTACAGTATAAGATATAGGTATAGCCTATATATATATATATATATATATATATATATATATATATATATATATACACACACACATACATATAATTCAGCCTGCGTATGTTTGTAATTGATAGACTTCTAAATGCCTCAACCGATCTTCATGAAAATTGGCACATAGCCTACATGTTTTCAAGTATTACGAGTGTTAAGCCTGTATCTTTTACCTCTAAAACCTTTAGGTGTAGGTGTTCACCTGAAACAAAAACTTAAAAAACCGATCTGGCGAACGAAATTTCGATGTTTCGCAACAAAACTCAGTATATTTTATTAAAATAAACCGAGGTAGGTGTTTTCCAAAACTCTATGAAATCCGATCATTAGAAGTTGGGGTTTACCTGAAATCCGAAAATAATTGACTAGCAAACCGCCGTATTTGTTTCGTCGCAGTGTATAACTGTGTATATACACATTTTCAGATACAGCGAGTGTTTAGGTGTAGGAGTTTACCTGAAACGAAAATTAATAGATCATATTTCTAATATGCTAATTGCAAAGACAAAGGTCCGACGAAAGTGAAAGACAAGAGTCCGCAAAGGCGTGTTTTCGTAGAGCGTATGATAATAGCTTATATTCTATCAAACTCTACTCTGTCCTAGGGTAACACTGATCATGCTGTCAGTCGCAAACTACCTATCTGAAGAGGCGAATTGAAGCCGAAACAGAGATTGAACAACAAAGAATAGAAGACAAATTAATTTATTCTTACAAGTTTGTGCAATCTTTCCGAGTTCGAAGGAAAAAAACCTTTGTCGAACAACAAACCCGCGCAAAGCTCTAGGTTTAGCAAATTCTGCGTTTGGGCGGTGACCGACTGGTCTCCAATGATAATCAGTTTGATGCACAAAATGGGCATTGATAATATAGGTATAATATAATTGGGAGAATTACAGTTTTATAGGCCTATATTTTCAGTTTAACTTTTTTTTGAGAGAAGTTGCAACGACAAGAGTCTAGCAGAAACCCTTAAAACTTTGTAGTTCAAGAGTGCGTTAGCCTGTCTCTGCATCTCGACACCAAGAATGAATGGAATCCGCCATGTTTATACAAGACTGGGTTATGTGGGATGCACGGTATTTACAGCAAGTCTTCTTAATACTGTATCCAGGAAATGTCCAGATTTCTTCGCTCTTCCAATTTTGTTTATTTATTCAATTCTATACGAATTTATTTCAATACCAGCAATTCGCGTTATTAATACATTCCATCAATTCGACGGCGCTATGCATCAACTGGCTATGCGCCGGGTGCAAAAAGAAATTAAACAAGGTTCAATTTTGGAAATGCATGCTATTAAGTATTACAGGGACTCCTGTCGCCTCAAGTCCTTTCAAAAAACATTTAACTGAAAATAGGCTACATAAAACTGTTATTCTCCCACGTATATGGACGTGAAACATGGACTCTTACTTTAAAGGAGGAGAAAAGATTACGAGTATTTGAGAATAAAGTTCTTAGGAACATTTTTGGACCAAAGAGATATGAACAGACAGGTGAATGGAGAAGACTTCATAACAGTCAGCTACAAGACGTTTATGGGAAACCAGATATAATAAGAACAGTTAAGTCTCGTTGTCTGCGATGGGTAGAACATGTACCACGAATGGGGACTGAAAGAGGGGCATGGAATATTCTTGTTTCAAAACCAGAAGGTAAACGCCCAGTTGGTAGTCCAAGAAAGAGGTCAGAGAATAACATTAACTACCATTTAAGGGAAGCAGATTTTACAAGGGATGATGGGAAAACAGTTGATAGGGATGTATGGAGAGTTTATGTACGCGCGGCCATGGACCAACGGTTCGATAATGCTAGTTGTTAGTTAATATCAGCCAGTTTAAAACCAGTACCCATGCAGCATTATGAGAAATTTGGGTAGCTACGATTAGTACCGGCTGCAGATTGATAAAATCAGCTATAACGCCTGGATGACCCGATAGGCTGACCACATGTTACCCCTATATTGACTAAATGATAGTCCACCTCTATGATTAGCACATATGGATGTGAGTCCAGCAGATGGCTGGTAGGCTAAGGGCCTTCTAGGCCTGTCGTGCCGTGGAGATATGATACTTTAAAGATCATCGTCATCAGTCACGAATTAGGCTTTTTTAGACCAGTTTCGGCCCCATCTAGCATGCTTTTATGAGGTCTTCCTGGTCGACGATGTCCTTTGGACTTATATTGCATCATCATTTTTTGGGATTCTTGAATTATCCATTCTTTTTACATGGTCTAGCCAGTTTAATTTATATCTGTTGAGTTTGTCTATTACTGATTCTACTTCTAATGGTTCTTAATTTTTTTGAACAATTAGAAGTAGAATCAGTACTTCTAACTGTTCTAAAAAAATAAATGTTAGAACAATCAGAAGTAGAATCAGTACTTCTAACTGCTCTAACAAAGGACTATTAGAACAATTATAAGTAGAATCATTACTTGCTCTAAAAAAGAAATGTTAGAACAATTAAAAGTAGAAGTAGAATCAGTACTTCTAACTGCTCTAAAAAAGAAATATTAGAACAATTAGAAGTAGAATCAGTATTTCTAACTGCTCTAAAAAAAGAATTGTTAGAACAATTAGAAGTAGAATAGATACTTCTAATTATTCTAAAAAATAAATTTTAGAACAATTAGAAATAGAATCAGTAGAAGAAAACTCAACAGATATAAAAGTTTAAAAAATACTAGAACAATTTAAAGATGCATTTCTAAAAAGATACGTACTAGTCTCATATGTCATTCTTCTGAAAACCAGCACAATTGTGACCTATTAACGCCTATTATAGGAAGTTCAATGTCAGAACCCCTCGCTATTTGTACGTGGGCCGAGAAATCTTGGGAGAGTGCCGCCGGAATATACATAAAAAAGCTAACTTCTATCTTTAACCAGCTTCATTTAAATATGCTGTAAAACTCAGGTACATCTGGAAACTCGGCAAGTACTGACAATGTGTATTCTTCAAAACTATGAGTTAATTATTCAGCGTTCTTTACTTGGTATATTTATTTAAACGCAGAGAAATGAAAGAATAAGATGAAAACTTTAAAAGAATTTGCGGCTATTCTATGTAGGGTATCACCTGTGAATATTCAATTGGAGAACAAGTGACTGCTGGTGTCCAACGTGATAACACACGTTCCCACTAGAGCAAATTGTCAACATCTTTACCCGCATATAAGGGATTCTATCCCAGGAATCCACCTACATTAGTGGGCAAGATAGGATGAGAAATGGGCAGTTAGTATAAGTTTGGTAAAGTTACGGTGATAACATGGGCAAGTTAGTGTTAGTTTGGGCAAGTTAGGGTGAGAAAATGGGCAAGTTAGTATTAGTTTGGGCAAGTTAGGGTTACTATTTACCTCATAGAACGATAACTTTGTCTCTTCCTGTTGATAAAATTGCCTCTTCCTGTTCGTAATGAGAGATATCTTCGCAAATTAACTTATTTGACAACGATACCGATTCAACAATGTACGATCGATATGGTACAGCAAGAAATGCCAAAAGAAAATAACTTAAAAATTACAAGAAAAAAGTTAGTTTTTTTGCTCTAAAATGTTAAAAGGTGTACAATGAATCTGCATTATTGTTAATAGTTATTTCTCAAACAATCATCTCTTATTAATTTTCCCCAAGCCCATAGAGATTTAACAGTAAAGATACGCTATTTATAACTATACAACCGGCTTAGAAATCGCCCGGAAGTCATATCGGACTATGTAACCTCTAAGTCTAAGTGATCCCACTACAGGCCTCAGGAGGCCCTTGGGGTAGTAGGAGGTTAAGGCTCCCACTTTTTCTAGACAATCGGCACTTTATGTCAGCCGGGTTGTCAGCCCTGCGTGACGGCCGCCTTTACCCCAGAACAAGCGTCTAGTACTCATTTCCGTTAGAGGCTGAGTCGACCCCAGGGCCATAGTGCCGCCAGAGGGTTTGGGCCAGTTTAAAAATCCTGACCCCAACGGGACTTGAACCCTCGACCCTCCGGCTTGTAGCTCAGTGCCTTAACCACTACGCTACGGCGTGCCCCCCTATGTAACCTCAGATTTGGTAAATATTAAACATACTTTTTTTAGCTTCAGATGTATTATTCGCTAAATAGTCACTTCAAATCCAAAGCGAGGTTGAGTTTTTCATTAGACAAAATCACTCGTGACTATATCGCTCGTATTTTTTTTTTCCAGAAAAACACAACCTCGTGTTTTGATTACCGTTGATAAAATGAGCAATTTCGTGTTAGTTTGGGCAAGTTAGGATTATAAAATGGTAAGTTAGCGTTAGTTTCTGAAAGATTTTTGTTAGTGGGTTTTTGTGTCAAGTTAGCTACCTGTCTGAGCAATGTCTAATACATATTTTACATTGCAAATAAGCTGATTTAAGGTTACTTTTAGCTCAAACTCTCTCTTTATTTTATTACTATTATTACAACAATTAATTGTTATCTCACACATGGAGATTGAAACGTCGACTTAATAAATTAATTTTTTTACTGGGACATCTATTAATACTTGTTGTAATTATTATAATTGCAAAAATACTGCAACAATATTTACTTTTACTTTTATTTGTGTAGGTGGCACGGTGGCATAGAATCCTAGTTCGTGCACTACGACCTACATTATCCAGGCATCCTAGCACATACATTTATTTTTCCTTTATTTATGTATATATATATATATGTTTGTTTGTTCGTACTTTATGCGCGACCGTATGGTATCAACGGTATCGTAGATTCGATTGTGATGGGACTTTTTGCAAAATGTTCAGGGATGAACATAGGCTATAAGAGAGTTGTGATACTCAACTCCTATACCCTTAAAAATCGCCCTTTGTAGTGGAAAACGTGAAAAAAAATAGCTCTTTGGACGCTTAAATTGCTTACTCTGCCTAAACCGTAACAAATACACAACATTAATGTACACAGAATTGAATATCCCAAAACGCTCTACAAAAAAGTCCGCGACAGCATATGTTTATCTCTTACGGATAACTCACAATAACAATTTTTGTCTTCCATTGATGCCAAGAAGATCGAGACAAGTACACAGATTCCTGTGAAAGAATAGCAGCACATGGCGGGTATTCTATTACGGATAACTCACAAAAACGAATTTTGTCTTTTAGCTCATTTATGCCAAGAAGATCGAGATAAGTGGATTCCCGGCCAACACCGGGTAAACAGCACGGAGAATTTTAAAATAATTACGATATACATTTATAATTATTTTTAATTTTACTTATTCAACTAATTATAAGAAGTACATTAATTTTTGTCTTTCAGCTCATTTGTGCCAAGAAGATTGGGATGAGTAGATTCCCGGACAACGCTGGGTAAACAGCACGGGGTATCTAAAAATAATTATAATATATATTTTTTTCAATTATTTATTCAACTAAACATAAAAGCACATTAATTTTCATCTATTTAGGCGTAGCACCGTACGCCGGGTATTAGCTAGTACAGTGAAATCTGTCTTAGCCGGAACCTTTATAAGAAGGGAAGCTGTAGAGACGGAAAAAAAAATCTCCGAACGGTACAATTTTATATGTAAAATCATCCTGTATAAGCCAGAAACTTTCATAACGCGGAAACGGAATAGTTTTTAAAGTACCAATAGTTAATTTTTACCTCAGTAAGACGGAAAATTATTCTTAAGCACGTTCTAATTACAGTATTAATAATCACACGTGAAAATTCTGCATATGACGCTACAGCATTATATCCTTTTACTTTCTCGTGTTGCCATTGCATTGCGGGGATACCCTCGCTTTTCCTTGCCTGCTTACGTAACCTGCGAGGGAGTTGGGAAACTCTTCAGTCCTCCTGTAGTTGAGTTCCTTCGTTTTTGTGTAATAAAGTTTTGTGCAAACTGTGCTGTGTTACATACACTATTTTGTCTGTATTTCAGTTCAGTACGTTATGTCTTTAAAAATGTGTATGTAAAACCCTTACACTGCGTGAGAAAATTCAAGCATGTAATTTGGGAATCCTTTTTAAGAAGGAAAACTGCCAAGACGGAAATATATTTAAGGAACCGTCATGTTCCTTCATAGACAGGTTTTACTGTGTATGTGTGTGTATATATATATTTTTTTCTCTATCATGAGAGGTAGCGGGAACTCGGACTCGCTGCTCTCTGGTGGCTTCTATAACAAGTAAGCTTTTTAAAGAGAGGTTTTACTTTATAGCAGTGACGTTTCTTTATTTTGACGTTATAATTAAATTTTAACATTTAGCAATGAAGGTCAAATATATATATTACCTCATACCTGGCGTTCGTTGATATGCCTAAATGAATGAAATATTAAAGGTTAATTAAATTATATGGTATACGCTGAGACGAACCAAACATGGCAGTTGCTGGTCAGTTTTTAATTTAGGATTTCAGGTAAACGTCCACTTCTAATTGTAGGATTTCGCTCATTTTTGGAAAATACTTTCCTCGGTTTATTTATATTAGAATATACTGAATTTCGACGTGAAACTTAAAAAACTGTGACCGCTCGAGCGATTTTTAAATTTTCACTTCGGATGAACTCCTACACCTAATGGTGTGGGTCTAAACCATCCAGCTACCCATTCAAACGCACACAAAAAAATCATTAAAATTGGCCCAGTCATTTAGGCAGTTTTTAATTTTGGGTTTCAAGTAAACATCCACTTATAATTGTCGGATTTCGCTCATTTTCGGTTAATACCTACCTTGGTTTATTTTAATAGAATATACAGAGTTTCGATGTGAAACATCGAAAAATGTGACAGCTAGAGCGATTTTTAAATTTTCACCTCAGGTGAACTCCTACGCCTCATGGTTTTAGACGGTCCAATTGTGAATATAAATCATAGAGGGACCCAATCAGACACACACAAAAAAAATCATGAAATTCGATCGAGTCGTTTAGGAGGAGCAGAGTGACAAACACACGTACAGAAGAATTATACAGGGTGTAACAGGACCTCACCGACAAAATGATAGGGATGATAAGCCATGCAGAGAGGAACATTTTTTGTGAAGGATCATACAGTCCAAAATATGTCGTTCATGAGTTATGCGCAGATGAAGGTTTTCATCGTAAGGGTCGGAATTGAATACAAACAATTGTACACGTACGATTTTATTGAAAAAGGCATGTTTTACAATAAGTGTTCGAACAGACGACCCTGTGACTCATTGCATGTTTGATATCGTCGCAGCAACGATCGGCCAGCAGGATTCTTTTTGACGTCGTCAAAACACTTATTGTTTGAACACTTATAAAAACATGTCATTTTTCATAAGTAATGCCACGAGTGATTTCCAAATTATCGATAAATTCACGACTCACGAAGTGAGGAGTGAATTTATCTAGAGAATTTGGAAATCAAGAGTGGCATTTGTTAGGACTATTTAACGAATAAAATTAAACTGTTTACTCACAAATCATTATTTAACTGTAGTTATTTTATAATATTTATATACTTAATGTAAACGGCGATGTTTGAAAACAAATGAGAAACGATTGGCACGCTTCATTTGCTTCTTTTATTCATCACTGCAACCAGATCATATTATTTATTGCCAAAGAATCGCAATATTATAAGAATGCACCCTAGTGGAGAAATGTATAACCAACATTATAGGTATTAATTAATTTCTGATGTCCTGCACTGAGCTACAAGCCAGGGAGTCGAGGGTTCAAGTCCCGTTGGGGTCAGGATTTTTAAACTGACCCAAACCCTCTGGCGGCACTATGGCCCTGGGGTCGACTCAGCCTCTAACGGAAATGAGTACCAGACGCTTGTTCTGGGGGTAAAGGCGGCCGTCACGCAGGGCTGACAACCCGGCTGACATAAAGTGCCGATTGTCTAGAAAAAGTGGGAGCCTTAACCTCCTACTACCCCAAGGGCCTCCGGGCCTGTTGTGGGATCACTTTACTTTACCTTTTTTTATGATGTAAATATGCCAATTATATTTATCTATAACGTCATTTCCTGGAAAATAATTCATTTAAGAAAGTGCAAACAAATGTTTTATATTATCTCCCGCATGCGCTATCTGCTAACATTCATGGACTATATATACAATCTAGTAGCCACATTTCTTAGAGGGTCAGCCACTGCAAAATAATGCTATGACCTATTCAGAATGTTAAAAAGGAGGAGCTTTCTTTAATATGATAAACTTTTTTTGATAAATTCGAGGTGAAACACGACTGTGATTGGTTGTAATTAAAAAAAAACATTGAAATGTGATTGGTCATTGAATCCAATTTGGGGCATGAGTTAAATAGTCAATAAAATGATACGTGTACAATTGTTTGTATTCAATTCAGATCCTTACGGGTGAACACCTTCATCTGAACATAACTCATAAACGACGTGTTTGCGACTATATCTTCCTTCACAAAAAATGATCCTCTCTGCATGGTCTATCATCCCTATAATTTTGCCGGTGAGGTCTTGTTACACCCTGTATATATATATATATATAATTGATATAGGTTCTCAGATTCTAGTATACTAAGAAGCCAGAATTAATCTACTTTCTTTCCTGCACTGAATCCATTGTCTCAATTCAAGGAAGTTATGTTCTAGGAATTTAAAAGTATATAACCTCGTCATTGCTTAAATACCTTCACCTCAGTGACCCGGATTCGATTCCAAGTGTCTCGTGGGTTGCCTGAATCGTTTTAAAAAGAGTACCCCATTAAATATAAGGTGACCTTCGATGTTTCGAAGAGAAGATGATGATGCCCATGAACGTAAAAGTGTTTCCCTCGTTGTGAAACAATATTTTAACCAAACGTACGACTCCTGTGCTTTTTCTCACATCCATATTTACAGCCTAAAATGCACAGTGAGGGGTAAAATACAATTTTAGGCGTTAGAAATATAAATAAATGACTCCACTGATACAATTTAAAAAATACTTGTAACGGTAAAATAAAAACTCAAGAAAATCAAGAAACGCCTCAACAGTTATGTACGCAACAAGAGAAGTAAGAAGTACACATGGCAACAAAAAGAATGGGCCGACTGTTGATCTCGAATATTTTAAGTTCTAACGCGCGATTCACACCAGTATACTAATTGCAAAGTAGAGCTACAATACGTTTTCTTCATTTGAAGGGCATCCTTCTTCTTCTTCTTCTTTCTTTCTTTCATGTGATAGACCTAGTGGTCTGTTACGGTCTCAATCCAACGTTTGAAGGGTCTGCCCAAATATCTCTTGCCTGATGGCTGGTAATTTAAGATTTGACGTGGTATTCTTGTTCTGCTCATTCTTCTTACGTGAGATTTCCAGTTATTTCTGTATTATTTTTCATATTCCATTCTTTCAAGCACAATTAGTCAGCGAGCGCTTAGCTAGGTGCTTAATGGATTTATTCGTATGCAAGAGGTCACAGGTTCGAATCCCGATGAGCTTATTTTTTTAATTGTTAAAATGCTTTCAATTTTATTCTGTCTGTCCATTCTTAAAGAAATAACGTACTAACCATTCTGGAAGTAGTCTATTATTATTATTATTATTATTATTATTATTATTAGTATTATTTATAAATAGGTTTACAATGTAATAAAAACATTTCCCTGTGCCCAAAGCTTTTTAAATTTTTATCTTCTTTCTTCATTCTTCTCTATCTTCACATTCCAATTCTTCCAGACCTAAATCCCTCATACCTCTTCTTATATCATCCATCAATTTAAATCTAGGTCGACCTCTATTTCCTTTCCCAGGTAGAATCCATTCCAAAACTTTTATGGATAATCTTTTCTCAGGCATCCTACGTATATGACCATACCATTCTAGTTGTCTGTATCTCACAAAATCTAATATTGAATTTTGGACATTCATTTGTTGTCTGATGATTGTATTTCTGCTTTTTTTTTTTAATTTACAGTGTCTAGTTGAGTGCGTAAAACAATCAATTTCAGTAGACATAAGCTTTAAACTCAAATTTGTATTGAACTGCCAAGTTTCTGCACCGTATGTTAGCTTGCTTCGAATTATGGATTTATAAATTTGTAATTTGGTATCTATTCTTGTGTTTTTATCCCACAAAAACTCCGTATAACATTGTTATTGCCGATCTGTCTTTTTGAATTCTTTATTTTATGTCATTTTCTTGGGTACATTTTGAGTTAATTTGATCCCCAGGTAATTACATTCCTCACATCCTTTGATACATCAAATTATTATTATTATTATTGTCCATAATAATGGTGATAATCAGAGACCGGAACTCTGGCAGAATGCATTTTTAAATGTGTTAAATCCATCTTCAATTTGAAAGTGAATCTGTATGAATTATACACAGGAATGCCACAGTTTTATGTTGCCTTTTTCTGCCTTTTTAAATATAAATGCCTAATTTACGAAACAAATGCTTTTTGTTGCCTTTATTTGATTATTTATCTATTGTTTATTAATTTACTATCAAAAATTGCCTACAAGTATTTTAATTTATTTCAATTAAAGTGACTTCACCGAATGTATATTATTGTCTTTAAGTCAGTTCATAATTATTCTCTTCGCAACAATGAGTGCTGCCGTGCAAAAAAATATATAAATAGCAAAAAGCATTTTAATTACTGCATGTGAAATGGCAACAATGAGTGCGGGTCTAACTTAATTTTTCTTTCAGTTTTCATTATTGACATTATTGTAGCTATCAGCAAGATGTCGAAATTCAGTGTTCCTTTACGCAGTAAAATGCAAAGTTACGTTAGTACTTTTGGATCCGACGTATTTTGTACTGACGGTAAAGTGCTCACATGCAAAATATGCTAGCAGTTAGTGAACTACGAAAAAAAAATTATATCGTAACATATCAGTACAATCAAACACAAAAATGCACTTTACAAGGCTACTGGGAAGAAGATTTATTTGCTTCCAACAGCCTAATTGCAACATCGAGTCGAAAATCTCAATTTGTTTTTCTAATTGCCTTTTATTGCCTATCTTGGCTATTTATAATGCCTTTTTATCCTGCCTATTTTAGCTATATATAATGTATTTTTTATAATGCCTAAACTTCCGGTCTCTAATAATAATAATAATAATAATAATAATAATAATAATAATAATAATAATGTTTTATATTTTGAAAAAGTGTCTTTTGTTAAAACTAAAATCTGAATAATTTAAAACCTATTGATGCTACTGAAATGAAACTTACACATTTCATTATTTATATCAATATTGATATACGTATAAAAAATGAAGTTTCTTTCTATAATATTGTGAAAAATAGGAATTCCACCCGTTGTCTCCTATTAATTTAAAAAACGGAAACTTTAATCAAAACTTCTATTCAAACTATTACGTCTAGAAATACGCATCCTTGTATTTTCGTCACGCGAAAAGTCCATGGTTCTTGGTAGGATTTTGAAGGTTCACAGCAAAAATGGACCAAGTCCAAAAATTGAAAATCCTATTTATCTGTGAATTTGGGTTCAAAATATAAACAATTCTTCAGAGCAAATTGTTGATAAATACTTCCTTTTTATGGAGTCAAATACTAATTGACTAGGGCACACGTTATTCAACACAAACATTGGACAATTAAAAAAAATCGATAACTCACAGAATTTAAACTTCAGGTAATGTAATTCAAATAATTTTCCCGGTAACACACGAAAACTGAGTAATATTAACGCGTAACAAACTGTGTTTCCAGCACATACCGTTTATGATGCTTCACTTCCCACTTCAAATGTTTAAACATTTTCTCACAAATATTATACAACTATTGTTACAAAAAAATAAGCGTTTAAATTGCGAGGACCGCCAATGTTTATTTCTGTCAAACTGGCAACAGTTCAATTGTCCTTTATTTCCAACAAGAGTGAACCAAGTACAGCAGTGTGTTTCACGGTCATTATTTGCATAGAGAAACATTCCCGCGGGAACAAACTCGCGCGACAAATAATTTCAGTTGCTTTCCTAGTCACAATTTATTTACTGAATTCGTTTTCGCCAAATAATATCTCACACTCCGATATTTCCAATAAGTAGACACTGATTTTTAGCTTCTAAAAATCTTATTCTATGCGCCTAAAATAAGTTCTGATTACAGCAAAAAAGGTACTAAAATAAGGTGACCATAATATTTTCAATGTAAAAGGGGACATGTACAAAAATTTAAAGGAAAAACCTGGGACATTAAAAAAAAAAAGGTGGGACATTAACAAAATATAAAAAAATAGCTATTTTCTTTTTATCGCGATACTGTTGCTAATACAAATTTATAAGAATCGACCATACACAATTAAAAAAAATACTAAAGTCATTGTTTATTACGTTTAAAAATATTTATTTATCGCTGCAAGGGGCATAAAATCCACAACTAAATCTCTTTCATCTAAGTTAAGAAATGTATTTGTCAACCGCCAAAGTGCCAGAATCAGCAGGAAATCTCCGACATTGGCCGCACAGATCATGGATTGACAATTTGAAAAATGTACCAGTTAGCAACATATGAGAGTAAAAAAACAAATTTTTAGACCAAACAGTGCATCGTGGTCATACAACTGGCGTTTTCTAACTTCATATTTATAATTACATAATAAAGAACAAAACGCAAGTCATCATCATCATGAACAAATTCGTTTTAGGCCATGTGGCCTGTACGGTAAACCTAGCGAAGGTGGTCTTGATCTTTCCACCGATGTTTTGGTCTTCCTTGGTCCCTATGTCCAGTTGGGGTATATTGGAATGCCAATTTTTGGAAGTCTATTTCTTGCCATTCTTCTCAGATGATTTTTCCATTCTTGTTGGTATCTTTGTATATCTGCATTTAAACTTGTTACTCCAAGTTTTCCTCTGATAATAGTGTTCCTTTGGTGATCCAGTCTATTAACTCCTAACAATGATCGTAAGAAGCGCATTTGGCTTACTTGAAGTTTATGAGAGTTTTTTTTTTTATTTAAAATCCAAATTTCACTTCCATATTTTAGAGCAGCTTTTGATGTGATGTTATGTAATCTTAGTTTTGTCTCTGTCCTCATCTGTTTACCAAAATGTCTTCGTATTACCCCATTCATTTTATTATATTTTTGTAATTTTGAATCACAAAATGGAAGTCGCCATTCATAAATACATTGACGAAGCCAGGGATTATTACATTTTATTATATTCCTTCAATCTATGGACAAAGCACCATGCCAAAGGCGGGACATTTGAACGCCTCCAAGAAAACTTTCGGGACTGAGGGACATTTTCCAAAAAAACATGACTGTGCCGGGAAAAACGGGACGAATGGATACCGTATATTAAAAAAAATGTTTTAAGCAAATTCAGGTTTACTAATTTTAGTATGAATTTGTCATAAGTAATGTCACCAGTGATTTCCAAATAATTGATAAATTCACGAGTTATGAAGTGACGAGGATTTGGAAATCAAGAGTGTCATTTCTTAGGACTATTTAACGAATAAAGTTAAGTTGTTTACTCAAAAATCATTATTTATTATTATTTTTTTTTGCAAATGCCCCAGGTTGTCTTTCGACATTCCTGATGTTCTCTCCTGGCATGGCGTACTTGTAACCCACTTCTGAGGTTGGGGCGCCTGGAAGGCGGGGTTACGTTGCCCCGATGATATGATGGGTGATGATGATGATGATAGTGGTGCGCCAGGAGAGTCCCTAATCCTAAGCTTAATCTAAGATGAATATGAATGATGATGATTGCGATGGCCATATGATTTCGGGGATCGTTTGGGCCTTAAAGTTTTCCTGACATTTGTCTTACAGGTGAGGTAAAACCCCGATAAAACCTCACCCAGAAAAACTGTCCCGAACGGGGATCGAACCCGGGCCCGCTGCGTAACAAGGCAGCACGCTACCTCGAGACCACAGCGGTGGAATAATAATTACCGGTATTTTAAAATATTTATATATTTAATGTAAACAGCGATGTTTTAAAACAAATCAGAAATGTATAGTTATGTTTCATTTGTTTATTTACTGCAACTTGATCATATTATTTATTGCCAAATATTGTAAGAATGCACCCTAATGAAAAAAAAAGCACATCAAACTGTATATTGTAACCAACATTATAGGTTATTAATTATTTTTTTTAGTAAACAACTCAAAAAAATCATTACTTAAAAAACACAATTATCAAATGTGTAGTTCGAAGGAATCTGTTCATTATTTGCCATATTTAATGTATTTGTTGGAGAGTCAGTCACTGCAAAATAATGCTCTGATATGTTCAGAATATTAAATAGGAGGAGCTTTCTTCAACACGAAAGCAGGAGGTGGTTAAGAGAATTCGATAATGAGTGAGATGAAACACGACTGTCATTATGATGATCTTGAAGAAGATTTTCGGGCTGTAGGCCGTGGTCGTAGCAACTCCGGCCGTGAAATTCTACGTCAATACACGACTGTCATTGCTCGTAAAACAAAATTCACTGAAACGTGATTAGTCATTAACTCCAATTTGGGCACGAGTTAAGTTGTCAATTAAAATATTGTATTATTAATCATTATTTTTATTAACTGAAAAGTAATAATACTGACTATTTAACTCATGCCCCAAATGGGAGTCAATGACCAATCACGTTTCAATGATTTCTGTATTACAACCAATCAGAGACGTGTTTCACGAAATAATTATTTATCAACGTTAGGATTATCATATATTAAGCAAAGCTCCTCCTTTTTAATATTCTGAACAGGTCTGACCGTTATTTTGCAGTGACTGAGCCTATAACAAATACGGCTACCAGATTGTATATAATAGTGCTTACATGTCAACATTTGTAGCAATTGATTATACCACCAAAAAAAGAAACCACTGTTTGCACTTTCTTAAATGTATAAGACTTCAGAAATTAATTAATATACAGTTTGATGTGTTTAATCTTTTCTCTACTAGAGAGAATTCTCACAATATTGCGTTCCTCTGACAATAAATAATATGATCTGGTTGCAGTGATGAACAAAAGAAGCAAATGAAGCGTAGGCTACCAATCATTTCTCATTTGCTTTCAAACATCGTCGTTTACATTAAATATATAAATATTTTAAAATAACTATATTTAAATAATTATTTGTGAGTAAACAGCTTAATTTTATTCGTTAAGTAGTCGTAACGAATGCCACTCTTCTATTTCTAAATTCTCTAGATAAATTCACTGCTCACTTCGTGAGTCGTAAATTTATCGATAATTTGGAAATCACTCGTGGCATTACTTATGACTATTTAACTCATGCCCCAAATGGGACTCAATGACCAATCACGTTTCAATGATTTATGTTTTACAACCAATCAGAGTCGTGTTTCACGAAATATTTATGAGTGTTATAATTACCATATTAAAGAACGCTCCTCCTTTTTAATATTCTGAACAGGTCTGACCATTATTTTGCGGTAACTGAGCCCGTGAGAAATACGGCTACCAGATTGTATATAGGCCTATAGTGCATGAATGTCAACACATGCCGCATGCGGGAGTTAATATAAAAACATTTGTAGCAATTGATTTATACCACCGAAAAAAGAAACCACTGTTTGCACTTTCTTAAATGTATTTTTTCCCAGGTAACAATCCAGAAAAATATAATTGTCATATTTACATCATAGACACATCAGAAATTAATTAATATACAGTTTGATGTGTTTCATTTTTTCTCCACTAGAGATCATTCTTACAATATTGCGTTCCTTTGGCAATAAATAGTATGATCTGGTAGCAGTGATAAACAAAAGAAGCAGATGAAGCGTGTACCTATCGTTTCTCATTTGTTTTCAAACATCGCCGTTTACATTAAATATATAAATATTTTAAAATAACTATAGTTAAATAATGATTTGTGAGTAAACAGCTTAATTTTATTCGTTAAATAGTCCTAATAAATGCCACTCTTGATTTCCAAATTATCTAGATAAATTCACTCCTCACTTCGTGAGTCGTGAATTTATCGATAATTTGGAAATCACTCGTGGCATTACTTCTGAAAAGTATTTCAAGAACATCATACTGTTCAAGATAGTTAAAGCAATAAATAAATCTAAGTTTCTCCAAATGAAATAAATACTTTTTATTAGTATTAATATGGGAGTTATAGGGATATAGACAAAACAATTCTAACCTCAATTTAGACATTTTAGGGACTATAGGACCATCGTTTTTTATCATACGGGCTGAATCATAAATATGGCTATACGTTTGATCGCGTTGTGTGATGAAAATATTATAATTACAGGAAATATGAAATTACTGTTAAAGGCAATTATTCAAATTACAACAATGGAATAAAACAAAACAGTGTAGAACTTACGTCATTAGACAAAATGGCGTTGAATATGCAACAGCAAATTACAATTGCAGCATGACGTATGCTAATGATCGTGAGGCCGCAAGACGTGAGTTTAACGTAGCATTGCAGCCGTCGACTGTGGGGAAGTGGAGAAAACGACTGCTGGAAACGGGAAGGATGCAGAAAATCAAACCTCCTGGAAGGCCTCGCCTTAGTACGGATGCAGAAACAACGAAAAGAATTGTGGAGGCGTTCGACACTAGTCCACAAAAATCAACCCGCCAAGCTGCACGTGAGCAGTAATTTGTTTTGTTTTGTTCTATTGTTGTAATTTGAAGGATTCTCTTTCCAATTATACATTTCCTTTAATAATAATATTTTCGTCACAAAATGCGATCACACGTATAGCCATATTTCTGAATCACCCTGTATAATATGAAACTGTAAATACAACTTCATTTTAAGTTATCGCTTCAGGAACATTGCTGTTTTTCAGACTGTACAATAATTTTTAGTTGTCTTTGTACCGTCTCTTTCCTTAAAAATGTCCAACTGACAGAAACAAAGTAGGTTAAAATTAGTTGGTGTAAGTTTATAAGGACTGTATTTTCATTTTATTTGCCAGGATTTAAAATGTATTCTCAACTACTGTTTTCCATCATAACCTGTATAATCTACTTCCCTCAAATCATTGTTAATGTTATTCTCCCACCTCATTATTCGCTTGCCTACTTGGCGCTTTCCTTCTGGTTATCTTATAAGGAGCTTCCATGCAAATCTTTCATTCCCCATTCGTGCCACATGCCGTGCACATCGCAGTTTACGAGGCTTAAATGTTCTTATTAAATCTGGTTTCCTATAAAGATAATGTATCACACTGTTTATGTAGTTTTGTCCATTCACTTGCCTGTTCATCTCTCTTTGGTCCAATTTTTTTCCTAAGATCGTTATTCTGAAATACTCGTAATATTTTCTCCTCCCTTAAAATAAGAGTCCATGTTTCGCATCCAAAAAAAAAAATAACTGGGAGAACAACAGTTTTGTATATTAACAGTTTCATATATTTTCACTTTAATGTTTTTTTTAAGAAGTTGGGACGAAAAGTCCTTGTAATGCATATACATTTCACTTTATTATTTTAAAGAAGTTGGGACGAAAAGTCCTTGTAATACATAGGCTATATATTTTCACTTTAATGTTTTTTTAAAGAAGTTGAGACAAGTCCTTGAAATGCATAATGACATGCATTTCCAGAATTGAGCCTGTTTAATTTCTTTGTGCACCTCATTCTGTTTGTAATTATTGTTCATGTGTATTTGAATTCATCCACTTCTTCAAAATGTTCCTCATTTGTTATTACTGTCCATTTTCATTATACTACAGCTGGCCAAATTCTTCAAACTTCTGGGTGAATATCGGTCTCATGCTGGCCGAAATTCCATGAGAAAATGTCTTTCCTTATGGGGATTCAAACCAACGTGCGTCCAGTTTCTCCATGCCAAGACACAAATGTCTGTTAGGGAAATGTATTAAGACAAAAACACACTGGACTAACGAACAAGAAGTAAGCAAGTGAAAAAAAAAATCTAGCTCTCTAGGTCATGTCATCTCCGTCTTCCGTAAGCTGAGGCTTTCATCTTTCAATTGTTTCCGGAATTTTATTTACAATAAATATCTTGTTAGCACATGATGTTGAATAGAGTGAGCCAGTTAGAGCAGGTTCTGCATGACCCACATGATTAACCACGGAGAGACGGGCTGAGAGTCGCTCTTCGCGGAAAGCTTGGTTCTTGCAGTGTAAAGTCGAGGAAACAAAGTAAATAAATAAGGATTAATGGAAAACGACTCCGGAAAGTCTGCGTTTGACGGACATCATTATGAAGGCGTGATGTAATTTTTCAAATGACAAGACCTTACAAGCGATGTAAAAAAATGACGTACAAAATATCGGTAACCTCTAAAAATGTAGTGCAGAAATGAACATTTATTTAACTACCAGGAAATTACCATTTTGCTTTGAACTGGAAAATCGCATGTGTAGCGTGATAAACGCCTCAGTCCAATTTGTTATGATGTTACACTATGTTTCCATAAAACACGAAATTTGCTCCTCACGGAAAAGTCTTGTAAAATTCAGTAATAAACAAAACCGCATTACTGAGTAATAAATCCACAATGGCGCAACAGCCTAATGTTGGACCTTAGCCTCTCCTTTGGTTAGCAGTTATTACACCAAGTTAATTTAGTTACGTTCAAGATTTAAATGTAAATCCAAAAATTAATTATTGAAAGTATATTTATAAAACAAACAAAATTAAAGAAATTCACTTACCATCCATTGAAACAACACAAGTTTCAATTGTTTTTAAAGTTTAACATAAGATTGGCAACGAAGAATGAATACAGCCAGAATAGGATAATAAAAAACCAACAAAAATGAAAAAAAAATAAAGAAGAAAACTAATAAGGAATTTATCAGATCAAATGCAGGAATTGTAACAAAATGTATGTAGGAAAAACAAAAATAAATTTGAAAACAAGGGTGAAAGAACATCTTAGAAATGTCAAAAATGGTGAAGTGGAAAAGTCAGCAGTAGCTGCTCATGCTTGGTCTGTAAAACATATAATTGATATAAAAGCTAGTCTAATTAAACAAATAGAATTCGCGGTCCGAGGAAAACTCCACATTAAAAAAAGAAAACAGAGGGAGGAAGAAGCCGTTCTCCTGATCGACATAACATCAATTGACAAGAAATTCCCGAAGATGAAGCGGCCTAAGCTTTGAAACCAGTAAAATTAGAAGACTGAATATGAGGTGAGGTAAAAAACATTTTAATTTAAATCTTAAATTGATCCTCACAGTGATTTTCTCCTATAAAAGTTCAATAGTTACGTTTGCTTCCCTACATGTCATGATTGCTATGCGGTCAACATACCCAACCAATGAGACATCTAGTAGGCAATTCAGGTATTGCTAGGATGAAGGAGATCGGTCAATTTTGCTTAGAGGCCTCTTCATTCAGACTTAAGGATCTTTTACGAGCCTGAAAATGTTCTTTCTCCGGACCCACGAGTTAAAACTCCTGTTCCTCGTATTTTTCCAACCCAAAAAATCCATCTACCCTCCCCCGGGTTTGAAACTGCGACCTCTCGTGTCAGAGACAAGATGTTTTAATTCTCAACATTGCATTTAAATAAATAAAAATTACATATCAGCCACGTAACAGTTAGCGTGTTTGACTTGGGGTCGGTTCTAACTCACTGGCACTATCCAATAAGTAGGTTCATGGTCATGCGGACATCCTGAACTAATGTTTTCCAATCATCCCCTGAATAATCTACTTCCCTCAAATCATGGTTAATATTATTCTCGCTCCGTATTTTGGTCTACCAGCTGAGCGTTTTCCCTCTCGGTTCCTACTAGAAGCTTCCATTCACCTCTTTCATTCCCTATTCGTGCCACATGTCCTGCCCATCCCAGTCTATGAGACTTAACTCTTCTTACTATGCCTGGTTTCCTACAAAGATCGTGTAGCTCACTGTTATGTAGTTTTCTTCATTCGCCTGTCTATTCATCTCTTTTTGGTCCAAAATTTTACCTAAGAACTTTATTCTCAAATACTCGAAATATTTTCTCCTCCCTTAAAGTAAGAGTCCATGTTTTACATCCATATATATATAACCGGGAGAATAACAGTTTTACATATTTCCAGTTTTACGTTTTTTGAGAGAAGTTGGGACAACATGAGTCCCTGTAATGCATAATAGCATGCATTTCCAGAATTGAGCCTATGTTTATTTTCTTTCTGTACCTCATTCTTGTTTATAATTATTGTTCCTATGAGTTCGGTTCTAGGATTTAAAACTTTTTTTTTTCTTTGGGCTTTAAGTCTCGGACAATACCATCAGACTTGTGGGAGATATGAGTAACAACTTTTAGTGGTTAGAAGCAAAAGAGTGTAAGTACAAGTTCAGCAGTATTGAGAAAAACAGGTTTAAGGGGAGCGATGGGTGAAATTTCTATTTTCTACATTTTTTGAGCTAGAGACTTGATGTTTTGTACAAACATTCACTTCATGATACATAATGACGTGTTTAAGTTTCATTCTTGTGAGACATTTATTTTATGAGTTATTAAATATTATATTTTTTAAAATTTGCATTTATTATAATTAAATGGGTTCCATAATTTTTTAGTAAAATGTCTGATTTTTTTACAAGACCCTTATAATATTTAGAAAAGCATCATGCATTAGAATTCTTATAATATGAATACAAAGGGAGAAAAAAAAAATCTTGTACCTCATGTGTGGAAATACAAAAAAAAATTAATAATTGCATATATTTCTTTTTTTATTTCTTAAAATACTATTTCAATCATGAAACCCATGCAGTACTTTGTTATCCATTGTTTTTTGGGACATGCAGTAAAAATTTTAACCTTCTAGGACAAAATTTCTGAATTCCATTCAATTTTGAATGTACAAAAATGCAGTGAAAATAAAAGTGTGGAAAAACAAGTTTAAAGATTTGCATGCAGGTAGTATTTAACTGGTGCAACCTTTTAACTCTGACGCAATTTAGGTCACTAGAAGCACCATAGGCCTCTGAAACTTTGCCAACATATACAATAGAGAACAGGCTATGTTTTAGTAATAAAAACAAAAAAAAAAGCCAATTTTGATTTCAAATGGCCAATTTTTCACCCATCATCCCCCTTAATGATGAAGTTGTAAAAGAAAATCATAGATAATTGAAAACTATAACAATCATTCTTTATCTACTTCTACACTACACTTATATCCATTTACCACTAAATATATTTATGCTTCAATAATGTAATTATGTAACAAAACTAGTTTTTTTGCGAAAAAAAATCACTTATAACCCTTTGCTTCAAAACAACAAATAGAATAAACAACACAGAAAATACGGTTGAGGGATTGCATCACGCTAAAATTGTGACTCATTCATTAACAGCAATTTGAGTAGGCATTTGCTCCGGAACTGTCGTCCTCTGAATGTATTTATAAATAAATATCCTCAAAACGTGTCCAACTCAGAGTCGGGTCGAGGGATGAGATAAAGCCCCTATATATAGAGGTTCGTGAATGAAGGGTACCGACCGACCACGTCTAACGCACCATCACAGGAGCATATGAACGAAATGATATGAAATGGATGAGATGAGTATGGAGGGAATGGAGGAATGAAATTGTGGAAGAGGAAAACGAGAGAAACCCCGAGAAAGATCTCTCAAGATCCGTTTCGTCCACAAGGAAACCTACAGGGGTTGTCGCATGCTTATACAGTTACCAGTTGTCAAATAATTCATTTTTCTGTAGAGTTATATTTATTCTATGTCATTAATAGTTTTCTTTCTCATTTTTCTATCTTGTATATTTTATATTTAAATTTAAATCTAGATTAAATCAAAATATTTTGTAAATAATAAGTATATTGTAGACATCCGTCCATAGTAATTCTGCCCGAGGGCAGGTCTTTCACTGCAATCATAGCATTTTCATGCTACGCTATATACGCTTTGCAGCTTTACTAGGGAATTGTAGGTGTGGTAGCTTCCCGTTGCTTTCCACACCGGTGAAGGATGATGATAATGATAAGGATGATGATGATGGCCATATGATTTCGGGGACCGTTTGGGCCTTAAAGTTTTCTTGACATTTGTCTTACAGGTGAGGAAAAACCCCGATAAAAACCTCACCCAGAAAAACTGCCCCGACCGGGGATCGAACCTGGGCCCGCTGCGTGACAAGGCAGCACGCTACCTCAAGACCACAGCGGTGGACATTGTAGACATAGTATGTAATATTTAATTTATTGTAATTAGATATAAGAATAATTTTTTGTACTTTTTTTTAACCTCTTATGTGGTAGACAAGGCCTTATGGCATTAACTCCGCCAGATAAAATAAAACTATCACTATCATTATTATTATTATCATTATTACATGGAGTGACCAATACTCGATCTAGGGACCCCCGCGGCGAGGGGCCAGCGACTAACCATTTGCGCCACGGAGCCGCCTCTGAATGTATTTATCTTCCTTAAATCAATTTATTACGTCTAGTCCTCATATTAAAAAGACATTAATAATAAAGAAAGGTTAATCAAATAAAGGTATAGTTGGTACTGGTATTGAAATTGATACAGAATCCGGTGTAAGTATAACGTTGCATTGGTAATCCACATGTGTAGTACAGACTGGGTGTCCTTCATCTGTCGTCTCAGTGCCTGGAGATGCGCTTCGCAAATGAGGTCATTCTCTTTGCCTCTTCCGTACATTCCATGTAAATTTACATGTTATAATGCGTATCTGCACTACTCATGTTTTCCTATTTACGCCTAGCAAATAATTTCATATCCTCCTCTGAGCTAAGTTCCAGTTGTAATGAAAACGAAGCAGATAATTATAACACTGCATTTTTATTGGTCGAGTAACTATTTTACCTTTAAGCGTGTAAGAAAATATAGTTCGCTTTTCAACACTCGAAACAGAGTATAAAAAATGTATTATCTAGCACTTGTCTATATAAGTTATATGGTAGAATTTTCTTCTTCATCTGCACTTCCTGGATTAGACATTAGTTGCCTGTTCCGTCTTCACTAATAGATCTAAGACCATCTCTTCCGAGGACGTCCGACATCTCTTTTTCCTCTCGGAAAATAATATAAGCTTTTATTTGGTAATGTACTTTCTTCTATTCTTGCTACATGTTCTTTCCATTGAATCTTGTTGTTAAATATATTTTCTTTTATGGAGTAAATCTGTAGTTCTTCACGGATATTCTCCTTTCTTATCTGGTCCATTCTAGTGCATCCTTTTACTCTTCTTAAGAATTTAATCTCTGCTGCTTGGATTTTACTTTCTTTGGTACAATTTTAAAACATATAATTAACATTTTAATAGATCAAGATTACGACTTTATAAGGTCTTACGAGACCAATATGGTAGTGAAGCATGGAAATACGAAGAAGAGATGAATGCCGAATAACAGGAAATGAGATGTGATTTATGAGTCATAACACATTTTATAAACTTACTAACTACAACAAAGGAATATTTATAATATTATAATAAAATATCTGTAGATAATAAGGAATTATATTAATATTATAAACTACAAAACTATTCTTTATTAAAGATATCCAATAGTGATATATTCCAATTTAAATTTTATCCCCTATAAATTAAAAACTTAATGTTATGAAGATAATTAATATTAATATTCATATACTTACATGAATTTTAATAAATTTATAGATCATTAATCAGCAGACTATACCAAGTGGGACCATAAAAGAAATGAGGAAATCATGGAAGAGTTAGGTGTAGAACCCATTCTCCGTCATATACAAAACCACCAGTAAACTGGAAAGCCTATCTTCGATGAATGCCATCTCGCAGAATTCCAAAAGCTACGCTTCATTACTGCCCCCAAGGCCAAATATCGCTGGGGCGTCCAAAAAAGCGCTGGATGGAAAATTCCTTTTTGATACCGTAACAGGCCATATGGCCTAATACTTGCATGGATGATGACTGATTATGACAGACGTCCTTTATATATATATATATATATATATATATATAAGTAGAGCAATAACAGTAATGGTGAATGGAGTCTTATCGAACAGACATATAACCAGAAAAAATAAGTTACAAATAATTATATAACTCAATAGTGAGAAGTATTGTCACATATGGACATAGAACAAAAAGTTATGTCGATGGAAATGGATTTCTTAAGGAGAGCAGCAAGAGGTTCAAAATTAGAAAAATAAGAAATACTGGCATAAGAGAAAAAATGAATATTAGATATTCAATAGTAGATTATACAATATAAGATATAAGCAATTAAATTAGTATGGGCACGTACGACGAATGCAATAAGAATGGTTACCCAGGAAAACATTGGAATGGTGTCCACCTGGAACAAGAAGGAAAGGAAGACCTGGAAACTCGTGGATGCAAGAAATAAGAACAGGCATGAGAACAAGAGGACATGGAGTGGATGGATAGAGATGAATAGAGAAGGAAAATAAAACTTTATGCACAGAAAGATGTGTAAACATTAAAAATCTGTCTGTGTGTTATATATATATATATATATATATATATATATATATACACGTCTCTTTCCAACAATGTAATGTTGTAAGGGATTTTCTGAACATTACACATGATACAACACTATAAGCTCAAATATACAATTCGAAAATGTTTTTCGTTTGTTTTCTATCCGAAGACGTAAACTCGGAATTTTAGTATATAATAATAATAATAATAATAATAATAATAATAATAATAATAATAATAACAACAACAACAATGATAGTATACTAATTCCGATCTAAGTTCGAGTTGTACTCTAAACAAACTTGCATATGG
The DNA here is from genome assembly GCA_030220185.1 of Diploptera punctata. Lineage (NCBI taxonomy): Eukaryota > Metazoa > Arthropoda > Insecta > Blattodea > Blaberidae > Diploptera > Diploptera punctata. The sequence goes on along the minus strand of JASPKZ010010265.1, from coordinate 766,808 downwards.
TATTGGGAAAACCGTGGAGCTACATTTACCCGCCATATGACTGAATTGTGTACGGAAATGTCATCGATAAAAACATTGCTCTTAGCAACATCGTATTTTACAGGAAATAAGACTGAATACAATAAATAGTAGCTTCCTTAATTTCTTATTCATTTATGACCAAGAATTATATATATATATATATATATATATATGCCTATCTAATCAGATGTTTACATTTTTTTTGTGATATCAATATATTTTATTTACAATTTGATTACGAGCAGAATTTATGCTCCATGCTGACTCAACTGTAAATTCTGCTGTTATTTTCACCACATCCTCGATGGCTAATGTAGGATACTTTTCAATAAACTGTTTGAAAACATTAAAAAAACTGCTTTTCTCCAGTTTTCAAATGGTTTCATTTACAATGTTTTAAGACATTATAAAATAGTCATTTTGAAACAAAATAAATGCCAACGTATTCTGCATTGCGCATACGTAAGAATATAACAATGCTTACTTAATCTATTAAAATTGTAATTATAGCCTATATATATTTTAAGATTCCCCCATATGACTTATACAGACATGTGCTATATATATATATAATCTCCTTTCTTTCGAGTGTTAGAGAGCGAACTACATTTTCCCATATGCTTAAAGGTCAAATCATTATTCGATCAATGAAAATGCAGTCATACATCTGGTTTGTGTACATTACAACTGGAACTTACCTCGGAAGAGGTATAAAACAAATAAATATACTGAACTACTGTCCAACTCAGGGTAGAGTCGAGGATAAGATGAATTGAAGCCCCTACATGGTCTGTGAATGACTAGGGTGCCGGCCGACCACGCCTGACAGGGACAAATGAACGAAATGGATGAGTATGAAGAAATTGTGGAATGAAATTTGTGGCAGAGAAAAACGGGAGAAACTCCGAGAAAAACCTGCCCAAGCTCCGTTTCATCCACCACAAAACCCACATGGAGTGACGGAGACTCGATCTCGGCGGTGATAAGCAAGCGTCTAACCGCTTGCGCCAAGGGACCACCAGGTACATTATAAATACGAAAACAAAAAGATGTAAATTTCTTAAATGTTCAACAGCTCTGTAGTATAAACAACGGTTGATCGTGTTTCTAATAGGCCTACAGCAATAAATTTTAACTATCCACGTTATCACACCAAGTTGTTAAACAAAACAGTTATGTAATCTTCACGTAACAGTTAAACAGATAAACTACCAAGGTGAAGGTTTCACCATCATGCTATAACACTAACTCAGTTGCACTATCTAACCCGAAGGTTCATGACCACGCGGACATAAGCTCTCCATAAGTCCCTATCCTGAGCCAATGTTTTCCAATCATTCTCTGTATAATCTACCTCCCTCAAATCATAGTTAATGTTATTCTCCCCCCTCATTCTTGTCTTCCTACCGGTCGCCCTCCCTTTGTTTTTCCTACAAGAAGCTTACATGCACGTCTTTCATTCCCCATTCGTGCAACATGTCCTGCCCATCGCAGTCTACGAGACTTAACTGTTCTTATTATATCTGGATTCCTATAAAGACCATGTAGTTTACTGTTATGTGGTCCTCTCCATTCACCTGTCTGTTCATCTCTCTTTGGTCCAAACATTTTCCTAAGAACTTTATTCTCAAATACTTGTAATCTCCTTTCCTCTCTTAGAGTAAGAGTCCATGATTCGCACCCATATAATATAACTGGAAGTATAGTTTTATATATTTTCAGTTTAATGTTTTTTGAAATGAGTTGGGACGTCAAGAGTCTCTCTCTGTAATGCATAATAGCACGCGTTTCCAGGATTGAGCCTATGTTTAATACAACAGTTAAAATTCATCGCATTACTTACTTACTTACTCATTGGCACTATCGAACCCGTAGGTTCATGGCCGCGCGGACATAAGCTCTCCATACATCCCTATCCTGAGCTAATGCTTTCCAATCATTCCCTGTATAATCTACTTCCCTCATATCATACTTAATGTTGTTCTCCCACCTCATTCTTGGTCTACCAACTGGGCGTTTTCCTTCTGGCTTTCCTACAAGAATTCATCGCATTGGCAAATTTAAATAATTTTCCACCGAAAGAAATCAGTAGTTCTTAAAACTTTGGTATCAGTGGAACCCTGAGCAAGACAACCTCTGTTTAATGTAATTTTGTGAAAGGACAATTTAAAAAATACGCAGTCCTATATAAGCATTAATCCTCCCCCCCCGCTTTTATACGGAAGTGAGATTTGGATATTAAGGAAAAGAGGCAGGAGCAGAATCACACTGTGAATTAAAACGAAATGGAGAGTAAGATAGGTTTTATAAGAAACAAAATTCTGAGAAATTCAACATCTCAAAATACGGAAGAAAGAAATCGTACGATAAAGGCTCTTTAATTCTTACAAGAGTGTAAATATGACGAATATGACCAATAATTTGCTACAATAGACAATATGCAATATGCTCTCTCTCTCTCTCTCTCTCTCTCTCTCTCTCTCTCTCTCTCTCTCTCTCTCTCTCTCTCTCACTCTCTATATATATATATATATATATATATATATATATATAGTCCTCCGCTGTGGTCTCGAGGTATCGTGCTGCCTTGTCACGCAGCGGGCCCGGGTTCGATCCCCGTTCGGGGCAGTTTTTCTGGGTAAGGTTTTTATCGGGGGTTTTCCTCGCCTGTAAGACAAATGTCAGGAAAACTTCAAGGCCCAAACGATACCCGAAATCATATGGCCATCATCATCCTTTACCGGTGTGGAAAGCAAGGGGAAGCTACCACACCTACAATTCCGAAGTAAAGCTACAATCATAGCATGGAAATGCTATGATTGAAGTGAAGGACCTGCCTTCGGGCAGAATTACTATGGATGGATGAATATATACATACATACATATATATATATATATATATATATATATATATATAAAGAGGCGACTTATGCATAAACATAACTTAATAAACTATTTTAATTCAATTACTTTTTGTATAAATAAATAAATAAATAAAATCATAAAAATCCTAGCAGTACTTATTAACAAAAAGACATTCGAAGACACATTTTAAAAAAACTTGAACCTTTGTTAATAGAAAATAAATTACTTACGCACTGGCTACTGCACAACACTCTTAATATGCAATCTGAATGTTCCTCACCTGCAACAAAACAATATTAACCATTAGTGTTTTCCAAAACTCTCCACAGTATCTTTACCTTGTCGTGGTGGAATGGCTAACGTGCTTAAATGACCCCAACAGCTATGCCGGCGGTAGCATCGCTGCCGAAAGGGTTACACTTGCCGGACATGTCGAACGGATAAGTCAGACGAAAAAAAGTAGGCTACCTTGGTGAAAGAGTTACGATCTATCACAGAATATGGGTTTCACTGGGGTAACATTTTCGGAGGTAAAATAGTCTCCCATTCGGTTCTCCGGGCCGGAATATTTTAGGGAATCCATGCCAAAGGCTCAACCGCGTGGCCATGAACCTACGTGTTCGATAATACCAGTGAGTTAGTTAGTGTTTTCCAAATACAAATTTGAGACTTGTATACGAGGATTGGGGCATAAGTCAAGGCAACTACTTTTTTTTTGAGAGAATTTGAGCGTGGGTGAAAAATCTAAAATATACATAAGAAAGAACAAGTGATAAACGAAATTTAAGGAATTTAACAACACTCCAAGATTTTGCTCCTCGTGCTTATTAAGGAGCGATTCCATGAAAATGTCATACCGAGGTGAATTTTTTTAAACTGACGCAGGAATAACTTTATCTGTAAATCTTATCTGTAAATATCAAATTTTATAATTCTATAAGAAAATGTTTCAAATGTGCATTATTTTAATCTAATAATAGCGGTAGAACTTGTCATATTCCAAACCTGAAAAAACACGTAAAATTTTACCAATTTCTTGTTTAATGATTTGGTCGTATGAATTCGTTTTATTTCACAAAATCTTTTGTTAACCATACTTTGGTCCTCCTTGGTCGTAAATTAAACATTATTATTTGGATTATAATATTCTATATACCTTAAATGTGCCCTATAGTTTATAACTGTAAGTTATGGTCAGTCAGTCACAGAAAACGGATAAAAATTACTGTACACAACATAATAATTGATGGATTAAAATTTCCTCTTGGATTCTACGTTACTGGTACACAACTGACAAAAAAAGTATAGATGACATTTTCTTGTAGAGTCATTATTTTTCCTGCTGGAGTCCCGTGACTGACTGACTTTTTGTCCCCTCACTTATATTGCTAATACGCATAACGCAGTCAGTTGCTTGCTGGACTCCGCTGTGTATTAACATAAACATGGTTTAGGAAATCTGGTAGACTGTTCGGCTCAGCTGTTTCATAAAATAATTACTGGCCCTTCTTCTGTGACAATTTGAACTAAAAGCCAGTCAGCGGAAGGATTTAAATGTAGAGTAATTACATGAAAATGTCATACCGATGTGAAAATTTTGAAATTGGCGCAGGAGTAATTTTTTCGATGAGATTTTTTTTTGCAGATGAAATTTTCCGATTACAGAAGTTAATGTTTGAAATACGGATTATTCTGATCTAAATTAATAGTAGAACATGATATATTCCGAAACCTGAAACACATGCAAAATTAAACGAAATTTTGTTTTACGATTTCACTGTATAAATTTGTTTTGTTTCACCGACTCTTTTGTTACACCATATTTCGGTCCTTCCTGATCATAAATGTAATACTAATAATTGTGTTATAATATTCCAGATAATTAAAATGCGCCCTATAATTATTAAGGGTAAGCTATAGTCAGTCACATAAAATATACAAAAATGAATGTACACAATACGATAATTGATGGATCCAAATTTCCTCTGGGATTCTACGTTATCGGTACATAACTAAAAAAAAGTATTAACGACATTGTCTTGTACAGTAATTACGTTAATTCTATTAATTACATTTTTATATTTTTATTAATGGCATTTAAATAATTCCTCACTATGCGATTCTTCAATATGTATGTTATTAAGTGATGGAATTAAAAACAAGTGCGCGGTTCTTATGTGTTAGAAAATGTGTGTGTGGGAGTCCTTGAACTTGAAAGGTCCTCGCATTAGTTTGACCTTTGATATGCCATGTGTGTCGTATTATCGGGGATCCACAGTGCGATGTTACCACATTGTGCTAGCATTCACTTTGTGACACAGAGTCATGCTTGTTAATTGCAAAAACAGTTTTTAATCATATGAAGTTTCTTATATAAAAATACAATTGGCGCGGAGTGTATGTGATTAAGTATGTATAACCTGTAGTGTAAAATAAAATTATTATTGGGTGTAGCGTTATTGGAAACCAACAGAGTGAAAATACGTATGACAACGCGTATGTGCGCCACGTGGAAACAATCAGTCATAAAGTAAGATTTCGCGCAATGTAAGAGACTTCTTTCGATTGTTTAGTTTAAAAATAGAACACATGTCAGCAATATAATTTGTAATCAGTTGCTTTGAAAGAATTATAACAGAATTTTCCACATTTAAATAAAACATTTAATAATTTGTATACTGTACTTTTTCGTTAATTTTTTTTCTTTATAGTTCAGACGCGTGAAAGTTAATTTTAGTGTTCTGGAACGAACAATGCAAATTCCATATCGGCATTTTTATTTATTTTAATGGTTCAATCTGTTAACAGCATCAGATAAATTTTAATCAGTTAATATGGATGTAACAAAATTATACTCATATTAGGCATATTTAACTATAGAGAGGTCCTTTGTTGTTAAGAGGTTAATATTTTCTTTATTTTGTGAAATTTAAAATGATACATGGTAACCAAGTTAAATAAATTACATTATTTATTTAATATTTTTACAGCATATCAAATTGTACATTTCCTATACATGATAAAAGGAGTGAAGTTCTTTATTCATCTCCATATCATCGCTTTTTATATATTATCCATCCATAGTAAAACTGCCCGAGGGCAGGTGTTTTACTGCAATCATAGCATTTTCATGCTAAGCTTGCAGCTTTACTAGGAACTGTAGATGTGGTAGCTACCCGTTGCTTTCCACGCCGGTGAAGGATGATGATGATGATAATAAGGATGATGATGGCCATATTGTTTCGGGGACCGTTTGGGCCTTAAAGTTTTCTTGACATTTGTCTTACAGGTGAGGAAAAACCCCGATAAAAACCTCACCCAGAAGATCTGCCCGACCGGGGATCGAACCCGGGCCCGCTATGTGACAAGGCAGCACGCTACCTCGAGATCGCAGCGGTGGACTTATCTATTATAATTTCATATTATTTTGTAATATTTGTATAATATTTACAGCTCCAGAATATTGAAGTCTAAATAATATTCAGATATGTCAGTCAGTCACAGAATGTAGTCAGTCACACATCATATATTAGGTTATAACTCTGGTCTTAATTGTGATTTTTGTTTCGTTTTTTATTGAGAATGTAACTTGAAATGTATCCTCCAAACGGTATTTTGGAAAATTGAATTAGGAATCACACTTCAGAGCATGATGCAGCTGAACATGTTAAGCTGCATGATGAGTTGACATTTATGTCAGTCAGTCACACATACTTTGATAGATAATAAATAGCACTGTTTTTCTTCAAAAGTTGTATATTTAAGTACAGTCTTAACCACACACTATTCCTCTATCATATCACGTATATAACACCCCTAATTTCAATCAATTGTAATATTTATGCAACCATTTTGCTGCAAAAGTGTATTGTAAATGTCAGTCAGTCACATATGGAATTGCTCTAAGATAATCGTCATATCAATACAGTTTTCATGTTCCACAATCATTATACCACCCGTTTTATTTTTTTTAACCATTACGTGGTAGACGGTTTGGGACACGAATGGACATTACAAATGCTATTCAACAACAAATGACCAGATTCACACATGGTGAAGAAGATGGTGAAGCAGATGGTATTCGGCAGCTCGCACATCGTTGGCAGCGTGTTGTGAACGTTGCACAGGAGACTACTTTGAGGGCCTGTAGAATGAGAGAGAGAGAGAGAGAGAGAGAGAGAGAGAGAGAGAGAGAGACAGACAGACAGACAGAGAGAGATAGACAGAGAGTGAGTCAGTGAGTGAGAAAGAGTAAAAAAAAGGGTGAAATAAAAAAAGGTGTGATGTAATGATTCTGGAACATGAAAACTGTATTGATATGACAATTACCTTAATAAACATGAGGAGCAAAATGTTGGCGTGTTCCTTAAATTTCGTTTATCCCTTGTTCTTTCATATGTATATTTTAGACTTTTCACCCATGCTCAAACTCTCACAAAAAATAGTTGCCATGACTTATGCCCCAACCCTCGTAGTTTGTGTAAAATCGAACATTTTTTAAGTATCCCACTACAGGCCTTAGCAGGAACTTGGGGTTGTAAAAGGTTAAGGCTCTTACTGTTATACACAATTGGCACTTGATGTCAGCCCTGCGTGACGGCCTCCTTTACCACAGAACAAGCGTATGATACTCATTTTGATTAAAGTCTGAGTCGACTCTAGGCCCATGGTGCCGCCAGAAGGTTTGAGCAAGTTTAAAAATCCTGGCCCCAATGAGACTCGAATGCTCTATCTTCCGCCTTCTAGAGTATTGCAACAATAATTTTAGGCAAAATATTATCATTAAAACATCCTGTGTGAAGGAGCAATTAGGCCTACGGAGCGTGCGCGCGTGTATGTGAGTTTAAGTATATACTGTACCATAAGGAACTAGACTGACGAGTTGCAAAATGGCTTGTTTTAATACAAGAATAGTAATATTTTGGTATCAGTTATATTATATGGATGCGAAACATGGACTCTTACTTTAAGGGAGGAAAGGAGATAACGAGTATTTGAGAATAAAGTTTTCAGGAAAAATTTTGGACCAAAGAGAGATGAACAGACAGGTGAACGGAGAAGACTACTAAACAGTGAACTACGTGGTCTTTATAGGAAGCCAGATATAATGAGAACAGTTGAGTCTCGTAGAATGCGATCGGCAGGACATGTGGCACGAATGGGGAATGAAAGTCATGCATGGGAGCTTCTTGTAGGAAAACCAGAGGTAAAACGCCCAGTTGGCAGACCAAGAATGAGGTGGGAGAATAACATTAACTATGATTTGAGGGAAGCAGATTATACAGGGGATGACTTAAAAAAATTGGATCAGGCTAGGGATGTATGGAGAGCTTATGTCCACGCGGCCATGAACCTACGGGTTCGATAGTGCCAGTGAGTTAGTAAATATTTTGGTATATCCTCTACCGAACATTACTTAAACTCATTACATTAATAACAATCATTAACTCACTGGCACTATCGAACCCGTAAGTTCATGGCTGCGCGGACATAAGCTCTCCATACATCCCTATCCTCAGCTAATGTTTTCCAATCATTCCCTATAATCTACTTCTCTCAAATCATAGTCAATGTTATTCTCCCACTTGATTCTTGGTCTACCAACTGGGCTTTTTTTCCCTCTGGTTTTCCTACAAGAAGCTTCCATGCGCCCCTTTCCTTCCCCATTCGTGCCACACGTCCTGCCCATCGTGGTCTATGAGATTTACATGTTCTTATTATATCAGGCTTTCTATAAAGACCATGTAGTTCACTGTTAAAGTCTTCTCCATTCACCTGTCTGTTCATTCTCTTTGGTCCAAAAAATTTCCTAAGAACTTTATTCTCAAATACTCGTAATCTCCTTTCCCTCCTTAAAGTAAGAGCCCATGCTTTGAATCAATATAATATAACCTGGTGGAATAATAGTTCTATATATTTTCAGTTTAACGTTTTTTTAAAGGCGTTGGAACGAAAGAGTTGCTGTAATGCATAATAGTATCCATTTCCAGAATTGAGCCTATGTTTAATTTCTTTGTGCATCTCATTCCTATTTGTGATTAGCGTTCCTAGGTAGGCCTATTTGTATTCAGCCAGTTATTCAAAATTTCCCTCATTTGTCATTAACTGTCCATTTCCATTATGTAACGTATTTCTATGTGTGACCATATATTTAGTTTTATTGATATTTATTTGCAGTGCCATTTCTTTGTGTTACTCAATAGTGTGTGCGCGTTGGTCCTTTGGCTCCTCGCTATCGTCCAATAGTACTACATCATCAGCATAAACTAACAGCTTATTATATCAATCACTAGCAATATATATATTAATCAGTAACATAGATTTTAATTGGATTTATCGTGTATTAATTGGTCTAATTAGGGATCATGAGGGGGGAAGAATGACAAGAAAGGAGACACAATTCGGTCAGAGACTTAATTCGACGATGTTATGCATTAACCGACTAAGCGCCATTTCTTAAAAAATGGTATTTTGATGCCATCTGTTGCACTGGTTCATGAAGTAAGTGTACGCACAATTTTAGCGCCTAATCTTTAAATATAGCCTTATTATTAAAGAAAAATATAAACGCCATCATTCTTACCAGAGATTCTATGTTTTGCAACAAACGGCCAGGAAACCAGATGTTCGTAAATGCTTATCTAAATGTTTCATCGTGCAGCTAAGCGCCAAATGTTTCCGCTCTTCAATTATTGATACATAACTGTCAAACAAGGAAAATAACTTGCAATATCGAGTATTGTTAGTTTGGCGCTACAATAAATGGTGATGATTGACTTAAATTTTAATAGTGTATTACGATGCAAGGTAGAGAAGTGGTTTTTACCAAAGGGAGGGAAATGTTTAAAAACCTCGCTGTCGCTCGGTTTTTTAATTTCCGAGTTTCAGAAAAACACTTCACAAACGTGCGTTGTACATTATTTTTTGAGCGATGGTGTTTTCAAAATAATAAATAATCGTAAAATAATAATAATATCTTCGTTGGAAATATTTGCGTTCATTATAAACAATTGACTAACGTTAACAGTGCGGTCAATGTTATTAGTTGAAACAACAGGAGGCCGTGAGACCAATTTAGTGATAAAATGGCGGCAAGCACGTATTTATTGTTTTATATTGTTTCAAATAAAATTCAGTTCATTTAAAATGCAGTGATTTGTTTCGTATAATGCATATTAACACTACCTTTTGGATATGTTTTTGTATACACATTGTATGTAGTATACATAGAGGGCAGTGGTTTTACTTCCCACACGCGTGTTTGTAATATGTAATATTACAGAATAGCTATTTTATTACACTATAGTTATTTAGGTTGGCAACCTCGAAATGTAGGAAGTTGAACTTTCAATCATGGTCGCCATTGCTGTAAGTACGACAAAACGAACTATCGCGCAAAAACGTATTTTTCTCGAAACTTATATAATGGTGCATAGCCGGTTGATGCCTAACGCAGTCCAATTATATTTAACATATTTTCATTCTGAAAGGCTAAAATTTTAAGAAATATAAAACAGTACCTGGGATCTCATTCATCCTCAACAATCAGCAGTGTAGTTTTATAGGAGGCCTTTCGAAAACTACACGGCTGATTGTTGAGGACGACTGACATCTGAGGTACTGCTTTATATTTCTTAAAATTTTAACATAGTGACCTCAACGGAGTTTCGTAATGTATTTTAAAAATCTTGATTCTGAAAGGTGTCACAAAACTTGCACATGCTCTAGTAGAATCGATACAGTGATGGGTCGTTGAACTCTTAAATATGTTAATGTAATATCCCTGTTTGTTAATGTGCATCATTAATTACAGAGATAGAGGACGCTCGAAGCCCATAGTTCCTTTACAAGCGCATTTTTTATACAGTTGGTTAACAAGTCATCAGTATTAAGTCACCCAGCTGGCTCCAATTCCAATTGGTTAAATTCCTGGCAAACGTATTATCGACGTTTCCCTACAAATATATTATTCAGCGAACCAAACCCGCAGTTTCATTATTGGTTGTCTTTACAAAAATCAATTTCTACGTACAAATGTTTAGGATATCCCCAGAAGCCCTCCTGAACATTGTGTATTAAGTTGCAAAGGTCGTTCAACAAACCCGTACACTTGTTTATATAATTTTATGACTAAGAATTATTTGTTACCTCTCTTGAGAGCCACTTCCCCTTAATGCACTTTATCCTCATATCAAATATGAAGGCCCTTCTTTGGAGCCTACCTTTTGTTTTTTCTCGCTTCGAGAATAACTCCAATTCACCGTGATCGTGGTATCATATCCAATATCTTCAGAGCTTGAAACTCATGTGTGTGTATATACATACACTATTTATGTATTTTCTTCTTTTTATTTCTTTTTTTTTTTCGGTTCCAACTGCAGGCTTCAGGTGGCAGCATCAATTAAAGTGCAAAATTTCGTTATGGCCAAAAATATCAGATATGATACCTTGCATAAAACCCCTTTAAATATAATTTTCTTTTTGGTGGAATGCAAGCTTTCACGGCCGCTAATCATAATATTAAAAATTTTCGGGCTATGTGGCCATGGTCTATAACTGGTATTTCTTCCATACGTTTCTCCCTCAAGTGTGGAGGGCATCATCAGTGGCGAGTGCTTCTAGGTTATGTTCCCTTGTCGTTGACTCGACTCTTTTCAGATTATCATTTTCTTTTTGTTTCTTGAAAATGTGCAATTTTGACCCCTATGAACCCATTAAACGTGAGAATAATATTATAATTGACAAAATCTCAATTCAGGACTCCGATAAATGGCCCCCAAAAATTATTAGGCTCCCTAGAAAGCAATGAAACACAAAAATGAGGATATATCATGTTATTTTTTCTTCAGGGGGTATACAGAATAATATAGTATAAATTGGCATTGTGTCGCACACGAGTTGGTATTTTATGTCCGCACGCCATGAACCTATGGGTTCGACAGTGCCAGTGATTTAGTTAGTTAAGACTGTTTAGAAATATTTAAAAAATTCAACCTCAAAGGCTAATAGATAAATATGTTGGTAAACAATGATACTGAACATCCTCTGATAAGCAGTAACGTAATATTGTGCCAGATCACATCCAGTTACTCCTCAAATACAAAAATAGACTATACTACAACTTACTCCGTTAGGTTCAATTAAGACAAGTTATCAGATCCAGTTATGGAAAGAGATCAACTTTCTCATCATTAATTCCTTCTCAATAGCGCAGACAATTTAAAAACTTATCAAATATATACCAACTCATTGGCACTATCAAACCCAGAGGTTCACAGGCCTAATATTTTCAAATAATTCTCTGTAAATTCATCTCCATCAAAGCATGTTTTAATGTAATTCCCCCACCTCATTTTTTTAGCCCATTATGAGCGCTTACCCTGTAGTTTTCCTACAAGACGTTTCCATGCTCCTCTTCAATTTCCCCCTCATTCTGGGCCTAGCTATGGGTGCTTTCTCTCTAGTTTTCCTACTAGACGTTTCCATGTCCCTCTTCAATTCCCTTTCATTTTAGGCCTAGCTATGGGCGCTTTCCCTCTAGTTTTACTACAAGTTTCCATGTCCCTCTTCAATTTCTCCCTCATTTTGGGTCTAGCTATGGGCGCTTTCCCCTCTAGTTTTCCTATAAGAAGTTTCCATGCCCCTCTTCAATTTCCCCCTCAGTTTGGCCCTAGGTATGGGTACTTTCCCCTCTAGTACTCCTACAAGAAGTTTCCATGTTGCTCTTCAATTTCCCCCTCATTTTGAACCTAGCCTATGGGCGCTTTCCCTCTAGATTTCCTACAACAAGTTTCCATGCCCCTCTTCAATTCCCCAATCATTTTGGGCCTAGCTATGGGTGCTTTCCCTCTAGTTTTCCTACGAAGTTTCCAGGCCCCTCTTCAATTCCCCCTCATTTTGGACCTAGCCTATGGGCGCTTACCCTCTAGTTTTTCTACAAGATGTTTCCATGCTCCTCTTTAATTTCCGCCTAATTTTGGGCCTTGGTATAGCAGCTTTCCCTCTAGTTTTCCTACAAGAAGTTTCCATGTCTCTCTTTAAATTCCCATTCGTGTCACATTTTCTTACCATATCAGTCTACGACATGCCCCTCTTCAATTTTCCCCTCATTTTGGACCTAGCTATGGGCGCTTTACCCCTAGTTTTCCTACAAGACGTTTCCAAGCATATCTTTAAATTCCCATTCGTGTCACATATTCTTACCATATCAGTCTAAGAAACTTAACAGTTTTTTTTACGTCAGATCATGTACTCACTGTTATCTAATTTTACCCACTTACTTGTGTTTCATTCTCTTTGGTACAGAAGTTTTCATAAGAACTTTATTCTCAATTTTTTTTTTTTTCCTTCCTTAAAGTTACAGATCATGTTTCGCATGCATACAATAAAACGGAATAATGCTTAACATAAAACGAAAAAAAAAGAGCATAATTAAAAATAGGAGAGACAAAAGTTAATTTGCTATAGTGCAGCAGCACAGTACACATATCACGTAAATTGAATAAATTGAAACGTGGGTTCCGAGGGATTAACTGATCGCTAGAAAAATCTAGTTCTGCGACCTTGGCCTTTTGACTGCTACACATTTGAAACAAATAAAAAACGTAATGAAGTAAATACATTGAACATACACTCCTCATATAGCGCGAAAGTAGTATGTATAAACATAAGATTTATTTTTTTACTCCCTTTTGCAAAACAATTAAATTAAACATAGGGTCAATTCTGGAAATGCATGATATTAGGTCTATGCATTACAGGGACTCTTGTTACCCCATCTTCTCTTAAAAAACATTAAACTGAAAATATATAAAACTATTCTTCTCTTAATTATACTGGTCAACATGATTTTTGTCTCATGAGTACCAATAGTTGTACTTATTACAGTTTTTTATCATGTTTTCAAATATGTATTCGGAATTTCTCCATCGCCCACATTTTTTTTATTTCAATTTTAATTAATGGATTTAAATATTTAATTTTTTACAAACATTTTTTCGTCCATTTGTCCATTGTAAAATAAAACCAGATGAGCTAACTCAAATGGTTTCAGCTATGGAAAAGAGATATCAAGGCAAATGGAATCCTAATATGTTGGCCGATAATTGTTGGACCATCAAGAGGGATGCTCCACAGGCGAAATATAGAAGAAAATCGTCATTAATTACTTTCTAGGTGAGTCCGAATGTTCGAATATTGTGTAATTAAGAATGCAGAAAATATTAAAGTGTTTGAAATTATAAATTCCCGTCACTCGGAAACCTTGTGTGATGGAGAAAAACCGATATCATATTTGAATTCAGAAGAAAAAAATGCTATCAGAATAACATATTTTTCTTTCTGAGAAAAAAAAAGTTTATTTTTTGTTGCTCAGTGTTATAGAACATGGATATAAAACATGGACTTTTTAAGGGGGGAGAAAATATTAGGAGTATTTGCAAATAAAGTTCTTAGGACAATTTTTGGACCAAAGATATATGAACAGACAAGTGAATGGAACAGACTGCGTAACAGTGAGCTATGGTAGTTATAGAAAATCTTGTATAATAAGAACAGTTAGGTTACATAGACTGCAATGGCTAGGAAATGTGGCACGAATTGGGAATTAAAGAGGGGCATGGAAACTTCTTGCAGGAAAACCAGAGGGGAAAAAAGCGCAGTTGATAGATCAAGAATGAGATGGGAGAATAACATTAACCATGATTTGAGGGAAATTGATTAAATAGAGGATGATTGGAAAACAACTCAGGATAGGGATGTGTGGAGAGCTTATATCCGGGCGGCTATGAACATACGGATTTAATAGTGCCAGTGAGTTAGCTTTAGTTAGTCTAAACAATTAAAAGTCAGACACTGAAAAATCAATATTAAAATATGGTATCAGTGATATTAGTAATATATTAATTTCATATCTCATTAAGGACACTTGCAAACCTGAAATATATTTAGTTAAATGTATTTCTAAAATTTGATGTCAATATCTTAACATAGTCCACCGCTGTGGTCTCGAGGAATTATAGCGTGCTGCCTTGTCACGCAACGGGCCCGGGTCGATTCCCGGTCGGGACAGGCTCCTGGGTGAGGTTTTTTTGAGGTTTTTCCTCACCTGTAAGACAAATGTCAGAAAGCTTAGGGCCCAAGGGTCCCCGAAAATCATCCAGCCATCATTATCATCCTTATAATTACCATCATCATCTATCACCGGTGTGGAAAGCAACGGGAAGCTACCACACCTAATAATTCCCTAGTAAAGTTGCAAAGCATAGATGAAAATGCTATGATTGCAGTGAAAGACCTGCCCGAGGGCATTACTATGGATGGATGGATGGATCTTAACATACACATATTAAAATAAACTTATCTTGAATGATTAAAAATTAAAACAATGGGCATTCTCAGTGATAAACATTATTAAGGTAACAAACACTCCATTCGCCAATGCAATAAAAACAACAAGTAAACGCGTATCGCCTACTATTGCCCTCCTCCGACGAGTTTAGCGCTCAAAGGAATGTGGTGTGGGGATGGATACTGGATGACAACACCAGTCAAGAAGGAAGTACAATCATATTGAAAACATTCGCCCTATTTACGAAAGACAAGTCGCACAAAACCGCAAACTGAAAACTGCATATTTGTGAAAACTTCCCTTCGACACGGTTGTAGGAACAAAAGAAACTACCTGGAAAAATAGTAAACCGAATGGCAAGAATACCCTACACTCAAATTCAACCCAGGAAGTTACTGTGTGTTTGGAATAGGGAACTGGGTTGCCATTTTAACAGTATTTTCTTGAGAGAAATCCTTATACAAATGTGAAGATTGCAACACGGCAGGTACATAGTTGTAAGTTATAGCCGTCCAAGCCACCCCCTCTTAAAGAAAAAAGCAGTTACGACTAGTCACTCAGCTCTTGCGGATCTGTACTATCCTGTGGGAAAGTGTCGACTCTCATATTTAATATAAAACTAGTTTGCATGCCGAAAAAGAAAATCTATGTTTTTTAAATGTATAGTACATAGGTTTGGAAAAAGCACTGCTAACCTTGCCGCTCCACCCCTCCTTAACAAACAAATACCGTTATTATGAGTCTGGCAACATCTACCCTCTGTAGGTAGGGGGACACTGGCGTAGCCCATAAGGTCTGTAGTAACCTCCTGGGTTGAATTAGGAGTGTACCTCCCAGGGCTAAACTTGTCGAAGGAGGATAGTACGTAGCCATTATCAAGAATGAACCTAGTGGAAGACTAGTCATCTAGACTTCTTGTTTTTATCTATTTTGGTGAATGGATTGCTTTTTAACTTAATATGGTCTTGAATGATTTACTCTATACGAGGACTAGCGAATACACGGCGTGTGATGCTACGCCTAAATAAATGAAATATTAAAGGTTAATTAAATTGTGTGGTATACGCTAAGACGAACGAAACATGGCGGTTGTTAAATCAGTTTTTAATTTCGGATTTCAGGTAAACCTCCACTTCTAATTGTCAGATTTCGCTCATTTTTTGATAATACCTACCTCGGTTTATTTTAATACGGTATACTGACTTTCGTTGTGAAACGACGAAAATTTGCGACCGCTAGAGCGATTTTTAAATTTTCACTTCAGGTGAACTCCTACACCTAATGGTTTTAGAGGGTCCAATTGTGGAACTAAAACATGCAGGATCCCACTCAAACACACATAAAAAATTTGATCAAAATCGGCCCAGTAACTTAGGCAGTTTTTAACTTCGGGTTTCAGGTAAACCTCCACTTCTAATTGCCAATTTCGATTTTTTTTTGTTTATTTTAATGGGATATACTGAGTTTCGTTGTGAAACATCGAAAATTCTGACAGCTAGAGCTATTTTTAAATTTCACTTCAGGTGAATTCCTACGCCTAATGGTTTTAGAGGGTCCAATTGTGAATCTAAACCATTCAGGGACCCACTCAAACACACACAAGACATTTAATCAAAATCGGTCCAGTAATTTAGGCAGTTTTTAACTTCGGACTTCAGGTAAACCTGCACTTCTATAATTGTCGAAATTCGCTCATTTTTGGTAAATACCTCTACCTCGGTTTATTTTAATAGGATATACTGAATTCCGTTGTGAAACATTGAAAATTATGACCGCTAGAGCGATTTTTAAATTTTTACTTCAGATGAACTCCTAGTGGTTTTGGAGAGCCCAATTGTGAATCTAAATCATCCAGGGACCTACTCAAACACACACAAAAAAAATTATAAAAATCGGTACAGTCGTTCAGCCAGTTTTGAATTTCGGGTTTCAGGTAAACCTCCACTTCTACTTGGATTTCGCTCATTTTTGGATAATACTTAACTCGGTTTATTTTAATACAATATACTAAGTTTGTCCACCGCTGTGATCTCGAGGTAGCGTGCTGCCTTGTCACGCAGCGGGTCCGTGTTCAATTTCCGGTCGGAACAGATTGCTGGGCGAGTTTTTTTTCGCGGTTTTTCCTAATCTGTAAGACAAATTTCAGGAAGTTTAGGGCCCAACGGTCCCCGAAAATCATCCGGCAATCATTATCCTTATCATTATCATCATCATCATCATCCTTCACCGGTGTGAAAAGCAACGGGAAGCTGTAATTCCCTAGTAAAGCTGCAAAGCATAGTACGAAAATGCTTATGATTGTAGCGAAAGACCTGCCCTCGGGCAGAATTACTATGGATGGATACTGAGTTTCGTTGTAGAACATCGAAAATATGACCGCTAGAACAATTTTTAAATTTTCACTTCAGGTGAACTCCTACACCTAATGGTTTTAGAGGGTCCAATTGTGAATCTAAAACATCCAGGGGCCCACTCAAACATACAACAAATTTCATCAAAATCGGTCTAGTCTTTTAGGAGGTCTAGAGTGACGAACACACGTATACAAGATTTATATATACACAGATTAGGATATCTTAAGGCGATAAGTTTGTGTGCCCTAGATTTTTTGATACTTCAAATCCGTGACTGTCAAACTCGTGGCATCACCAACGAATTTTGAAATAAGCCCAGTTATTTCTAGAACAGTGAGTCCGACGTTAATATTAATGAAACGACTGTATAATACTTATGAGAAATGAGGACATCAACAAAACAGGACGATGTTAGCGGAGATACAAAAGAAACAACATTTATATAGAAACCACACAAAGAACTATGATATATACATAATTAGTTTGAATGCAAATAACTTCGTTGCTGTTTCAAACAGGTTTCGTATACAAGTAACATAATAGAAGCCGAACGCTTTCAAATGTTGTGAATGAAAACTTCTCTTTCACTCGAGCAAAGAAGAAATCATCACAAAAACTTTGTTTCTTTATCAGTTTGGGAAACGTAACCACCATCTAATATATAAAAATTAATGTTTGTTTGTTCGTAATTTATACGCTGCCATACCGTTCATCCGATTTTGACGGGGCTTTTTTGTAAAATGTTCAGGAGATTCCCGAGATGAACATAGGCTATAAGAGAGTTGTGATACTCAACTCCTACACCCTTAGAAAATCACCCTTCGTAGTGAAAAACGTGAAAAGTCCCATTTTTGACCCTTAAATAGATTATGCTGCCTAAACCATAACAAATACACAAAATCAATGTGCACAGAATTTAATATCTCATAAAAATAACTCTACAAATGTCCCCGACAGCGTATGCTTATCTTTTATGGATAACCCACAATTACCATTTGTATCTTTCAACTCAGTGATACCAAGAAGATCGGAATGACTAGATTCCCGGGTAAGCGTACCAGCGCACGGCGGGTATTCTTTTATGGATAACTCTCAATAACCATTTTTGTCTTTCAACTCATTTATGCCAAGAAGATCGGGATAAGTAGATTCCCGGGCAACGCCGGGTAATCAGCACAGAGTTCAGATGAGATCCCAGCAGAACTGATAAAATCAGGGGGAGAAAATTGATGGACAAGATACGCTGGTTGCTTCGTATGATTTGGGAAAAAGAAGCTCTTCCAGATGAATGGAAGGAATCAATTATCGTACCAATTTATAAGAAAGGAGATAACACTGATTGCAACAACTACAGGGGCATCTCATTACTTTCAACTTCGTACAAAATTCTTGCAAATATATTAGTAAGCAGAGTTACTCCCTATATTGATGACATTCTAGGAGATCATCAATGTGCATTTAGAAGAAACTGGTCTACAACAGATCAGATTTTTAGTATAAGACAGATTTTAGAAAAGAAATGGGAATATAATGGTACTGTACATCAACTATATGTAGACTTCAAAAAAAGCATATGATTCAATTAAGAGGGAGAAGTTATATAGTATCCTGCTGGAGTTCGGAATTCCTAAAAAGCTAGTTAGACTTATACGAATGTGTCTAAATGACACATAGGGTGCGTGTAGGCAAACAGTTTTCGGACACTTTTCAAATCCAGAATGGGTTGAAGCAAGGAGATGCACTATCTCCCCTACTATTTAATTTAGTACTAGAGCATGCATTAAATCTTTAGAGAATGAGGAAGGCTTACAACTCAATGGTATTAATAAGCTGTTAGTTTATGATTATATAGTATTATTGGCCGATAGCAAGGAGATACTAAAGGACAACACGCGCACACTATTGAGTAACACTAAGAAATTAGGACTGGAAGTAAATATCAATAAAACTAAATATATGGTCACACGTAGAAATTCATTATATAATGGAAATGGACAGCTAATGACAAATGAGGGAAATTTTGAGGAAGTGGCTGAATTCAAATACCTGGGAACAATAATCACAAATAGGAATGAGACGTACACAGAAATTAAACATAGGCTCAATTCTGGAAATGCATGCTATTATGCATTGCAGAGACTCTTGATGTCCCAACTCCTTTCAAAAAACGTTAAACTGAAAATATATAAAACTATTATTCTACCAGTTATATTATATGGGTGCGAAACATGGACTCTTAGTTTAAGGGAGGAAAGGAGATTACAAGTATTTGAGAATAAAGTACTTAGGAAAATTTTTGGACCAAAGAGATATGAACAAACAGGTGACTGGAGAAGACTACATAACAATAACTATATTGTCTTTATAGGAAGTCAGATATAATAAGGACAGTTAAGTCTCGTAGACTGCGATGGGCAGGACATGTTGCACATATGGGGAATGAAAGACTTGCATGTAAGCTTCTTGTAGGAAAGCCAGAGGGAAAACGCCCAGTTGGTAGATCAAGAATGAGGTGGGAGAATAACATTAACTATGATTTGAGGGAAGTAGATTATACAGGGAATGATTGGAAAGCATTAGCTCAGGATAGGGATGTATGGAGAGCTTATGTCCGCGCGGCCATGAACCTACGGGTTCGATAGTGTCAGTGAGTAAGTATCTAAAATAATTACGATAAAAATGTATAATTAGTTTTCCTTCTACTTAAGTCAACTAAACATAAAAACACATTAATTTTCATTTATTTAGGCATCCCTAGCAGCTGAATATTAGCTAGTATTTAATATAGCCTAATACGTAATAATAATATAATAACTAACTTACTAACTGGCACTAATGAACCCTAGGTTCATGGCCCCTCGGACATAACTTCTCCAAACATCCCTATCCTCAGCTAATGACTTCCAATCATCCCCTGTATAATCAATCTACTTCCCTCAAATTTGGTTAATGTTATTCTTCACCCTCATTCTTGGTCTACCAACTGAGCGTTTTCCGCTGGTTTCCTATAAAGATCATGCAGCTCACTGTTATGAAGTATTCTCCATTCGCCAGTCTGTTCATGTCAATTTTTTTGTCAAAAAAATTCCTAAGAACATTTTCTCAAATATTAGTAAAATCTGTTTCTCCTTGTTAATAGTATAATATATTATTGTTTGAACCAAATATAAATTGTAAGCTTAAAAATGGGGGGGAAGTAAATGCACAATTTAGTAGAAAAAAAACAGTTTTCTTATATATTGCAACTTTTTAGTGATGCATTTAGCTTGCGTTAGGTTAGCTTTTAGGTTGGTTGGCAAAGCGAGTTCAAATATCGTATATATTTTGGCTGCATCGCGTATTTTTATAATGTAAACCGCTTCGGGTTCGATCCCCGGTCGGGATAGTATTTCTCGGTGAGGTTTTTATCGGGGTTTTTCCTCACCTGTAAGACAAATGTCGGGAAAACTTTAAGGCCCAAACGGTCCCCGAAATCATATGGCCATCATCAACCATTAACCTTATTGTCATCATCATCATCATCTTTCACCTTTGTGGAAAGCAACGGGAAGCTACCACACCTACATTTCCCTAGTAAAGTTGCAAAGCATAGCAGTGAAGGACCTGCCCTCGGGCTCTTTAGACATTTTTATTTTTTTAAAGGTATTCCAAATAAAGATAAAAGACTTTTAGCTTCTTCATTTTTTTTTTGCAGAAGTAACAAATGTAATATTCATACCCATATTTTTCTTAATTTTATCATACTATGGATGGATATACTTTTTTTTTTTTTTTGCCATATGTTGTAAAGAATTTCCCAATAATGCATATCAGGCGATAGCAATGTGTTCCAGGTTCAAAATATCGATAACTGGAACAAATAATTCTCCTGCACTTTACATGTTACTATATCACTAACACCAGCAATACATTCTTTATTGTGCTTACACACGCGATTTGATCCAGATATTTCCTTTAACAGAAAATGCAGAAAAAGCAAACACTACATTGCAAAATACATACAAACATCTCTCGGACATATCTCAGTATGTTAAATGTTATCATACTTTGTTGACATGCAATAAATCATATATTTAATCCAATTTAAAGCCCGTTAAAAGAAAAGCGATAACACTTTTACTTTATATTTTAATCACAAAGGATAGGCTGTGTATTGAACTGTTTTCGCAAGACATAGATAATGGGGAGAAAGGTAGCGACGGTTTATATACAATTTAAGAAACGCTACTAATAAATTATATTTATATATAAAAAAGCAGTAGTATTCAAATGTTCTGAAGCTCTTGATTTGTCATCTTTCGCTTGATTTATATATAATTTACATGGTCCATCGCTGTTGTCTCGTGGTAGCGTGCTGCCTTGTCACGCAGCGGGCCCGGATTCGATCCCCGGTCGGGACAGTTTTTCTGGGTGAGGTTTTTATCGGGGTTTTTCTTCACCTGTAAGACAAATGTCGGGAAAACTTTAAGGCTCAAACGGTCCCCGAAATCATATGCACATCATTATCATCATCACCACCACCATCCTTCACCGGTGTGAAAAGCAACGGGAAACTACCACACCTACAATTCCCTAGTAAAGCTGCGAAGCACAGCATGAAAATGCTATGATTGCAGTGAAAGACCTGCCCTCGGGCAGAATTACTATAGATGGATGTATCATTTATATCACCACAAATCTGGAAATGGACAATTAATGACAAATGAGGAAAATATGAAGAAGTGATTGAATTCAGATACCTAGTAACAATAATTACAAATAGTAATGAGATGCACAAAGAAATTAAACATGGGCTCAATTTAGGAAATGCATGCTATTATGTATTACAGGGACTCTTGTCAGAACTGCTTCCAAAGAAACATTACATTGAAAATATATGGAAGGGGTTTTCTCCCGGTTACATTATATGGATGTGAAATATGGACTCTTACTTTAATGGAGCAAAGAAGATTACGAGTATTTGAGAATAAAGTTCTTAGGAAAATTTTTGAACAAAGGGAGATGAACAGACAGGTAAATGGAGAAGGCTTCACAATAGTGAACTACATAATCTATAAAGTAAACCAGATATAATAAAACGGTTAAATATCATGGACTGCGATGGGCAGGACTTGTGGCACGAATGGTGAATTAAAGAGGTGCATGGAAACTTCTTGTACCAAAACCAGAGGGAAAAAGCCCAGTTGGTAGACCAAAAATGAGGTGGGAGAATAACAATCATGATTTGAGGGAAGTAGATTATACAGGGGATTGGAAAATATTGTCTCAGAATAGGGCTGTACGTAGTTTAACATCTCACCTTATACTGTAGGTACTTTTAGGTGCCATATCCCACCCAGTCCTTACAGTGACACGATCTGTCGGGAGAGGAGTTTTAACTATGGATCACATACATACATTTATGATCAGTTGATCACTCAAGGACATGGTTTTACTTTGATGTGATCACCCTGATGATGCCGTGTTCAAGGCCGAAACAAGTGTCGGGATCAATTTGTGTACGTTTCTTGTCTTGTTTTATGACATTTAATGGTATCTGTAGTTTTAAGAGGACAGATTTACATCCCAGATTGATTGCTGACTCTTTTAGCGGAATTACTACTAAGGTATATCGTTCTATTTTGTAATTGAATAGTTGCCCCGAAAAAGAGATTTAACCCACACAAATTCGAAAATAGAGTTTTCAGTGGATTAGTGATTTATCCGGAGAGTATCACGGCATGGTGCATATAAAATTATCCATACCCTCTTCCAGACCTGTTTTATTTATTTTTAAAAGTTGGCTTTCAAGCAAATAGTGATCTATATGCAACAAAATGGCGAAAGCAGTTAGTCAAGTCATTAATAGAAGTGCAGAAAACAATTGTAGCACATGTGCAAATTCATTCCACCATAGTTTCGTGAATTCTAATCAGAATTTTAGAGAAATTGAGCGAAAATAAGAACGACACAAAGAATGTAAAGAAATAATATGAAATGGAAAATAAATACAGAAAACTGATTAAGTTAGAAATGTTTCTAACTTAATCAGTGTTCAGTATGTATTTTCTATTTCTTATTATAATGTTTTAATTAAATATATGCTAAATCATTTTTTCCACTCTATAGAGATAGATCACTTTTGCACTCAATTCTGTATTAAATTGTTAATATTTAGTTATTATCATGTTATTAGTCCACCGCTGTGGTCTCGAGGTAGCGTGCTGCCTTGTCACGCAGCGGTCGGGACAGGCCCCTGGGTGAGGTTTTTTCGGGGTTTCCTCACCTGTAAGACAAATGTCAGTAAGCTTAGGGCCCAAAGGTCCCCGAAAATCATCCGGCCATCATCATCATCCTTCACCGGTGTGGAAAGCAACGGGAAGCTACCACGCCTATAATTCCCTAGTAAAGCTGCAAAGCATAGCGTGAAAATGCTATGATTGCAGTGAAAGATCTGCCCTCGGGCAGAATTACTATGGATGGGTGGATGGTGTTATTTTACATTCAAATTGGCTTATATGATTCCAATAGGATGAGAGATTAAAATGTATGTGATATAACAAAGGTAATAGCCTCAAAATGAACATTATGCGTTTTTTTCAACAATTTGTAGTTTGTGGGTTAGGTCTCTTTTCGGAGCAACTATTCAATTGCAAAACTGTTTGCCTACATGCACCCTACTCTTTGTACTATTTAGCTATATTCGAATAAGTCTAACTTTTTAAGAATTAGCGAACTCCAGCAGGAAACTATATAACGTTTCCCTAATAATAGAACAGAATGTCTTTTTGAAGTCTATGTTTAATTTCATTCTTCGTCTCATTCCCATTTGTAATTATTGTCCCTAGGTATTTGGATTCAGTCACTTCTTCAAAATTTCCCTCAGTTGTCATTAGCTGATCATTTCCACTATATAATGCATTTCTGCGTGTGAACATATATTTAGTCGTCTCGTTGGTCCAAATATTTTCCTTCGTGGTGATAATATAATCTGTTATTTCTCATAAATCCTTCCAGCTAATTTGATCTGTATGTTTTCTTAGATTAGATTAGATTAGATTTATTCAGCCTGGTGGAGTTAAGGTCATGTGGCCTTCTCTTCCACTCACCAGGACAAACATATATTACATCAGAATATAACAATCTGAATTAACTCTAATATTAAATACTAAATAAA
The DNA here is from genome assembly GCA_030220185.1 of Diploptera punctata. NCBI lineage: Eukaryota > Metazoa > Arthropoda > Insecta > Blattodea > Blaberidae > Diploptera > Diploptera punctata. The sequence continues at coordinate 742,063 of JASPKZ010010265.1, read as the reverse complement.
AATGTGATCAAAAAGATAATATCTATTATATTACGATCTGTAATGCAACCAGTTAATGTTAGCTAAAATTAAGACTAAAACTAATAATAAAATGTATACAAGTAATACATATTAAATTGTCCCTGTCTAATGTTTATAAAAAACAAAGAAAAATAATGAGATATAGAAAACTAATTTTATAATTATACAATATTTAAAACAAAGCAAAAGAAAATATTTGTTAATCTTAATATTATTTTCATAAATAATTGAATTTATTAATGGTAAAAAGAATACTATCAGTGAGGTGTATAAGTTAGTTATTAAATAATTATTTAGTTTGTTTTTTAAGGATGTTATAGTTTGACAGTCTCTGACATAGGGCGAAAGAGAATTCCACATTTTGGTGAGACCGTAAAAGATAATGAATGATACACAGTGTGATGAGGAGGGATATAAAGGACAATGTGCTGATGGGATCGAGTGTCAAGATTATGTGTGTCGGATAGTCTGATGAAGCGGCGTGATAAATAATTAGGCGATGATGTGTGAAGTATTTTATAGAGAAGGGATAGGGAATGGACAGTTCTACGATCTCTTAGACGAAGCCACGATAATTGTTCCAGGGACGGTGTAACATGGTCAAATTTGCGAATACCACAAATAAAACGTGCGCAAGAATTATGAACACGTTGAAGTCTTGGAGTGAAAATAATATTTAAGTCTGTAAAAAGAGTGTCACAATAATCAAAATGGGGCGTTGCAAGTGTTTCTACTAACATTTTCCTAAGAGTGAATGGCAGACAATTTCTTACGCGATTTAATGAATGTATTATTGACAAGACTGTTTGGCATGTATGGTTTATTTGTGTATTCCAAGTATGTATTACTTTTAAATTATGGGCAACAACGTATTAATAATTGAAATGCAAAGAAAGATATATATGAATGGCGAACCATATGTTTGAATATATGCCGGAAGTTGTCACTCGTCACATTAAGGTCTAGGTCACACGGTGCTAGGTGCTCTGCTTCCAGAGATCAATGAATATTGTTCCACATTCAGATAAACAAACTGAATCACTACCGTATTTATTAATGCTAATGTTACGTATTTTCAATAGTCCTATTTATAATATTATAACTAGGGCTCGGAAGTTTAGGATTTTTTTTTCATCTGATGACTGAAGACGAGGCACAACTTAATATAGGCTATAGACTATAAATTTTGGCTCATTGTAGGATAGAAAATGGCGGGGTTTATTTGTCTTTTTTTATACCTTTTGTATAATTCAAGAATCCGCAGAGTCTAATCTCAATTGCAACTTATTTTTAAAAATCTATCTAGTTTTACTTTCCAAAGGCTTTTCACATTCAAAATACTTTTGTTGTGCGATAAACGCTAACAAAATATCCCGTTATTTTTAATCAGGGTTATCAGCCTATCAGTATAATAAATAGAGTGTGAAAGAAGAAGCATTTTTAATAAAATGTACTTTTAAACATATTTTATTATTTTCATTAAAAATGCAATTTAAATACAATTATTATTTAATTTGAATTGCCTTTATAAGCATTTTTTTAGGATATCTTTAGGTCTTTTTAAAGGTCTTTGATAAGCATTTTACATGTCCTCGACTTCCGAGTCCTAATAATAACATACATTTCTTTGGCGTTCACTGGGATAAATAATTGAACGGATATTCAAATTATATAATTGAAATCATTTTTACAATTTCGAAACTTGTTCCATTTACTTTTTTTAAATTTTTGATTTCCTGTGTTGTTTCTCATATGAACCTTTGGATATTGAAATGAACCAAACCAAGGAATTCTGAGATTCTCAAAGAATTACAAACAGAAACAGTCATGGAATATGTACAAAAATACAGAAACAACTGTAAATCTCACGTAAGAAGAATGAGCAGAACAAAAATATGTCAAATCTTAGATTACCAGCCACCAGGCAAGAGATCTTTGGGCAGACCCTTCAAATGTTGGATTGAGACCGTAACAGACCACTAGGTCTATCACATGAAAGGAAGAAGAAGAACCAAATCTACTTTTAAAGCTTTAGCAAGTGAGCACATCTACTGATACCTCAAGAGTATATTTATGCTTATAATTGTATTTTTATAGTCTTAATAAGTGTCTATTAAAACAAATAATATATTTGTTTATTATATATATATATACTATTTATAATATATGATTTAAACCGTATAAAGAAGAACATTTCAATTGTCTCGATCTGTGACATAATGGACATAGCCCATTTTAATACACAAGGGCTCATATAGTTTATTGATTTTTGTATGTATTGAATGTTTTATTGGATTGCCTAATTTTCACGTATTACTATTTATTATACGGTTATATTTTTAAGATTGATTTTTTTTGAAGCAAGTTTTACGAGTTCTGTAAGATCGAGCATTAAGTATGCTGTAAATAATAGTGAAAAGTATAGTTATATTAGATATTCCAGAATCAATTCGTCAATTATTTACTTTCACACTTAAGTTGGAGAAATGTTCTAAAATATGTTTTCGAAAGAGCTACATGATCATTATGTGAAACCAGATTTAATAAGAGCAGTTAAGTCTCGTAGATTGAAATGGCAGGGCATGTGGCACTAATGGGGAGTGAAAGAGCGACATGAAAACTCCTTGCAGGAAAACCAGAGGTAAAGTATCCTGTAGACAGGCCAAGAACGAAGTGAGAGAATAACATTAACCATTATTTGAGGACATAAAGGTTACATACGAATTGATTGGAAAACATTAACTCAGGATTTGGATATATGGAGAGCGTATGTTCGGCCGGCCCTATACCTATGGGTTCGATAGTACCAGTAAGATAGTTAGGTAGTTTAGTGTAATATCCAAACTATTAGCAGAAATCAATTTATACAGATACATGTATAAAATTATAAAGTAAAACTTGCTCAAAGCAGAATCGCATGGGACCAATTTTTTTCCACATTAGACAAAATTCCGCATTATAAAAAAAACTTAATAATCTTAGATTATTGAGTACCGAAAACAATCCCGTTTCATCAGCTTTGAAAATGTCTCTTAGGCGCGCATCCTCAAATCAAAGTATGCAGTGTCTGTTTCCGCTTACTAGCTACACTTTTGTCCAAATCCTTTGATTCCCCGCAAATTTCATTCCACACTACATTGTGACGTCTTTTAAAACTGTCCAGCCAACCTGAAGATGCCTTGAAATCATTATTCTCTAGGGATTTAACAACAGCTAGAGCTTGACTTTGGAGCATTGGTCCGGAAATTTGGAGATTTATCTTCAATCACTTTCACTTTTTCGTACATAGGTTTTAGCTATCTTTATTGGGTAAATTCAGAACGCTCCCCGTGAAAGATCGGTCTCAGAACTTAAACTAATTTAAGATTTTACAGTGTAATGGTTATTTGTAAGGCAGGTATCTTTATTTCGCATTACAGGTGTGCAATGAGGACAAAATAAAATTTCAAATACAGGTAGAATCTCGACTTCACCCGGCGGCAGGAATCATTCATTGTTGTTTTTTTGGTCTAATGGAATTCAATGAAGTGTAAACTAATTTATTTCTCTGTCTTTCCGCTTTATAAAAAAGTTCATGAAATGTGCAGAAATATTCTTCCGTTTCCGCGTTTGGACAGATTGCGTTTTATGCAAAATAAATAAACGCCGGGACCAATACATTTGTTCACATCGGACAGATTTCCGCATTATTCACGTTCCGGATTAAACAAGTTTTACTGTATATGCCTAATTAAAAACACTAAAGAAATTAGCATCACACTAACTAATTCACTGGTGCTATCTAACCCGTAGGTTCATGGCCGCGCAGATATAAGCTCTACATAAATCCCTATCCTGAGCTAATGTTTTGCGATCATGCAATGTATAGTAATCTAATTTCCTTAAATCATCGTTAATGTTATTCTCCCATTTCATTCTTGGACAACCAACTGGGCGTTTTCCTTCTGCTTTTCCTACAACAAGCTTTCATGTCTCTCTTTCATTTCCCATTCGTGCCATAGGTCTTGCCCATCGCATTCTACAAGATTTAACTGTTTTTATTATATCTGGTTTCCTATAAATATCTTGTAGTTCACTGTTATGTAGTTTTCTCTATTTGGTTCATCTCTCTTTGGCCCAAAAAAATTCTTAAGAACTTTATTCTCAAATACTCGTAATATTTTATCCACTTTTAAAGTAAGAGCCCATGTTTCACATCCATATAGTATAACTGGGAGAATAACAGTTTTATATATTTAAGGTTTAGCGTTTTTTTAGAGAAGTTGGGCCGACAAGAGTCCATGTAATTCATAACATCGTGCATTTCCAGAATTGAGCCTAAGTTTAAATTCTTTATGCGTCTTATACCTCTTTGTAATTATTATTGTTCATAGGTACTTGAATTCAGTCACTTCTTCAAAATTTCCCTCATTTGTCATAACTGTCCATTTACATTATATAATGAATTTATATGTGTGAACGTATATTTAGTTTTACTGATTTTACTTACAGTCTCAATTCCTTAGGGGTACTCATCGGAGTGTGCATGTTGGCACTTCATTAGTGGTAATTTTAATTATTTTTGGCTCACTACAATACATAGGAGTAAAAACTGCAATCTCTTGGAATATTATGTTTGAAAACTGTTAAAGACAATCTTGAAGGTCTTTCAAAAATAAATCTCATCAGCCACGATTCAATATTCAGTGTAGCCAGAAAGAAATGTTGGAAAAGTGCCATCTCAACTGCCTGTACATCTGCATTTATATTATTTGATCAAAACCTTCTGCTAAACCACTGATCTCCCTAAAATTGTTTACATAACCAGCTACAAATATTTTATTATATAATAAGCGTACCCGTACTTTTTTACCATAAAATTCACTAATTAACATATAATTAGATGGTATTAAATAAGTTCGCAAGAAAACCTCTCATAGCCAATTGTCCTGACTCAAGAAGCGTGCATGATGACGTCACGTTGTCGCGCGGAATATATCGATAATGCAGATGATAACACATGTAACATAAAAATCCTATAACCCGATCGCAGCGCCACCTACTTAGTCCAATTATGAATTTAAAACCATTAGGGACCCACTCAAACATACACAAAAAATGTCATCGAAATCGGTCAAGTCGTTCAGGCAGTTTTTAATTTCGATTTCAAGTAAACCTCCACTTATAATTGCCGGATTTCATTCATTGTTCGACAATACCTACCTCGGTTTATTTTAATAGAATATACCGAGTTTCGTTGTGGAACGTCTAAAACCGTGACCGCAAGAGCGATTTATCAATTTTCACTTTTGGTGAACTTCTACACCTAATAGTTTTAGAGGGTCCAATTGTGAATCTAAACCATCAAGGGACCTAATAAGACATACAGAAAAAAAAATTCATCAAAATCGGTCCGGTCGTTTAGGAGTAGTTTAGTAACAAACACACGCACAGAAGAATTATATATAAAGATGTGTTAATAAAAAAAACAATTCACAGTGAAATGACAATGTTTGTATTCCTTGCTGCATAATACAGACGTATGTGTATTCTTATGGAATACAAATTGTATAAAAATTCTGTTAATATTACGTAGATTAAAATCTTATACACATTTTTAATGCAATAATTATTTATTTATAATAGCTTTATTTTACCTGCAGAGTTAAGGCTTTAAGACCTTGTCTACGACTCAACCAAGGTAAAAAAAATGCAATTATTCTTATATCTAAATTACAATAAATATAAATATTACATGTTATAATACTTGCAATATAATTATTATTTACAAAATATTTTGATTTAATCTTCATTTAACGAATGAAATATAAAATGTAGAAGATAGAAAAATGAGAGAAAAAATACTATTATTGATATACAATAAATTTAGTTATGGTAAAAAGGTAAAGTGATCCCACAACATGCCTCAGGAGGCCCTTGGGGTAGTAGGAGGTTAAGGTTCCCCACTTTTTCTAGACAATCGGCACTTTATGTCAGCCGGGTTGTCAGCCTTGCGTGACGGCCGCCTTTACCCCAGAACAAGGGTCTGGTACTCATTTCAGTTTGGGAGAAAAATTAATTATTTAACAACAGGTAATAATTAATTTTTCTCCATAACTAAATTTATTGTATATCAATAATAGTTTTTTTCTCTCTCTCATTTTTTCTATCTTCTACATTTTATATTATTTAACAGGTAATAGCATAATGACTTATGGTGCTGAGGGATGGACTTTGGTAGAGGGACAAAAAACTAAGATCTTGGCAGTGGAGATGGATGGAATAAGACGCAGTGCCAGGGTGTCCAGGTTGGAAAGAAGAAGAAATGAAGGAGTAAGGCAGATGATGGATATGGAGGAGACAGTGGTGGAAAGGATAGAAAGACGAGCTCTTCAGTGGTATGGCCATATCAGGAGAATTGAGGATGATAGGTGGCCCAAAACTCTTTTGGAATGGTCACCTTATGGTAGAAGGAAACGGGGCAGGCCAAGAACAACTTGGAGAGGAGAGATCCATAGATTGATGAACGACCGAGGTCTGGAGGAGGATGAATGGCGTGATCGGCAAGAATGGCGAATGGGAATACAGAGTAACCGCTGAAAAGTGGAGAGGCCCTCAAAAGTAAAAGTAAGTGACAACAGGTAATTGTATAAGCGTGATTTACAATTGTCAAGTGTGCGGGAATTCCAGGAGTGGGCAGAAGCTACTATGAAATAAGTAATAGAGTACAATGACATATTGTGCAGGAATATGGGAAATAAAATCTAGAACTAACTAACTCACTGACACTATCGAACCCATATGTTCATGACCGCGCGGATATAAGCTCTACATGCAACCCTATCCTGAGCGAATATTTTCCAATCCTACCTTGTATACTCTACTTCCCTCAAACATGGGTAATGTTAAGATTAAATTAAAATGCTTCATACATCACTTCATATCCAGTCTTCTAATTAGACCGCGGTTTCGAAGCATTGGCGGCTCCATCTTCAGTACTTTCTCGTCGACTGATGTTATGTCCATCAGAAAAAAAATCTGTTGGTGGATTGATAAACCTCCGGATCCATTCAAAATCCGCGGGAATTTCGAAGGTATTAAGTTTTTTCTTCTTTTTTTTATGTGGATTTTTCCCCAAACCGTGAGTTCTTTGAAGTATGAAGGAATTTAAATTAATCTTAAGGTGAGACGGAAGGCCCTACCCCATAAATGTTAAAACATGGGAATTTGAGACCCATTATCTCAGGAACTACTAGATGGATTGTAATGAAATTTTTGCAGAATATTAAATGATGTTTGTAAAGACCACTGAACCTCAGTCAAACTTGTATCTAAATATTGATATTCTATACATTTTTTGCCACTAGTCTCTTTTTTTATTTAAAAATATACTTCTAAAAAATATAAGTGAGGATCTGTATAAGAGATTATCATGATTGTGGTTCCACAGCTTCAGTGTAACTAGATTTACCGCCTGTAAAAATGTAATGAAAATATCTCTGATAGTTCCTGAGATAATGGGGCAAATGCTCGAAAATTTTCACTTTCAAGAAAACAAGGTTTAAAGTATAATATTACCTACCAGACTTGACAACTGTCAATTGATTAAAAAAAATAATTAACGCACTTATAATTGGCGTTCAGTAAAAAATCATATGCAGAAATGTTCAGAAAAGAATAGACTATTTAATTATGAAAAAACAAAAAATGATTTTTTTTCTTCAAATTTTGGCCTACCGCCTTACCTTAAATTAAACGCCATAGTGATTTTTTCCTATAAAAGTTCCATACGGTTAATGCTATTCTCCCAACCCATTCTTGGTCTACCAACTGGGCGTTTCCCTCTGGTTTGCCAACAAGAATCTTCCATGTCCCTCTTTCATTCCCCATTCGTGCAACATGTCCTACCCATCGCAGTCTACAAGACTTAATTGTTATTATATCTGGTTTGCTATAAAGATCATGTAGCTCACTGTAGTCTTCTTAATTCGCCTGTCTATTCATATCCCTTTGTTCCAAAAGATTTCCTCTATTTTCAATTAATGTAGGCCTAGATTAAAATCTTACAAATACTTTAATAGAATAATGAGTACCACATACAGAAGATGAAGCATGGTTCTGAAAGGCCTATATGTTTTAATCGTTTGACTAAGCTTTTAAACAGAAGTTCATCTTAATTGAGGACGACGGATACGCTAGGTACAGATTTTAGGATTTTACTTAACTTCAACAGTGATTTATCATGCATTTTAAAATTAGACCTACTAATGATCTTGTGCAACTTTTCTGTACTTATTTTTTTTTTACTGCTGATTGAAGAAAGGATGATACTCTTACATTTGTCAATTTAAATAAATAAAGGTAGAAGAAGATACAGTTTATTCATTGCTATTTGCTGATGATCAGCTACTGATGACAGAAATAACGAAGATTTAGAGTATATGACAAGGAAACTGAAGGAGGAATACGAAAAGTAAAAAATAAACATTAAAAATTAAAGATAAATTTAGGTACAACAAAATATATGGTGATTAGAGATAAATAAAAGATCTGGTTTTCGAGGACGCATAAGGGAAAAATAGAAGCATGTGACGAATACGAATATTTGGGAACAAAAATTAGTGCAGATGGAAGTCATAATGCTGAAATTAATGAGAGGATACATAATGGTAAATCTGCAATATAAAAATTAAATGGCATATTATGGGATCAGAATATAAGTTCTAAAACAAAAACAAACTTTTTAATACAAAAGTAAGGAGTACAAATACACACCGTAAGATAAAAGTTAAAAATTAAAATGTACCTGTTGGCAGGTGCCGTCGTAAAATTAATTAAAATTATGTGTATAAAATATTAACTGGAGGTCTTTCGGAAGTTAACTTCCATCATCAGCAGGATGAGCTTCTGCTACTAGTTGTTGTTTATGACGATGTAGACTCCAAGTGTCTCGTAGCAGCAACTGACCTTTTTTTATGATCTCGTACAATGGGTTGTTTGACTGGGGTGCGTTCTCATTAAGAAGTAAGGTGTTGTTTATTTATTTTATAATTTCGAGGCCTTCATATATATTTATCTTTGCCAGAATGTTTTCTCTGTGAATTATCGTGAGAGTATTAACAATAAGGGAGTCTACAAACTAACATGTAAAGAATGTAATAAATGTTATATTGGCAGGGCAAGCAGAAACTTTAATACAAGATATAAGGAACACCTAAAATATTTCATGTAGGCCTACTCGGGTGAAAAAATCAAGCTATGCCAAACATCTCATTAACACCGGTCAGCAAATGAACACAATAGAAAATACTCTCACGATAATTCACAGAGAAAACATTCCGGCAAAGATAAATATATTTGAAGACCTCGAAATTATAAAAGAAATAAACAACACCTTACTTCTTAATGAGAATGCACCCCAGTCAAACATCCCATTGTACGAGATCATCAAAAACATGTCAGTTGCTGCTACAGACACTTGGAGTCTACAACGTCGTATACAACAACTACTAGTAGCAGAAACTCATCTTGCTGATGATGGAAGTTAACTTTCGAAAGGCCTCCAGTTAATATTTTATACACATAATTTTTATGAAGTTGAGGACGACGGCACCTGCCAACAGGTACATTTTAATTTTTAACTTTTATCTTATGACTATTCACCTCAACGAAATTTGATATGAATTTTATTAGTATTGAAAATACATACCGTGCAGAAACATGGGGATTAAAATCTAGAACAATAAGTAAATTAAATTCTGCAGAAATAGATTTTTGAGGCGTTCAGCTGGAATTTCTAGAAGAGATAAAATAACAGTGTAATTAAACAAAATATTAATGTTCAAACTTCAATTGTAGATTTCATAAACATATAAAATTGTATGGTCACGTCAAAAGAATGACAGAAGACAGATTCCCAAAATAAAACTTGAATGGGTGCCACTCGGCAGAAGAAGAAGAGGACGGCCAAAAATAACGTGGATTGATGGTGTCTTGAGCAGCATGAGTGAAAAAGGATTGGACGATAGGGAATGAAATGGAAGAGATGTGGAGGAGAATGACAGTAGGCTAATTGGGCGCGGGAAGATGGTGTGAAACCTGCTAAATAAATAAATAAATATCTTACATTGGTATGCAAAGAGAAAAAATATTTTTATCACACAGCTGAACAAAGGTAAATACACAACCTCATGACATAAAATGCACATGCATATTTTCTTTACAGCTGCAGTTACTGCAGGCAATATATATTGTATTGTATTTAGATTGTATCATTAACAGTTTTCAAGACTTTATTGTGTAAATATTTACCTCGCAATCTGCTACCCTCTACATCTAATGTTTGCTATTGCAGAGTCAACCATTAACGAGGATGTTAAGTCTTCTGTTTTGAGCTTGTTTCTATTCACAGTCTGAAATACGACAAATTTGTGAAGAAAAGAAAATCCGAGTGTTCATTCATTTATTTTCGCTCAGCAAGCATTTAAAGTGGATGATATCGATTCGTAAAAATTAAATACCTGAAACATATAATAATAAACAGAAACGAAGTGCACAAAGAAAGTAAACAGAGGGTCAATTTTGGAAATGCATACTATTATGCATTGCAGGTCCACCGCTGTGGTCTCGAGGTAGCGTGCTGCCTTGTCACGCAGCGGGCCCGTGTTCGATCTCCGGTCGGGGCAGTTTTTCTTGGGTGAGGTTTTTATCGGGGTTTTTCCTCACTTGTAAGACAAATGTCAGGAAAACTTTAAGGCCCAAACGGTCCCCGAAATCATATGGCCATCATTATCATCATCGTCATCCTTCACCGGTGTGGAAAGCAACGGGAAGCTACCACACCTACAATTCCCTAGTAAAGCTGCAAAGCATAGCATGAAAATGCTATGATTGCAGTGAAAGACCTGCCCTCGGGCAGAATTACTATGGATGGATGGATGCATCACAGGAACTCTTGTCGTCCCAAGTTCTCTAAAAGAACGTTAAGTTTAAAATATATAAAACTGTTATTCTCCCAGTTATATTACTATATGGATGTGAAACATGGACTCATACTTTAAGGGAGGAGGAAAGATTAGGAGTATTTGAGAATAAAGTTCTTAGGAAAAGTTTTGGACCAAAGAGAGATGAACAGACAGGCGAATAGAACTAACAGTGAGCTTCATGATCTTTACAGAAAGCCAGATATAATAAGAACAGTTAAGTCTGTTAGACTGCGATGGACAGAACAAGTGGCACAAATGGGGACTGAAAGAGGGGCATGGATAACACTAGTTCAGGGCAGGGATGTGTGGGGAGTTTATGTCCGCGCTGCCATGAACCTACGGAATCGAAGTTCCTGTAACTTATGTCCAATAAAAATGTTTCAGATAAAATTGCATAATCTTAGTGAGCATATAGCTTATTATAGTTGAAGAAGTATTTTAGTCAGTTCTTCATTATTTTCCACGTTGTGGGCGCAATTTTGAAGAAGTAATTCTTTTCCCATGTTATGACGATATTTTGAAGCAGCTAACTATCTTCATGCCCGATTTGTAGTAACATTTTGAAGGAATAATGTACCAAAATAAATAAGAATTACTGGTTCAGGTTGGGTTTGATTTTCGGTAGAGCTGGATTCTCTTCTCAAGGTCGAAGTTGGTACACAAGATAGGAAAACACTTTAAAAATCACTAATAACTGATTCTTGTAGAAATAGTTGTAAATTTATTTACTATTTAATTTCCCAGCCAGATCAAGTAAATATAGGTGGTATTATTCTTCACCGTCATTAAAATTAAATGATTTTCTTTTCTTGAATCAAATATCACATTTTATCAGGAGATCTGTTATTGCTTCTATCCTTGATGAAAGTTATATGCAGACTGACTATATTCTGTTATAATTTTAAAGAACATTATTACATCACATGATTTTAAATTTAAATTCTATTGGTTAATGGTCCATTAAATACCAGGTTTAAATTTGATTGGTTAAATCAAAAAGTTAATTGTTTTAACATCCAATCAGAATGTAGTATACTTTTATTTAAAAATATTAAGTTAAGCAGGTGTTCCTATTACAGTTATAACAGAAAGCTTTATATTTCAGACAACAATGACTTAAGACACACAATTTTAAAAGCATTATTAGAAAGACTGTTATATAATAAAATTTCTTTAATTGTTACCGAGACATTTTTATTCAATAATGAACAACAATTAATTATTTAGATGTTTTTCATTATTTAAGTTATATTTAAATATTAAAAGAATTTTAAAATATAAAATTATTAACTTAAACTTTCATATTTATTATGATATTAAAATCCTGCTATATAGTCTATGCTAACTTTCAATAATATCCTACAATATTTCGTGATCTATTAAAGAAAGCCACAATCGGTGCAGTAACTTAACATTTAAAATTAAGTTATGCTTAGGAATGTTTTGCCCTTATACCTTTACACACATTTAGATAAAATATATTATTTGGCAAAAAGTTAATTCTGTTTGATAGGACTAGTTTCCTAACAGGATCAAACTAAGCGAAAAAGTACAATACTACTTCACTGGCACTATCGAACCCGTAGGTCCATGGCCGCTATTCATAAATCCCTATCCTGGGCTATATGTTTTCCAATCATCCCTGTATAATGTATCTCCTTCAAACACAGTAAATGTTATTCTACCACATCATTGTTGATCTACCTACTGGACGATTTGCCTGTTTGTTTCCTGCACGGTGTTTCCATGTTCCTCTTTCATTCTCCATTCATTAGCACATGCCCTGCCCATCTCAGACTAGGAGACTTAACTGTTGTCATTATATCTGGTTTCCTATAAACATCATGTAGCTCACTGTTATTGCAGTCTTCTCTATTCACCTGTCTGTTCATCTCTCTTTCTTCCAAAAATGTTCCTAAGAAGTTTTTTTCTCAAATACACATAATCTTTTCTTCTTTAAAGCAAGAGTCTAAGGGTGGATTTCTCAACCCAAGTCTAAACCACGACCCCGGTTTTCCAATATTTTATTGTTTCCATAACAACTATAAAATGACTGGAAATTCACAGAAATTGTTACGAAACCATAGACATGATTCAGACATTTCTTTTTGTATTTAACAGCAGTAGATTTTCAGTTTTTATGATTGTTGTGGAAACAATAAAAAAATCGGAAAACCGCGGTCGTGGTTTACACTAAGGTTGAGAAATCCACCCATAGGGTGGATTCGCACTCATATAACTGGGGGAATAACAGTTTTATATAGGTTGTTTTCAGTTTAAAGTTTTTGAGAAAACTTGGGGGTGACAAAAGTCCCTGTAATACATTTCCAGAATTGAGCCAATGATTAATTTCTTTGTGCACCTCATTCCTGTTTGTAATTATTGTTCCTGGGTATTTGAATTCAGTCACCTCTTCAAAATTCCCCTCGTTTGTCATTAACTGTCCATTATATATATTGTACTTTCTACTAACAATATTGTTAGGCATACACTGTAAGTTAACCCAGAAAGCTACTACAAACCTTACGGGCTACGCCAGTGTCCCCCTACGTACAGCGGGTAGATGTTGCCAAACTCATAATAACGGTAATTGTTTGTTTAGGGAGGGTGGAGGGGCAAGGTTAGCAGTACTTTTTCCAAATCTATGCACTATACATTAAAAAAACATAGTTTTCTTTTACGGCATGCAGACTAGTTTTATAGTAAATATGAGAGTCGACACTTTCACACACGAGCTCAGTGACAAGTGGTAACTGTTTCTTTCTTGGACGGCTACATCTTACAACTCTGTACCAGCTGTGTTGCATATTTCAGTTTTATTTAAGGATTTCTCTCAAGAAAATACCGCTAAAATGGCAACCCGGTTCCCTATTCCAAACACACAGTAACTTCCTGGGTTGAATCTGACTGTAGCTGTACTGAATTCAAAGTACAAATGACGTGTCTGTTGGTAGGGAGGTAAAGTTGAGTTTGATGCTCATTTGATGCTCAAAGATATCGAGTTGTCTCGGTCTGATATAAATAGATTACATGCACAGAAATTTATGTTTACCATTTAATTGCATAAAATTGTATTATCAATTTTTATTAGTTTTACTTAATTGGTTCATGTCATGTGAATTTCGATCTTAAAACTACTGAACTATGCAAAGAGCGTTGAGAGTTTCTAAACAATATATATGAAACTTAATTAGCAGATTGCGTGCACAACAAACTGGGATAACAGGGTTAAATAGAGGTGGTACGCAGATGTCACGCGCGATTGTCTACGATTAAAAAGTAAACCCTGGCAAAGCTTAATGCTGCTTTTGTTTTAGCAAGAAGTGCAAAAACTTCTACCTGACACATTCTACTGCTTCTGCCAAGTTCCACGAATAAAAACGCACAACTTCCCAAACATTAAATTTAACGAAATAAAATATAATTTATCATAAATAATGCCACGAGTGATTTCCAAATTATCGATAAATTCACGACGAAAGTGAAGAGAATTTGGAAATCAAGAGTGGCATTTGTTAGGACTATTTAACGAATAAAATTAAGCTGTTTACTCACAAATCATTGTTTAACTACAGTTATTTTAAAATATTTATATATTTAATGTAAACGGCGATGTTTGAAAACAAATCAGAAATGTGAGGTTATGTTCATTCACTGTTGCTTGATCATATTATTTATTGCCAAATAAGATCGCAATATTGTAGAAGTGCACCCATGTGGAGAAATAATGAAGCACATCAAACTATATATCATAATCAACATTACGGGTTATTCATTTATTTTTTTAGTAAACAACTCAGTAAAATCAAGGAATCTTTTCATTATTTGCTATATTCAATGTATTTGTTGGAGAAAATAATGCTTTGACCTTTTCAGAACATTAAAAAGGAGGAGCTTTCTTTATCACAAAAGCAGGAGCTGATAAGAGAAATCGATAAAGAGCGAGGTGAAAACACGACTGTCATTGGTTGTAAAACAACATTCACTGAAACGTGATTGGTCATTGACTAGCATTTGTGGCATGAGTTAAATAGTCATAGAAAAAGATAACAAAGCCAAAATCCACTTCATCAAGTAACGTTATAACAAATAAGACTAAACTATAACAAACTAACATATTGGCAATGTCGAAGCCGTAGGTCCATGCCCGCACGGACATAAGCTTTCCATACATTCCTATCCTCAGCTAATGTTTTCAAATCATCTCCTGTATAATCTACTTACACCAAATCGTAGTTAATGATTATTCTTGGATACACTCCTTTAGATCGAAAACAGAATGAAGAAATTTTAGAACAATTAGAAATAGAATCAATAGAAGAAGAACTCAACAGATATAAATTAAACTGGCTAGACCATGTGTAAAGAATGCATAATTCAAGAATCCAAAAAAAAAAAAAAGATGATTCAATATAAACCCAAAGGACATCGCCGACCAGGAATACATCTTAAAAGACTGCTAGATGGAGGCGAAACAAGTCTACAAAGGTCTAATTCGTGACGGATGATGATTATTTGACTGAACTAACTATAAATAGTGACTGTATTGATCAAATTAACTCCTTTAAGTACCTGGGCACAATATTAAACGATAATAATACTGTTGAAGAAGAAATTATTCTTGGTCTATCAACTGGGCGTTTTCCCTCTGGTTTTCCTTAAAGCTTCCATGTCCCTCTTTCACTCCCCATTCGTATCACATCTCTGCCCAACGCAGTCTATGAGACTTAACTGTTCTTATTATATCTAATTTGCTGTAAACATATATGTAGCTAACTGTTAGTAGTCTTCTCCATTCACCTGTCTGTTCGTCTCTCTTTGCTCATAAAATTTTCCTAAGAACTTTATTCTCAAAATCTCATAATCTTTTGTCCTCCCTTAGAATTAGAGTCCATGTTTCACAACCATATAATATAACTAGGAGAATAACAGTTTTATATTTTTTCCAGTTTAGCGTTTTTTGAAAGGAGTTGGGACGACAAGAGTCTCTCTCTCTCTCTCTCTGTAATACGAATAGCATGCGTTTCCAGAATTGAGCCTATGTTTAATTTCTTCGTGTATCTCATTCCTATTTGTAATTATCTAATTACCTATCTATCTGTCTATCTATAGTGTTCTGCCCAAGGACAGGTCTTTCACTGCAATCATAGCATTTTCATGCTACGATTTGCTGCTTTACTAGGGAATTATAAGGTGTATAGGTGTGTTAGCTTTCCGTTGCTTTCCACACCGGTGAAATGATGGCCGGATGATTTTTAGGGACCGTTGGGCTTAAACTACCTGACATTTCTCTTACAGGCAGGAAAAAACCCCGAAAGAAACCTCACCCAGCAAGCCTGTCCCGACCGGGAATCGAACCCGGGCCCCCTACGTGACAAGGCGGCACGCTACCTCGAGATCACAGCGGTAGCCTAATTAAAAAAAATTACCGTGAGTAATAATCACAAAGGTGTGTAATAAAGAATGTGGCATTAGGGCGTTTAAAGTGTGTCATAGTTAAAGACTGGAATTACAACTGGAATATTTCACGCCGGTCGTGACACCACAGGCCATGGGGGTTATAATCGATCCACAAACAGAGCTTAAAACTGTGGGCAATCCTTTTCAATATGTTACTCGTTACTGGCGCATCAACCGTTGCAAACATTATGTACTGCAACTAGTCAATGACCAATTAAATCTTTTAATGCAATGCGGCAATTGTACGATAATATAAACTGAATCCATGTTATTGCTCTCACATTTTGATAAACTAAAATCACCCGGCAACCGCACCAACAAATATTCTACGAGTTTTGAAATATTAGCTCAAAAACAAAGGGATAAGACAATCCCTCTAGTCATTATAGGAAATACGCACACAATCTACCGACAGATTATATTCACTAAAGTAAAAAATATAATATTCAATACTAGCTAATACCCGGCGTACGCTGCTACGCCTAAATAAATAATGTGTTTCCACGTTTAGTTAAATAAGTAAACGGAAAAATAATTATAAATTTACTTTCGTCATTATTTTACTTTATTGATGTATTATATTTATAATATGTCCACCGCTGTGGTCTCGCGGTAACGTGCTGCCTTGTCACGCAGTGGGCCCGGGTTCAATCCCCGGTAGGGACAATTTCTCTGGGTGAGGTTTTTATCGAGGTTTTTCCTCACCGGTAAGACAAATGTCAGAAAACATTTTTAAGGCCCAAACGGTCCCCAAAATCATATGACCATCATCATCCTTCACCGGTGTGGAAAGCAACGAGAAACTACCACACCTACAATTCCCTAGTAAAGCTGCAAAGCATAGCATGAAAAAATGCTATAGGAACGGGCTCAAACAACCTAACCAAATCAAGTTTATAATGATGATTTTTTTAGGTATTTAAGAGTTGGATCGACTTCCAGTCCCTATAGAGTTCGCAATTTTCGATACTTCACAACGAAACTCAATATACATTGTTAAAATGAACCGTGGTAGGTATTACCCAAAACTGAACGAAATCCGACCATTATAAGTGGGGGTTTACCTGAAATCCAAAAATAAGAACTGACTCCAGCAAACCGCCATGTTTGGTTCGTCGCAATGTATAACTTTATGTAGGCCTACACAAATTTGAAGGTACGGTGAGTGTTTAGTTGCCATTATGCTCTACACTCAGATTCAACTCTGGAAGTTACTGTGTGTTTGGAATAGGGAACTGGATTACCATTTTAACAGTATTTTCTTGAGAGAAATTCTTAAATCAAACTAAAATATGCAACACAGCAGGTACAGAGTAGCAAGTTGTAGCCGTCCAAGCCACCCCCTCTTAAAGAAAAAATAAATAATAGTTTTAAAAAAACTAAAAAAACAGGCTTTATTAGAAAACCGAACTAAAAAATTGAAAAATAATTTTAATTTCCAACACGCTTGGGATAAATAATTTTACCATCAAAAGCGTGGGGTGCTGTTTACCAATTAATATATTTGATAATAAACAGATATCGGTAAAAGTAAAGTCTCTAATAAGAAAATGTAATAATCATAAAAAGCACCCCACGCTTTTGATGGAAAAATTATTTATCCCAAGCGTGTTGGAAATTAAAATTATTTTTCATTTTTGAGTTCGGTTTTCTAATAAAGCGTGCTGTTTTAGTTTTTTAAAACTATTATTTATTTTTTAATATTTTACAGAATAAAATAAGAATGTAAATATATTTAAATTCCATACTATTGTAGTATGAGCTAAAATTATTACTCTTCTAAAAAAAAAAAAATCCTCCCCAGCCGGATTCGAACCAGAGACCTATGGATTACTGAAATTATATACCACTAGTTCACCGCTCTACCAACTGAGCTCTGACAACGATTGACTAAAAAGTCGACAAGTTCGTAACCTATTATACCAGTTTTAATGTTTTTGATTTTCTGATGATTCTGGCCAGGAATTTAGAAATAAAATATTAAATTATTGTAGTGTCACGGGTCCTTTACAAGTATACAAAGTTTCAAGTCTAGCCTATGTTTCTAAGTGGGTGAAAATCGGGTTCAAAAATTCCGTTACATAAATACAAAAACACTTTTTTTTTATTTTCTGATGATTCTGGCCAGGATTTTAGAAAATAAATATGAAATCATTGTATTGTCACGGGTCCTTTACAAGTATACAAAATTTCAAGTCGATCCAATTATTTTAAGTGGGTGAAAAACGCGATGAAAAATTCAGTTACATAGATAGATAGATAGATACAGGTCAAGCTAATATAAAGCGTGTAAAAATAAAATAATTTTACCATCAAAAGCGTGGGGTGCTCTATATCAATTAATATATTTGATAATAAACAGATATTGGTAAAAGTAAGCTCTCTAAGAAGAAAATGTAAAAATCATAAAAAGCGCCCCACGCTTTTGATGGTAAAATTATTTTCTTTTTGTTGATAACTCTAATTTTATTCTATATATGTTGGAGATGATTTTTTTGTTGGCCACTTTATTTTATCCCAAGCGTATTGGAAATTAAAATTATTTTTCATTTTTTAGTTTTCTAATAAAGCGTGTTCTTTTAGTTTTTTTAAAACTATTATTTTTATTTTTTTAGTTTTTAGTTTTAATATTTTACAGAATAAGATAAAAATGTAAATATATTTAAATTCGATAGGCTACTATTGTAGTATGAGCTAAATGTAATACTCTTCTATAAAAAAAACTCTCCCAGCCGGATTTGAACCAGCGACGTATGGATTACTGAAATTATATACGGGACATTCCATACGAAATCGGCAAAAAAATTGTGAAAAATGAACTCACATCTTTAAAAGTTTACCATTTTTTTACAGTGAAACTTTATGATATACTGAATATCTGTACCGAATTTCAAGTCTTCGCTTGGTGTAATTAAATAGTAATAGAGCTGTCAATTTATCGTATTGTTTTAAATAGTCTCTTTTATAAAATACATTTCTCGAAGTATGGCTATTCCCTCAACTTGAAAAGATAGTCACATTATAGACGATTTTATGCTCTATCGCGTGAAAATTAGTATGTTAATATTTACGTTTTTCTGAAGGGCGTAAATGCTATTAATATGCAATTGACCTTCCTCACCAAAAAAATTATAAAATCAAAAAGTGCCACATTATTACCTGAACACCAGTTAATATTTTGTAATTAGTATTAAAGTGGAGTCTTGAAAGGAAACTACCAAAAATAATTATTTTTCCTAAAATCTCCTATGTGTAGACTGCCCGCAATACCTTTCGCGTGAGTGGAGATCGCTCGCTCGTACAAACAATGACGGAACTACTTTGTAATAGTCCTTTGCGCACTAACAAATATTTTTATTGTTATTATCATCATTACATTATTTTTATTATCATTATAACAATTATTACATTATCATCATCATCATCATCATCGTGGACTAGTGGTTACTCTGCACGCCTCCGATTCCGAGGTTCGCGGGTTCAAACTCGATAGGAATCAATGGAATTTTAAAGGCGTAACAATTCTGAATGCTATTTTGCTATTTTAATGCTATGTTTTGATGCATAAAAATGCTGTTGTACTCTTTCTTACTGACCAGGAGAGTGGAAGCAACGTTAGAATTTTGATTTTATCTTTTTTATCACTGCTAGCAGCAAACGCCTTCTTAAGATTTTCCAAAGCCTCAATTTCATATTTATCCTCTTCTTCACTTGAAGAGTCAAATTGGTGGAAAATTTTATTTTTAATTGCCTCAGTTACACTTTTATATTTATTTTTCACATATTTATTGTGAGACATTTTTGCTCTCTTAATGGGACTTTCCCCTATCAATTTAAATGATTCATTTAATGTTGGTATAGCCGATTCTTTAACGATGTCGGAACTACTATCGTTATTATTACTAGGTTGTGTTACATCGGATTCCTCATTTTCAGTATTAGTTAATCTGTTAGGCTGTACATCCTCAACATTTCTCTTACCCTCTAAAATTAGCCTGCAATTACTACATATTTTTGCCGAGAGCCAGTGTTCTTGGGGTACCCCGAGTTCCTCACAGTTCCATGGAGGGACAGATCTGAAATTTTTTAAACTACTCTTATGTCGTCCGAGTGGATTGAAGCACTTTCCATTCACATAACACCAGTTAGGCTTATTCATAATAGACAGTGTAATTATATGTACAGTAATAAAATAAAACACTTCAATCTGCAAACTTGTTAGTTAAAAACGATAAAAGATTATTTTAAATTTGATTGTAATACTTAAAATAATGTGACACACTAAACACACGAACTGATTTAAATCTACTGTCTAGTAAATAATCTGAACTTGAGAATTGTTGATAGAGGAACAGATGTTTTAAGAAGACGCGCTGATTCAGCATTTCATTCGTTTGTTAGGAAGTGGTACTAGTATTAAAACATTCGGTTTTATTTGGAAATGATATCTTGTAACAACACTATTTCGTCATAGTTTCCAGGATACAATACAGTACACTCAATAAAAATTATTTTAAGATTGAAATTAGTAATTATAACATAATAAAAATCTATACCAGTTTATTCAATTAATGGTGTAAGAGTTTTTATTATATTTCATTTAATTGCAATGAAAATTTGTAACAAAATAAATAATTTGTTTTAAGGGAGGAAAGAAGATTACGAGTATTTGAGAATAAAGTTCTTAGGCAAATATTTTGATCAAAAAGAGATGAACAGACAGGTGAACGGAGGAAACTACATAATAGTGAGCTACATGATATGTATAGAAAGCCAGATATAATAAGAACAGTTAAGTCTCGTAGGCTTCGATGGGCAGGTCATGTGGTACGTATGGAGGGTGAAAGAGGTGCTTAGAAAATTCTGGTAGGAAAACCGGAGGGAAAACGCCCAGTTGGAAGACTAAGAATGAAGTGGGAGAATAACATTATACATGATTTGAGGGAAGTAGATTATACAGAGGATAATTGGAAAACGTTAGCTCGGGATGGGATGTATGGAGAGCTTATGTCCGCGCTGCCATGAACCTACAGGTTACAGAGAGCCAGTGAGTGAGTTAGTTATAAATAATTTGTTTAATAATTCACAGTAAACGTAAGTAACAGAGCTCTTTACTTCTCACTTCAGCAATAAAATTTGATAAATATGTACTGCGTAAGAATTAAAATATCGCCACTTTTATAAATTTACGGTACTGTTCCATTAAGCACAACATATAATAATTTATTCGATTTAATGGCAGTTGAAAAAGTCACTGATGAAGCTCTTTTAATAAAGTACGCGCGCGCGACCTTGGTCGTGAAATGAATCTGATGCGCCGTGGACCCGCGAGTTTTTTTACGAAAATAGAATAAAAAACATTTATATTGTCTGAACTATTCAACTCTCCAAAAGGGTAATTGCTGAAAATTAATCCTTATTACGTGAATAGTATCCTGTATTTTTTCCGTTTTCATTTTTTGATATGTACTGCAGTAAACCGCCATAAAACAGAAAATTGACACCGAAAATAAAAATATCCTAATTATAAAAATAACATCCTTAAACTACATGATATCACCTATATAAATATGTTTGAAACTAATTTTTGCTGTTTACTGTTTCAGAAATATTAGTTAGTAAACGTTTTAGTTTATCATATTTACGATAATTTTAGATCATCATAACTACGAACCTATAAATGATAAAAATTAAATTTCTGTATTAATACGTTTATAAATGTATTCACTATATTTAGGGATACATAAAATTAAAAAAATAAATTGCAAGATTTGTTGCTGTCCGATTTGATATGGAATGTCCCATACCACTTAAGAGTTCACTGCTCTACCAACTGAGCTCTTACAACGATTGACTAAAAACTCGACAAGTCCGCAACCTATTATACCAGTTTTCATTTTTTGATTTTCGGATGATTCTGGCCAGGATTTTAGAAACAAGATATGAAATTATTGTATTGTCACGGGTCCTCTACACGTATACAAAGTTTGAAGTCGATCCAATGTTTCTAAGTGAGTGAAAATCGCGTTGAAATATTCCGTTACATTGATAAAAAAAACACTTTTTTTTATTTTCTGATGATTATGGCCAGGATTTTAGAAAATAAATATGAAATTATTGTATTGTCACGGGTCCTCTACAAGTATACAAAGTTTCAAGTCGATCCAATGATTTTAAGTGGGTGAAAATCGCGTTGAAAGATTCCGTTACATAGATAGATAGATAGATATATAGATAGATAAATAGATACAGGTCAAGCTAATATAAAGCGTATAAAAACAGTTACCATTTGTCACTGAACTCGTGCGGATCTGTACTATCCCGTGTGAAAGTGCTGACTCTAATATTTACTATAAAACTAGTTCGCATGCCGTAAAAGAAAAACTATTTTTTAAATGTATAGTACATATATTTAGAAAAAGTACTGCTACCTTTCCCCCTCCACCCTCCCTAAACAAACATACCGTTATTATGAGTTTGGCAATGTCTACCCCTGTACGTAGGGGGACACTGGCGTAGCCCGTAAGGTCTGTAGTAACTTCCTGGGTTGAATTAGAGTGTAAACAATTAGGTATAGGAGTTTACCTAAAAATAAATATTAAAAATCATATTCTACTTATTTAGGCGTAGCAACGCACATCGGGCATTAACTAGTGTTGTATATTTACGGATTTCAGTAAGTAGTGTAACCTTTTAACAGTAATATAATAGTATATTACAATATGAGGTTGAGAAGTGATTTTTACAGAAGTGAGGAAATGATTAAAAACCGAGTGATAAACGAGATTCTGTAAAACACTTCACAAACGTGTGTTGTACTTTTTTTTCGCGATGGTGTTTTCAAAATAATAAATAATAGTAAAATAATAGCTTCTTTCTTAGAAATATTTGCATTCATTATAAACAACTGAATGACGTTAGCAGACTGGCCAATGTATAATTATATGGTAAATGCCAAAAGTAATTTAGTTGAGACCACAGCAGGCTGTGACAACCAGTCACAAAATGGCGGCAAGTACGAATTCATTGTTTTATATTGTTTCAAATTCAGTCCATTTAAAATGCAGTGATTTGTTTCGTATAATGTATATTAAAACTATCTTTTGATATATTTTTGTATATACATTATACATAGTATACAAAAAGGGCATTGGTTATATTTTCCGCCCTAGGTAGGTAATTTGTAATATTGCAGTATAGTTATTTAGTTGTTTATAGGTTGGCAACCCCAAATTTAGGAAATTCAAGTTTCAATCATGTTCGCCCATTCCTGTAAGTACGGCAAAGCGCAACTATTCGTATACTATACGTATATTTTGCTAAACCTTATTCGCCCTTTCCCTTTCACTAATTGAAGCATTAAGTTGCTGTGATATGCAACATTAGTAGAAAGCGTGCAGAAAATCTTACCGTTTGCTCATTTAAAAACACATTTTGGGAAAGCGGTTGGTCGCTACTTCGAGATAAATGCGTTTCATTTGGAAGCTCTACGTTGAAGCTGCATAGAACGAAAATGCGTTTTATAGATGTGCTAGATATTTCACTGTCCAAGGGCCTTTCCGAGTCTTACTTCACATCGTATTTAATTGTGACTTTTCCTTTGTTCAGAATTAAGAATATAAAGGGAAAATTCTTTATAACATTCACACACACAACCACACACACACACACACACACACACACACACACTTTATTTAACTTAAATTTGAAATATTACCACAAATCACGGGTTAATACGTTTAAAAACATTAAAAACAGTACTCAATAGAACAGATTTCAAAATGAAACTAGTCCCGAAAGGTCTAATTGATTATCTTATATATAAAAATTAATGTTTGTTTGTTTGTATATTTGTTTGTTCGTACTTTATGCGCGGCCATAACGTTGATCCGATTATGATGGGGTTTTTTGAAAATATTCAGGAGATTCCCGGGATGAACATAGGCTATAAGAGAGTTGTGATACTCAACTCCTACACACCCTTAAAATCGCCCTTTGTAGTGGAAAACGTGAAAAAAGTAGCTCTTTGGACGCTTAAATGGCTTACGCTGCCTAAACCATAGAAATACACAAAATTAATGTACACAGAATTGAATATCTCAAAAAGCTCTACAAAAGGTCCGCGACAGCATATATTTATCTCTTACGGATAACTCACAAAAACCATTTTTGTTTTTCATTGATACCAAGAGTCCCTTATCTCTTACGGATAACTCACAATAACCATTTTTGTCTTTCATTGATACCAAGAGTCTCGCGTCGTAGCCGAGTGGTTAAGGCAAGAAGTATTGGCGCAGAACTACGTGTCTTACGCTGGTTCGAGTCTCTATGGGGGAAATTTTTTTCTTATGGAATGTCGGCCAGTATGGGACCAGCGCACAGTGGGTCAGAAATGAAATCTAGCTGGGGGGAGGGGGAAACAACTGTTTGGACTCACTCTCATCAATTTATCTTTTTTTTTTCACTCTAATATAATTGTTAGGCCTATATGACGGTTCTTAGCTATCTGCAAAGGAGGGTACAATTCTAATATTCATGACTATGTGACGTCATCATTCACACTTCTTGAGCCACAACAGAAGGCTGTAAGAGGTTTTCTTGCGAACTTATTTAATAATATCTAATTATGTCCTAATTTCTGAATTTATGGTAAAAAGTAACTTTTTTATCGTCCGCCCATGACATGAGAATTGAACGTTCGGGCAGAACAACGTCTGCCGGGTACGCTAGTTTTATATAATTTTTAATTTGTTGAGGACGACTGTCATCACAGGTAAAATTTTTATTGTTTTAGATATTTAATCACGGGTTACAACAATAAAACTATTACAAACCAACGAGATAGGAAAAATATTACGTTCACTCCTACACTAATAATGATTCAATTATCATTCTGTTTTAGAATAGAATAGAATAGATTTATTTAGCCTGGTGGAGTTAAGGCCATGTGGCCTTCTCTTCCACTCACCAGAACAAGCATATGTTACATATGAATACAAAAAAAATACAATAATAGTCATATAAAACAGGACAAACATATGTTACACATGAATACAAAAAAAATTACAATAATAGTCATATTAAACAGGACAAACACGTTACATATGAATACAAAAAAAAGTTACAATAATAGTCATTGAACAATTAATTATGTCATATTGAATAATAATGAAATTAATGTCTAATAATAGAATGAAACTAAATACAATTAAATTAAATTAATGACACAATGAATAAAAAAGGAATAACAGCTCGAATCTACTATGCATAAAAAGAAGAGAAAAATACAAAGAAAGTAATAAACTACAGTGAATTAATCTACGCTTTTTATACAAGGCATTAGGTAAATATATTAACAAATCCTAAGTCTATTTTTATTAAATAATGCAAAAACGCATTATTAATTCTTAAAAAGTAGTAGTAGTGAGTTGTTTCTGTTAGTGATTTTATTTTCAATTTATTTCTGAAACATGGTAAAGTTTGGCAGTCTCTGACATAGGGTGGAAGTGAATTCCATGTTCTAGCAAGAGAAACTGTAAAAGATTTCGAATAATAGGTAGTATGATGAGGAGGGATATAAAGGACACTGTGCTCAAGGGATCGGGTATCTAAGTTATGTGTATCAGAGAGTTTAGTGAAGCGGTGTGATAAATAATAAGGTAAAGATGTGTGTAATATGTTATAGAGAAGGCATAGGGAATGGATGGTTCTACGATCTTGAAGACGAAGCCATGACAATTGTTCCAGGGATGGTGTAACGTGATCAAATCTACGTATACCACAAATAAAACGTATGCAAGAATTGTGAACACGTTGAAGTCTTTGGGTAAGAACAGTATTTAGGTCAGTAAAAAGAGTATCACAATAATCAAAATGGGGCATTGCAAGTGTTTCTACTAGCATTTTTCTAATTTAATCTAAGTTGAATTTACAGAGAGGACTTGGTATCCAATGGCAACGGCATCTAATTGCACAACTTACTTCCCTAGGGAAGAAAAGTAATTGACTTAAGTAACAATGTAAAAATGTTACCTATAGTTTTTACACCAATTTTTTAATATTCTGTATATTTTTTCGTATCCATTTTTCGACTTTGCATAATTCGCCGCTCCCTCTACATCACAATTAATCATATCTCTAATTAATATGTAGTCTGAAATTATTTTAAAATGTCTGCCACTAATTCAGACAGCAATAAACAATTGCAGTTGTTTTATCAACATTCTCTTGCTATCAAACAATATTGAATTCTTCAAACCAAGATACAAATGGACACAAAATATAAAAATTAAGCATAATTATTAGTATAGGAGTGAACAAAATTATATACGCAATTCGGAAAGTAAGTACATTACTAGTCTCGAACTTATTTGCTAGCCCTCGCTAAATCTCGGGCTCAAACACGTCCTCAACTAGTAACGTACTACTTACTTCCCTTGTTGCGTAAATAACTTTATTTTCTTCGGAGGAGAGGGGAAAGTATAGCAGGATTTTAATATCATAATAAATATGAAAGTTAAAGTTAATAATTTTGTATTTAAAATTCTTCTAATATTTAATATAACTTAAATAAAGAAAAACATCTAAATAATTCATTGTTGTTTATTGTTGAAAAAAAATATATCTGTAACAATTAAAGAAATTGTATTACATAACAGTCTTTCTAAATAATGCTTTTAAAATTGTTTTAAGTCATTGTTGTCAGAATTATAAAGCTTTCTGTTATAACTGTAATAAGAACACCTGCTTAACTTCATATTTTTAAATAAAAGTATACTAAACTCTGATTGGATGTTAAAACAATTAACTTTTTGATTTAACAAATCACATTTAAACCTGGTATTTAATGGGCTATTAACCAATAGAATTTAAAATTACTATGATGTGATGTAATAATGTTCTTTAAAATTATAAAAGAATTACCTAGTCAGTCAGCATACAACTTTCATCATGGATAGAAGCAATAAGAGTTCTCCTGATAAAATGTGATATTTAATACAAGAAGAATAGTTGATTCAAGAAAAGAAAATAATTTTATTTTAATTGACGGTGAAGAATAATACCACCTACATTTACTTAATCTGCAGGGAACCTACAAAGTGAATAAATGTGAAATTATTTCTACAAGAAACAATTTTTTATGATTGTGAAGTTTTTGCTATCCTGTGTACCAACGTCCGACCCTAAGAACAGAATCCAACTCTACCGAAAGTTAAACCCAACCTGAACCAGTAATTCTTTTTCTTTTGGGACACCAATCCTTCAAAATGTTACTACAACATCGGGCATGAAGAGAGTTAGCTGCTTCAAAACATTGCCAAGTAAATAATACGTTTAAGAAAGTGCAAACAGTGATTTCTTTTTATTGTGCTATAATCAATTGCTACAAATGTTTTTCTATTTTAACCCGCAAACAGTATCTGCTTACATTCGTGCACTATATATATAATCTGGGAGTCATTTACGTTCTGGGATTCTTATATCTTAATATATAAATTGTTATATTCAACATATTTCTTAAAGAGTGACTACCAAAATGATGCTCTGGCCTAATCAGAATGTTAAAAAGGAGGAGCTTGATTTTAATGTGATAAAATTAAACTGATAAAATCGAGGTGAAAAACGACTGTGATTGGTGTAATTCAAAATTCATTGAAATGTGATTGGTCATTGACTACTTAAATCTGCAAGATAGTTAGATCTATATAGTGACTTTGTAATCACCAGTAAGTACTGAAGATATTGATCATTTATTGATACTATAAAAATTTTAGTATAAGACAGATTTTAGAAAAGAAATGGGAATATAATGGTACTGTACATCAACTATACGTAGACTTCAAAAAAGCATATGATTCAATTAAGAGGGAGAAGTTATATAGTATCCTGCTGGAGTTCGGAATTCCTAAAAAGTTAGTTAGACTTATACGAATGTGTCTAAATGGCACAAAGAGTAGGGTGCGTGTAGGCAAACAGTTTTCGGACACTTTTGAAATCCAGAATGGGTTGAAGCAAGGAGATGCACTATCTCCTCTACTATTTAATTTTGTACTAGAGCATGCCATTAATTCTTTAGAGAATGAGGAAGGCTTACAACTCAATGACATTAATAAGTTGTTAGTTTATGCTGATGATGTAGTATTATTGGCCGATAGCAAGGAGATACTAAAGGACAACACGCACACACTATTGAGTAATACTAAGAAATTAGGACTGGAAGTAAATATCAATAAAACTAAATATATGGTCACTCGTAGAAATACATTATATAATGGAAATGGACAGCTAATAACAAATGAGGGAAATTTTGAGGAAGTGGCTGAATTCAAATACCTAGGAACAATAATTACAAATAGAAATGAGATGCACAAAGAAATTAAACATAGGCTCAATTCTGGAAATGCGTGCTATTATGCATTGCAGAGACTCTTGATATCCCAACTCCTTTCAAAAAACGTTAAACTGAAAATATATAAAACTATTATTCTACCAGTTATATTATATGGGTGCGAAACATGGACTCTTACTTTAAGGGAGGAAAGGAGATTACAAGTACTTGAGAATAAAGTACTTAGGAAAATATTTGGACCAAAGAGAGATGAACAGACAGGTGAATGGAGAAGACTACATAACAATGAACTACATGGTCTTTATAGGAAGCCAAATATAATAGAGCAGTTAAGTATCGTAGACTGCGATGGGCAGGACATGTTGCACGTATGGGGAATAAAAGACTTGCATGGAAGCTTCTTGTAGGAAAGCCAGAGGGAAAACGCCCAGTTGGTAGACCAAGAATGAGGTGGGAGAATAACATTAACTATGATTTGAGGGAAGTAGATTATACAAGAGATAATCAGAAAACATTAGCTCAGGATACGGATGTATGGAGAACTTATATCCACGCGGCCATGAACCTACGGGTTCGATAGTGCCAGTGAGTAAGTAAGTAAGTAAGTATAAAAATACCCAAAGACTTTATAACAGTAAACTACATTATCTAATTTGTCTTTTAAGTCGTTATTAATACATTGGTTTCATTAGTTTATATATATTGTAATTTTTCCTATCTTCTATTTTAACTCATCTTTCTCTTCTGCTTTCATATGTTGTTCAGTATGAACAATCCTTCTGGTTTTGTGTGTTCCTCTAATTTAATGTCCATATGCAGTATGTGTTTCTGATAGGAGTTTGGGCATGCTATGATTCATTTGAAGGACTATAGTCGTTTCATCTTCTCTAAGAAACGTTGAAATGAAAATATATAGAACTGTTATTCTTCCAGTTATATTATATGGATGCGAAACATGGACTCTTACTTTAACGGAGGTGAAAGATTGCTAGTATTTGAGAAAAAAAATTGGACCAAAGAGAGATGAACAGACAGGTGAATGGAGAAGACTTCATAACAGTCAGCTACATTACCTTTATAAGAAACTAGATATAATAAGAACAGTTAGACTACGATGGACATGACATATGTCACGGATGGGGGGAATGAAAAATGGACATTGAAGCTCTTGTAGGAAAACCAGAGGGAAAACGCTCAGTTGATAGTCCATGAATGAGATGGAAGAATAACATTAACCACGATTTGAGAGAGTAGATTATACAGGAGATGATTGGAAAACATTATCTCAGATTA
The DNA here is from genome assembly GCA_030220185.1 of Diploptera punctata. Taxonomy (NCBI): domain Eukaryota; kingdom Metazoa; phylum Arthropoda; class Insecta; order Blattodea; family Blaberidae; genus Diploptera; species Diploptera punctata. The sequence goes on along the minus strand of JASPKZ010010265.1, from coordinate 711,976 downwards.
GGAATGTATGGAGAACTTATGTCCGCGTAGCCATGAATTTTTTCGGATTCGATAGAGGCGGTGAGATAGTTAATTGAAATTATACCCAAATAACATACTGGTAATCAAGCAATGGCAGCCCACTGCATGGAGCAGATGTAGGCCTACATCCCTGTATGAATTAAGAGCGGAGTGAGGAGAGGCGGGACATGGCGCGGACAGCATGCAGTAAGGGTTATCCAGTCTGCCAATACAGGAGTTAGTTCCCTATAGTTTAAATCAAATATTTGACGCTGGATTTTAGTGCATTGTAGTTGAAAACGACACACTTTTTTTAACACGGCTTTGTACATCGCAGCGCATCTCTGGAGGAGGTTTCGGAGTGGGTTTCGGCATGCAATGGTTGACAGTTCCCTTGCTAGTAATATATTAGTTGCCTACTAGATGTGTTATTGGGTCGCTATGTTGACCGCATACCATTCATGACATCTCTAGGAAAATAAGCGTCATCATCAACCGGTATCATGACAGCTGCCGCCGTCTTCCGGAAACTAAACGCCATTCCTCTCTGTCCATCCATTGATCTTCCTCCAATCCTCTGATAATCATAGCCGGTTGCGCACCTCCAACATGTTTTCTTTGGTCTTCCTTTCTTCTCCTCCTTTCCATTGGGATCCTTCCATAATAATAATAAAAATAAATATAATAACAAATAAGCGTACTAAATTAATTTGGTGTAGTAAATCCTAAGAAAGAAGAGGTAAGGGTCCAACATTGGATTGTAACACCATTCTGTGGTGGTAAGGAATAACTTTTTAATTACTGATTTGTTTATTAAGTGATTTATATACTTGAATTTTCTAATAATTTCCTTATATGATATTTGTCTAATCAAAAGTAAATTACAGATGATGTTGATAATTTATTAATACTATAATGTTTATATTCAAATAACATATTTGGTAAGCGATAACTTTTTTTTTTCAATTTACTGATTTGTTTATTAAGTGATTCACTTCATGACTTTATCGGGTGAAACTAATGACAGTGAATCATCCATTCGCCCACTGTCCACTTATATAACTCACTTCCTTTTCATATTTTGATATTTACTCCATTAAACTCCATTCAACGCAAAAAAAAAATTGAATTACTAAATTCGCTGAATATATTTAACATGTTTCCAAACATTCATCAGTGATCTCCATTCGCCTCTCTGTTCATCTCTCTTGTCCAAAAATGTTCCTAACTCACTGGTACTATCGAACTCGTAGGTTCATGTCCATGCGGACATAAACTCTTCATACATCCCTATCCTGAGCTATTATTTTCCAAACATACCCTGTATAACCTTATAATCTACTCCCAAATCATGGTTAATGTTATTTTCCCACCTCATTCTTGGTCTACAAACTGGGCGTTTAGCATAAAGTTTTCGTACAAGAAGCTTCCATGCCCTTCTTTCATTTCCCATTAGTACCATATGCCTTGCACATCGCAATTTATTATTATATCTGGTTTCCTATAAGGATCATGTACCTCATTGTTGTGAATTCTTCTCCATTTGTCTGCTATTCATCTCTTTTTGGTCCGAAAATTGAGGTTTATAAGAAATGTATTCTCAATTACTCGTAATCTTCTCTCCTCCCTTAAAGTAAGAGTTCATGTTTCACTTCCATATAATATAACTGGGAGGATAATAGTTCTACATATTTTCCGTTAACGTTTTTTGAGAGAAGTTAGGACGACAAAAATCCCTGTAATATACAACAGCATGCATTTCCATAATTATAGCTATGTTAGTTTATATTATTACATAAAATTAATTTATTGTTTCAGTTTATATTAAACTCCATGGCACGACAGGCCTAGAAGTTTCTTGGTCTATCAGCCTCACATCCACAGAGATAGACGATCATCCAGCCAGTATAGGGTGATGTGGTAAGCGTATTGGGTTTTCAGCCATTATAAGCTGCTTTTTCTCAACCTAGACCCGATACTTATTGTAGCTACCAAAGAATTCCTCACGATGCTGGGTGAGCATCGGTCCCATACTGGTCGAAATTCCACGAGAAAGTGTCATCCCTCATGGAGACTCGAACCAGCGCAAGTCGCTTAGCTCTGCGCCAAGAATCTTGCCTTAACCACTCAGCTAGGGCGCGGGAGTTCAGTTTAAATCTTTATATATATATATATATATATATATATATATATATATATATATATAAATAATTCTTCTGTACGTGTGTTTGTCACTGAACTCCTCCTAAACGACTGGATCGATTTTGATTATTTGTTTGTGTATGTCTGATTGGGTCCCTCGATGGTTTAGATTCACAATTGGACCCCCCTAAACCCATTAGATGTAGAAGTCCACCTGAAGTGAAAATTTAAAAATCGCTCTAGCGGTCACAATTTTTTACATTTCGCAACGAAACTCATATCCTATTAAAATAAACCGAGGTAGGTTTTATCAACAAATGAGCGAAATCCGACAATTAGAAGTGGAGGTTTACTCGAAACCTAAAATTAAAAACTGCCTAAACGACTGGACCGATTTTGTGAAATAATTTGTGTGTGTCTGAGTGGGTCCTGGATGATTTAGATTAACAATTGGACTTTGCAGGTGACGCTGCGCTTAGGATATAGGATTTTTTTTTAATGTCAGATGTTTAGTCATCTGCATTATCGACAAATTCCGCACGACAACATCGTTGCACCATCGTGCACTCTTCTTGAGCCACAACAAATGGCAGTGAGAGATTTTCTCGTAAACTTATTAAATAATATGTAATTACGTCTTAGTGAATTTTATGATAAAAGTAACTTATATTTTTATTGCCCCGTCTATGACACGAGAATTGAACGTTCCGGCAGGACAACGTCTGTAGGGTCCGCTGGTATCATTATATTCTTGTAAGCCCTTGTTCCCTCAATGGGATTTAGGCGCTCTCCCCCTACAAGGAAGAAATTGAACAATACTAATTTAGTTACACTTGTTTCCATATAGATGTCATTGGAGTGGCCCGTGGTCAGCGTTCCGCATCATACTGACATCTAGAAAACCAAGGTAGTACTAGGACGGGAAAATTCGGTAAATTTTGCTTAGAGGCCTTTTTATTCAGGCTTAAGAATCTTTTGCGAGCCTGAAAAATCTTCAGACACGGTACCCATTTGGCTTCAAGTCCCTCCCGGAGATCTTGCTCCTTGGATTTTTCGATCCTAAAAATACATCGACCCCGGCCGGATTTGAACCCGCGACCCTCGGACCAGAGGCAAGGAGCATAACCACTAGTCCACCATACAAAAAAAAAAAAAAAAAAAAAAAAAAAAAAAAAACTTTAATCAATTTAAAACTGAGAAGGCATTCAATTAAAACAATCTCGAGGGTAATCAACTCCGGCTAAAAGTACTGGTGTAAATTTTCTTTTTACCGAAAGAAAATAAAATGTGCTAGACGATAAGTAAAAGAATTTTCTTGAAGTAAAGGTGTGACCACATAATTTGCAGACATTGTTCTTTAACACTTTGAAACTGGCGAAACCCTTCTTCGTGTTGAGTATACTCATTTATCAGCGCCCACGTGGAGGTTTTCAGCACTAAATTGATTCAAATTCTTCCTATCTGGTAAATGAGAACTGGAGCAGAAGCGAATCAAGTCTCTGTTCAAATTGGAAAATGTTTGTACAACACAGTGAAGTGCAAACATCAGATATTCTTTCTGAAGTTCCATTTCTTTAACATCTCACATATTTGTTTATAGCAGCATTATATTAACATTTTATTAACATAAGTAGCATTACTGATAAAATGCATGCTAAACTTCCATTGAAGTAAGTAGTTATAAAGTAAAGTGTTAAAATGTACACCTGGTAGATATCGTCGTCCTAAACTAGATTAAACATTTTTTTTTAAATTAATAACTGTAGGTATTTCGAAATATTCTACCAGTTATATTATATTGATGCGAAACATGGACTCTTACTTTAAGGAGGGAAAGGAGATTACGAGTGTTTGAGAATAAAGTTCTTAGGACAATTTTTGGACCAAAGAGAGATGAACAGACAGTTGAATGGAGAAGACTGCATAACAGTGAATTACATGGTCTTTATAGGAAGCCAGATGTAATGAGAACAGTTAAGTCTCGTAGACTGCGATGGGAGGACATGTGGCACGAATGGGGAATTAAAGGTGCGCATGGAAGCTTCTTGTAGGAAAACCAGAGGGAAAACGACCAAGAATGATGTGGGAGAATAACATTAACTATGATTTGAGGGAAGTAGATTATACAGGGGATGATTGGAAAACATTGGCTCGGGATAGGGATATATGGAGAGCTTATGCCCGCGCGGCCATGAACCTACGGGTTCGACAGTGCCAGTGAGTTACTTAGTTAGGTATTTCGGAAACCGGGTTCCATCATCAGCAGAAAAAATATGTATTACTATGTCCCAGCCACTGATTCTCCGGCCCTGGCGTTTTTACGACAGCGTTGCCGATATGGATATTCAGTGGTAGGAGCCGCTTTATGTATGCGGTCAACAAACATACAGCTGACAACATATCAGCAATTTCAAACCTTACTAGCGCGCTATAGCTGCGTCAAGAACAGTGATTCGTTGTGGCAGACGTGCACCATTTCCTTGTTGGCAGTATAAGCCGAGTTTCTCCCTTTACCCCTCGTATAACCTAAACTTCAGAGCCGGATATCCAGTGGCTGCAGTGTAACATGTTGTTGTTTGGCGAGTCTTTTGACATCAACGGTCTTTCAGCGATATCGGTAGGTGCAGACTGTTTTGGAATTTCATATAGAGTTGTTTGAGTTGGAAGATTAAATACAGTGTGACTTAAAAGTGTCAAATGTGTGGCAAACCCTGTGAAATAAATAGAATAAAATGATTTGTTGTGTTAGCAGACTGCTATCTTGTGATTAAGTGTCAATATTATAAATAAAGTTACGCGTCTATTTATGGCTCTCTGAGTTAAGTACACAGTGCTGATGTCAAACGATCGTGTCAGAGGTAGATCAAATCACCACACTGCACAATACAGTTTATTCTTTCTCCTAGTTTAATAGTAGTAACTTGCCGTGTATTTATATAATTGACATTACTGACCTAAACAAACAAGAGCTAAAGGCTCTCTGCTCTTAAAGGGATCCTCGCCAAAACAAAACCATGTGACCTGCTCGCTTTTCATTGGTTATGAACACCGACGTACAATGTAGAAATAATAAGTACGCGAAAAACTAGTTCCCTTCATTAAATTAAAAAATGTCCTCTGAATATACTTGTTATTCTTCGTGAATGAAAATAATATTCAAAACATAGAAAGTATTCTAAAATATACCTAACCAATAATTAATGACTTTAAAAAATAGTTTATTACATACGGATGATACATTTGAATCATGCTTCAGTCGAATGTGATGCAACAAAATGGCTGAAGGTATCGAGTCTTCTGTTGCTGTTTCCCCATCTAAATTTTTTAACGTAAGTCTGGCACACCTTTGACTAGCGGTTAAACAAGTTATTTTAAATGTATTTCATAAGCTCGGTGAAAAAAATCACCAGCTTTTTTGTAATCTACTCCATTCCTCGATCACATGTCTTATAAACTTCACACGTGCTTTCTGTCAATGTGACAGTAAATGTGGCTCGAATGGCGGAACGATACAATTGACTTTTGTTTACGTTAGGATCATTCTAAGAGCGTATAAGGTATAAGTTCCAATTTTAATGTAAAGAAAGTTGCATAAGATATTACTCCGCCAACATCGTGTATTGGGGGACCCTGAACCTAATTTTATCCGCCATCTGAGTGAATTGTGTACGGAACTGTCATCGATAGAAACATTGTTCTTAAGCAGCATTGTATTTTACAGGAAATAAGACTGAATACAAGGTAAGATGGTACCAATAATTAGGAACCTCCTCCAGTTTTTATTTATTTATGACAAAATGTATTTATGGGTTTATCTAATCAGACGTTTACTTTTTTCTCATGATGTCAATAGATAACCTTTATTTACTGAGACAATTTCATTACTAGGAGAATGTATGCTCCATGCTGACTCACTTGCATATTCTGCTGTTATTTTAATCGCATAATCAATAGCTAATGTGGGATTTTTTTCACTAAACTCTTTGAAAATATTTAAAAGAATTACTACTGCTGCTACTACTACTACTACTACTACTACTACTACTACTACTACTACTACACTTCAACTACGTTTAAGTACACATAAATTAAACATTACTTTGTCGAAATAAATAATTTACATAAATATGTACTAGAAAATACACATTTTTATTTTCTATTTATTTGGAGTGTTAGAAAGCGAACTGCATTTTGTTACATGCTTAAAGTAAAACAATTATTCGACCAATGAACATTAATTCCATACTCCTTGTTTGTTTACATTACAACTGGAACTTAGCTGGGAATTAGTATAGTCAATGCAATTGAACGTATTGGAAATGATATTCTCCCAGAAAGGTATTTTAACAGCGCGTAGGCTGGAGATATCGACCACACGCGTGCGTTTGCGTAAAGGCTGTCTCCTGCGAGTTATAAAACAGATTTCCAATTATCTCAATTTGAACATGAGAGGATATCCGCCTCTGCACAAGGAAGGAAAGCATATTAAGGGAAATTTAGACTCGGGTATTGTAAAATAGGTCAACATTACATACAAATCAATAAACTCGACCATCTTCACTGCAGGCAAATATTTTATGCCCCTAGTTTTCTAAACATATCGATGCATTTTTTTTATCTCCCCATAGCTGGGCGGACACCAGAGAACAGTAAATTTCTCCATCCAATTTTCTTCACTAAATACTGCATGTTTAGTTGCTATTTTATTCAAACATTCATGCACTATTAAAACAGTGTGGGAATATATCACGTGTTTCTACGGCAAACTATTATAGTCTGCCCAGTCATTTAGTTTACAGACGGCATAAAAGCCAGCTCTTTCCCTCTGGTTTAAAAAATACATCGTTACTGCCAGGTAGAGCCGGGGAGTTGTTGTTAGAGGCTTCTAAGATACAATTCCAATCACGAAAAACTGAAAACAGTTCTCTGCCAATAATGTCTTCGCATTTTTAAATGACGTTTCCATGTCTACTCCATGTGGATATAATTATTCTAACAGCGTTGCAACTTTCGTTTTTTGCAGTATCTTTAATTGGTAAAAATGTATTCTAATGAATAAAACGTAACAACGCCGCTTGGTATGCTATATATTTATGCGTACAAAATAGACCTACCTGACCGCAAAGCGCCTGTAACTAAATGGCAGTGTCAACTATACCAACTTAAGGTAGTCATTTCACGATCATCGTGCCATGGGACAGTATTCAGCATTATTATACATACTGCCCAAGAACAGGTTTTTCACTGCAAACTCAGCATTCCCCACTCTTTCCTTAACTCAGCCTTCCTTTTTGTATTTGCATAAAAACCATTTATTTTAATATTCTCTATCATCTGATGTTTGTTTTTGCCTCTATCCTTCTTTTCGTTGACCATTGCTTCTCGGGCATCCGTCAGCAGGCAATTTCTTCTTAGCCAATGGCTAATCCAATTTCTTTTTCTCTTCTTTCCGAGTTCCAACATTGTTCTTCCTTCACCCACTCTGTCTAGCACATCTTTATTTTTTATTTTGTCTGTCCATTTTGTACGCTCCATCCTTTTCCATATTCACATCTCAAAAGCTTCCAGTCGCTTTTCTTCATACCGTCGTAATGTCTTTGCATAATACAGGGCTTCCAATATATAACCGGACACGCCTCACGGGTTTCACCCGTCAGGCAGCGCTCTCTCCTCGTCGCATTTCACTCTGCCAGCCGCAGAGTGTCCGGTTTTATACTGGAAACCCTATACAATGCTACACTCCACACAAAACACTTCACTAGCTCTTCCGTAATTATTTTGTCAAAGGTCCGTAGAAAATGCTTCTCTTCTTGTTAAAAGCTTCTTTTGCCATTGCTATCCTCTGCTTTACTTGTTGACCGCAGTACATGTTACTACTGATAGTACACTCCAAGTATTTGAAACTCTCTACTTACTCGATGGTCTTATCTTTAATCCCCATGTCCATCTTCCTTGGTTTCCTTTCTATAATCATAGTCTTCGTCTTATTTATATTTATCTTCATCCCATAATCCTCACATGTCATTTAGCTCCATCATAATTTTCCCCAGTGTCATTACATCTTCTGCTAGCAAAGCCAAATCATCAGAAAATCTTACGCACTTAATTCGTATTCCTCCTATGTTTACCCTCCCGTATTCCTGAAGCAGTTCATTTAAGATTTCAAGATGCAAAAGAGAGAGTGGGGTGTGGAAAGAAACGGGAAGCAACCGCACCTGTATATCCCTAGTAAAGCTGTAAACATGTCATGGGACAGTAGATCAGCATTATTATAGAGGGAATAAAATACCATTATTGTGAGTTTTCTGTTCATGTCACTCAGCGACTCACATGTTGAACTGAATCCCCAATGAGACCTCTTCCTTCCTCAAATACTTCAACTATAATTGACTACCTAACTCACTGGCTCTATCAAACCCGTAGGTACGTGCGTGAGCTCTCCATACATATCTGTCCTAAGGTAATGTTTCTAATCTTCTCCTGTACAATCAACTTCCCTCAAATCATGGTTAATTTTATCCTTCTACGTTATTGCTTAATCAACTGGACGCTTTCCCTCCTGTTTTGCCTACAAAAGCTTCATGCCCATCTTTCATTCCCCATCGTGCCATATGACCTGCACATCGCAGTCTACGAAACTTAACTGTTCTTTTTAATCTGTTTTCCTATAAATATCAAGTAGTTCACTGGTACGAGGTATTCTCCATTCTGTTTGGTACAAACATTTTCCCACAACTTTATTCTCAAATATTCGTAATTTTTCACATTCATATGATATAACTGGGAGAATAACAGTTTTATATATTTTCAGAACGGCCGAGGTCGACGGATTTTTTTTTGGATGGAAAAATCCAAGGAGCAATTCCTCCGGGAGGGACTTTAAGCCGTGGGTCCCGAGTCTGAAGATTTTCAGGCTCGTAAAAGATCCTTAAGCCTGAATGAAAACGCCTCTAAGCAAAATGTATCGAATTTTTCCGTCCTAGTACTACCTTGGTTTCCTAGATGTCAGTATGAGGCCACGGACCACTCAAATGACATCTATACGAAAACAAGTGTAACTAAATTAGAATGGTTTTAATTATTCCCTGTAGGGGGAAAGCGCCTAAATCTCTGTGAAGGGAAACATGGGCTTACAAGATACAAGAAGATGTAACTTTTATTTACATACTATCAAACATTTTTTTCTCTCTCTCAATAGTGACACCGAAAGAAGACATTACATTTCTCAATTTATTTATTTTTTAAATGTCGTCACTAAATATTACAAGTTTAGTTCGTATTTTATTCAAACATTCACTATTAAAACAGTGTGGGTATTGCATGTTTCTACGGTAAACAACTACCAACTTAAAATAGTAATTTTACGATCATCTTGTTATGGGACGGTAGTTCAGTATTATCATATTCATTATTAGCACAACTCTGGGTGGGTTAAAGCTTTCTTCAGAATTTTTCTCCAAGCTTCTCTATCTCTGGCAACCGTCCACCAATTCTTAGTTTTAAATATGCCTATTTGACATCCTATAGTACTCTATCCATCTATCATCATCATCATCATCAACAACAAGGATTAAGCCCAATGGCCAGTTCCGATCTCATTATAGGTTGAATTGGTCCTTCCATCTCGTCAATGGTCTTCCCAACAATCTTCTCCCTTTTGGTTTATAATTATACATTCTTCTTGGTATGCGCTGTTCATTCATTCCTAATACGTGCTGAAGGTAAGCATTTTGATAGTATTTTATACTTTCACAGATATTAAATATATTAAGTTCTGTTCTTATATCTTCGTTTTTCTTTTTATCGGTCCTTTGGTATCTTGCTATTGCTCTCAACGTCTTCATTTCTTCTGCAGCCTTTGTTAATGTCCAGGTTTCACATCCATAGATAAGAGATGGAACTGCCAATACTTTGAAAAATTTTAAAATAGTTTATTTTCCAGTTTTTATTCAATAAAGTACGTTTAATTGTGCCACATAGATAATTGAATCGTATTTTAGCGTGTTTATCTAAATTTCTGTCATTACCTAAATGACATCCCAAATAATTAAAATTCTGAACTTGGTCTATAATTACATTGTTTATCACTATTTTTGTTCTTATTGCACATTTTCCTTTCAGAGATATCTATCTCAAATTTAGTCTTCCAGCTCTCCGTCTTTCTCTGGCTTACCATCTATAATTCTCCTACTTAATTTTTTGGTCATCATGTGCTTATGACCTGCCCATCTCAATCTGTTTACTTTAATATCTGTAATGGTATCTGATGATTTATACAACTCATATAATTCCCTGTTACATCCCATTCGCCACTCTCCATTTTCCTTAATAGGTTCATATATTCAAGTTTTTTTTAATCAGGTAATCAAGATTTATGTTTAGTCAGAACCCAGATTTCACCCTTGTAAGTTAGTGGTTTTATACAAACTGGTTTTTGTTCCGCGTGTCAGTTATTTTAGGCCAGTATTCAAAAACTAAACTTCCCGCGAAGAGCGATTCTCAGCCCGTCTCTCCGTGGTTAATTATGTAGGTCATGCAGAATCTACTCTAACTGCCTCACTCTATTCAACATCATGTGCTAACAAGATATTTATTTAAAAAAAAAAGTTTCCGGGAACAATTGAAATGTGAGAGCCTCAGCTTACGGAAGACGGAGATCGTATTGCCTAGTGATCTTGGTTCTTGAATACCGGCCTAAATTTCAAATACTTTATTATTGCAAAATAATATAATATAATTTTCATTCTTTTATTCATCTCTTCTTGAATATTATTTAATGCATTAAAATTGTAATTATATATATATTTTGCACTACGTAACTAATATTGTATACTTATTGTTATTGTTGATGTGCATCGTAATTTGACATTCCCGCATACAATCGTTGTTGCTATGAAAACAAAAGACATCTGAATACTTTAAAAATGACCAAACGCACTAGTGCTGTAAGTGAAAACATTTATTTTGAAATATTAATAGTGATACTGCAATTTGTATTAATTTCGGTATTAATTCATCACATCCAGCTTTTCACGCCTCTTTCACTTCACATACTGTCTAAAACGTTCTCCACAATCAGAAATAAATCCCAAATCAAATTGGTTTTACAGTTTTAACAAATATAAGATGGCGACATGATCAACAATGCTTATCATTTCTCCATAGTAACAAATTTAGCCGGTCCACCTTCTGAAATCTAACATTTATCTTCAATTGTGTTTATTAATATTTTAGCTAATATCTTAATTACTAAAATAAATACACATAGTGCAAACAATAATATGCAATACTCATGTGGTAAACACATAACGGAATCTTGGAAATTAAAAAAAAAAAAAACTTGGCACAAGCGCCTCGTTTTTTTTAAAACTTATCGATCCGTATCAAGTGTTTACCACACTCATATCGCAATATACTGTAAAGTTTCCCATATAACGTGTATACACATGTGCTAGATAATATATATTTTATTATTTTTATTTCCTCTATTTCGAGTGTTAGAGAGGGAACTACATTTTCTTATATGCTTAAAGTTAAAATCGTTATTCGAACAATGAAAATTCAGTCATACATCTACGTTGTTTTAAATTGCAACTGGACCCTAGCTCGGTACAGGTATAGCAATATATAAACCTGAGACGCCATGGAGTTTTTAAAGTTTAATATCGTGTGCCACAATGTAGGACATTTTGTGTTTATCGTATAAGTAATAGACGTTTTAAAATATTTCTAAGGTCTATTAGAAAAATGCTGGAAACGAATGTGTCAACATCGGGTCCCAAAACGAAATCGCTATTAATATAATATACGCACACATTTTTTTTTCACCCACATTAAGTAAGATATTTTAACATTCAAATTCGTGAAGCTCACACCATAAAAAAGGCAACAGCTTTAATAAAAACGTCCAACCTCAAATTTTCAATATAACATGTTTATCTGCCTCTATATACGGAGATTTAATTTTAAAATCGGCCGTCAATCAATCGGCATACTGTGCGTAACACAAAATTCGATGGGCGCGCGCATGCAAATAGAATAGGGACCTTTTTTTACAAATAAAATATGGTAAAAAATCGCTTCATGACGTTTAAGCCATGACAGTTCATTCCTATGCACGGTTCAACAAACTCAGTTTCCAATAGAAAGTCGAGTCTAATTCTGCAACGTCATCTGTATCACATCACAAAGAAAATATATACTGGAAAACCTGTCACAGAATGAATAAACTATTATTTATTTAAATCGAATTATTTATTCTTCGTCTAATAATTCAAGAGACAGGCTAATTTTAAATTAAAACAAATCTGAGAAAAATGGAAAGAAATAGACTTCCAAAATTGGTGTTCCAATATACTCCAACTGGACATAGGGAGCAAGGAAGACAAAGCATCGGTGGAAAGATCAAGACCATCTTCGTTAGGTTTACCGTCTTAGGTCTCATGGTCTCAAACGGATTTTTTTCATGATTATGATTAGAGCGAGGAATTTTATGAAATTTCATGTTTTAAACTATTTGTCAGATAACGCTGAGACTATTTTATGATGTGTACAATCAAATATGACCAAAAAAACTTCATATTTCATAATATTTTAGCAAAATGTTTATATTTTAGTGAACATTTCATACTCCTTCATATTTTTCAACTTTCAAATTCCGGTTTTTTTTTCAATAAAAGTTCTATGAATTCATTAAAATATTTTTGAAATGAATGTGTTTATGTAATTTTTGACAATGTAATGTGGCAGACAAGTGAATATTCTTCAGTATCCATTCTGAACAAGATAGATTTTATAAAAGCAAATAATTGGATGAGGAGTCACAGAGTGACCGTGTTAGATGGAGGTTTTTGTCCTAAACTCGATCCCCAGAACAAGAACATGAGCCTAGATGAATAAGTAGAAGAACAATGTTGGAATATTCTGTAGACGGGTATAATAGCTATCAGCTTGTTCTTGCTACCTGAGGGCAGTCCTTATTTTGTGAACAGATTACAGCATTTAAATGTAGGAAAGACTGCTGCTGCTAAACTTGAGGCAGTGCTTTGTGAAATTTAATATAGTTCATGTAGATAAAGGACGACATTTTTCTCACATACATCAAACTATCAAATATAGCATGATACAAGTATGCTGCCATAACATCGTGTGATGTTGAGCATAATTTTTCATCGTGCAAAAACAATTCTAACAGACAGGCCTTATAGTTTACTATCAGAAAATGTAGAAAAAAACTTCTGACTGTGTATTACGAACAGAATTGACAATTAGATTGTTGAAAGTACAATTAGATCAAGACTATAGACACTATTAGACCCATTTCATGAAAAAATATAATGTTAAAATAATTCTAACTGCATTTCATCATGTTTGTAGTTCAATATTAAATGTAACGTAATTGCAAATAGAGTTATGAAAAAAAAACCTAGATTCAATTATGGACTGATAGTAATAACATTTAACATCTTGTTTCTCCAAATATGACATACCGGAATGGTTTACTAGTATTCTAAATCGTCCAATTTAATACATTTCGTCAACAGCAATTTAATATCTTCAAGCAATGTAAAAATAGCAATAATCCAAACTATACCTGCTCTAAACTTTGTTAGTGCTATATTTCATGGAAACATGGAAACCTGTTTGTTTTGGTTGCTATGATTTGTTTCTTGTATATGTTTGGATTTCATAATTAAATATAATTCAATACATAAATTAATTGTGTTATATATAACCTCTTAGTTTTGATTTATGAAGGCCTAGATATTCCACTACAGTCTTGGGAGGCCTTTGGGGTAGTGGCATGTTGAAGCTCCCATCTTTCTAGACAATACGTACGAGAGGTCCGCCGGGTTGTCGGATGGCCGCATTTGTGCCAAGAACAAGCATCTAGTACTCACTTTCATTAGGATCAGAGTCGACCCCAGGTCCACAATGCCATCAGGAGGTCTGGTCCAGCTAAACATTTTGACCATATCGAGACTCGAAACCACAACTTTGTTGTTAGTATCACGTTTCCTTATAAAACTAAGCTATGACGTGATCCATTAAAATTGTTTCAGATCATGAATATGATATTTTATATTGGGTTAGAATTAATGGAAATGGTAATTAAAATCGAAATACAGAGAACATCTTGATTTCTTGAGCTATAAATAGGTCCTAAGTTCTGTTTGTCTCATTTATGTGCTGGTATGTACATTTATAAGTTGTAGGCCTAGTGGGCCTATGTATATAAATGTATGTAAAAAGTTTAGAAACTAGTAGCTTCATAATATTTTTGTGTCACAATTTTCATATTCTTCATATTTTGTCTTAACGATTTCATATTTTCGTATACTTTTCTTCATATAATTCCTCGCTCTAATTATGATGATAAAGCCAATTTGTTTTTGAAGTTCTAACCAACTCACTGGCACTATTGAACCAGTATATTCATTGCCGCACGGACAAAATATGTTTACATATCCATATCCTGAGCTAATGCTTTCTAATCATCCCCTGTATAATCAACTTCCCTCAAATCATGGCCAATGGCATTCCCTCATCTCATTCTTGGTCTACCAATTGCGTGTTTTTCCCTCTGGTTTTCCTACAAGAAGCTTCCATGCACGACTTTCATTTCCCATTCGTGCCACTTGTTCTACCCATCGCAGTCTACGAGACTTAAATATTCTTATTATATCTGGTTTCCCATAAAGAATACGTGGGTCACTCTTATGAAGCCTTCTCCATTCGCCTGTCTGTTATCTCTCCTTGGCCCAAAAATTGTCCTAAGAACTTTATTCTCAAATATACGTAATATTTTCTCCACCCTTAAAGTAAGAGGCCATGTTTCACATCCATATAATATAACTGGGAGAATAACGGTTTTATATATTTTCAGTTTAACGTTGTTTTAGAGAAGTTTATTCAACACGAGACCCTGTAATTCATATTAGTAACTGTTTCCACAAATGAGCCTATGTTTAATTTCTTTGTGCTTCTCATCCCTGTTTGTAATTATTGTTCCTACGTATTTGAACTTAGCCACTTCTTCAAATTTCCCTCATTTGTCATTAACGGCCCATTTCAATTACATAATGTGTTTACACATGAGACCATATAATTTTATTGATATTTACTTACAGTCCTAGTTTCTTAGTGTTAATTAATAGGACGCGTGTTTTGCGTCTTAATATCTACTCACTATCGTCAAATATTACAACATCAGCATATACCAATAGTTAGTTACTTATTAATAGTGCTAGATTGTATGCCTTCTTTATCCTCTAAAGATTTGATGATATAATGTAGTACAAAACTGAAGAGCAGAAAAAATAGTGCATCTTCTTGCTTTAACCTATCGTGAATTTTTAATTCCACCAAAATACTAATTCAACGAAAATAAATAAAAAATAAATAATATATTCAAATATTTCAATTTTGTTCCTATTCATAGAAGCTTTTTTTAATAACTAAAATCACATCGTTTCCATATATTTTTTTCAATAAGTTGCGTAAGCTATTGCATTTGACATATGTTTTCTTATAATCCACTGATTTTATTTTAATTTGACATACTAACTGAAATGCGATGGTCAGGACATGTGGCACGAATGGGGAATGAAAGACGTGCATGGAAGCTTCTTGTAGGAAAACCAGAGGAAAACGCCCAGTTGGTAGACCAAGAACGAGGTGGAAAATAACATTAAATATGATTTGAGGGCAGTAGATTATACAGGGGATGATTAGAAAATATAAGCTCAGGATAGGGAAGTATGGAGAGCATATATTCGAGAGGCCATGAACCTCCGGGTTCGATAGTGCCAGTGAGTTAGTTAACTGGAAAAAATAAAAAGAAAATACTTTCATATCCATCCATAGTAATTCTGCCCGAAGGCAGGTCCTTCACTGCAATCATAGCATTTTTCATGCCATGCTTGCAGCTTTACTAGGGAATTGTAGGTGTGGTAGCTTCCTGTTGCGGTGGTGGTGGTGATGATGGCCATATGATTTCGGGGACCGTTTGGGCCTTAAAGTTTCCCTGACATTTGTCTTACAGGTGAGGAAAAACCCAGATAAAAACCTCATCCAGAAAAAGTGCCCCGACCCGGAGATCGAACCCGAGACCGCTGCGTGACAAGGCAGCACGCTACCTCGAGACCACAGCGGTGGACATATATATATATATATATATATATATATATATATATATTAATAGAATCGATCTAACCACTTACAGGTGGTTGCACCGTAGTCGAGGGCTATAAGGCATCGTTATTTGGCGCAAACCCGATACCCCATTAAGTGTAGTTAGAAGTTCTAGCCTCTAATCCATTAATAGTTTGACAAATAAAATATTTCGTTAAAGTAATTATTTTAAGCACTTTTCAATTATATTCAAGAATTTAAATCTTTTGGTCTCTTATAAATATTACTTTTTCGGTATCACTGTGTTTTAAGGCGGCTCCGTGGCGCAAGCTGTTAGACGCTCACCTCTCACCGCTGGGGTCTCGAGATCGAGTCTCGGTCACTCCACGTGGGTTTCGTGGTGGACGAAACTGAGCTCCGGCATGTTTTTCTTGGGGTTTCTCCTGTTTTCCCCTGCCACAAATTTCATTCCACCATTCATCCATACTCATCTCATCCATTTCGTTTCATTTTATTCATCCGCCCGTGTGATGGTGCGTCAGGAGTGGTCGGCCGGCACCCTTGTCATTCACAAACCTCTGTAAGTATAGGGACTTCATCTCATCTCATTCCTCTACCCGACCCTGAGTTGGACACGAGTTGAGGATATTTAATTATCATTATTATTATTATTATTATTATTATTATTATTATTATTATTATTATTATTATTATTATTATTAGTGTTTTAATATGAAGGATTTGCTACTGGATTCAATGTACCAACCAATTAATTTGCATTGCTTTGATGAATCAAGTTCAGTCGTTCAAAAAGCATTCCTCTGACCTAAATTAAAATTGAATTGTATCAAAGGACGTAATAAATATCGCCTGGATACTAATTTAATGCTTCGGAACTTGTCTCATTGCTAGGGGTTCTCATTCTACACATTAATCAAATTACAAAACCGTCTGCAATAAATGGGGACATGAATTCGAAAACACGCTAACTCCAAAATGTGACAAATTGAGTTAAACACAACATACCTATGGTAATGTCTCAGGCTATGGTCCTGAATGACAAAAACTGTCTGAATCACATTTTTTCCAATATTCATTGACATAATAAAAATATATTTCAATTCTAAATCATGCTATGTCCATGAGTTGGTATGATTTAGAATTCATTATTAATATTAATAAAAGTAACTTATTATTAAACATTCCTTAAAAAGTGCACATTTATAATTGTGTTCCCTTTCCAATATCCCATACCCAATTTATATCATTCGTAATTATTTATATAATGTGAACTTTTTCCATAATTCTGCTGCTAAATCATGCAACGTCCATCTTGAAAGTTTGATTTTGAAGGGCAAAACAACAGCTTAGGTGTTCCTTTTTATCTTAAAATATACTTTATAGTATGTCTTACATAACAAAAAAAAAAAAGAATCAAAAACTCATATAACTAGATTAAACCGTTTTATGCTTCTCCTAAAAAAATGGATATAGCATGTTTTGAAATTCAGGTCCCCAAATGTGCTACCAACTTATGTAGACACACCTCACTAACTACAGTAAAACCTGTCTTAGCCGGAACCTTTATAAGAAGGAAACCTGTAGAGACGGAAAAAATCTCCAGAACGGTACGATTTTATATGTAAAATCGTCCTGTATATGCCGGAAACCTTCATAACACGAAAACGGAATGGTTTTTAAAGTACCAATAGTTAATTTTTACCTCAGTAAGACGGAACATTATTCTTAAGCACGTTCTAATTACAGTATTAATGACTACACGTGAAAATTCTGCATATGACGCTTTCTGCATTGTATCGTTTTACCTTCTTGTGTTGCCATTGTATTGCGGGGATACCCTCGCTTATGTGTGACAGCGGGGAATCGTTCGCTTTTTCTTGCCTGCTTACGTTACCTGCGAGGGAGTTAGGAAACTCTTCAGTCTTCCTGTAGTTGAGTTCCTTCTCGCTTTTGTGTAATAAAGTTGTTTTGTATTGCCGTGCAAACTGAGTTGTATTACATACACTATTTTGTCTGCATTTCAGTCAATACGTTATGTCTTTAAAGCGTGCAGGTAAAAACCTTACACTGAGTGAGAAAATTCAAGCTTGTAATATGGGAACTCGTCCCACGCCGTAGCCGAGTGGTTAAGGCAGGAAGCCTTGGCGCAGAGCTACGGGACTTGCGCTGGTTCGTATCTCCATGGGGGAAGAAATGTTCTCATGGTATTTCGGCCAGTATGGGACCGGTGCCCACCCAGCATCGTGAGGCATTTGGGTAGCTAAAATAAGTAGCGACTCCAGGTTGAGAAATCCAGCTATAACGACTGGGGGGCTCGACATGCTGACCACATGTCACCCCTACACTGGCTGATAATCATCTACCCCTGTGATTGACACATGTGGATGTGAGGCCAGCAGCCGGCTGGTAGGCTAAGGGCCTTCTAGGTCTGTCGCGCCAGGAGTAATATGGGAACTCTTTATAAGAAGGAAAACTGCCAAGATGGAAATATATTTAAGGAACCGTCATGTTTCTTCATAGACGGGTTTTACTGTACTTAACACACTCAGTACCGTAAACCAGTTAAGGCGTTTAAAGAGACTTTCGTGTATGCGGCCGTCGCTCAGTTAACTCTTTTTAGAGCGGGCGCGAACAATCCGCGTTTATATTCGGCACCTAAATATTGTGTTGGCTTAGTATGTCTTGGAGATCATAGATGGCATGTAAATGTACATTTTCTATTCCCGTTTGACACGTTTAACTTTGGTGAATCCCATTTTATTTTTAAGACAAACAACACATGGAATTCGTTCACCCAAACTTGACTCCAGGCTCCAATGCAGTCGTAAATGTTTCTCGTTACCGCGCTGTTGTTTGTGCGTGAGTGAAACCATGGGGAAAGAAAAATATCTCACTGAAGAAGAATTAGTGAATATTTTGTATAATGATGATTCAGGTGATGAACTGATTCCTGAATTAGAAGATTCACAAAGTGAAAGTGAAGATGATCTTCCACTTCCTGAAATTGATACGCCGATACCATGTGATGTCAATCACCCAAGTTATTTCACCATCAAATCCTACTAGGATATCTCCTTTAGGTATGTACAAAATTTGAATTTTCTAGGACTAATAGTTTGTGAATAATGGTCCATTTTCTGAAGTGCCACGAAAAGGGTAGCTGGGGTATTTAAATGGCTGGCCTGTGGGTTTAAATGCCCTGCTCAGTGCCTGGTACTGAATGCATTAATTGTGACTATTTAACTCATGCCCCAAATGGGAGTCAATGACCAATCACGTTTCAATGATTTCTGTTTTACAACCAATCAGAGTCGTGTTTCACCAAATATTTATCAGTGTTATAATTACCATATTAAAGAAAGCTCCTCCTTACAATATTGCGTTACTTTTGCAATAAATAGTATGATCTGGTTGCAGTGATAAACAAAAGAAGCAGTAGAAGCGTACCTATCGTTTCTCATTTGTTTTCAAACATCGCCGTTTACATTAAATATATAAATATTTAAAAATAACTATATTTAAATAATGATTTGTGAGTAAACAGCTTAATTTTATTCGTTAAATAGTCCTAACAAATGCCACTCTTGATTTCCAAATTCTCTAGATAAATTCACTCCTCACTTCGTGAGTCGTGAATTTATCGATAATTTGGAAATCACTCGTGGCATTACTTATGATAAATGTTTTAAAACACGTGAGATATCACAGAATCAAAAAACATTTTTTAGAAAAAGAATATTGGAAATAAAACTTGTAATGATGTTTTAATGTTTAGCTTAAAGTAGCCTAAATAATTATCTTTTCTTGGATTTCTTTCAGATTCCATTGCATTAACGTAGTTTAACCTCTCACCTTGTAGGAACTTACACGTGCCACAAAAAACCCGGGCCTTACAGTAACACGACCTGTCCGGAGAGGGATTTTAACAATGGATCACATACATACTTTTTAACCACACAAATCCGCTGTAGTCTCAAGTAACGTGCTACCTTGTCACATAACTGACCCGGGTTCAATCCCCGGTCGGGACAAGTTTCCTGGGTGAGTTTTTTCGGGGTTTCTCCTCACCTGTAAGATAATGTCTGGATACTTTTAAGGCCCAAACGTTTTCGTAGCACTATCTGGCCATCATTATCATCAATATCACATTTGCCTAATTATATTAAGTTTAGTTTAAGGCCTCTCCTGGACATCATTACTATCATCAACTCTCATATCATAGGGGCAGGGTAACCCCGCCTTCCAGGCGCCCCAACCTCAGAAGTGCCAACAAGTATGCCATGCCAGGAAAGAACACCGGAAATATCGAAACGACAACTTGGTTCATTGAATTTAAAAAAAATGTATGAGTATTCAGCTCAATGTCAGGACCTCCTCCGAAACAACACAACATTAAGACGAAACAACTCATTCACACATTCGTACTAAACATATGAATATGATAACGATAGCCTTATGATGTTCGGGGATCGTTTCAGCTTTAAAGTTTCTTGACATTTATTTTATAGGTGAAGAAAAATCCCGAAAAACGCTCACTCAGGAAACATGTCCCGACCGAAGATCGAACCCGGACACGTTGCGTGATAAGGCAGTACGCTATGTCGAGATTAAAGCGCGCTGCAGCGGTTGACATACGGTGGAATATTTAATATTATTAGTATATGAATCCACCGCTGTGGTCTCGAGGTAGCGTGCTGCCTTTTCACGCAGTGGGCCCGGGTTCGATCCCCGATCGGGGCAGTTTTTATGGATGAGGTTTTTATCGGGGGTTTTCCTCGCCTGTAAGACGAATGTCAGGAAAACTTTAAGGCCCAAACGGTCCCCGAAATCATATGGCCATCATTATCATCATCATCCTTCACCGGTGTGGAAAGCAACGGGAAGCTACCACACCTACAATTCCCTAGTAAAGATGCAAGTATAGCATGAAAATGCTATGTTTGCAGTGAAGGACCTGCCTTCGGCAGATTTACTATGGATGGATTAGTATATGAGAAAAATCTAAGTTTAAATCGTGATACCTAATAACTTAAATCGTTAAAGCACTGGTGATAAGGCCGTACGCTATCTCGAGACTACAGCGCGCTGCAGCGGTTGACATACGGTGGAATATTTAATATTATTAGTATAAGAGAAAAATCTAAGTTTAAATCGTGATGCCTAATAGCTTAAATCGTTAAAGCACTGGTGTATAGAACCAGAGATATTGGGTTCAAATCCCGATTTAGGCATATATTTTTCTCTTCAAATTTAATTTGTCATTGAGTGAGAAGTGATAAATGTAATATTAAATATCGAATATTAGCTTTACTTGCTAGAAATGTAATGTGTTGACTTCCATTTTAAAAATGCTCTTATTTAAGAGACCGCTAGATGGCGTTAGTGGAACAAAAGTTCACTGTTACCTGGCGCACGGCAATCGTATTAGTGTAAGAGAAAAATCTATATTTAAATAGTGATGCCTAACAGCATAAACCGTTAAAGCACTGGTGTTCAGAACCAGAGATATTGGGTTCAAATCCCGATTTAGGCATAATTTTTTCTCTTCAAATTTAATAAGGTGGAATGTCAAATCAATGAGTTCTAGAAAGAAAATGTTTAATTTATAAAACCTTTCTGTGGGCGCCTGAAAGGAGGGGTTACGTTTCCCCGATGTTATGATAGGTGATGAATGCCGAATAACAGCAAATGAGATGTGGTTTATGCGCCATACAGCAGGCTATACAAAGTGGGACCATAAAAGGAATGAGGAAATTATGGAAGAGTTGGGTGTAGAATCCATTCTCCACCACATACAAAACTACTAGAACAACTGGAAAGCCCATCTTCAATGAGTGTCATCTCACAGAATCCCAAAAGCTATGCTTGGTTACTACCCCTAAGGCAAAAGAACGCTGGGACGTTAAAAAAAAAGGGCTGGATGCAAAAGTCCTCTTTGAGACCGTAACAGGCCACATGGCCTAATACTTGCATGGATGGTGATGATGGTAATGATCGCCAGGAGAGGCGTAAATCCTAAAATTAATCTTATGAGATGAAAAAGATAATGAAGATAATGATGGCCAAATGATGTTTGGGGACCGTTTGGACCTTAAAGTTTTCTGACATTTGTCTTGCAAACGAAAAAAAAAAAAAAACCTCACCCAGGAAACTGTCCCGACCGGGGATCGGACCCGCATAATTTATAAATATTCCCTTGACATAGTAAGTTTACTTACTTACTGACTCACTGGCACTATCGAACCCGTAGGTTCATGGCCGCACGGACATAAGCTCTCCATACATCCCTATCCTGAGCTAATGCTTTCCAATCATTCCTGTATAATCTACTTCCCTCAAATCATAGTTAATGTTATTCTCCCACCTCATTCTTGGTCTACCAACTGGGCGTTTTCCCTCTGGCTTTCCTACAAGAAGCTTCCATGCAAGTCTTTCATTCCCCATACGTGCAACATGTCCTGCCCATCGCAGTCTACGAGACTTAACTGTTCTTATTATATCTGGCTTCCTATAAAGACTACGTAGTTCATTGTTATGTAGTCTTCTCCATTCACCTGTCTGTTCATCTCTCTTTGGTCCAAAAATTTTCCTAAGTACTTTATTCTCAAATACTTGTAATCTCCTTTCCTCTCTTAAAGTAAGAGTCCATGTTTCGCACCCATATAATATAACTGGTAGAATAATAGTTTTATATATTTTCAGTTTAACGTTTTTTGAAAGGAGTTGGGACATCAAGAGTCTCTGCAATGCATAATAGCACGCATTTCCAGAATTGAGCCTATGTTTAATTTCTTTGTGCATCTCATTCCTATTTGTGATCATTGTTCCTAGGTATTTGAATTCAGCCACTTCCTCAAAATTTCCCTCATTTGTCATTAGCTGTCCATTTCCATTATATAATGTATTTCTACGTGTGACCATATATTTAGTTTTATTGATATTTACTTCCAGTCCCAATTTCTTAGTGTTACTCAATAGTGTGTGCGTGTTGTCCTTTAGTATCTCCTCGCTATCGGCCAATAATACTACATCATCAGCATAAACTAACAGCTTATTAATACCATTCAGTTGTAAGCCTTCCTCATTCTCTAAAGATTTAATGGCATGCTCTAGTACAAAATAAATAGTGGAGGAGATGCATCTCCTTACTTCAACCCATTCTGGATTTCAAAAGTGTCCGAAAACTGTTTGCCTACACGCACCCTTCTCTTTTTGTGCCATTTAGACACATTCGTATAAGTCTAACTAACTTTTTAGGAATTCCGAACTTCAGCAGGATACTATATAACTTCTCCCTCTTAATTGAATCATATGCTTTTTTCAAGTATACATATAGTTGATGTGCAGTACCATTATATTCCCATTTATTTTCTAAAATCTGTCTTATACTAAAAATTTGATCTGTTGTAGACCTTTTTCTTCTAAATGCACATTGATGATCTCCTAGAAGTCATCAATATAGGGAGTAAGTCTGCTTACTAATATATTTGTTAGAATTTTGTACGAAGTTGAAAGTAATGAGATGCCCCTGTAGTTGTTGCAATCAGTTTTATCTCCTTTCTTATAAATTGGTACGATAATTGATTCCTTCCATTCATCTGGAAGAGCTTCTTTTCCCCAAATCATACTAAGCAACCAGCGTATCTTGTCCATCAATTTTTCTCCCCCTGATTTTATCAGTTCTGCTGGGATCTCATCTGAACCTGATGCTTTATACATCTTCAATTTTTCAATCGCCATTTCAACCTCTAATGCACTTGGTTCTGCGACTAGCATTTCTGCTGTCTGTAAATTATCCTCCTCAATGTCCTGTTCTGTATGTACATTTAATAGCTGATTAAAGTAACTTTTCCATCTATTTAATATACTCCTGGAATCTGCAATCATATCCCCATTTTCATTCCGAATTATGTTTGTTCTAGCCTGAAACCCTTTCTTCTCTATACTAATTCCCTGATATAATTCTCTAATGTTCCTATTTTTTGCATTCATTTCAAGATCATTAATCTTCTCTCTCAAATATTCCCTCTTTTTACTCTTTAGTAGCTTGGTGGTTTCCCGTCTAATACTACCCAATTGCTCTAAATTTACCTCATTTGGCTCGTGTAACCATTTCATTTTTGCTAGCTTTCTTTTCTTTACAATGTCGGCACATTCCTCATCAAACCATTTCTTGTTTTGCCTCTTTTTTAAACAACCAATGCTTTCTGATGCTGACAATTTAATAGTATCTCTTATAGCCTCCCATTCTTTATTTATATCAGTTTCTTCTTTCGTTTGCCACATTGCCATTGGAAGATTCCAGTACTTCAAATCTATTAGCAATTTTGATTTTGTATTCTTGCCGCATTTCATCATTTTCAAGTTTTTTAATTCAAATTTTACAGAATCATCTTTAGCGTTCGTTCCTCTCATAAGTGATAGCCGTTGTCTGATTTTCACTCTGACCAGATGATGATCCGAATTGCAGTCTGTCCCTCTAACTGATTTAACATCAATGATGCTACTGTGCCAGCGTTTATCCACTAATACATGATCTATCTGGTTCCGAGTTTCTCCATCTGGGGACGTCCAGGTGTATTTATGAATATCCTTATGCTGAAATGTTGTGCTCTTAACAATGAGATTCTTTGATGTGGCAAATGTGACTAATCTAACCCCGTTGTCGTTACTATCTTCATGAAGACTGAATTTGCCTATTGTTGGTTTGAATATATCTTCCCGCCCCACTTTTGCATTAAAATCTCCTAAGACAATTTTCATATGATATCGTGAAAGGCTATCAAATAAGCATTCTAATTCTTCATAGAACTCATCCTTGATCTTGTCATCTTTACCTTCTGTGGGGGCATGTACATTTACAATTATAAAATCATGTCGTTTACCCTTTAGAATTATGTATGATATCCTATCACTAACAAACTTAATATCTCGGATAGCGGATAGGATCCTCCTTCTGACTAAAAAACCCATTCCAAATGTAGGTCTTTCTGCACCCCCGTAGTATAATGCAAAGCTTCCTGATTCCCGACTACCTTCTCCTGGCCACCTAACTTCCTGTAAAGCGACTATATCCAAGGGTGATTTATCTAATTCCCGCATTAATATCTCTAGCGCCCCGCTATTGTATAAAGTCCTAAAATTCCATGTTCCTAGGAACATGTCCCTGTGTCTGAGCCTTTGGCATGGGGTCCCTGATGTAGTCCCCGCCCGGAGAACCGAATGGGGGAGTATTTGACCTCCGGAAAATTTTACCCCAGTTGAACCCATGTCCACATTTCTTGACGGTTGTATTTTTACGGTGAAAGATCGTCACTCTTTCGACCAAGGTACTTTTTTCATCTGGCTTATCACCTTCGACCAGTCTGGCATGGGTAACCCTATCGGCAGCAATGCTACCGCCGGCATAGCTCTTGGGATCATTTAAGCACGCAAGCCACTCCACCACGACAAGGTAAAGATACCATGGAGGGATAGTAAGTTTATAAAATATATTACGGATCCGTAGACTTTCAATGTATTTATAACATTTTATTTTAGGGGAATAGATTGTAAATGAGAAGATTATATATAGAATAATAAAAATATATAAAGGGTTAATCAACTTAAGGGAAACATTTGAGGTATTGAAGAATATTATGAATGATTACTTTAGACTGTAATAAGGCAGCACGCTACCTCGAGACAACATTCATGGATACACTAGAATGTAATAAATAGATTTTAGCAGGAAGTACACAGTTGAACTGATGCGGTGATGTAGGGACACACCCTCTAGGAACCACCACGCTCAGTTCAACTGTGCACTTTCAGCAAGAGCTTTATTTATTGCATTTTAGTGTAAAAGTGTAAATTAATAATGCAGTGTCTTTTACTGATACGATTACCTTGGTATTCCAGACTATAATCACAAGGCACCGAGATTAAATTTCGGGGCAGGTCAATTTGAATATTTTCGTGCTCTTCCTGTAGTCGTCAAGGAAAAGCTAGTCTACCTGCATACGTTCTTACAAATTGGGGCTAAGCCTATAAACACAATACGACATAACATTTTTAACCTTCCAAAATAAAAATATGTCAAACCGAAATTATAAAATAAATGATTGCTACAAAGCTGCCCAGTTTTCTTGTACCGGTATATTTTTGGGGGATTCAATGCCACCATGCCCCCAACATAAATTCAAATTAAAAAAAAAAAAACAGAAAAACACAATTTGTTGTTGCAGTAAGTGAATAATTATTAAGAGTATTTAACTCATGCCGCAAATGGGAGTCAATGACTAATCACATTTCAATTAATATTGTTTTACAACCAATGATAGACGTGTCTCACTCATTCTTTATCGAATTCTCTCTCCATCTCCTGCTTTTGTGATCAAGAAAGTTTCTCTTTTTTAATATTAATTTAATAATAACAGGTCAGAGCATTATTTTGCAGTAACTGACTCTCCAACAATTGCATTGAATATAGCAAATAATGAACAGATTCCTTGATTTTACTGAGTTGTTTAGTAAAAAATGAATTAATAACTTATAATGTTGGTTATAATATACAGTTTAATGTAATTTATTATTTCTCCACTAAGGTGCATTCTTACAATACTGCGTCCTATTTGGCAATAAATAATATGATCAAGTTGCAGTATATAAACATAACTTCACAGTTCCGATTTGTTTTCAAACGTCACCATTTACATTAAATATATGAACATTTTAAAATACCGGTAACTATATTTAAATAATTATTTTTGAGTAAACAGCTTAAAACAAATGCCACTATTGATTCACAAAGCCTCTACATAAATTCACGAGTAACTTGTGACTTATGAATTTATCGATGATTTGGAAATCGCTTGTGACATTACTTATGATTATATGAGAAATATACATGTTGACATTTTCCCAAGAAATGTGGAAAATGCCTTAAAATAAAGAAAGAATTTCAGCTTAAAGTAACTTAAAATCAGCACATTTGCAATCTAAAATGTTTATTAGCCATTTCTCAGGCAGTGTAGCAAACTTATTAAAAAAACACTAATTAGTTAATGCTAAACTAACCTGGTACACTAACTCGTCCATTTACTCACCCTAACTTGTCTAAACTAAAACTAACTTGACCATTTGCTCAACTCTAACTTGCCCGCTAATGCAGGTGGACTCTTGGGATAGAATCTCCTTGTATGTGAGAAAACATGTTAGCAATTGGCTCTAGCGGAAACATGTGTTATCACATTGATCAACACAACACTAAAAATCACTTTTCTCCGATCGAATATTCACTGGTGGCATAGAATAGCCTTTTATTTTTTCTCCATTATGAAGATTTTGTTCACTAATCCCTTTATTTTTAGAACATACAAGTAGGGGAAAAAAAAAAAAAACGGATGTTGTACAATATTCTTCCCCCACCATAAATCACCGGAGGCCACGTACTGCCTCGACATTACGTCACATTACCATTAGGAGAACGTTAAAAACATGCAATGACAAATGGTAGGCCTATATTACGTGTGTAAAAATTAACTCTCAGATTAAAAACTAAAATATTATACTTTGTGTTTATCATCATGAACTTATTTAGGTTCATATGAGATCTCAAGATGATCTTAATGTTTGTCTCCCTTAATCTCGAAGTTTTTAGGTTGATACTAACTCACTGGCACTATCGAACCCGTAGGTTCATGGTCGCGCGGACATAAGCTCTCCATACATTCCTATCCTGAGCTAATATTTTCCAATCATTCTCTGTATAATCTACTTCCCTCAAATCATTGTTAATATCAAAATATATATGTAGTCAATATGCCCATTTCACCAATTAATGTTTTAAAATGGTCAACAAGTTTCTACAGCCAAGCTGTCATTCTCAAGACCAGATATTGACTCAATATCTGGTCTTGAGAATGACAGCTTGGCTGTAGAAACTTGTTGACCATTTTAAAACATTAATTGGTGAAATGGGCATATTGACTACATATATATTTTAATATTATATCACCAAGAAGATCACTTGTGTATTAAATTGTTAATATCATTCTCCCACCTCATTCTTGGCCTACCAACAGGGTGATTTCTCTCTGGTTTTTCTACAAGAAGCTTCCATACACCTCTTTCATTCCCCATTCGTGCCACATGTCCTGCCCATCGCAGTCTACGAGACTTAACTGTTCTCATTACATTTGGCTTTCTATAAAGACCATGCAGCTCACTGTTATGTAGTCTTCTCCATTATTTATGTTATTTTATTTTAGATCAGTTAGGTTGATATTGTAATGTTAATTTAGGAAAGCGAGATGGGTCCATTTTTTTTTTTTTGGACATGTTGTAACCCTAGGTACATTTCTATTGTCGTCAATCATGTCATCCCTCCTGTCTTTCTTCTTGAGATCAGTTCGAGTAATACAAGTTTCCCTTGGATATTTTACCAGCCTAGCGCAAGGTAGTCCAGTGTTGGGACTGCCACCTTTACAGATTAGACGGGCGGACATAATATTTCCAACCTTCCCTATCCTGAGATGTTTTCCAATCTCCCCTGTATAATTTACTTCCTTCAAATCATGGTTTATATTATTATCCAACCTCATTCTTGTTCTACGAACTGGGGGTTTTTCCCTCTGATTTTCCTACAAGAAACATCCATATACCTCTTTCAGTCAAATTATAAGCATAATTCTAAACGATGATGATAATGATAATCTGTAATTGGGCAGCATTCTGCAAAAGGAATCAAAGCCACATCATAACTAAACTGAGAGAAAAATGCAGTTAAAGTTAAACGTCGATAAAAAATTCACAAAAAAAAATTAACTTATTACTTCAGCTAACAGAATATAAAAGAGCTATTTTATAAGAAATATGGTAACTAAAGCACTTCTTAATTCTGAGATTTACACATTTTTGATGTGGTTCTTCTGCAAAAAGATAAATGTGGCCTTAGTGTTAGTGTTTCCTTACTTGGTTCATAGATAACATAATGATAAGGGTGGTAGGTTGATTTTTTTTGCAGAACATGAAGCGATACTCGAGGATCAATAATATAGATTTAACTCATGTATTTAAAATTTGAGGACTTCATACTTTTAGTTGAATGTAATGCAATTATAAAATCAAATAAACTAACTAACTCACTGGCACTATCTAACCCGTAGGCTCATGGCCGAACGGACATAAGCTCTCCATACATCCCTATCTTTAGCTAATGTTTTCCAGTCATTTCCTAAATAATCTACTTCCCTCAAATCATGGATGTTATTCTCCCACCTTATTCTTGGCCTACCAACTAGGCGTTTTCCCTCTGGTTTTCCTACAAGAAGTTTCCATTCACCTCTTCCATTCCCCATTCGTGCCACATGTCCTGCCCATAGCAGTCTACGAGACTTAACTGTTCTTATTATATCTAGTTTCCTACAAAGAACATGTAGTTCACTGTTAGTTGTCTTCTCCATTCACCTGTCTGTTCATTTTCATTTCTCTTTGGTCCAAAAATTTTCGTAAGATCTTTATTGCTCGTAATCTCCTTTCCTCCCTTAAAGTAAGAGTCCATGTTTCACATGCATATAATATAACTGGAAGAATACAAGTTTTATATATTTTCAGTTTAATGTATTTTATAGAAGTAGGGACAAGTCTCTGTAATGTATAATAGCATGCATTTCAAGAATTGAGTCTATGTTTATTTTCTTCGTGCATCTCATTCCTGTTTGTAATTATTGTTCCTAGGTATTTGAATTCAGCCACTTCTTCAAAATTTCCCTAATTTGTCATTAGCTGTCCATTTCCATTATATAATGTATTTCTATGTGTGAACATATATTTAGCTTTATTGATATTTACTTCCAGTCCAATGTCTTAGTGTTACTCAATAGTGTGTGCGTGTTGGCCCTTTAGTATCTCCTCGCTATCGCCCAACAGAACTACATCATCAGCATAAACTAAAAGCTTATTAATACAATTGAGTTGTAGGCCTTCTTCATTCTCTAAAAGATTTGATGGCATGTTCTAGCTACAAAATTGAATAGTAGAGAATATAGTGCATCTCCTTGCTTCAACCCATTGTGAATTTCAAAAGTATCCGAAAGCTGTTTGCCTACACGCACCGTATTCTTTGAGCCATTTAGACACATTCGTTTAAGTCTAAATCTTAGGAATTCCGAACTCAATCAGAACTTATTTTAATGTATGTCTGCCCTTGTTTTAAAAGGCAAGAGTGTCAATTTACAATAAATAAATTTAAATTGCAATATTTTGGTAGTAACAACTCTGTCATTATCTCACTAAAAACTTCCTAGAATAATATGTGTGACGTAAGTTATCTCAAGATGTCTTTTGATACCAGTAAAAAAAACCTTAGCAGTGTAAAAAAGGTGTCATTAAAATGGCTCTAAAAATGACTGTGTGAAATTTTCTGATGCATCATTCGAGAAGAAAAATAATGTCAAGGGCAGCAAATGGACACAACTCAAAGAACAAATAAAAGAGAACTACTCCGTTTCAAAACCGCTCGCCATAATTGAATCGCACTTTTTAGAAAGGAACTAAGTCAAAATTTGCCATTTTTGTTTTTCCTTGTTAAATGATTACTACTGCCAAGACGCATTGATTGGCAAAGAAAATAATTTAGTCAGACCCTTCCATGTGTCTCTAACAGCACTGTCATGTTTATAGTACGGTAAAGAATAAGTCAGGAAGTTACTGCGTTTCTTCGCCGTTTGGGTATCGAAAACATGACAGTACAGTATTGGTTAATATATTTTGCATTCATGATCTTAAAGCCAACTAATGTGTGCTGTACGTTAACCACAAAAGGACGGCCTCGAAAGGGAGCAAATTATATTTGTTCATTTTTAAAATATTATTTTAATGAATTTGTGCCCCAAAATATATAAAACATACACATGTTCTCAGATGGCTGCCCAGGCCAAAACAAAAATCATACAATGGTTAGGTTTTGTCTTGGTCTGGCAGCTTCAGGAAGATTCAAAACTATAAAACATTATTTTCCTGAGCGAGGTCACTCTTTCCTCCCTTGTGATAGGGATTTCGGGGTTTTAAAAAAGCACTAAGAAGAGCGGACAGGGTGTATAAAAAAAGAAGAAGAATATTTAGAAATAATCATACAAAGCAAGAAAAACATATATTAATTAAATTAAAACTCAAACACTGAACAGTAGGGCTGAAAAAAGTATCGGTATCAGGAGAGTAACTAATTTCTATACACATTGTTTACAAAATGCGTGTCTTTGTCGAGCCTGTTCGGAGCGGAGAGTTCGACTCTCCTCAGTAATATACCTGTTTACGTAACGTGTGATTGTATCAGAATGCCAAAACAAAAATTGTGCAAAGATGAGTCAATTCCTACACAAAGCGGACTGTACTAGAAGTCTGTCCCGAGTCGGTGTGTCAACGTGCAGTTTGTAAACTTAGCGGTCAAAGTACGATGCAGCCTAGCCTATAACTAATACTTTTTTCAGCCCTACTGATCAAAAACTTCGATATTTGGTGGCCTATTTTTTTTTTCAAGAAGAATACCAGATCGGAAGAAACTGCAACGAATCCTCGTGAAAGAAAGGTTCATTCACACCTTCATTATATTAGGAATTCACGTACAACTCAAACAATCCTGGTGTTGTGAAACACGGCCATATATAAAGAGTTATGTAAGCAATAAGTTTCATCTTGGGAAAGGGAATTTGTGACATTTGTCATTGGAACTACCAAAGGCATATGTCGGAGAACAAATTCCCATCAATCCCCAAAAGATTAAAGATCTTAATAAATTGATGAAGTACATCAGTGATGCAAATGCTAAAGCATTTTAGGAAGAAGTAATATTTTCAAACTCTACTACAGATCCTGGTGCACCATGAATGAGAAACGCCTGTAATTTTATCTGTTTTTTTAAGAAATATATCTATTTTGATTTCTTTAATAAAAATGTTATCTTAATGTTCCTAACATGTCAATTTAAGCAAACTACATGTAGATCAGTGTTGATAAATTTTGTTCACTCTATATGTCCATTTTATGATATCAAAAACAATTTCCAGTGAAGAAAGGAACTAAGTCTCAAATGTTAAATAACATATACTGTGGTAGCATAACATTTTAATTACTAGTCTGCTATCATTAAATTCAGTCCCATGTTATGTCTATATAAGATATAACAAATATTTTATTCCGCTATTTGTTCATGAAAATAAGTTTATGTGCTCTCCAGTAAAGTAGCAAATTTTGACTTAGTTCCTTTCTAAAAAGTGTGATTCAATTATATTTTATGTTAATACTATTTTACTTTTAGGGGGAAGAATTTTAATTGCCTAGTTCACATTCAATGGTGTGATATAAGTTAGGCCTACTAGCTAATATCCGGCGTGCGCTCCTAACACCTACATAAATGAAATGTGGTTTTATGTTTAATTGAATAAGTAATAAATAATAGTTTTAAAAAACTAAAACAGCACGCTTTATTAGAAAACCGAACTCAAAAATGAAAAATAATTTTAATTTCCAACACGCTTGGGATAAATTTAAAGTGGTCAACAAAAAAATCTTCTCAAA
Source organism: Diploptera punctata (assembly GCA_030220185.1). Taxonomy (NCBI): domain Eukaryota; kingdom Metazoa; phylum Arthropoda; class Insecta; order Blattodea; family Blaberidae; genus Diploptera; species Diploptera punctata. The sequence goes on along the minus strand of JASPKZ010010265.1, from coordinate 679,123 downwards.
AACATATAGAATAAAACTAGAATTTTCAACAAAAAGAAAATAATTTTACCATCAAAAGCGTGGGGTGCTCTATATCAATTAATATATTTGATAATAATCAGATATTGGTAAAAGTAAAGTCTCTAAGAAGAACGTGTAAAAATCATAAAAGGCACCCCACGCTTTTGATGGTAAAATTATTTTCTTTTTGTTGAAAATTCTAGTTTTATTCTATATGTTTTTGAGAAGATTTTTTTGTTGACCACTTTAAATTTATCCCAAGCGTGTTGGAAATTAAAATTATTTTTCATTTTTGAGTTCGGTTTTCTAATAAAGCGTGCTGTTTTAGTTTTTTAAAACTATTATTTATTTTTTATTTTTTAGTTTTAATATTTTACAGAATAAAATAAGAATGTAAATATATTTAAATTCCATACTACTGTAGTATGAGCTAAAATTATTACTCTTCTAATCCTCCCCAGCCGGATTCGAACCAGAGACCTATGGATTACTGAAACTATATACCACTAGTTCGCCGCTCTACCAACTGAGCTCTGACAACGATTGACTAAAAAGTCGACAAGTTCGTAACCTATTATACCAGTTTTAATGTTTTTGATTTTCTGATGATTCTGGCCAGAAATTTAGAAATAAAATATGAAATTATTATAGTGTCACGGGTCCTTTACAAGTATACAAAGTTGCAAGTCGATCCAATGCTTCTAAGTGGGTGAAAATCGTGTTCAAAGATTCCGTTACATAAATACAAAAACACTTTTTTTGATTTTATGATGATTCTGGCCAGGATTTTAGAAAATAAATATGAAATTATTGTATTGTCACGGGTTCTTTACAAGTATACAAAGTTTCAAGTCGGTCCAATGTCTCTAAGTGGGTGAAAATCGGGTTAAAAAATTCCGTTACATAAATACAAAAACACTTTTTTTGATTTTCTGATGATTCTGGCCAGGATTTTAGAAAATGAATATGAAATTATTGTATTGTCACGGGTGCTTTACAAGTATAAAAAGTTTCAAGTCTAGCCTATATTTCTAAGTGGGTGAAAATCGGTTTCAAAAATTCCGTTACATAAATACAAAAACACTTTTTTTGATTTTCTGATGATTCTGGCCAGGATTTTAGAAAATAAATATGAAATTATTGTATTGTCACGGGTCCTTTACAAGTATACAAAATTTCAAGTCGATCCAATTATTTTAAGTGGGTGAAAAACGCGATGAAAGATTCAGTTACATAGATAGATAGATAGATAGATAGATAGATAGATAGATAGATAGATAGATAGATACAGGTCAAGCTAATATAAAGCGTGTAAAAAGAAGAATAATTACAAATTTATAACGTAATTATTTTTAGATACCCCTGCTGATTACCCGGCGTTGTCCGTGAATCTACTTATCCCGATTTTCTTAGCATAAATGAGCTGAAAGACAAAAATGGTTATTGAGAGTTATCCGCAAAAGAGTACCCGCCGTGCGCTGCTACGCTTGCCCGGGAATCTAGTCATTCAGATCTTGGCATCGATGAGTTGAATGATATAAATGGTTAATGTGAGTTATCCGTAAAAGATATGCACATGCTGTCGTGGATTTCTTGTAAATTTGTTTGAGATATTCAATTCTGTGTACATTAATTTGGTGAATATGTTATGGTTTAGGCAGCGTAAGTCATTTAAGTGTCCAAAAAGTTCCGGAGAACACGTTTTTTCACTACAAAGGGTGATTTTTATGGGTGAAAGGGTTGAATATTACAATTCTCTTATAACCTAAAACCTTCCAGGGAAACTACTGAACATTTTGCAAAAAGCTCCATCACAATCAGATGAATGGTGTGGTAATGCATAAAGGACAAACAAATGTTTTTATGTATTATACTAGCTGGCCCGGCGAACATCGTATCGCCTTTAAATATTTTTACGTTAATTTTTCCGATGTTTTAATATGTATCTGCTATTCGGGGCGGAAACAAATCCAACAAATCAGAGATCAAAAAAATCGGTCCAGCCGTTCTTGAGTTATAAACAGTGTAGGCCTAACTAATTCGACTTTGTTATATATTTATATATAAATATATATAGAGCTGAATTCAAATACCTAGGAACAATGATCACAAATAGGAATGAGGTGCACAAAGAAATTAAACATAGGCTCAATTCTGGAAATGCGTGCTATTATGCATTGCAGAGACTTTTGATGTCCCAACTCCTTTCAAAAAACGTTAAACTGAAAATATATAAAACTATTATTCTACCAGTTAGATTATATGGGTGTGAAACATGGACTCTTACTTTAAGGGAGGAAAGGAGATTACGAGTATTTGAGAATAAAGTTCTTAGGAAAATTTTTGGACCAAAGAGAGATGAACAGACAGGTGAATGGAGAAGACTACATAACAATGAACTACTTGGTCTTTATAGGAAGCCAGATATAATAAGAACAGTTAAGTCTCATAGACTGCGATGGGCAGGTCATGTTGCGCGTATGGGGAATGAAAGACGTGCATGGAAGCTTCTTGTAGGAAAGCCAGAGGGAAAACGCCCAGTTGGTAGACCAAGAATGAGGTGGGAGAACAACATTAACTATGCTTTGAGGGAAGTGGATTATACAGGGAATAATTGGAAAGCATTAGCTCTGGATAGGGATGTATGGAGAGCTTATGTCCGCGCGACCTTGAACCTACGGGTTCGATAGTGCCAGTGAGTAAGTAAGTGAGTAAGTAAGTGAGTAAGTAAGTAAGTATATATATAGAAGTCCCGGCCACGCTGTGTCTAAGGTATACGTTAAATTATGTTGTAGTAAACTAAGTGAGAAATCTAAATCAGAAAGTTTTTGTTTTACACAATTTTTTAGTTCTGGTACATTAACTACACCCGGTATAAATATGAGTGGTGGTTTATGTGGAAGTGGTTTTGTTGATTGAGATGAATTTATGTTGTCTGCGTTCTCAGTATCATCCATAAGGGTATCATAAGGATTATGGAATATTTCGAGGAGGCTTGCTGATTGCATTATACTTTCGTTTTTTTTTTTTTCTACGAACTTGTTGGCAGTTTGGATTCTCATCATCATCAAGAAGTCTCTGTATAGTAATATCATCTTGTGATATATTATAGTCATCTTGTTTTTCATTTAATTCAGGCATGGAGATTGCTTCTGTAATATTAGGCATATTATTATAACTAACAGACTTACTTACAGTTCTGTTATTCCGTTCCTTATGACCTTCATATGTTTTTAAATTGACATTCTTCTTAAATGTAAGATTTATGTCACATAGGCCTATACCAATTTGCGGAAATTCACTTGATATCTTATCATTCATGGTCTCTAGAACTGATTCGCCATATTGTTCAATGTCTCTTCTCGGTCCAGTTAAATTTAAAATAAGTTGCTGTATTTCAGCCAGATTACTTAAAACTAATACTTACACACGAAATTAATATAATTAATAAAATATATAGAAAATAAAATAAACACAAACACACTTAAATTATGAAATAATCAATATTTGTAATCCAATTGAAATTCGCGGTTGCAACAAAAAGCACAGCCACCTGGTTAAATAATTAACCAATTACCTTACACGGTCATCTGTTAGAATCGTGGAACTCACAGATAATTAAAACTCTCTGTTAAATAATAAACAAATAATTTGCAATACAAATAATGCGACTATAAATTTAGTTATAAACTTCCCTAAGTCTCAAGTTGGATCAAACTGCACACAGTGTGCAAAATTTTATTAAAATCGGTTCAATAGCTTAGGATTCCATCACGGACAAACAACGTGACACGTAATTTTTATATATTACGATAGATTTAATCAAGTTTGTAAATTCTTTCAAAGGAGCAAAAAAGGAAGACCAAGAACCTGGAAGAATAACATTCAGAATTCAATGAGGAAATTTGATGTAATGGATGAAGACACAGAGGACAGATAACGATGGAGAACTTTAATTAAAGGAATTTTGTGAATGTATATTACAAACTGATAATCTATTAAGTCTGTAGTCATTTATGTAATTTTAAAGGTCATGTTAATTATTAAGATTGGTTGGAGAAAACCTTCAATGATGAGGAAAATTCTCAAAATGAATGAATGTAAATTCTTTCAAGTTATATCCTATAAGGAATAATTTTATCAACTGAAGATCCAAAACTATTTTTCTAAAGCATTCGATTAAATACGACTGACATATTATTACTACGAGTAGGCTATATGTAAAATAATATGACATCCAAAATATTGGAACAAAATACTTAACACATCAGTTATCCAGAGTGTCTACATCGAAATCCTCTACTTTCAATATTACAATTATACCTAACACATACACTTAAAACATAACTAGAGAGAGAAATACACAATTGGGTCGGAATCTGAACCCAAGATCTTCATCTTCACGTGCTGAAACCCTACAATAGAGTCTGAAGATTTTCAGGCTCGTAAAAGACTCGCAAGCCTGAATAATGAGACTTCGGTGCAGAATTTACCGAACATTATCAATCCATGTAATAAATTTGTTACCCACAAGGTGTCTTGATGAGACGATATGCCGAACCCACATTACTCGCTGACGTCTGGGGGTAAATAAGTATAACTAAATTATTAAGTTATGTAGATAGGAAATGACACTATGAGGTTTATTTTAATTTATGTTGAGTTGTTTTTGACTCACCTCATACTTCTTAACTCCCTCGCAGACTCGAGTTGTGAACGTGATACAGCATTGAGAATGTCACAAATGCAGTGAAGAAACTCGAGTCTGCGAGGGAGTTAAGAAGTACGAGGTGAGTCAAAAACAGCTCAACATAAATTAAAATAACTAAATTAACTTGGTTCAAACATTTCTATTAGAGCGCACCGTAATCCCACGCGGGGAACCAAGGGATTTAAAGACAAGATTACAAAATTTTACTCAACGAAAGCTAACATTACATCAGGGATTTAGCAACATGCTTCCAACACTAAGAAAAAATTTAAATGTCGCATTCTATAAATATTAAAAAAAGATATAATAAAATATATAATATCCTCAACTCGTGTCCTACTCGGGGCTGGGTCGAGGAATGAGATGAGATGAAGCTCCTTATATAGAGGTCTGTGAATGACATGGGTGCTGGCCGACCACTCCTGACGCACCATCACAGGGGCAGATGAATTAAATTAAAATAAATGGATGAGTATGGAGAAATGGTGGAATGAAATTGTGGCAGAGGAAAACGAGAGAAAGCTCCGAAAAAAACCTGCCGAGGCTCCGTTTCGTTCACCAGGAAACCCACATGGAGTGACTGAGACTCAATCTCGGGACTCCAGAGGTGAGTGGCGAGCGTCTAACCGCTTGCCCCACGGAGCCGCCATTAAAAAAGTACAGTATTAAAATATTGTTTAAATACAATATGGTAAATTACTACGTACATAAACTTTAAATTTGGTAAGTTTAGAGGATGTTTTAAATTAGAACACGCCCAACTCCTCTATATGAAATTATACAAAACAACAGTCAATAGCACACACCCTTCTGCTGAAGATAAAAGCCGGTTTCTGAAAGGCCTACAGTTTTTAAAATGTTAACCTAGTGAGGATTTGCCAAAGTATTTATTTATTTTAATACTTTACTTTATCACAAAAAACAATGGCCTTCAAGGGCGCTCATCCAGTTCGGACAAAGATAATATTAGAAAATAAACCAATAGAACATGTGGTAAGATATAACTTCCTAGGTTGCGAAATATCATACACAGCGGAAAGAGATATAAATAACAAACTAAGTAAGTTTAATTATATAACAGGAACACTAAAAAGAACTTTGAAAAATAAAGCCAGGAAAGACTCTATAATGAAATTATACAAGGCAATGGCAGTGCCTATTATTACTTATGGATCCGAAACATGGACAGTGCTGCTTTTGGTATTCAATTCCCAGTCATCCTTGCCAAGTGTTATTTCCAGTTTGTAACGCTATTGTCGTGTTTAATTCCTCTACTTTTAGTTGTTGTCTTATTTATGTGTTATGTTTTTGTCTGTTCTTTGATATCCTGCTATTGGTCTGACGAATTTCATTTCAGCAGCTTGTATTTTGGCAGATTGTTGTGTTGTCACTGTTTGTGTTTAGTGCACTTATAGTACATTACGCCAGTGAATTATTTTTATTTTTAATTAATTCTATACTTGGTCAGGTGGCCTTTCTGGATACTATTTCTATACTGAAGGACTTTAGACACACGTGGAAACAATACGTAAATATTTAACGTTGTATTTATATAAGAATGTGTTCCAATATCATTGTGGATTTGGGAAATATCTAATGTCCCACGTGGGTATAAGGGGCTTTCTAGCGGGAGTTTGATAACCAAGAAAATTTAATTACGCTTATTTACCTAATCGGCCGCAGTGGACTAGTGGTTATGCTCCTTACCTCTGGTTCCGAGGATCGCGGGTAAAACCCGGCAGAGATCGATTTTTTTTTTTTAGGATGGAAGAATCCAAGGAGCAAGTCCTCCGGGAGGGACTTCAAACAGTGGGCCCCGAGTCTTAACATTTTCAAGCTAGTAAAAGAACCGCAAGCCTGAATAAAATAATATTTGTGCAAAATTTAACCGGCCTTCATGCATCTAAGTAATACCTTAGTTGCCTACTAGATGTCTCATTCAGTCGGTGTTTTGACCGCATGCCACTAATAGCATCTCCTAACAAAGGAGAGGCTATGGCTCTACAATGGGATTCGCCATCACTCATTCATTTACTTATAAATATCAACAAGTGACGTGTGGTAGAGAATCTATCATGAAGCCATTCTCCCTATGATATTGTATGCTGCAGATTCCTGGAGCCAAACGAGCTAAAACCAAATTGAATCAAATACAAAGACACTTTCTTCTTTTCGCAACAAAGCATACAGAACAGTTTCATACAATGCTCTCCAAGCTCTAGCATGCGTCATGCCCATGGATGGATCCACAGTACTCCTACACAACGACATTAAAGCAATGTCCAGAGGCCAAGCCACCAATGCTATAATCTCTCTACTGAAACAAGCTGAAATGCCAACACTAATAAAAGGAATTCATGCCAAATATAACTATATAGGAATAGATTCAATTGGAACTGTAGGGAATGCCGATTACTTAATATTCACGGATGGGTCCAAAACGGCTAAGCATGTGGGTGTAGGTATGGTAGCCGAGAAAAACTCAAAGGAGGTATTTACCAATATGAAAATACTCGACATAGAATGCCCAGTCTTCCAGCCAGAACTCCTTGGAATTTAAATGGCAGTTGAATGGATTGAACTACAAAAAGATGTAACTTCAACATATGCTATCCACGTAGATTCACAAGCCGCTCTTCTAGCCATTGTCAATAGAAAAACAACCAACCCTTTGGCGATCCAAATCAGAGAAAAGCTAATCGTACTCAAAAAGACGAGCAAGATTGACCTCCACTGGGTTAAAGGTCACGCAGATCTTCCCAGGGAATGAGAGAACTGACAATCCGGCTAAATAGCCGCCAGCTACAAAACTACTATCGACTACAACTCCATCCCTATAACACGAGGTAAGCAGTTTTTAAAATAATACGAGTACTATGAAACAATCTGGAACTTAATTTACACCAAATCAAATGACGCCTTCCATACCAAAATGTTCATCACCAACATACCCTATAGCCTGTCCCTATCTCTATGGCCTAACTATATAACCACACAATTTTTCACCAACCATGGACTATTTAAATCCTACCTACACAAAATGAACAAAATTGCTTCACCTTATTGCAACTGTCCAGAAAAATCACTGCAGACGACCCACCATCTGATGACTGAATGCAACATGTTCTCCAGAGATCGACCAGCTATACTACAAATTGCTACTCCGCCATATATTCTGAAGTTCCATTTCAACACAGTCAAGTTGCAGAATTTCTTACGAGGATCTTCCGTCAACTACAAGAACAACTAGAACAATTGTAAAACTGTATATATATCCCGTGATATGCCATTGGTGAAACACGAGTTGTAGCATTTATGTAAATAAAAAAAACACATCGCATCAATGAAACATCTTGTAGGCAACTAAGGTATTACTTATATGCATGAGCCGGTTAAATTTTGCACAGACTATTTTATTCGGGCTTACGGTTCTTTTAGGAGCCTGAAAATCTTCAGACTCGGGACCCAAGGTTTAAAAGTGCCTCCTGGAGGATTTGTCCCTTGGATTTTGCCTCCCTAAAAATCCATCGACCCGGCCGGGTTTGAACCCATGTCCCTCGAGACTAGAGGCAGGGAACATAACCACTAGGTCACCGCGCCGACGGGAAACAAAGTGAAAATTAACAAAAATGTGTTTGTTCTATTTATAAAGAGACTAAAATAAGCTAAATTTCAGTTATTTTGATACTTCATTGGTATTTGTAAGTATGGTTCTCGAATTATCTACATTTACTGTCCACAATTACTCACTATGTAAAATTAAATATATATTCGGAGGCGAAGTCGAGGGTCTAAAAGTCGTGGAATCTCCCATGGAAATTACCATCATCATATTTGTCATAACAACCCGGATCGAGTAATAGCCTCCCTAAGCATTATCCTCCAGACCTCTCTATTCCTGGCAACTTTCCGCCAATTTCGAATTTTAAGTTTTTGGGCGTCTTCCAAAACTCCATCCATCCACCTAGCTTTAGGTCTTCCAACGTTTCTTCTTCCATCTGGATGGTCCATCATTATTTTTTAACCGTTTCATTATTATCCATTCCCTGGATATGTCCTGCAAGTCTCAATCTACATATTTTAATGTTTGTAACAATATCTGATGACTTATACAAATGATACAGTTCTTCACTATATAATATTTGCCATTCTCCTTTTTCCTGAATGCGTCCATATAGGCCTACTTTTCTTTCAAAAACTCCAAGCCGAGCAATGGTATTTTCAATCAAGAACTAAGTCTCACTTCCAAACGTTAGCACAGGCTTTATTAATGTCTTATATAATCTTATTTTTTGCGCGATAGTGCGTTTTATCGTACTTGCAGTAATGGCGACCATGATTGAAAATTCAACTTCCTACATTTCGGGGTTGCCAACCAAAATAACTATATTGTAATAAAATAATTATATTGCAATATCACATATTACAAAACGCGCGTGGGAAGTAAAACCACTGCCCTCTATGTATACTATATACAATGTATATACAAAAAATATCCAAAAGGTAGTGTTAATATACATTATACGAAACAAATCACTGCGTTTTTAATGAACTGACTTTATTTGAAACAATATAAAACAGTAAATACGTACTTGCCGCCATTTTATCACTAATATTGGTCTCACGGCCTCCTGTAGTTTCAACTAATGAACATTGCCTACACTGTTAACTTTAGTCAATTGTTTATAATGAAAGCAAATATTTCCAACAAAGATATTATTTCACTATTATTTATTATTTTGAAAACACCATCGCGCAAAAATAATGTACAACGCACGCTTGTGAAGTGTTTTACAGAATCTCGGAATGAAAAACTTCGCTATCGCTCGGTTTTTAAACATTTTCCTCTATTATGTAAAAATCACTTCCCAACCTCGCATCGTAATATACTATTTGTGTTAAAGTGAGATATTTTTATTTAAAATATTTTACCACTCCATAGTAACATTTATTGGCATTTTGAATTCTCTTACTTATTTCTTCGCCATGGAAATTAGACTTTTGCTAAATCCACGTGAAGACAAAAACCATTTCGTGTCATAATATTATGGCTGTTGTTTAAAGATAAAAGAAAACAAGGAATTAATTCGTTTCTACCATAAATTAAATTTAACTCCTCATAGAACGAAACTAGATATATTAAATATACAGTATTATGTATTAGTATCGTGCTAAAGTTCGGAATTCCTAAAAAGTCAGACTTATTCGAATGTGTCTGAATGACATAAAGAATAGGGTGCGTGTAGGCAAACAGTTCTAGAATACATTTGAAATTCACAATGCGTTAAAGCAAGGAGATGTACTATCTCCTCTACTACTCAAATTTTGTACTAGAACATGCCTTCAAATATAGGGTTTCCAGTATAAAACCGGACACTCTGCGGCTGGCAGAGTGAAATGCGGACGAGGAGAGAGCGCAGCCTGACGGGTGAAACCCCGTGAGGCGTGTCCGGTTTTATATTGGAAGCCCTGTATTTAAAGGACTGAAGGATCGATTTGATATAGGCTACAAGCAATAGATGAATTTGATAATAATGAAGATAAGCATGTGTAGAAATAATTTTTGTTGCTAGCTCTTCGCCTAACTTTAAAGTCACGAGCCGACACTGCTGTTTAATGTTTGCACGCTCTTACAGAATCATCCTGTAAAGTACTACAGAGCGACTTCTATACTATCATACTGCACAAATCCGATCGCCTCGATTTTTTACAATGAAAACTAAATTTGAAATACACACTTTCTAATGATCTATTGACATGTTATCATAGAATACTCGCTTTACCTTGACAAGATGGTATATTTGAAGTGCAGTAAAGAGAAAGTATTAAGCCTACATTGTTTGTAAACAAGACCCTGAAACACTTTTCATATACATGTCTATGAAGGAACATGACGGTTCCTTAAATATATTTCCGTCTTGGCAGTTTTCCTTCTTATAAAGGGTTCCCAAATTACAAGCAAATTATTTAGAGTACTACAGTATCTTCACAATGTAGTGAATAAAAAGTAAAAAAAGAGATTACATTACTCACATTTTTAGTTAATTTCACTTCCTCCATAGCTGTAGTAAGGTAGGCTGCCTAGTTTTAGTCACAGCACGGGCAAGTATGTGGTTCTCTACATCTTGCAGGAGGTGCATCAAAGCAGGATCATCGCGCGAAGCAGCAAATTCTTGGAGATCATTCATATTCAACAATGCTTTTTTGTAGCTAAATATGTTCAGCTGTCGTGGGGCATCTTCTTCCTCTTCTTTTCTTTTTCGGAAATTTGAGTCCCTTCACATTTCGACGACTCCCCTCTCGTTTCATTTAAAGAATCGACGGCTCGTTCTATATTTTGTGTTGTTGCCAAATCATTGTCGAAATTTATAACATCTTCAATCTCAATTGCAGGTTCCACGTCTTTAATTAGGTCGGTAATGACTGTAAGGAGGCAAGGAAAAGCGAGGGATTCCCCGCTGCCACACATGAGCAAGGGTATCCCTGCAATACAATGGCAACATAAGAAGGTAAAACGATATAATGTAGAAAGCGTCATATGCAGAATTTTCACGTGTGGTCATTAGTACTGTAACTAGAACGTGCTTAAGAATAATTTTCCGTCTTACTGAGGTAAAAATTAATTATTTTACATATAAAATCTACCGTTCTGGAGATTTTTCCCCGTCTTTACATGTTTCCTTCTTATAAAGGTTCCGGCTACGACAGGTTTTACTGCATATAACATTCATTTCGTGACTGTGAACGTAGGCTAATGTTGAGAGTAGTTCGGAGAATTGATACATTTACCGGTATATGGATACAATGATTGCTATCCTAATAATCAGATATCACTACAGCCTGTTCTGGTTCAAACCCCGCCCAGGATTGACGGGCGTAAAAATCAGGAGTATGGGTTTCTTTGAAAAGAGACTAAAGCCATGGTCCCGAGCCGTAGATTTACACCACGTGAAAGAACTTGAAGTTAGTGGAGAATACGATACAACAAGGAATTATACGACAAATGTAGAGAATCTGGAATTATTATAATTTTTCAATTTCAGTAAGTAAAACAAAAGTAATAGCATTTAGTGGAAGAAACACTCTGCGCGCACAAATAATCATTAGAGACGAAATTATCGAACATGCATCCCAGTTCAAATATGTAGGATGTGATATCAGCTATGGATATGATAAAGATAAATCTCAACAGTTTCAAGCTATTTGTGGCACAATAAATAGAACATTGCATAATAAAGCCCATAAATCAAGAAAATTAAAATGTTATAAAAGAACTACCTAATACTTGCTACGCCTAAATAAATGAAATATTAAAGGTTAATTAAATTGCATGCTATACGGTGAGACGAACCAAACATGGTGGTTGCTAGTAAGTTTTTAATTTCGAATTTCAGATAAACCTCCACTTAAAATTCTCGGATTTCGCTCATTTTTTGATAATACCTACCTCTGTTTATTTTAATATGATATACCGAGTTTCGTTGTGAAACAAAAAGTTATGACCGCTAGAGCGATTTTTAAATTTTCGCTTCAGGTGAACTCCTACACCTAATGGTTTTAGAGGGTCCAATTGTGAGTCTAAATCATCGAAAAACCCAATCAGACATACAAAAAAAAATCATCAAAATGTACCTAGTCGTTTAGGAGTTCAGTGACAAATACGCCTACGGAAGAATATATATATATATATGGCAGCGACTCTTGGTTTATCACTACTAAACAAGAAAGTAAAATCCAGGCAGCCGATATGAAATTTTTAAGAAGAGTAAAAGGGTGTACTAGAACGGACTAGAGAAGAAACGATATTTGAGAAGAACTGCAGATCTACTTCATAAAAGAAAATATATCTAATAACAAGGAACAGTGCAAGGAACATGAGGCAAACATACTTAAGTGTCGCAACCGAAGGCTTGCCGCGCAAAATAGAAAATACTGGAGGCGGAAGTTAAGGGAGGCCAAAGCTCGGATTTGAGCTAATCAGCGATCGGATGGATGGAAAGAATCTCAAGTCTGAAAAAAATGTACCAGAGCATCTACATGTATTTTGACTCTAAATAGTATATTACGAGTATAATGCGAGGTTGGGAAGTGTTTTTTTACAGAATCGAGGAAAATGTTTAAAAACCGAGCGATAGATTCTGTAAAACATTTCACAAACGTGCGTTGTACATTATTTTTTGCGCGATTATGTTTTCAAAATAATAACATCTTTGTTGGAAATATTTGCGTTCATTATAAACAATTGACTAACGTTAACAGTGTGGGCAATGTTTATTAGTTGAAACAACAGGAGGCTTTGAGATGAATTAGGATAAAATAACAGGAGGCCGTGAGACCAATTATTAATAAAATAGCGGCAGGTACGTATTTATTGTTTTATATTGTTTCAAATAAAGTTCAGTTCATTTAAAATGCAGTGATTTGTTTCATATAATGTATATTAACACTACCTTTTGGATATTTTTTGTATATACATTGTATGCAGTATACATAGAGTACAGTGGTTTTACTTCCCATACGCGTGTTTGTAATATGTAATATTACAGTATAGTTATTTAGGTTGGGAACCCCGAAATGTAGAAGTTGAACTTTCAATCGTGGTCGCCATTGCTGTAAGTACGACAAAACGCACTATTGCGCAAAAAAAGATTTATTACACTCGCTGAAATTAAAACACTTTAGGGATTGTTCTCAAATTGTTATTTTACCTCTAGATATCAGAAGAACCTAGAGTATATGCCTGCCGTCAACTAATTTTTCAGAGCACTGCTAAAGGCTATTTAAACTGAAATCACAGCAGCTTTAACACAGTTGAATAATTTGAAAATGTATAATTTTTGTAGATTTTTATCTATAGTGTTCCTAACAAACACACATAAATGAAAATTTATTTCTTGGGGAAAGCAGCAAAATGTTCAAAATTGAAAAAAAAATAAAAAGTCAGATGAGAAAAAATGAATATTAAATACTGAATAATAGATTATAGAAGATATAAGCAATTAAATTGGTATGGGCAAGAAGGGTTACTCATAAAAACATTGGAGGGATGTCCATCTGGAAGAAGAAAGAAGGCAAGACCTTGAAACTCATGGACGCAATAAATAAGAACCTGAGGAAATTGAGTGGATGGATAGGGATGAGTGGAGAAGGAAAATAAAACTTTAGGCATGAGAGATGTTTGAATATTGAAAACCTGCATATAAATAAATGCCTAACAATGCACATGTGGTATTAATTGCTAGTAGAATTTGTCTCAGAAATGCTAATATATTGATAATATCATAACTAATACACTGACACTATCGAACCCATAGGTTCATGGCCACACGGACATAAGCTCTCCATACATCCCTCTCCTGAGCTAATATTTCCCAATGATCCCCTGTATAATCTACTTCCCTCAAGTCTGGTTAATGTTATTCTCTCACTTCAAACTGGGCATTTTCCCTCTGATTTTGCTACAAGAAGTTTTCCATGTCCCTCTTTCATTCCCCATTCATGCCACATGTCCTGCCCACTGCTGTCTACCAGACTTAAGTTGTTATATCTGGTTTCCTATAAAGATCATGTAGCTCACTGTTATGTAGTCTTCTCCATTTGATTGTCTGTTCATCTCTCTTTGGTCTAAAAATGTTTATAAGAACTTTATTCTCAAATACTCATAATATTTTCTCCTTCTTTAAAGTAAGAGTCCATATTTTACATCCATATAAGTTGTAGAACAGTTTTATATATTTCCAGTTTAACATTTTTTTGAGAGAAGTTTGGACGACAAGAGTACCATATAAGAAAAAAATTGAAACAAATAACAGTAGACATTGTAAACATTGCTTTTTGAAGACCCTGGTAAACAAAAGTTTAAATTTACCTTGGTAGTAATGCACTGTCAGCAGATTATTATGCTGTACAGTACTTAAAATTCTTTTCTCATAATGACAAACTAAATATACCCTTTTTGCACTGTATTACATGCCAGAATCTAACTCACTTTAAAGCGAGTATCACAGGAATTTTGTTTAAATTAAGAAATTGGCATACTATGTAATAACAATAATGATCTCACTTTAGGAAATAATTAGGGTTTTCAAGACCATAGGTCTATGTATTTTAGAACATCAGAAGCATTCATGTAAGTTGATGGTAGTTGTTATTTTGAGATCAGAATCCAAATAAAAGTTAAGTATATTTTATTTTTAAAGGATGAATTCTTGAAAAAATTGACCAGCAAACGACATATCTCGGCTCAACAGTACATTAACTTTCCCTTCATTTTCCATAGTATATTCTTGTAATACTATTACTTTATTTTTTCTTATGCCTTTACTAATATTTTGTAATATTTTAGACTTTTTCAATTATATTTATAACATTATTTTACAATACGAGAATACATTATTTTACAATGTTTACATATATATTTATTTATGAGAAACATGGTAACATTGTGACATTCCTAGAGAATATTGTGACACTCACTAGCTATTTTCCTTCCTCTTACAATGTTGCCACCAACAACTCAATTACATTATTTTTGTTAGGTTGGTGTTACTGTACATCTGATTAATGTAAACTTCCATAAATAATATGCATGTAATTTATTTTGTCAGGTTAGGAAGGGAGAAGTTAGTGTACATCCATTTCTAATAAACATTTGGGAATTTATTTCGAAGATTGGTCATACCGCACATGCTGCCACCCAGCGACAGCTCTACAAATTCATGTGCATGCATACTGTTAAGTAGGACTTAGAAAATATATTGGGAATGGTAAAGTACTGTTTTTGCGAATGTTGTATCAATAATCATAGAATGTCCTAATCTAAAGTTCAGCCCAAGTTTAAATCTAACGCCTTCGCCTAGATCAACATTTATGATATGATCCAACATGCAATAAGTACTCTAAGAAAAATAAAGCATAGTTAATGGACTATAAGGGGCAATGCAACTAAGCAATCTGGCGAAAATCCGGTCGTCTGTCTGCATTTTGAGCAAGACTCATTAAATAAACTTCATTAAATTAACCACGATGCAGTTACATACAGTATGTAAATAAATTAACTGTTTACAACATCAAAAAGGAAAGGCGCATTATGCACGACACCCCGAGTTCTATATAAATTATTCATTACAATATAACACATCTTCACTATCCTTCCCTCATCATTCATGACAACTTTACCAAAATTACCTAATTTACTGTTTCATGAATTTACAAGCACATGAATGAAACTGTACCGGCATTTCATTTCATTAGCATCCGATAATTAAGCCTAAATGACAAAACACGTAATAACCATTTCTGCTGATTAGAGTTACAGCATAAAAATTATAAACAACTGTTACACCCACTTCATAATATCGCATACTCTATATTCTCGTGAATGACAATTTTTGTTAATAACAATTTATAATCATTATACACAGACTGATCACTGCTGACGCCTTTCTCTAGATACGGTTCACTGACAATGTCAATGAACGTCAATGACATTCAAAAGCCGGGAGCTTTGTATGTGGAAATTATGGAATATCTGAAAATAATTTAACGAAAATGTCACAGTACCTTGGAATACAATTCGGTGGTGTCCTATCCACTTCCCAGGTGGCAAACAGCTTCATAGGAACGGGTTTCATCCCGACGATCGGCGGTGGCTTATTTGCCTTCTCCGCCATGTTTACACAGACTGAAGTGAACGGTAGTTACAATTACTGTCCCTAGAGTGCGCAAAAAAGCCACGCTTACACTTCACTGTTCACTCGCAACTGTTCCAATAAAATAAGGAATATCTGTTGGCATTTCTTATGCAAATTGTGATAATATTGAAAAAATAACATGGATTAATCATGAAGACTCAAGTATAACGGCAGCCTTCGTTAATGAAACTAGTTTGATAAATAACAAGTTGTTGACAGAAGACTTTTTAACACCCTGCTGCCATCTTTTGTTGTATTCTAGCAATTTAAATGATCGATTATGAAACCAATTCGAGAATACGACCGCGAGATTCAATTAAACAATTGTTCACGATTATATTACTATAATGGCACATAGCCCCATTTTGAGCCTTAGTCTCTGCTTTCTTTAGAGTTATTAGACCAAGTTAATTTGGTTATGCTTATTTGCCCATAAATGTCATGAATAGTATGCAGCCAACATACCGACCTAATGAGACATCTAGCAGGCAGCTAAGGTATTACTAGGTGATGAGGTCAGTAAATTTTGCTTAGAGGCCATTTTATTCAGGCTTAAGGATCTTTTAAGAGCCTGAAAATCGTCCTCCCAGAGGATTTGTTCCTCGGATTTTTCTATCCAAATAAATCCATCTACCCCTCACTTTTATAAAAAATGATTAAATGTACCATTGCGAATATAAATTCCGATAACAGAAAGTACTGCATTTGTTATAAAGGAGAAAAAGGGAAGAAGGTAGCATTTGGCACTTGTATTCTGGAGGTTCCAGGTTCTACACAACCCTGTTGCCCAGAAAAAATGAAACACATCAAATTGTATATTATAACCAACATTATAGGTTATTAATTTATTTTTAGTAAACAACTCAGTAAAATCATTATTTAAAAGCACCATTATTAAACATACAATTATCAAATGTGTTGTACGAAGGAATCTGTTAATTATTTGCTATATTCAATGTACTTGTTGGAGATTCAAGTCACTGCAAAATAATGCTCTGACCTGTTCAGAATATTAAAAAGGAGGCATTTTTTTTTATCACAAATGCAGGAGCTGGTAAAGAGAATTTGATAAAAAGCTAGATAAACATGATTGTCATTGGTTGTAAAACGAAATTAATTAAAATGTAATTGGTCATTGACTCCCATTTGGGGCATATGTTAAATAATCTCAAAAAACATTTAGTTTACCTTTATCAAGAATTTTTCCAAGTTCTACAGAATTATAGTGCTTAAGAAAACTTCTATTAGATGGTGGACATATATGTGAAATTAGTACGACCAATATTTGCAAATAAATTCCCAAACATTTATAAGAAATGGATGTACACCAACTTCCCCTTCCTAACCTAACAAAATAAATTACATGCATATTATTTCATGAAGTGTAAACTAATCTGATGTACACTAGCATGTTTCAATGGAATCTAACAAAATGAAGGGGTGAAATCCATTTCTTGAAATATATTTTCTAATTTATATATTAAATTTGGAAATTTTTAACATTATGAGGTTCAATTAATAAGAGTTAAATGAATCGTGATTTCTTCTTACCTCATACTTCTATGTTTTTTTAAACACAGCGCTGCAGTATCGGTGACCCATTGTCATCATCATCATTTGGTCATGAAAACAGCTGACGATGATGACAATGGGTCGCCGATACTGCAGTGCTGTGTTTAAAAAACATAGAAGTATGAGGTAAGAAGAAATTACGATTCATTTAATTCTTATATTTTCTAATATTAACATTCTGATTTTACAGATATCTCTGCCATCTATAGGATGTTTCTTTAAGCATTCGTACATGTACACAATGATTCTACAGACTTTGAAGAAATTATTTTGTATGCAGATAAATATTAAATAATTTTAAAAAATGTTTTAAGTATTGTAGCTAAACATTTAACATTGTATGAAATGTTAGTAAAGAAGAAGAAAATCTTTAGAGCAACAGTATTACAAGAATGTAGTATGGTTGTAAGTATGGAAAACAGGGAAAGGGAATATAAACTTGAGCCATTATCTAACCCACGCAGGGCGGTGGTGAAGTCTCTAAATTCCACTCACCATGAATTTTAAAAGTTACTGTTTTTTTACCCCGGGTCTGCTGTTGGGATACTTTAACCCATTTTGGCTTCTTGCCGTCTAGTAAACGTCCACTTCTTAGGTTGTGTGATTGTTGAAAATTCTGGACAGGTCTGCCCCCATTTAGGAATGTTCCTGATCCATTCTTGAATTTGGATTCTGAAAGCATAAAGTGCATTCTGTGGTAGTTATGTTTGAGCTTATCAACAATTTATAACTATTTCATTGTCGTATACTTTTCATAAACCTCATTTTACTTACTTGCACTATCCGACCTGTAGGTTCATGGCCACATGGAAATAAGCTCTCTAGACATACCTATTCTTTTGCTTACACGACGTTTTCCATGTCCCTTTGCCTTGCAGTTAAAATAGTTAAAAAGGAAGTTAATTTTTTGGACATGGCCTTTGTACATTACTACGCTTCTCTGAAAGAAATTTCAAGGTAAGTTTTTGCATGCAATGGTTGACAGTTCATTTGTGAGATTAAATTGTGGTTCTATGGAATTTAAACAGACGAAAGAGCATCAAAAATATTTATTTTTCTACAATGTTTAAATACAAAAATTATAGGTAATGAAAAATGTTTAGCCACATCCCTGTAATGTTCACATAATGGTTATCACCACAACTGTCTTATAGAATAAACAAGTTTTCCTCGCTGATCAGGAAATTTTGTACTAGATGCCATCCTAGATCATGTGCTAAAATCTGGCCAATTGGTTTCTTCCTCAAATGTTTTTGGTCTTAAAGTGGTACATAATTTTACTTATTTACTTTGGGTTGAAGGAGAAACACTGTATTGTGGAATATTCCTAATAAAAAAAGTTAACACTTGAACTGGAACTTGAACCCTGGACCAGTATTCCATTCAAGACACAATACAAAGTCAACATTTCTTTCCTGATAGATACAATTCCAATTTAATTGAAAAAGTCAGAAACAGAATATAGAAATATTGTTAGAAAATTCATCTATAATTCCAGAACTACCATGAAAATCTGCAGTTGCTATACTGAGGATTACTACAGGACAAACTTCTTCATAGAATTGGTGTATTGAGTGTATATTGTGTTATCAAGGTGTGGAAATAGACAGAGAACATTTAACAAACTGCATAGCTCTTCAAAATTATCAAAATGTGACATCCAAGTATTAGGAAGCAAGAAGCAGAATAACTTTTTTGTTAACTCCAGAGCATTAGCTACATACATACATTTCTGTCGTCATATACAATTCTCTAATCGTCTAAGAGCAGACAGAGAATTGTATGAGGAAAGAAAGTGTTGATGTTTGTGTAGTGTCTTCCTTGTGTAACGAACTGCATACTGGAACGTAGAACCATAGGTCTGGGGTTCAAGTCCCAATTCAAACATTAATTTTTCTTTTTTTAAATAATACATCAAAATGGTAATAAAAGATTCCGGGCTATGTGGCCGTGGTTTATAACTGGCATTTCTTCCAGACGTTTCTCCCTCAACTGCGGAGGGCATCTTCAGTGGCGAGCGCTTCCAGCTGTTGCTTCCCTGTCGTAGACTCGACTGCGAGTCTACGACAGGGAAGCAACAGCTGGAAGCGCTTGCCACTGAAGATGCCCTCCGCAGTTGAGGGAGAAACGTCTGGAAGAAACGCCAGTTATAAACCACGGCCACATAGCCCGGAATCTTTTATTACCATGATTACCGGCCGTGAAAGCCTGCATTCCACATCAAAATATAATTGAGGCACTCAGAATAATAACGGCAGATCCCAACCAACAACACATTTTGAGACACAAGCATGGCCGTGCACAACTGCCATCTACCTATCATGTGATGAAGTATCGAATGAATTGGGTTATGCTAAAGCTCTCATTTTCCTCCTTTAAAATTTGTCTGTAGTGAAAACAAACATGTTCTCAGTGTAAAAATGACATATCCCAACTATGAGTGTTTTATTTTATTTTAATATAATAAATTTGGGAATTTTTAACTTTATGAAGTTTTATTGATAAGAATCAAATGAATCGTGAATTCTTCTTACCTCATACTTCTATGTTTTTTTAAACACAGCTGTGCAGTATCGGCGATACTGCAGTGCTGTGTTTAAAAAAAAACATAGAAGTATGAGGTAAGAAGAATTCACGATTCATTTGATTCTTATAGTTTTACTTTATGTCTACTACACTTTCATGTTTCATTGTTTAAGTTACAGCAGAAGTACAGTGAACAGAGAAAGATAAAGAAAGCTAAATACAATGACCTGATGAAATTATTGAAATATATACCACCCATCTATCAAGATTTTTATAACAGTCTTTGTCATAATGGTGTTGATGACGAAAAATGTGAAAATTTGGAAATGAGCTGGATTAAGTATTTCAAGGTGTTATATGAAGGAAAAGTCAATTTTCACCATTTTTTCTGTTTTGTATATTTTTTGTTCTAATAAACAACACAAAATCAGGAAAACTATTAATCACAGCAGTTCAAGAATTTGCACAGAGACATGAAATCCCTTAATTTAAATACCCAGAAAATATCAAGTCATAATGTTAACTACTTTGCACGTTTTGGAAAAAAACAGAAAATTGCATTTATCATAAGTAATACCATGAGTGATTTGCAAATTATCGATAAATTCACAACTCACGAAGTGAGGAGTGAATTTATCTAGATAATTTGGAACTCAAAAGTGGCATTTGTTAGGACTATTTAACGAATAAAATTAAGCTGCTTACTCACAAATCATTATTTAAATATAGTTATTTTAAAATATTTATATATTTAATGTAAACGGTGATGTTTGAAAACAAATGAGAAAATGATTGGTACGCTTCATTTGCTTCTGTTGTTCGTCACAGCAACCAGGCCATATTATTTATTGCCAAAGGAACGCAATATTGTAAGAATGCACTCTAGTGGAGAAAAAATGAAACACATCAAACTGCATATTAATTCATTTCTGATGTCCTATGATGTAAATATGACAATTATATTTTTCTGGGTAAAAATACATTTAAGATAGTGCAAACAGTGGTTTCTTTTTTTGGTGGTATAATCAATTGCTACAAATGTTTTTATTATTTTTATACTCCCGCATGCAGTATGGGTTGACATTCATGCACTATATATACAACCTGGTAGCCGTATTTCTTAGTGAGTCAGTCACTGCAAAATAATGCTATGACCTATTCAAAATGTTAAAAAGGAGGTGCTTTCTTTATTATGATGAAGTTTAGTTGGTAAATTCTAGGCGAAACACGACTGTGATTGGTTGTAAATCAAAAATCATTGTAACGTGATTGGTCATTGACTCCCATTTGGGGCATGAGTTAAATAGTCTCAAAATGAACTTTGGTTGGGATCTGCCATTATTATTCTCCGATTGAGAGTCTTTCCACTTTTTCAGCGGTTGCCCTTTTACCAGCCGGCTGCTGGCCCTTCACATCCACATGTGTCAATCACAGAGGTAGATGACCAACAGTCAGTGTAGGGGTGACATGTGGTTAGCATGTCGAGTCCCCCAGCCATTATAGCTGGTTCCTCAACCTGGAGCCGCTACTTATTGTAGCTACCCAATTGCCTCACGATGCTGGGTGGGCACCGGTCCCATACTGGCCGAAATACCATGAGAAAATTTCTTCCCCCATGGAGACTCGAACCAGCGCAAGTCCCGTAGCTCTGCGCCAAGGCTTCCTACCTTAACCGCTCGGCTACGGCGCGGGACCATTATTATTTTAAGTGCTTCAATTTTACACATGAGCATAGTCAAGTTTCCAATGTTAAATATTTCCTGACTTAAGGGCCTGAATCCTACTTTGTCGGTGTATCCTGAAAGTTATACTAACAAGGGAACTGTCAATCATTGCATGCCGAAACCTACCTTGAACTTTCTTCCAGAGAAGTGTTGTGATGTACCAAGGCCGTGTCCAAAAGAAAATCATGTTGCTTTTAACTGCAAGCACAGAAATCGAAGCCAGAATCCAGGAATAAGCAACCTACTGTACGGAGCAGATGTATGTCCATGCTTAAGCAAGAGTGGAGTGGAATGAGATGGGTTGCGGCATACACTGCAGGTAGTAAGGATTATCCAATCTACCAATTCAGTAGTTGTATTAATTTCCTGTAGTGTAAATGAGAGATTTGGCCCTGATTTCTGTGCCTTGCAGTTAAAAACAGCAGATTTTTTTTTTTGACATGGACTTGGTACATCTCAACGCTTCTCTAGGAGTAATTTCAAGGTAGGTTTCAGCATGCAATGGTTGACAGTTCCCTTGTGAATATAACTGCCTTCTAGATATCTCTTTGAGGCAAAGTGCTAACCACATGTCACTCACTGACATTTGTAGGGAAATAACATAACTAAATTAAAGCTTTTTTATTATTAATTTAACACTTCTCACTGAAGGATAAATTATATTTGAAGAGAAAATTTTTTGCCTAGACCGAGACTCAAACTCAGGACCTTTGGCTTTCCGGGCCAAATGCTCTACCAACTGAGCTACCGAGGCGAGTTGCGATCTAGACACAAATTTTTATATAAGAGAAAAATTTGCATCTAGATCGCAACTTGCCTCGGTAGCTCAGTTGGTTAAGCATTTAAAAAATTTGCATCTAGATCGCAACTCCTTTTTCCTTTCACTCACCTCAAACTTCATAACTCCTCGCAGACCCAGGTTTCGTCACATCATTTGTGACATTCTCAATGCTGTGTAACGTTCACAACTGACGTCCAACGGCCTTCTATCCTGCAGACTGACCTCTGCGCCATCTGATGGCTGACCGACGAACTTCCAAATCAATCCCCTCTCCTTATAACTGGGTCATAGGAAAGATATACATAGGAAAAACAAAAAGGAATCTAAATACAAGATTAAAGGAACACCTCAGAAATGTTAAAAATGGAGAAATGGAAAAATCTGCAATAGCTGCACATGCCTGGTCAGAAAAACATAGAATAGAAAAAAAAAACAAAATTACTTAAACAATTGGAAAAACCGAAGGAACTCACAATTTGGGAAAAAATTTACATATGCAAGAATGAAAACACAACTATGAATTTTGAAGACCTGGTTGTAAGGAGAGGGGATTGATTTGGAAGTTCGTCGGTCAGCCATCAGATGGCGCAGAGGTCAGCCTGCAGGATAGAAGGCCGTTGGACATCAGTTGTGAACATTACACAGCATTGAGTATGTCACAAATGATGTAACGAAACCTGGGTCTGCGAGGAGTTACGAAGTATGAGGTGAGTGAAAGGAAAAATAAACAATATTAAAAAACCTCATAGTGTTATTTCCTATCTACATAACTTAATAAGATAATTTACATATTGCAATGTGCACCGCTAACAAATTTTCTGCTAGACCTGTACTGTCAGCATCCCATTCCCCTCCGCACTTCATAGTTAGCAGTGTCACGTGTTCTATTCCTGCATAAACATGACTGTAGCACTTCCGTCAACAACTGCGCTTACTCCTTAAACAGGTAATACACAAACAATTTTCTTTGTTTTCAGATGCAGGGAAAACTCTTCAAATCGGTAGTAAAAATCTGTTTTTTCTTGCATAACTATTAATTAGGTTATTTCTTTATAGACTTTTTAAAAGAGAAGAAATACCAAGTTACTATAACATATCAATTTATTTCTTTTCAAAATATCCCATGCCATAGCCGAATGTTTAAGGCAAGATGCCTTGGTGCAGAGCTATGAGATTTGCATCGGCTTGAGTCTTCATGAGGGAAGAAATTTTCTCACGGCATTTTGGCCAGTATGAGAGTGGTGCCCACCCAGCATCATGAGGAATTTGGGTAGCTACAATAATTAGTGGCTCCAGATTGATAAAAACACTATAACAGCTAGGGGACCTGACATGATGACCAAATATCACCTCTATAGCAGCTGGAAGATCATCTAACTCTGTGATTAGGACATGTGGATGTGAGGCCAGCAGCATGCTGTTAGACCAAAGGCATTCTAGGCCTGTCACACCGTGAAGTTGGAGTTCTTTTCAAAAATCTATAAATTAATACGTAAAAGAACATTTTTTTACCCCTTTTTAAGCAGATTGCGTACACGGAGGAGTGTGATATTTGGCATAATTAGTGAAGGAGTGCAGAAAAATAAAATTTATGTATAATATGTGTTACAAATAAATTAAATTAAACAAAATAAAATAAACGTCTCTAAGGAATTTATGTGTATTACTCATTCATTTGTTGAAAATGCATTGTTGTAAAAAGAAAATTGTGTAGCAACAATGTGAATTGATAAATTAAGAGTCATTTTAACATCTTACCTCATATTTCATGTTTTTTCAAACACGGTAACTATAGTTTTCAAATGATCTTGTCATTCATTTTCAACTGCCATTATGACTATTGACGGTTGAAAATGAATGACAAGATCATTTGAAAACTATAGTTACCGTGTTTGAAAAAACATGAAATATGAGGTAAGATGTTAAAATGACTCATTAATTTATTAATTAAGAACCTCATAATGTGTTTCCCAATTTTAACTTTGAATGTGAATTGACTTACTCTCGCATATTTATTATTAGTGATTAAAAAAAAGTGAGTAGATTTTATCATTTAAATTTAAATTAAACCTGTCTAATCTTTGTTTCAGTAATTTCATTACATTTTTTTAAATTTTCATATTCGCACCTACTTCCATTATGCCTCGACATAGAACATTGATGGAGACAAAGAAGAAGGGATATATATATTCCCATACATATAACAATAGGTCAAATGTAAATTTAAATAGTATACACACCAGCAATGTGAATTGACTTACTCTCGCATATTTATTATTAGTGGTTTAAAAAAGTGAGTACATATTATTATTTAAATTTAAATTAAACCCTGTCTAATTTGGTTTCAGTAATTTCATTACTTTTTTTAAATTTAGATATTCGCACCTACTTCCATTATGCCTCGACATAGAACATTGACGGGTCGGAGTGAGAGACAAAGAAGAAGGGATATATATTCCCGTACACATAATAATAGACCAAATGCAAATTTTATAGTATAAAGATGTCAAATGATGTGTTATTGTTTTTTAAATATGGCTGAGCCAAGCTATAGCACATATTTCCTATCGTTTGTATTTTTAAAATAAATTGAAAATGAATGCTTAATCACATATTTGTGACAAACTTAAACTTTAATGAATTGTGAATTTCGAACACTGGGCGACCACTAGTTTGAATAAATGTTCACAAAAAAAATACAAATCATTACAATATTTAAGAGTACATGTTTTAAGATGGCATTCAATATAAAATCACAAGATTTATTGAGACAATTGAACAATGAAATCTCAGGTGGATGTGTAAAGAGAGATATCACCATCTCAATTTTAATATTGAGGATCCAAAATTATTAGTTATCTTGAAATATACTGATCACCATTGTCACTATAAAATAATGCTCTGTCCTACAATATCAATTATTTTCTTTTTTATGACATGGATAAAAAAAACTGTCACTCTTTCTACTAGATAACTCATTTTTTCCACAATTTTGGAGATATCTCTCTTTTTTAAGTTATGTAGTAGGAAATAACACTATGAGGTTTCTTTAATTTATATTATGTTGTTTTTGACTCACCTCATACTTCTTAACTCCCTTGCACACCCGGGTTTCTTCACTGTATTTGTAACATTCTCAATGCTGTATCACATTCACAACTGACGTCCAATGGCCTCCTCTCCTGCAGACTGACCTCCGCGCCATCTGATGGCTGACTGACGAACTTCCAAATCAATCCTCTCTCCTTATCACCGGGTATTTCAAAATTCATAGTTATATTTTTATTCTTGTATATGTAAATTTTTTCCCAAATTGTGAGTTCCTTCGGTTTTTCCAATTGGAAACTCACAATTTGGGAAAAAATTTACATATACAAGAATAAAAACGTAACTATGAATTTTGAAATACCCAGTGATAAGGAGAGGGGATTAATTTGGAAGTTTGTCGGTCAGCCATCAGATGGCGCGGAGGTCAGTCTGCAGGAGAGGAGACCATTGGACGTCAGTTGTGAACCTGATATAGCATTGAAAATGTCACAAATACAGTGAAGAAACCCAGGTCTGCAAGGGAGTTAAGAAGTATGAGGTGAGTCAAAAACAATTCAACATAAATATAAAAAATATCTCTCTTTACCCACCCAACTGAGAATTATAATAATACATTTCCTTGATTTTATTAGTAATGTTTTATTAATACTTTTCATTCCATATTCTTACTTTTTTCTCTTTGAGGATTCCGTTCATATGAACAAATTTAATTCAATCTGTAAAATAAAAATTAATTCACAAATGTGACAAGTAACAATTGTGACTTTTGAAATCACCTCAAGACAACATTTTAAATTTACACATGCAATGTAGACTGTATTGTTCATAAAAATTATTGAATTGACAAATGCACTTTTCTGTGTTTCTCACTTGACTAGTCCGGAAGCTGATGATTTTGAGTCTTGTCTACAACTGGGATGTCAATTTAAGGATTTAACCTGCAACATCGTAAATGTATTATGAAATTACAATATTTAAGAATACATTATGAGATTCTTCTTAATAAATAGGGTAAATTATCAAAATATAAGTGGGAAGTAACACTATGAGGTATTTTCAATTTATAAATGAGTTTTTATATCTCACCTCATAAATTTTCATGTTTTCATGATATCGGTTTTAAAGGTCATTTCATTTTCATCTTCACTTAAACTTTGACTGTTGAAATTTTGCCTTTAACACCCTCTTCTGAACTGTCATCTGGTGCTGATTTTATGAACTTGGAGATTAAATTTTGCTCGTCAGGAACTTTAAAATACTCATGGTTCTATATTTGTTGTTCTGAATGTGTGTATATATATATATATATATATATATATATCACAGCAAAATCAGCCTTTTTGGCAATGAAATATAGATTCTGAGAAAGAGGGATACACAAAGAATTGAAGCAGCACAAATAAAATTTATGACATATAATGGGAGTAACACGTATAAATCGCATAAGAAATGAATCTATTAGGTAAAAGTTTAATGCAATAAATATCATCATCCATGCAAGTATTAGGCCATGTGGCCTGGTTACGGTCTCAAAGAGGAATTTTCCATCCAGCGCTTTTTTGGACGTCCCAGCGATCTTTTGCCTTGGGGGCAGTAGCGAAGTATGGCTTTTGGAATTCTATGAGACGGCATTCGTTGAAGATAGGCTTTCCAGTTGTTCTGGTAGTTTTGTATATGGTGAAGAATGGGTTCTACATCCAACTCTTCCATAATTTCCTCATTTCTTTTATGGTCCCATTTTGTGTAGCCTGCTGTTCGGTGCATAAATCACATCTCATTTGCTGTTATTCGGCTTTCATCTCTTCTTCGTATTGTCCATGCTTCACTACCATATATAGTGTAGGAAATTAAAAAATACCATTGGCTACAGCATGTAAGAAGAATGACCCTGGCATGCTTTAAACTACAAGGGGTAAACGAAGCATTGGACGATCACTGACAAGATGGAGACAACAAACTCATCTGGATGAAACAGGAAGAGGCTAATAAAAACCTTAACTGTTCATCATCATCATCATGTTGATGAATATATATATATATATATATATATTTTCCCAAATTGTTAATTCATTCACAATAAACAAGGGAAATAACAATATGAGGTTAATTTAATAAATGAATAAGTCATATTTTATCTTATCTCATATTTTATGGTTTTTAAACATGGGAACTGCAGTTTTCAAGAGGAGTCCCTCTTAACTTCAGTCGACATTATGACTACTGGATTTTCGTTGGAATCTCCATCTATAGTCATAATGTCAGCTGAAGATAAGTGGGACTCCTCTTGAAAACTGCAGTTCCTGTGTTTAAAAAAACATAAAATATAAGATAAGATATTACTCATAAGAATCAAATGAATTGTGAATTCTTCTTACCTCATACTTCTATGTTTTTTTAAACACAGCATCGCTGTATCGGTGACCATCGTCAGCTGTTTTCACGACAGTATCGGCGACCATCGACACCATTGTCAGGTGTTTTGACGACAGTTGTGAAAACAGTTGATGATGATGACGATGGTCGCCGATACTGCGATGCTGTGTTAAAAAAACATAGAAATATGAGGTAAGAAGAATTCGTGATTCATTTGATTCTTATCAATAAAACCTCATAATGTTAAAAATTCCCAAATTTATTATATTAAAAGATATTACTCATTAATTCATTGTTAATTCATTAATACAATCAGAAGAACAAATATAGAACCATGAATTTTGAAATTCCCAGCGAGAAAAATTTGATCTCAAAGTTCATAAAATCAGCACCAGATGGCATACTAGAAGGTGTAAGACCCTGATCGTACAAAACAACAAAACACGGGAGGACTAGAAAACCGGAAAAGAAACCCATCAAGCATCAAAGACCCAAATGCTATAATTAAACTATTACTATGCAATGTAGAAGGATTAAAAAGCATCCTTCGTTCATAAATATTATATAAACATGAATACTTACCAGTTGTTAAGAAGATTTAGGAGAGACAAGATGGAATGAAAGCCACCACATAAGCAAAGGCTGAATGCATGCCACAAACAATAAGAGATAAAGTCTTCGCTTGTTGCCTGTATTGTGCATGTATGGGTCATGGTGATGAGGAGACGAACCCACTGGCAAAATCTGCACCTTCAACGTTCGCACCTATAACAGATTTATTTTGAAACAGAATTTTACTAATTGGCAATTAAAAACAATCTAAAAGGAAAAATAAAGACTTCACATTGTCTACAATTATGAGGTCAGGTGTTCAATTATAACTAACTAACTAACTCACTGGCACTATCAAATCCATAGGTTCATGGCCATGCAGACATAAACTCTCCATACATCCCTATTCTGAGCTAATGTTTTCCAATCATTCCTTGTATAATCTACTTCTCTCAAATTAGAATTGTATATGAAATCCTACCACTGACAAACTTAATATTTCGGATAGCAGGCAGGATCCTCCTTTGGACTAAAAAACACTCAATTATTAATTAAAATAAACCCCATAGTATCACTTTCTTTAAATATTAATGAAAAGGTTAAAGATTTTTGTAATTTAAGTCCAATTTTGGACCTTAGAAAATCTTACAAAATTAATCACAATAATTTAAACGTAAACAGAAAATAGGTTTGGCTCGTGTCAAACGGAATAGTTTATTATGCTTCCGCTTATACTCCTAAATTTGTCTTTAATTTTAGTTGATACATGATTTTAATCATTATATATTAATAATACAATAGGAAGTAATATTAAGATATATATTTGAAGAGAAAAATTTTCGCCCAGACCGGGACTCGAACCCGGGACCCTTGGCTTTCCGGGCCAAGTGCTCTACCAACTGAGCTACCGAGGCGAGTTACGATCTAGATGCAAATTTTTCTCTTATGTACGTTGTAATTCCCTCGCGCCAAATGCTTGAAACCATAGCTTCTATCTTTGCAAATGGCGGCTTCTTAGTTAAGAAGACATTTATTGGGAATTTAACACTACTTTATAGCCAGTAGGGCTTCTATTGACGATTTTATTATTAATTTAACACTTCTCATAGAAGGATAAATTATATTTGAAGAGAAAAATTTTCGCCCAGACCGGGACTCGAACCCGGGACCCTTGGCTTCCGGGCCAAGTGCTCTACCAACTGAGCTACCGAGGCGAGTTACGATCTAGACGCAAATTTTTCTCTTATGTACGTTGTAATTCCCTCGCGCCAAATGCTTGAAACCATAGCTTCTATCTTTGCAAATGGCGGCTTCTTAGTTAAGAAGACATTTATTGGGAATTTAACACTACTTTATAGCCAGTAGGGCTTCTATTGACGATTTTATTATTAATTTAACACTTCTCATAGAAGGATAAATTATATTTGAAGAGAAAAATTTTCGCCCAGACCGGGACTCGAACCCGGGACCCTTGGCTTTCCGGGCCAAGTGCTCTACCAACTGAGCTACCGAGGCGAGTTACGATCTAGACGCAAATTTTTCTCTTATGTACGTTGTAATTCCCTCGCGCCAAATGCTTGAAACCATAGCTTCTATCTTTGCAAATGGCGGCTTCTTAGTTAAGAAGACATCTATGAGAAGTGTTAAATTAATAATAAAATCGTCAATAGAAGCCCTACTGGCTATAAAGTAGTGTTAAATTCCCAATAAATGTCTTCTTAACTAAGAAGCCGCCATTTGCAAAGATAGAAGCTATGGTTTCAAGCATTTGGCGCGAGGGAATTACAACGTACATAAGAGAAAAATTTGCGTCTAGATCGTAACTCGCCTCGGTAGCTCAGTTGGTAGAGCACTTGGCCCGGAAAGCCAAGGGTCCCGGGTTCGAGTCCCGGTCTGGGCGAAAATTTTTCTCTTCAAATATAATTTATCCTTCTATGAGAAGTGTTAAATTAATAATAAAATCGTCAGTAATATTAAGAGTTTATAAGAATCAAATGAATCTTGAATTCTTCTTACCTCATAAATCTATGTTTTTTTAACACAGAACTGCAGTATCGGAAAAAAAAACATCTTTTCCATCCTCAGCTGTTTTCATGACTGTATGAGGTAAGAAGAATTCACAATTCATTTGATTCTTATTAAGAAAACCTCATAATGTAAAGATTCCCAAATTTATTATATTAAATTAAGATGTTTATTTAATAATTAAGATATTTGGTCTGTGTATACTTACCTCTTATGGTTGTTTTTGTTGAACATTTGTTTCAAGGCTTCTGAGACCTATCTTCAGCAAATACAGACTGTCTGTAATCGCTGAAGATGGGGCCCAGAAGCCTTGATTATGGACAGTCTTTAATTGTTGAAGATGGGTCTCAGAAGTCTTGAAATATATGTTCAACAAAAACAACCATAAGAGGTAAGAATATACAGACCAAATGTCTTAATTATCAATCATTATATGATTACACTTTTCTCAACAGAGTTTACTAGATTGAAAACTGAAAAATAAATAGTACAAATTTAACTCACCAAGAAAAAATGCCAGTGAGATACTGAAGTAAATAAGTCCTGCATAATATCCGGTTTTATGAAAAAGTAAACTAAGTAGTACTGCAAATATTATTCTGAAAAAAAAAATAGTATTAACATTACATAATTTGTCATTTTTGTTCCAGAATTATGGATTTAAAACTTTCATAATTTATTTCTTTTCATTTAATTTGAGGGGGGGAAAAATCACATAAATTTATTACAAAATGAGAGATGGATAGGGATATTAGACTTGACAGTCCTCAAGGTGCTTTTCAATAGGAGTACACTATGTATCAGCACCGGGTTTCTTCTTTTCCCTTCTCTTCATCATCATCCCTCATAAAACACACTTTATACTACACAAATTTAACCCATCAACATGGACGTGCAGTGCCCGCATAAAATAAACACTACTTCTCTGCGGAGTGCTGATCGAGCATGTTCGACATGCACCACGTTTGTTTTATTATGATTCTTAATGAAAATATACCAAGAAAACAGGCTTTATGAACTGCCATCTCATAGACGAGATATTAAAATTTCCTTTAACATAGAATATATATTTAAATGCTCCCACGCTGAGGGGTTAAACATACATTCAATTCTGTACACATCATCTACAAAACAAGGGATTTATCATAAGTGATGTCACGAGTGAATTTATGTAGGAGATTTGGAAATCAAGAGTGGCATTTGTTAGAACTATTTAACAAATAAAATCACACTGTTTACTCAAAAATCATTACTTAAATATAGTTACCACAATTTTAAAATATTTACATATTTAATGTAAATGGCAAAGTTTGAAAACAAATCAGAAATGTTTGGTTATTAAGTTATGTAGATAGGAAATAACACTATGAGGTTCTTTAATATTGTTTATTTTTTATCATTTCACTCACCTCATACTTCATAATTTATAGCAGACCCAGGGTTTCTTCACGTAATTCGTGACATTGTCAATGCTGCGTCATGTTCACAACTGACGTCCAACGGCCTTCTATCCTGCAGACTGGACCTCCGCGCCATCTGGTGGCCGACCGAAGAATTTCCAAATCAGTCCTCTTTCTTTATAACCGGGTATTTCAAAATTCATAGTTGTATTTTCATTCTTGCATATGTAAATTTTTTCCCAAATTGTGAGTTCCTTCGGTTTTTCCAATTGTTTAAGTAATTTTGTTTTGGTTTCTATTCTATGTTTTTCTGACCAGGCATGTGCAGCTATTGCAGATTTTTCGGTTTCTCCATTTTTAACATTTCTGAGGTGTTCTTTTAATCTTGTATTTAGATTCCTTTTTGTTTTTCCTATGTATATCTTTTCACAATCTTTACAATTAATTTGATAAATTCCCGATTTTTTGCAGTCTTCAATTTTTTCATTTTTGTTGGTTTTTATTAAATTACCTAAGCTGTAATCATTTTTCGGTGCTAATTTAATGTTGAATTTGTTTGAAAATTTTTTGAAACTTGTCAAATACGAAAGGATGGTATGTGAACTTCTTGAATTTTTTGCCTATATTTTTATCTGTCTGAAGAGTACTTTCATTGATGACTTTTTGTTCTTTGAATTTATTTATTTTCTTGTGTATCATTTTCTTGTGAAAACCATTATCCTTAGCAATTTGTATGATGTGTTCTTTCTCTTTATTGTAATTTTCTTTGCTCATGGGGACATTCACAAGTCTGTGTGTTAAACTATTAAATACTGCCTGTTTGTGTGAAAAATGGTTAAATCCAGTAGCTTTTATATAATTGTCGATGTGAGTTTCTTTTCTGTAGATTCCAAATTCTATTTTCTTTTTTCTCTTCATTCCTAATCAATTTAAGGTCTAAAAATGGTATTTCATGATTATTTTCTATTTCCATTGTAAATTTGATTGTTTTATTTTGAATATTTAACAGTTTAATGGCATCTTCTAATTGTTTCTCTTTTACTATTGCTATGATATCATCTACGTATCTTCTCCAAAATTTAAACATCAAAGGATGTGCTTTAGTTACATGACATTCAAAATTCCCCATAAACATGTCTGCTAAGAATGGTGATAATGGATTTTTTCCCATTGCGAGTCCTGATTTTTGTCTAAAGTATTTTCCTCTAAAGGTGAAGAACATTTGATTTAAGCATAATTTTGTTAGTTTTATGTATTCTTTAACGCTATCATCATCTAATTTGTTTTCTTTCAACCATTTTTCTAAAATTTTCAAAGTTGTGTCAGTCGGTATGTTTGTGAATAATGAAGTAACATCAAATGAGACCAATCTTTCTGAAGGTTCTATTTCTACATTTTCTAATTTCTCAACTAATTGGTAAGAATTTTCTACTGCTAAATTTTCAAATTTTTCCATACCTTTAAATTTATTGTTAAGCCATTTGGATATGTTATATGTCGGTGAATTGATGTTGTTGATGATAGGTCTCATTTTCTTTCCGTCTTTGTGGATTTTAGGAAGACCATGAATGTTGGGGTTTCTGGGATTTGGTATTTTTAATTTAAACTTTTCCTTTTGTGTCATAATTTTTTTAATTGATTTTAGGTTGGTTTCAACTTCTTTAATTGTTTTTGCGAGAGGATTTGTTTTAATTTCTTCATATTCTTCCCCCTTTAATAAATTCTCCATCCTATCATTATAATCGTCTTTATCCAAAATTACCAAATTATTCCCTTTGTCTGACTTTGAAAAAACAACATTTTTATTATTAATGTTTCTTATTTTCTTCATATTTGTTTTGCATATGTTTTTTATTTTTGTGTTTTTAATTTTTTCAATAACTTCCCCACATTCTTTTCTGATTATTGTTTGTTCTTCAAAATTCATGTCATCTATAGCAATTTCAATATCAGCTATGTAATCTTCTAAATTGTTAGAGTAACTAATGCATGTTTTCAATCCCTTGTCCAAAATAGATATTTCTTCTTTTGTAAAGTTTTCAGATGATAGGTTAATTACATTATTCTCAATTTCTTTATCCCTTCCTAATGTAGTGGTTATACTTTTTGTACTTATATTTTTCTTCAATTTTTTTAAATCAGGTTTTAAATTAATTATCTTAATGGTTAATAATGGTTTTCACAAGAAAATGATACACAAGAAAATAAATAAATTCAAAGAACAAAAAGTCATCAATGAAAGTACTCTTCAGACAGATAAAAATATAGGCAAAAAATTCAAGAAGTTCACATACCATCCTTTCGTATTTGACAAGTTTCAAAAAATTTTCAACAAATTCAACATTAAATTAGCACCGAAAAATGATTACAGCTTAGGTAATTTAATAAAAACCAACAAAAATGAAAAAATTGAATTGAAGACTGCAAAAAATCGGGAATTTATCAAATTAATTGTAAAGATTGTGAAAAGATATATATAGGAAAAACAAAAGGAATCTAAATACAAGATTAAAAGAACACCTCAGAAATGTTAAAAATGGAGAAACCGAAAAATCTGCAATAGCTGCACATGCCTGGTCAGAGAAACATAGAATAGAAACCAAAACAAAATTACTTAAACAATTGGAAAAACCGAAGGAACTCACAATTTGGGAAAAAATTTACATATGCAAGAATGAAAATACAACTATGAATTTTGAAATACCCGGTTATAAAGAAAGAGGCCTGATTTGGAAATTCTTCGGTCGGCCACCAGATGGCGCGGAGGTCAGTCTGCAGGATAGAAGGCCGTTGGACGTCAGTTGTGAACATGACGCAGCATTGACAATGTCACGAATTACGTGAAGAAACCCTGGGTCTGCTATAAATTATGAAGTATGAGGTGAGTGAAATGATAAAAAATAAACAATGTTTGGTTATGTTTCATTTCTTTATTCACTGCAACTTGACCATATTATTTACTGCCAAATAGGATCGCAATCAGCGATAACCCATTGGATGAGTAACAATGCACCTTAGTGGAGAAAAAATGAAACACATCAAACTGTATATTATAACCAACATTATAGGTTATTAATTTATTTTTGTCCCGCGCCGTAGCCGAGCGGTTAAGGTAGGAAGCCTTGGTGCAGAGCTACGGGACTTGCGCTGGTTCGAGTCTCCATGGGGGAAGAAATTTTCTCGTGGTATTTCGGCCAGTATGGGACCGGTGCCCACCCAGCATCGTAAGGCAATTGGGTAGCTACAATAAGTAGCGGCTCCAGGTTGAGGAACCAGCTATAACGACTGGGGGACTCGACATGCTAACCACATGTCACCCCTACACTGGCTGTTGATCATCTACCTCTGTGATTGACACATGTGGATGTGAAGGGCCAGCAGCCGGCTGGTAAAAGGGCAACCGCTGAAAAGTGGAAAGACCCTCAATCGGAATTTATTTTTTAGTAAACAACTCAGTAAAATAATTATTGAACACACAATTATTGAATGTATAGTTCGAAGAAATCTGTTCATCATTTGCTATATTCAATATATTTGTTGCAAAATAATGTTCTGACATGTTCAGAATATTAATAAGAAGGAGCTTTCTTTATTTTGGTAAACAGAATTCGATAAATAGCGAGGTGAAACGCGACTATGATTGGTTGTAAAACAAAATTCATTGAAACATGATAGGTCATTGACTCCCATTTGGGGCATGAGTTAAATAGTCTAACATAAACATACATTCATCCTACATTCAATTTTCAATTCTGTACAAATCATCTACATAACAAGGTCTGCCAAGTTGGTGTAAAAATTAAAAATAGCCCACATTAATGCCATCTTTGTGCCTAATGGAAAACCTGACGAACGAAAATATAGCATGTGGCATTGTAACACACATGCACACTTTATTATTAGAATCAATAAATCATTGGATTAAACATTTACTTGTTTTTTTTATAAATTTAACAGAAATAGGTTACAACATCCCCTCAGGGGTCCTCATCTAGGGGATATGTGGATGGTGACCACAAGGTGCCCAAGCTGTGCAAAATATTTCTTCCACTTACTTGTGTTTTGCACTCTTTTAACTTTACTATCTAACCTCTCTTGGTTAACTCTTGTTTTTTCGACCCCGACGCTATTAGGGCATCCGAGGGCTAGGGAGTCTTTCCTTTCTTCCATTTCTTCTTTCCTTTATTTTCTTTTCTTCTCCAGAAAAGCCTCACCAGAGGCTATAAGATGGCAGCCCCATCACTGGTCTTGCCTTCCTTTGGCCAGCAATCAACGAAGGGACTATTATTATGCTTTCAAGTCTTATACGAGACTTTTCCTCAAACGCTGGAGGGAAAATTTTCTATAGGATCGTAACAGGCCTTGGCCTAATACTTGGAAGGAAGAAGAAGAAGAAGATTACAACATGTAATGCGAAAAAATTTTTCTAAGTTCCAATCATACACCAAATGCACCCACCAATAAACGCGAAGCGGTTTACACTATGGAATCAAGGATGCAGCCAACATATACACGATATTTAACAAACCTAAAAGTTAACCTAATTCAATTTAAGAACTCTAACCTGTGAAAGACCAATCTAAAAGCTAACCTATCGCAATTTAAGCATGTAACCTGTGAAAGAATGCAATGCCCAAAAATAAATAGTCAGTTCTGAAATTCTGAATGATATGAGTAAAGTAGTGTTTAAATTCCCAATAAATGTCTTCGTAACTAAGAAGCTGCCATTTGCAAAAGATAGAAGCAAAGGCTTCATAGAATTTGGAGCTGGGAATTACAACGTATATAATAGAGAAATTTGCATCTATATTGGAACTCGCCCCGGTAACTCAGTTGACAGAGCACTGGTACGGAAAGCCAAAGGTCCCGGGTTCGAGTCTTGGTCTGGGTGAAAATTTTTCTCTTCAAATATAATATATGTGTACAGTTAATTAGTACATACTCTATGTTGGCTGCACTGAAATACGACTTAGAATATTTGTTAAAATCAATATGGCTGCCACATCTTTATGCTACATATGAAGTTAAATATCATAGAAAAATATATTGAAATAATCATTAGAATAAATGTAAAAATAATTGTAAATGGTGGGAAACAATTTGAAAAATGAAACGCTAAGAATAAAATTTGACAGGAGTTTACATAGGAATTAAAAAAGGTTGTAAAGTTTAGGCAATTTAACATTTCTCACTGAATGACTAATTATATTTGAAGAAAAAAATTTATGCGTAGACTAGGGTTCAAACTCAAGGTCTCAAGTACTATATACTAGTGCTCTTGCACACTGAGCTAACTATGTCTCCAATCTAAATGCAAATTTAACATTTCTCACTGAATGACTAATTATATTTGAAGAAAAAAATTTATGCGTAGACTAGGGTTCAAACTCAAGGTCTCAAGTACTATATACTAGTGCTCTTGCACACTGAGCTAACTATGTCTCCAATCTAAATGCAAATTTTTCTCTTATTTACATAATTTCCGAGGGTAATAAAGGCTATGAACCGTTGTTCAACATGCAATGGCAGCATTTTATTTAAGAAGAATTTTAATAGGATTTTAACATTACTTTATAAAGCCAGTAGAGCCACATGTTTTTATTATATATTAGCTAATACCCGGCGTGCGTTGCTGCACCTAAATAAATTAAATACAATATAATAATAATTTTGTTTATTTGTTGACTCACCTCATACTTCTTAACTCCCTTGCATATTTAGATTTCGTCACTGTATTTGTGACATTCTCAATGTTGTTCACGTTCACAACTCAGTTGAGTTGTGAATGTGAACAGCATTGAGAATGTCACTAATACAGTGACGAAATCTAAATATGCAAGGGAGTTAAGAAGTATGAGGTGAGTCAAGAAACAACTAAACAAAATTAAAATAAACCTCATAGTGTTATTTCCTACCTACATAACTTAATAATATAATAATAATCAGTTCATTAATGTCTTTGACATCCGATTCCTAATAGCCAATTTTGTCAGTCCATCCAATCTCCTGGTTACAGATGTTACTCCTTCATGTATAAATATATTCCCTGACTCCAGCAAGTTTTACGTCTTCCTCTGCCTTGTCTTCCCTCAGGTTTTCCATTTCAAAACACATTTTGGTCTTATCTCTACTAAGTTTTTTAGCATTGTATTTTTTTTTTAATGAGAGGGAGCTGACCTACCACATCAATCCCCAACCTGGAGGACCAGGTTTTTTTTTTAGGTGTCCATCCTTAGATCAGTTGCTTTCACCACACCTAAGAGCCTGATTGGCCCTTAATAAGGAAGATTTTTACAGAAAAGATAAGATGAAATTATCCCCTACGCCTCAAATACTCTAATACCATCAAGGTCGGAAAACAATAAATGTTCAGTCCAGAGAGACTGGATAGGAAAGATAAAGAGATATGGTATGGAAATAATACCATATCAGTCAATATCTCACCATGCTGACCAGTAGCCCATCCCATCCGTTCACCACATAAGTTATATGGTTACTAACAGCTGCACCACGTGAAGGTGGGATTAGACACTAGGAAGATGTGTAGGTCAGTTCCACTCAGTCTTAGAATTTAAAGCAATTAGAGGCTCTCCTCCCTTTTAGTATCTTCCCTTTTACAGACTAAATTAAATATTATTGTATGGTATATGCCAAGACAAACCAAACATTACAGTTGCTAGTGAGTTTTTAATTTCGGATTTCAGGTAAAACTCCACTTCTAATTGTTGGATTTGACTCATTTTTGGATAATACCTATCTCGGTTAATTTTAATAGGATACTGAGTTTTGTCGTGAAACATCGAAAATTGTGACCTCTAGAGCAATTTTTAAATTTTCACTTGAGGGGAACACCTACACCTAATGGGTTTAGAGGGTCCAATTGTGAATCTAATCCATCCAGGATCCCACTCAAATACACACACAAAAAATTTAATTAAAATCGGTCCAATCGTTTGAGTTCAGTAACATACACATGTACAGAAGAGTTATATGTATAAAGATTTAACATTTCTCACTAAATGGCAAATTATATTCGAAGAAAAAAAATTGAAGAGAAAAAAAGGTCTCTACTTTTATGCTGAAAATTTGCATTTAGATTGGAGGCACAGATAACTCAACTGGCAAGAGCACTACTGTACAGAACTAGAGACCTTGGGTTCAAACCTCAGTGTAGGTGTAAATTTTTCTCTTCAAATATAATTTGTAAACATAGTAATTATTTTTATTTTTTTATATTGAAATGTCCCGCGCCGTAGCTGAATGGTTAAGACAGGAAGCCTTAGTGCAGAGCTACGGGACTTGCGCTGGTTCGAGTCTCCATGGGGGAAGAAATTTTCTCATGGTATTTCGGCCAGTATGGAACTGGTGCCCACCCAGCATTGTGATGCATTTGGGTAGCTACATTAAGTAGCGGCTCCAGGTTGAGAAAACCAGCTATAAAGGCTGGGGGACTCGACATGCTGACCATGTGTCACCCCTACACTGGCTGATTATCATCTACCTCTGTGACTGACACATGTGGATGTGAGGCCAGCAGCCGGAAGTAGGCTAAGGGCCTTGTAGGCCTGTCGCGCCAGGAGTTTTTTTTATATTGAAATATCTGCTCATATTTGCAGTCAGTCACTAAAATCAGAAAGAACTCTTAAAAGATGAGGCCGAAACAGGTCTACAAAGGCCTAATTCATGACGGATGATGATGAATAAATATATATATAATTAAGAGTTATTACTTTATCAATAATAATAAAATTCATTGTTAAAACCATTGAGGTGGATAGTCATAAAATAAAATAAGTTAAAATGTACCTTCTTGGGTCAGAGCCATCATCCTCAACTTATAAAATATGTATTCTTTACGTCTTTAGGCCTTTCAGAACATTCGTTCCATCTTCAGCAGGTATTTCTTCGCTACATTATTTGATATGGTGGTTGATGCTGCTGTTCCTAATGTCATGACAACACCACATTAGGAACAGCAGCATCAACCACCATATCAAATAATGTAGCGAAGAAAGACCTGCTGAAGATGGAATGGATGTTCTGAAAGGCCTACAGACATAAAGAATACATATTTTATAAGTTGAGGATGATGGATCTTACCTAAGAAGGTACATTTTAACTTATTTTATTTTATTACTACTTTATATTTCAATAAGTTATCATAATTGTCTACACTTACCCGACATACTTATAACCTCCGTATGCTATTAAGTCAAGTGTTTTCAGATTAGTCTGTATATTTGTAACATATAAAGTTATCAACTCTACTATAATCTCAATTACCATCCACGCCAGAGCTGAGCTCGCTTGGATACCTAGCACTTCTGGTGAAAACCTGAAAAATAAATAAATGCTTAATATAATCATTAAAGAATCAGAAATTAACACATATCACATTGATTTCACAGAAAAAGCATGACTGTAGAAAATTATAAATGTAAAATTGCATGTCACAAAGAAACATACTGTAATATATTTATATTCCAGATTCTTTTTAATTAATGTGGCAATAAAATTATACAATTAATTAATTATAGAGTAAGATTTAACAAGTTATGTAGATAGGAAATAACACTATGAGGTTTATTTTAATATTATATTTGAAGAGAAAAATTTTCGCCTAGACCGGGACTCGAACCCGGGACCCTTGGCTTTCCGGGCCAAGTGCTCTACCAACTGAGCTACCGAGGCGAGTTATGATCTAGACGCAAATTTTTCTCTTATGTACGTTGTAATTCCCTCGCGCCAAATGCTTGAAACCATAGCTTCTATCTTTGCAAATGGCGGCTTCTTAGTTAAGAAGACATTTATTGGGAATTTAACACTACTTTACAGCCAGTAGGGCTTCTATTGACGATTTTATTATTAATTTAACACTTCTCATTGAAGGATAAATTATATTTGAAGAGAAAAATTTTCGCCTAGACCGGGACTCGAACCCGGGACCCTTGGCTTTCCGGGCCAAGTGCTCTACCAACTGAGCTACCGAGGCGAGTTTATTTTAATATTGTTTAATTGTTTCTTCACTCACCTCATACTTCTTAACTCGAGTTTCGTCACTTCATTTGTGACATTCTCAATGCTGCATTACATTCACAACTGATGTTTCTCAATGCTGTATTACGTTCACAACTGATGTTACATCAGTTGTGAACGTAATGCAGCATTGAGAATGTCACAAATGAAGTGACGAAACTCGAGTCTGCGTGGGAGTTAAGAAGTATGAGGTGAGTGAAGAAACAATTAAACAATATTAAGATTTAACACCTCAACCTCATAATTGTAGATTTCTCAAAGACTAGTTTCGATACTTCTTCAGCTCTATCTAACTGTTGAATTACTTGTTGGTGATCCTTCATTTTCCACTTCATATCCTTGTTTTTGTGGAAGTCCATTACTTGAAATACACCGTGTTTACAGAAACATTCCGTACTTACAACCCAGTATAGTGTCGCAATCACAGTTTATGGATTTATATCAAACTGGTGTCATTAGAATGAAAAATTCAAAGAATTTATAATTATAATTAATATGCTGACAGAAACAACAGATGGCAGCACAAGAAAAAAACATTGTTTTCCGCTATTTCACTTGTCAAGTAATTGTTGGAGACAAAGAAGTTGTGTTAATACCGTGTGTGTTAAATTTTCAAATGTGTGTGAATCGTGCAACATTTAGAAGGTTATGTATGGCGAATCCACAGTACACGGAGTGTAAATTAGGGTGCAGCGTACATTCAGATGGAGTTTTCATCATGAGGCACATACAGACAAAATAATTCTGAATTAATGTTTGGATTTTGCACAGCGTGGATCCATACGTGATAAAAGGAACATTCAGGGAAACAGCCTGTGAGGACAGAAAGTGTAGAACAGGTTCGGGAGATATTTGTACTTGATCCTTAAAAGTCTGTGCATAAAGCTAGCCAGCAGTTATACATTAAGGGCCGCATGCAAATACGTTAGTCTCTGGTGAGCTGAGTTTTCCGTGAGCACGTGCAAAGTTCGAATTAGCGAGTCACTGACTGGTCATGCATGAAAGTAGTTTTTTTGTAATATTGGCAAGAATTTACCCAGAATTCTCAGCAATAAAACCACTTCCGTTATTTTTGTCTGCTAGATGAACGCATGCATCCCACAAATAATACCGTATACGACGACGTCTGCATCGCGCGATATTACGCCGATTCTCCTGTTCTTCCAGTTGAATTCCTTGGTAGACTCTATCAAATTCTTCTTCTCCGCATATACCAAAAACATGATCGAAGTCTTCAAGGTCCGACATCTTGGATAAAGCAGCAAGGTACGCAGCAAGGTTTCAAAGTACATCGGTTCCCATCGGGTTGCTCATGATTCGTTCTCTGCAAAGTCACCTCGCCAGGTAGCTTAGGAATTTCGACAATTATTATCGCATGAACAGATTTTTGAGTATGCAAAAACGTCTTTGGATGCAACTTTCTCAGCAGAGAACGACTTTTACGGTCTAATGCGTTCATAGATACGACCCTAAATGTAAATCAACCATTTCCAAGGTTCTACATTATCATATGCAATTTTCAGAAACTGGGAATCCTAACTCAGTCAGCCATGAAGATCGATCTAACAATAATGTACATTTATCTTCAATTCAAAATAATTCTGTTCATGAACATCTTGCATTAGGACAATCACATTAAGTGTCTTTGAAATAGGTACTAAAATC
Source organism: Diploptera punctata (assembly GCA_030220185.1). Taxonomy (NCBI): domain Eukaryota; kingdom Metazoa; phylum Arthropoda; class Insecta; order Blattodea; family Blaberidae; genus Diploptera; species Diploptera punctata. The sequence goes on along the minus strand of JASPKZ010010265.1, from coordinate 636,017 downwards.
TTTTTAGTTTCTCTTTGTAATAACATCAGTTTCGTATAAATCCAATAACTGACTGTGACACTGTACCAGGTTGTAACCACGGCGGATACACTGTACTTCTATGTTTTTTCTTTCATCTTTTGAAATTTTTTTATTTATTTCAACTGAGTGAGTTTTTTTTATCAAGTCCCGTGCTAAAGCTGAGTGGTTAAAGCAAGAGGTCTTGGCACAGAGCCAGGGGACTTGCACTGCTTTGAGGATCGTATGCAAATACATTAGTCTCTACTCAAATTACTTTCAATCACTGGTGAGCTGATTCACCGTGAGCAATTGCTGAGATCGAATTAACGGCCGACTTACCGGTCATGCATGAAAGTTGATGTTTTCGTAATATTGGCAATGAATTACCCAGAATTCTCAGCGATAAAACCACTTCCGTTATTTTCGTCTGCTATAGAGGAATGCATTTAAGCTTGCGTCCCGCAAATAATACCGTATACAACGACGTCTGCATCGCGCAATATTATGCCGATTCTCCTGTTCTTCCAGTTGAATTCTTTGGTAGACTCTATCAAATTCCTCTTCTCCGCGTATACCGAAAACATGACCGAAGTCTTCAAGGTCCTACATCTTGGATAAAGCTGCAAAGGTTTCAAACTACATCGGTTACCATCGGTTCCCTTCGGGATTTTCACTATAAGTTTCTATCTTGAGCTATGATCTTAAGGTACCTCATCAGGTAGCTTACAATTATTATCACATGAATAGATTTCTGAGTAAGCAAAATGTATTTGGATAAAACTTTCTCAGCAGAGAACGCCTTTTACTGTCTAATGCTTTCAAACATTCGACCCTGAGTCTCCATGACAGAAGAAATTTTGGTCAGTATGGGACCGGTGCCCACCCAGTATTGTGAGGCATTTGGGTAGCTACAATAAGTAGCAGCTCCAGGTTGAGAAAACTGCTACAATGGCTGGGGGAACCAGACATGTTGACCACATGTCACCCTACACCGGCAGAGTGGTTGTCTACCTCTGTGATTAACATATGTGGATGTGTAGCCAGAGGCTGACTGGTAGAGGCCTGTCATAGCATGTAGTTTAGTTAGAGGTTTTTTATTTAATTTTCTTTCTCATGTAAAATTAACTATGTTAGATATTCATTATATTTGTGTAATTTCTACTAAAACAAAATTTGATTGTGTAATTTTCTATTGCACTATAATGAAATATTATCATGTGCAATAAAATAACTGAACATAATTCAACTTGAATAATTGCTACTTTCACAAATATCTAAAAAAAATGTTATCACATTTTATGAAGCAAACATTACCTATCTTGCATTCCAAGTACTAAACCAGCTACCAGGATATATGTGACATATGCCATTGTTGGTATATACAAATCTGGAGCATTAATTTCATAGCGAGGCTGCACCGGTTCTTCTTGTTCATACTTGACAGACCAGTCCTAAAACATAAGCAGCAGTTGCAAAGTTATGTTGACATGTTATTTGTACATTAGATATTTAAAATAATCATTTTTACAGATATTTTGAACAGCTTAAGTCATTACTTATTTTAGGAATTCTCACTATGAGGTATATTCATTAAGGTAGAATTTTTTTATCACTCACCTCATATTGTTCTTCTTATTTGACTAAACTAGTTTTGGAACATAGTTTCTGTTCCATCCTCAGTATCGTCACGACCATTGTTCTGTCATCTTGAAGAGCTGTCCTTCGCTCCTTCCATTGGCTGACTGCAAACCTTGAAACCAGGTCATTCTCACCAGAAATTTCAAAGTTCATCAATTTCTTCTTTTAGCTCTTTTGAATGTAGATCTTTTCCCAAACAGTAAGTTCTTTTGGTTTTTCTATTTGTTTAAAAATTTTCTATTTGGTTAAAAACAAATAGAAAAACCAAAAGAACTTACTGTTTGGGAAAAGATCTACATTCAAAAGAGCGAAAAGAAGAAATTGATGAACTTTGAAATTCCCGGTGAGAATGACCTGGTTTCGAGGTTTTTCAGTCAGCCAATGGAAGGAGCGAGGGACAGCTCTTCAAGATGACAGAACAACAGTCGTGACGATACTGAGGATGGAACAGAAACTATGTTCCGAAACTAGTTTAGTCAAATAAGAAGAACAATATCAGGTGAGTGATAAAAAATTGTAGCTTAGGTCATACCACACATCAAAATTCTTTATACTAATTCCAAGCTAAGATCCAGTTGTACTGTAAACAAACTTGACAAATTATTGTAATCAATGGTACCGTAAAGAGAAAAAATTTTCCTCTTTGCTATTGATTACAATAATTTGTTTCCTTACATTAATTTACTTATTTTTATCACAGTAATAGTTTTAACTAACTAATTAACTCACTGGCTCTATCAAACCTGTAGGTTCATGGCCAAACAGACATAAGCTCTCCAATTATCAATATCCTGAGCTAATGTTTTCCAATTATCCCCTGTATAATCTACTTCTCTCAAATCATGAATAATCTTATTCTTCCACCTCATTCTTGGTCTACCAACTGGGTGTTTTTTCCTCTGGTTTTCCTACAAGAAGCTTCCATGCACCCCTTTCATCCCCATTCGTGCCACATATCCTGCCCATCGCAGTTTACAAGACTTAACTGTTTTTATTATATCTGGCTTCCTATGCATGTCATGTAACTCACTATTAGGTAGTTTTCTCTATTTACCTGTCTGTTCATCTCTTTTGGCCCAAAAATTTTTATTCTCAAATACTCGTAACCTCCTATCCTCCCTAAAAGTAAGAGCCCATATTTCGCATCCATACAGTATAACTGGGAAAATAACAGTTTTATATATTTTCAGTTTAACATTTTTTTTAAATGAGTTGGGAAGACAAGAGTCCTTGTAATGCATAATAGCAAGCATTTCAAGAAATGAGCCTATGTTTAATTTCTTTGTGCCTCTCATTCCTACTTGTAATTATGGTTGGTTGGTTGGTATCTAATGTCGAGCACTTGATAATGAAATCATTCGCTCTCTTGCACTCCAATATTTAGCAGAAAGGCTGGTCTCTTCTACAAAAGCTGGACAACGGAGGAGATGGTTTCTTTCCATATCTTCATTTAAATTGCAAAAAGGGCATTTAGGTGAATCTGTTATGCCAATTCTGTGTAGGTGTTTATTCAAGCAGTCATGTCCCGTTAGCAGTCTGAATGTTGCTACTGCAGATTTTCTTTGTAATGTAGTAATGTCATAAGCTTGTAGATTTTCCCATTCCTTTCCAGATGTTTTGGTGGTGTATTCTTCTCTAAGTTTATTGATGTATTTATTTGAGATAATTCTTTTGATAGAGTGAAAGGAAACTGGAGCAGAAGTTGGATTTGAAACAATTTTGCTACCCTTCTTGGCTAGAAAATCGGCTATTTCATTGCCTGTCACTCCACAATGGGCCGGAATCCATTGAAGTACAACTTTTTATGTAGATGGGATAAATGTTTTATCATTTTGTGACATTCGATAATTTTGATGCTTTTGGGTGTTGTGTCTCGTGTTATAGCAAGAATGGCTGCTTTGGAGTCACATAGAATTACAACTTTTGTAAATTTTTGGATGTGATATAAAAGATTTTGTAAACTTAAGAAAATTGCTAGAATTTCGCCATCAAAGTTTGTTGAATTTGTGTTTAGTTTACGATAAAAGGAAAAAAGTGGACATACTGCACCAGCACCAGTGCCACCATCATTTGGTAGGCTGGAGCCATCTGTAAAAATATGTATCCATTCAGGAGCTGGGTATCTTAGATTTATCATTTCCAGTGACATTTGTTTTAAAATATATGGAGGAGTTTCAGATTACTTGATGTCTTCTGTTAAATGAAGGTTATATTCGATTTCCAAAAATTCTAGAGGGTTGTTTCTCATCTGCATATTTTCTTTTGAATGTGGAAGTTGCAATTTCTGTTTGATTTCTTGTACAATGCTTAGGAAGCTTTGCTGAGATTTTAAACATACTTGTGGTTTTCTTTGGGTCCAGTTATTATGGGTAGCCTTAAAAATTTTTCATACTGTGTGACTGCTGTTTTCTCAATTTCAGATGCTATGTTTGGGTTATTTGTTAAGATTTGCATGGCAGTGATTGGTGTTGTTTTAACGGCTCCTGTTATCAGACGGAGGATTTGGTTCTGCAATTTATTAAGTTTTTCCACTTTAGTAGTTACTAGGATTTCTTCACAATATTGAAGTACAGGTTTTATGTACATTTGGTAGAAGGTGTTTAGGGTTTGTGTGTTGCAACCCCACTTTTTCCTGCTAATCGTTTTAATAATGGTAACCTTGTTTCTATCTTTGTACATATATTCTCCATGTGTTTCTTCCATGTTAATTTTGTGTCCAGAGTTATTCCTAAATATTTTGCTTCATGTGTTTGAGTTAATAATTCACCCTCCAATTTCAGAGTGATGGGTAGTGGTTTCTTTTCTTAATGTAAATAGTTGATAATTTGTTTTCTGTATATTTATCTTCATTAAGTTCTGGGATGTCCAATTCTCTAACTGCGGAAAGGCTACTGTTTTTAACAGAGAGGAGACCCTTTAATTCCTTCCATCGAAGGCTTAAAGGAACCGACCTGGACAGTAACCTAGTGTCCAATCCCTCACCTTCTCGTGGTGCAGCTGTTAGTAATCATGCTTATGCATGATGAACGAAAGGGAAGGGCTACTCACCAACAAGCACTGGTCAGCTTGGTGAGTTTTTCTTTTTTGACCGAATTGGTATTACTTCTCCTCCCATACCAATTCCCTCTTTCAACTTTTCTATCCAGTCTCCCTTGACTGACCTCTTGTTTCTTTCGACCCTGATGGTATTAGAGTACTCGAGGCCTAGGGGTTCATTTCTCCTTCCTTCCTATACCTACTTTCTCTCAATGGGTGACGTAACCACCACATGTGGTGCCTACTACTAAACGGTTACAACTAGTTTATTGTACTCCAATACAAACATGAAGCCTTGGAAAAAGAAATACAAATCTGGAGGTAAAATAGTCCCCCATTCGGATCTCCGGACGGGGACCTTTCTTCAAGGAAACAAATATACCAAACTTGTAATTATTGCTCCTAGATATTTGAAATCAGCCACTTCTTCAAAGTTTCTATCATTTGTCATTAGTTGTCCATTTCCACATAGTAATAGCTTTAGCTTCTTAATAGTAATTTAATAAATAATGTTATAGCTGTATGGAGTGCCTTAATGTCTTCTTAATGTAGAAGCCATTCAATATGTATTTGTGAATGATGATTCATTGCATTGAATGTGGGACCAAGAGAATAAGGTAAAGGAAGGATTTGTGCTTGGATGCGAATGTAGTCTGAATTAGCTCAGTGGTCAGAGCATCAGCAAGTTAAGCTGAAGGTTTGGAGGTTCAGGCAGACTTTTTTCCTCTTTATCATTATTTAAAATAGTTTAGTTGTGTACATTCATTTACTTATTTCAATCATAGTAATAGTTTTAGCTTCTTAGTATTAATTTAATTGACATTATATTGGAAGAGAAAAATTTTCCTAGGCATTAAATTTCATGTAAATCAATGGTAAAGAGAAAAAATTTTGCCTGAACCGGGAATCAAACCCCGAACCTTTAGCTTACCATGCCTGAATTAGCTCAGTGCACAGAGCATTAGCACGGAAAGCTAAAGGTTCGGGGTTCGATTCCCAGTTCAGGCAAAAAATTTTCTCTTTACCATTGATTTACAATAATTTGTGTTCATTAATTTACTTATTTCTATCATAGTAATAGCTTTAGCTTCTCAATATTAATTTAATAATTTAATTTAATTTCATATCCAATACTGCCATTAGCATAGAAGGGCAAAAATACATTCCATTTAAAATGTTTGTACAATACATCTAAAAATTATACTAATTCAGAGCTAAATTCCAGTTGTACTGTAAACAAACCTGTATAAGGTATTACTTCACCTACTCCATCTAATGGGGGAACTGTGGTGCTACTTTTACCAACCATATGACAAAATTGTGTACGGAATTGCCATCGATAGAAACATTGTTCTTAGGCAACATCATATTTTATGGTAAATAAGACTTAATAGAAGGTAAGATGGTACCAATAATTAGGAATTTCCTCCTCTTCTTATTTATTTATGACAAAAAATTATATATATGGAACTACCTAATTATATATCTATGCTTTTTCCATTATGTTGATAGATATAATTTATTTACAATTTCATTACGAGCAGAATATGTGCTCTATGCTGACTCACTTGTAAATTCTGATTTTTTTTTTCACCACATCCTCAATGGCTAATGTAGGATATTTTTCACAAAATGTTTGAAAACATTCAAAATTCTTCACTTTTCAAATGGTTTCTTTTTCAATGTTTTAACAAATTCTACAGAAAGTGGTCATTTTGAAACAATAGTAATCCCAATTATTCTGCATTGCGCATGCATAAGTATACAACACTGCTTATTTAATCTATTAAAATTGTAATTACTTTTTTTAAGATTCTTCCATATAACTTATAGAGACATTTGCCAGGTAATATATATTTTTATTACCTTTATTTCACATGTTAGAGAGTGAACTACATTTTCTTAAAGGTAAAACCATTATTCAAAAAATGAAAGTGCAGTCATACATCTTGTTTGTTTACATTAAAAAGGAACTTAGCTCAGAAGAGGAATAGTTAGGAAATTAAAGATGGAATGATGAAACAGTGTTAAAAAGATAAATTAAATTTGAAGAGAAAAATTTTCGCCTAGACCGGGACTCGAACCAGGGACCCTTGGCTTTCCGGGCCAAGTGCTCTACCAACTGAGCTACCGAGGCGAGTTACGATCTAGACGCAAATTTTTCTCTTATATACGTTGTAATTCCCTATCGCCAAATGCTTTTGAAACCATTGTTTCTATCTTTGCAAATGGCGGCTTCTTAGTTAAGAAGACATTTATTGGAAATTTAACATTACTTTAAAAGCCAGTAAGGCCTCTAATGATGTTTTTATTATTAATTTAACATTTCTCAATGAAAGATAAGTTCGAGTCCCGGTCTAGGCGAAAATTTTTCTCTTCAAATTTAATTTATCTTTCATTGAGAAATGTTAAATTAATAATAAAAACATCAGTGTTAAAAAATTATTTTGTTGGAATTTGACTGAAGATGAAGGCAAAAGACTTTGAAACCGGTATCATGAAAACACAGAACTTTATGAGGTGAGATGAAAAATCATTTTATCCAACTCATTTATAAATTTAAAAATTACAAAATGATATTAACCCATTCACTTCAGGTTTAATTGCTCAATGCATTTCCCCAGTAACTGAATTTAAGTTACCGTAAATAATATTGTCCATTTTCAGACATTCAAAACAAACAAAAGATAATGGTACTTGAGATCACAATAAGGGTGAAGGCCAAAACACATTCCTCTTCTATTCATAAATGTTAACAAAACATTGCCCTCACAAGGGATTACAAAATATTGCAAAACATATAACAGCAGAGTTAAACGATGTACCTCGTCTTCTGAGTTGAAGGCCATTTAACTGATGGCGAGTCTGCCTCGTCTTTTGAGGCGAATGGGTTAAGTAATGGAGATTACAATAAGATTTTTTGAAATTGAATTTTAAATTGAGTAAATTTATTTTTCAACTGCAGTGCTAAGTTATTTTGACTGGATAATCAAGACACTCAAGAACAAAAACACAGAATGCGGCCCAAATTTTTTATTCCTTAGGCAGCTACTACTTTGCCTGCCAGCTTCAGTGAACAGAAAAGCCGGTATGGGGTCAAAAGCAGAGCCCATTAACCCCAAAAAATGTAGTGTAAGTACTGTCGAGGCGAGTATGAATTTAGTTAATCTATCTATAATGACATAACAGCCCAATGTTGGGCCTTTAACCCCTCATTTGATAAGAGTTACTGAACCAAGTTAATTTAGTTACTCTCATTTCCATACAGATGTCATGAATGTTATGCAGTCAACACACAACCAGTGAGACATCAAGTAGGCAAATGAGATATTATTAGGATGGAGAAGTTTGGAATATTTTGCTTAGAAGCTTTTCTTATTCAGGCTTAAGGATCTTTTACGAGCCTGAAAATCTTCAGACTCAGTACCCATGACATAGGATCGAATCTATGAATGCATTAGACCGTAAAAGTCGTTCTCTGCTGAGAAAGTTATATCCAAATACATTTTTGCATACTCAAAAATCTGTTCATGCGATAATAATTGTTGAAATTCCTAAGCTACCTGGCAAGGTGATTTAGGAGAGAAACGAATCGTGAGAATCCCGATGGGAACTGATGGTAACCGATGTATTTTGAAACCTTGCTGCTTTATCCAAGATGTCGGACCTTGAAGACTTCGATCTTGTTTTCAGTATATGCGGAGAAGAGGAATTTGATAAGAGTCTACCAAAGAATTCAACTGGAAGAACAGGAGAATCGGCGTAATATTGCACGATGCAGACGTCGTTGTATACAGTATTATTTGCGGGACGCAAGCATAAATGTGTTCCTCTAGCAGACGAAAATAACGGAAGTGGTTTTATCGCTGAGAATTCTGGGTAATTTCTTGCCAATATTACGAAAATGACGACTTTCATGCATGACCAGTTAGTGGGTAGCTAATTTTATCTTTGCACTTGCTCACGGTGAGTCAGCTCACCAGTGATTGGAAGTAATCTGAGTAGAGACTAATGTATTTGCATGCGGCCCTTAGAGTCCCTCCCGGAAGACTACACTCTAATTCAACCAAGGAAGTTACTACAGACCTTATGGGCTACGCCAGTGTCTCCTTATGTACAGAGGGTAGATGTTGCCAAACTCATAATAACGGTATTTGTTTGTTTAGGGAGGGGAGGAGGGGCAAGGTTAGCAGTACTTTTTTCAAAATATTTGTACTATAGATTTAAAAACCATCGTTTTTTTTTCTTTTACAGCATACAAACTAATTTTAGTAAATATGAGAGTCGACACTTTCACACAGGATAGTACAGATCCACATGAGCTCAGTGACAAGTGGTGACTGTTTTTTTATTTAAGAGAGGGTGACTTGGACGGCTACAACTTACAACCATGTACCTGCTGTGTTGCAATCTTCAGTTTTATATAAGAATTTGTCTCAAGAAAATACTGTTAAAATGGCAACCCATTTCCTTACTCCAAACACACAGTAACTTCCTGGGTTGAATCAGACTGTAGCTTCTTGGATTTTCCATTCTAAAAAATCCATTGAGCCCAGACCAGGTTTGAACCAGTGACCATTGCGACCAGAGACAAGGAACATAACCACTAGTGCATTGCAGTCGATACAATTTAATTAACATGTATATAAATTGAATGAATAAAAATCATTGGACACCTTAATAGAAATATTTCTCTGTTAGAATAAAATATTAAAACTTATCAGAATAAAATGTTTTATTGAATCACCTGAAATTGAAAAGAATCTTACTTACTGCATGTGTGAAGGGAAAGAAAAGAAGGCCCAACTTCTTGGTAACATATCCCGTATCTACAGCAAAATAATATTTCAATTTACTAACAGGCACGTATTTCTCAATTTCACGATCCACAGCTGCTTGCCTGAGCCGACAAGTGCCTGTCCATACTGCATTGCAACATTTGCAACTAGCGGTTCATTTAGAAACTGGCCTGGAATTGAAAATCCTTGATCCATACCTGGAGTGTTCGGGTGCTGATGCATATAGTCTAAAATATATAATTACAAACATAAAATTAAATTAGTTTACTCTCATAAATAAGATGAATCCAAAGTCATCTTGCCTCGTAACTTGTTGTGTTCTATGAACTAGTTTCAACATATCATGTGTACCACCATCAGTTTGTCCAGACTGTTGGATTTTATGTTGTCGGCCCTGAATGTCGACTCCCACTCCATCTTTTGACTAGACGAAGAATTTGTAAATCAAATCTTTTCTCCCAGGAATTTCAAAATCCATAATCTTTTTTTTTGTTCTTCTGTATGTAGATCTTCTCCTAAACAATGAGTTCTTTTGTATTATCCAACTGTTTTAATAATTTTGTGTTTATGTCGATTTTATGCTTTTTTTGTGGCTGTTCACAATTGGTCAGAAAAGCACAAAATCAATGTAAACACTAAATTATTAAAACAGATGATACAAAAGAACTCACCGTTTGGAAGAAGAACAAAAACAAGATTAAGAATTATGAAATTCCTGGGAAAAAAAGATTTGATTTACAAGTTCTTCGGTCAACCAAAGGATGGAGTAGGAACTGATATCCAGGGCCAACAACATAAATTTCAACAGTTTGGAAAAGCTGAAAATGGTATACATGATACACCGAAATTAGTTCAAACAGAAAACAATAATTATATTATTTTTGGTCTGGACATCTTACCTCAATATTAATGTTGATTTGTTCTTGGACATGTTTCAAAACAATTCTCTGTTTTATCTTCAGCTTTCCCAGACTGGTTTTATTTATGTTGCATTATGTTGCACCACCTGGATGTCGATGTCAGCTCCAAACAAGGTCACCCTCCATCGGAATATCAAAATTCATAACTCTGTTTCTGTTCTTCTGAATATAACTTTTTTCCCAAATAGTCAGCTCGTTTGTATTTTCTAACTGTTTTAATAATTTAGTGTCTGAATTTATATTATGTTTTTCAGACCAAACATGAGCAGCAACTGCAGATTTTTTAATTTCTCCATTTTTAATATTTCTTATGTGTTCTTTGGTTCTAATTTTTAGGTTTCTTTTTGTTTTCCCTATATATATCTTTTCACAACCCATGCATTCAATTTGATATATTCCTGACTTTTTATTTTTATCAGTTTTTTCATTTTTGTTGGTTTTTATTAGTTTATTTAAACTGTAGTTATTTTTTGGTGCTAATTTAATATTAAACTTCTCAAATATATTTTGAAATTTATTATGTACCCAGGGGTGATATGTGAATTTCCTATATTTTTTCATAGGTGGTTCTTCTTTTTCAAGATTACTTCTGTTTATCATTTTTTTGTTTTTTATACTTTTCTATCCTTTTATGTACCATTTTTTCATCAAACCCATTTTCTCTTGCTACTTTGATTATGTGTTTTTTCTCATGTTTGAAATCTTCTTCGTTTAAGGGTAAGTTTACCAATCTATGAGTTAAACTATTAAATGCTGCTAATTTATGTCCAATTGGATTGAACCCTGTTGATTTTATAAAATTTTCCGTATGAGTTTCTTTCCTATGAATCCTGAATTCAATTTTTCTTTTTTCTTCGTTTCTGACCAATTTAAGATCCAAAAAAGGTATTTGTTTATTGTCTTCTATTTCTTTGGTGAATTTAATGTTTGTACTCTGTAAATTTAATAGTTTTAGGGAATCTTCTACATGTTTTTCTTTAACAATACAAATTATATCATCAACATATCTACTCCAAGCACATCCCACAATGTTTAAATTTTGGAGTAGATATGTTGATGATATAATTTGTATTGTTAAAGAAAAACATGTAGAAGATTCCCTAAAACTATTAAATTTACAGAGTACAAACATTAAATTCACCAAAGAAATAGAAGACAATAAACAAATACCTTTTTTGGATCTTAAATTGGTCAGAAACGAAGAAAAAAGAAAATTGAATTCAGGATTCATAGGAAAGAAACTCATACGGAAAATTTTATAAAATCAACAGGGTTCAATCCAATTGGACATAAATTAGCAGCATTTAATAGTTTAACTCATAGATTGGTAAACTTACCCTTAAACGAAGAAGATTTCAAACATGAGAAAAAACACATAATCAAAGTAGCAAGAGAAAATGGGTTTGATGAAAAAATGGTACATAAAAGGATAGAAAAGTATAAAAAACAAAAAATGATAAACAGAAGTAATCTTGAAAAAGAAGAACCACCTATGAAAAAATATAGGAAATTCACATATCACCCCTGGGTACATAATAAATTTCAAAATATATTTGAGAAGTTTAATATTAAATTAGCACCAAAAAATAACTACAGTTTAAATAAACTAATAAAAACCAACAAAAATGAAAAAACTGATAAAAATAAAAAGTCAGGAATATATCAAATTGAATGCATGGGTTGTGAAAAGATATATATAGGGAAAACAAAAAGAAACCTAAAAATTAGAACCAAAGAACACATAAGAAATATTAAAAATGGAGAAATTGAAAAATCTGCAGTTGCTGCTCATGTTTGGTCTGAAAAACATAATATAAATTCAGACACTAAATTATTAAAACAGTTAGAAAATACAAACGAGCTGACTATTTGGGAAAAAATTTATATTCAGAAGAACAGAAACAGAGTTATGAATTTTGATATTCCGATGGAGGGTGACCTTGTTTGGAGGTTCTTTGGCCAACCACAGGATGGAGCTGACATCGACATCCAGGTGGTGCAACATAATGCAACATAAATAAAACCAGTCTGGGAAAGCTGAAGATAAAACAGAGAATTGTTTTGAAACATGTCCAAGAACAAATCAACATTAATATTGAGGTAAGATGTCCAGACCAAAAATAATATAATTAAAATAACCTCAAAATATAACTTCCTAAAATTTAAATAGAAAACAATAAGTTATAAGGTAAGATGACTCCAGATTCACCTTATTTGGATAATGTTATGTATCAACCGGCTAAGTGCCATTTAAAAAGAAAGAATAAGAAGAGATTTTGATGCCATCTGTTACACTGACACATGAAATAAGTGTATGCACACTTTTAGCGCCAAATCTTTAAATGTAGCCTTATTATTAAAGAAAATTTTAAATTCCGTCAGACCTATTAGATTCTCTGTTTTGCAACAAACAAGTATAAAATCAGATCTCATAAATGCTAATCTAAATTTTGCATCATGCAGCTAAGCGCCAAATGTTCCTGCTCTTAGACTGTTGATGCATAACTGATAAACAAGGAAAATAACTTACAATATACACTAATGTTAGTTTGAAATTACAATAAATAGTGAAGACTGACTTAAACTTTAAATGTGTTTTTCTCGAAACTTACATAATGGCACATAGCTGATTGATGCATAACACTGTGCATTTATTAAGAAGAACCTCATAATGTTACTTCTAATATAATTTATTAATGATTTTACCCTATTTTGAAGATACATGGTGTCCAGAAAATTACAAATATGAAATTCCCAACTATTTCCCAGTTTTTTCATATTATAATTCCTGAGTTTTTTGAATGCTAAATTGAATCAATTCTAGTAAAGCTAGTTTTTTAAATATTTTTTTAAAATGTGTATATAATAAAAACATATACAGTGAAACCTGTCTTAGCTGGAACCTTCATAAGAAGAAAACCTGTAGAGACGGAAAAAAAATCTCCAGAACGGTACGATTTTATATGTAAAATCGTCCTGTATAAGCTACAAACCTTCATAACGTGAAAACAGAATGATTTTTAAAGTACCAGTAGTTAATTTTTACCTCAGTAAGACGGAAAATTATTCTTAAGCATGTTCTAATTACAGTATTAATGAGCACATGTGAAAATTCTGCATATGGCGCTACAGCCTTATATCGTTGTACCTTCTTGTGTTGCCAATGTATTGCGGGGATACCCTTGCTTATGTGTTACAGCGGGAATCCCTCGTTTTTCCTTGCCTGCTTACGCAACCTGCGAGGGAGTTGGGAAACTCTTCAGTCCTCCTGTAATTGAGTTCCTTCTCGTGTTTGTGTAGTAAAGTTCTTTGTATTCCCATGCAAACTGTGCTGTGTTACATACACTATTTTGTCTGTCTTTCAGTTCAATACGTTATGTCTTTAAAGTGTGCATGTAAAACCCTTATACTGCATGAGAAAATTCAAGCTTGTAATTTGAGAACCCTGTATAAGATGAAAGACTGCCAAGACAGAAATATATTTAAGGAATCGTCATGTTCCTTCATAGACAGGTTTTCTGTAATTTATTTTTATGGCAAGATCTTAAATAAGAATATCAAAATAATTTATTTAATTTTTTTTATTATTTGAACATAAATTATGTTACGATAAAACATTGCAAACAATCTCTACCGAGAGTTACATTTAAAATGTGTGTGTTCAATAAGCTTGCTGCATAGAGTCCGAGTTGATCTGTTTATTGAACTATGTGTGCTCAAGTATTGTTTTGTAACGTGATATTGTGTTGGCAACGGCTCGCATTTCTTTAACGGTCGAAATTTGACTCCACCAAATGTATGCTATAGTTTTATAAACATTTTTAGAATGTGGTTTAATGATTGTGATTCTTTTGATTTGAAAACAAGACAGATGGTCGCTGCTTTACAAATTCTTATCTATTTTCCAGTTGCTTTCAAATTCCTAACTTATTCCCAGTTTTCAAGAATTTTCCAACCGTTGGACACCCTGAGATATGAAAAAGATATTAAAATATTCATGAATTTATGGGGGAATAAAAAATGAAACAGCAGGATATGAGATGAGGTGATATAGAACTTATTTTAAATATTGAAACATACCTGGAGGAGGACCATACGGTGATGGCACTGCACTTCTGTCATCGTACATGCCCATGCTGGGGGACGGCATGTTTTCCAGCATAGGGATTGTAAGGAGGGGGGTACGGAGGAGGATTCATTGCATTTGTATCGCTCACTCGTTTCTTCCTACTTGGCTTCTGTGCAGCTGAAATATAACAATATTATTATATTACATTTCTCGTGTATACAACAAATTTTAGGCTCACGTTTAGAATACCTGACTTATAATTTTCTATGCTACATTCTTGTAATATTATAGGAAGCAAACCAAGGAAGATAGACATGAGGATTAAAGATGAAGCTATTGACTAAGTGGACAGCTAAAAATACTTGGGTTTGTACTATCAATAGTAACATAAACTGATGTCAAGAAGTAAAGCAGAGGATAGTAATAGCAAAAAAAGCTTTTAACAAGAGAAGCATTTTCTGCAGATCTTTGGCAAAATAATTACGGAAGAGGCTAGTGAAGTGTTTTGTGTATACTGTAGCATTGTATGTACAGAGACTTGGACATTATAACAGAATGAGGAAAAGCGACAGGAAGCATCTGAGATGTAGATATGAAGAAGGATGGAGCGAATAAGATGGACAGATAAAATAAAGAATAAAGATGTACTAGAGAGAGTGGGTGAAGCAATAACAATGCTGGAACTCATAAAGAAGAGGAAAAGAACTTGGATTGGCCACTGGCTAAGAAAAAACTGCCTGCTGATGGATGCCCTAGAAGGAATGGTCAACGGAAAGGAGGTTTTAGAAGCAGAAAAAGACATCAGACGATAGACAATATTAAAATAAGTGGTTTGTATGTGGATACAAAAAAAGGAAGGCTGAGTTAAGGAAAGAGTGGAGAATGCTGAGTGAAAGACCTGTTCTTGGACAGAACACTATGTATGTATGTATTCTTATAATACTGTTGCTCTACACACTTTTTCTATCTTTACTTAACATTTTGTACTATTTTAAACATTTTGCAATGATACTTATAACATGTTTTTTTACAATTATTAAATATTTATCTACATACACAATGATTTCTTCAAAGTTCTACAGAAACATACTGGAGATGCGTGAATGTTTAGTGTAACTTCCACTAGATGGCATGATATCAGTCTTACCAACATTCACAATTAATGCCATATTTCAAGAAATTAACTTCATTTTGTTAGGTTCCGATGGCATAAGTTAGTGTATATCAGATTAGTGTACACTTTATTACATAATATGCATGTAATTTATTTTGTTAGGTTAGGAAGGGAGAAATTAGTGTACAATCATTATAAACATTTGGGAATTTATTGCAAAGGTTGGTCATATCGATTTCACAGCTACGTTGTTCCATCTAGTGACAACTCTATAAACTTTCTGTAGGACTTCACAGATATTAGGTTCCATCTAGCGTCAACTCTATATATGTTTGTGCATGCAAACTGTCATTCTGTAGAACATAGAAAATGTATTGTGGAAATCAAACTAACCTTTTTCCTTCACATTTATCTCAAATGATTTTTTCTAAGTTCTACAGAATCGTTGTGCGCATATGTGAACGCTTAAAGAAACTTCCGCTAAATGACCGAGATATCTGTGAAATTGGAATGATCAATATTCAAAAATATATTTTATGAAATGGATGTTCACTCACTTCATTTGGAAAAACTGCACTTAAACTAGTGTGAAATATTTTAAAACTCCTATAGAACAACAGTGCACATGCGTCAGAGTTTATAGAGCCAGCGATAACCCACAATTGAACCACATATCGATTATCATCCTCGATTACCATCCGTCGTTATGAAATTTATATGACCAAAATTTGCAATAAATCCCAAAATTTATGTTTAAAAAATATATTAATAATATTAAAATTACAATATTGTCTAACAGTGTCATAATATTGTGATTTGCATATTTAAATAAATACTTCAAAAATTGTCTAATAATGTTATAAAAAGTGTTTGAAAAAGTTTAAAATATTAAATAATGTTAGTAAATACATTTAAGAAGAGCTATAATTTACAATAATATAACTGAAAAATCGAGCGCTAGTAGAAGCGCAATTGAGCCCTTCATTTTATTAGGTTCCGATGGGACAAGTTAGTGTACATAAGGTAAGTGTACACTTCATTAAATAATATGCATGCAATTTATTTTGTTAGGTTAGGAAGGGGAAGTTGATGTATATCCATTTCTTATAAACATGTTTGGAAATTTATTATGAAGGTTGGTCATACTGATTTCAAAAATATATCTACCATCCAGCAGAAGTTTCTTTAAGTGTTCATGCATGTGCACTATGATTCTCTAGAACTTGAAAACATTTTTGATCGAGGTAATCTAAACTTTTTCCACAGATACTAGTAAAGAAATCTATATGGTTAACAAACTACATGGGGATTCTAGCCAGGAGTCTATCTACATTAGTCACTTTTCATACAAAATAGTCAAATTTTCCCGATGATTAGCTAAATTATTCAATAAACTGTAAACTAATCTGGTGTACATTAACTTGCCCATTTTCTCATCCTAACTTGCCAATTTTGCTCACCTTAAGGAATAAAATTAGTATAGGTATACTTATGGCATAGAATAACTGACAGCTTGGGTACAGCGCAAAAAGTGGACATCTGAATTTCGAGATAATTTTGGTTTTGAAATGAAGCTTAGGAACGTCGAAGATGAAAAAACATAAAAAAAATTTGCGGACCATCCAGAAACAAAGCTGCAAAACAACAACCTGAAGAAAGTGGCTGCCATTGTGGTCGTGACGTCAGATTCAATATTCAGACGTTAGTCCAGGGTAGAAACATGTTTCCTTCAATTGAGATGCGAAAATAGAATAAATATTTTATTGCAATAAAAGTGCACTGCTATATTTCCAAAATTACATAGCAAAGAGTTTCAAATTTAATAAAAATCACATCCTCACAAAGAGTTTCTTAAGAAAAAATGGTTTAACTGAATCAATTGTCGATAATAATCGATGTCATTGCACGTATTTCTTGAAAATGAACAACGGCAAATTAGCCTTTACAAAGTATTCAATAAATAGATGCCACTTATTTATAACATAATCTTCGAAAATTATAATATATTAGAATACATGTATAATAACCTAAAAGCTAACCTAATTTATTTAAATTAATCTAACCTGTGAAAGTAAGACAATATTAAATTACAGATATGTAAATAAATTATACTATATGTGCAAAAAACTAAAAGCAGCTAACCTAACCTAATTATGTATAAGAAACTATTACTCTAACCTAGTTTCTTTAGTGATGGTCCGCCGCAGATTTTCTTGTGTTTTCATCTTTGGTGATCCTAAGCTTCATTTTAATAGCAAATTTATATCGAAAAGGGCATGTCTTGTACAGTAAACTAGTGAAATGTGCATTTTGTAATGCTTATAAAATGTTATTTTACTGCTTTGTTTCTGGATGGTCCGCAATTTTTTTTTTATGTTTTCATGTTTAGTGGTCCTAAGCTTCATTTTAAAACCAAAATTGTCTCGAAATTTGGATGTCCACTTTTCGCGCCATAACAGACAGCTCAACTATAGATTAGATCTCACTATGGTACACCATGCAATATTCATGACACTGTTGCACTATTTAATTTTTCTATCTCTACTAACCTTGGTGAAGTGGAAGAGAAGACCTTATGGTCTTAACTCCATCAAGTAAAATAAATAAATAAAATAAACAATTCATATTATTTTAACATTTTCTAATGATTCTTAAAATATTTTTTTACAATTGTTAGGTATTTATTTATGTCAGCGAAATTTCTCAATAACTTCTAAATTCTACATAACCATAGTGCGCATCCTCATCAACAGATGACAGTTTGGTATGACCAACTTTCAAATAACAAATTGTACTACTAATTTTTTTATTTTGTTAGGTTAAGAAGGCGTAAGTTAGTGTTGATCAAATTAGTTTATTGTTTATTGAAATAAAATGTAAACAATTTCCTTTGTTAGGTAACAAATTATGTGTTAGTGTACATCAATTTTAAAAGCACGTTTGGGAATTTATTGTCAAGAATGGTGATACCAACTGTATAGATAACCCTGTCATCTATGGAGCAAGTTCATAAACCTTGCACATACACACTGATATTCTGCAGGACTTAAGAAAAATGCAATTGAGACTTAAACTGTGGTTTCTCCCTCATTATGGTATACTTTACCTCAATCTCAACAATGTACAACCCATCATTAAATAAAACATTAACATTAATATACAGATTTTTAAAAGGGGGTCATCTTAATTTGTAGTAAAATTTAAATAGTACTTAATAAAGAAGGTTAAATCACAAATGAAACTAAAAGTGGTGAAATAAATGCATGCAAATTAAAAAAAAAAAGCTTAATTAAACTTACCCATATAATTCATATTACGGTTACCAATAGTACAAAAGCATAAGCATCTAATGAATAAATACGCTCATGTAATATACAACATTTTACGTTACCGGTATATAAACTATGAAATTAATCAGTTTACAAAACAATATGTGTAAAATAATACCAATTACCACATAACCTACAAGTTTTGAGCCGGTCACAATATTCCAACCATGTAATTTTGAAAAGAAAAACAAGAAGCATCAATAATACTGTAAATACTTTCATAAATGTAAATCTAATTCACAGCATTCACTTCAATGAATTTTTGCAAATGTAACAGAATGACACATAAAATCCAATCAATTCACCACATCTAATTTCGTGTGATTAACCTACACTTACGATGCCTTGCTCCAGCTGTTGCGTTGTAATTCATTTTATATTAAGTGGATAGTTATTTATGTTAACAAACTAAAAACTGTTTCAATGTTTATACACAATATCAAAATATGTAATTCACGAGTATAGGATTTCTGTCGACGCCATTACTATTATAACATCAGTACTATAACAAAACACGATCGGAACACGTCATTTTGAACAACATGGTGATATGTAAAAAAACAAATATAATAATTGAAAATTGTGTGCAACCAATATAATGTACAATTAATACACGAAACACTACATAACAGAAAACAATATATTAAGTGCACCTCATATTACAATAAAAAAATTAAGGGGGCACCCGGGTTTGAACCGGGGACCTCTCGATCTGCAGTCGAATGCTCTACCACTGAGCTATACCCCCGATGACTTCAAATGCCTGCAAGATACACGTAATATAATGAACACAATAGACTAATAGAATCATTAATTTATTATAAAGTATTATTATTATTATGACATCATTGAAAAGAGGGAATTGAAATGGTTTGGACGCCTAATGAGGCTACAACAACAACGACGTTGATCTAAAAAAATCTTTCGATGGACACCAACTGGATAGAATATTCGGGGAAGACCAAAACTATCATGGTACCAAAAAAGTTCAAGAAGTTAATTCTTCAAAGGGACTTCAACAAGAAGATCGTGGAAATTAATTGTAATGAAATTTTAAACACTATCAAATTAAGCCAGGGGGGGGGGGAGGAAAGAGAGAGAGAAGACATTTTAATTTCACCCCTCTAAATAAGGACTACCCTTGTGTGTGCCAGTGTGTTAATTAGTTAATTACTTTGTTTGGAATGCAATTAACAATACAAATTTTGAATGCTTTGTTTCTATTTAAAAATATGCATGATTGTTTTACTAGAATAATTATTTTATTTATAGTGGTTTGTAGTGTAATAAAAATTGATCAACGTCTAAATAATAATCTGTATATTAGGATGGTCTTTACTTACAGAGATGGAATTAAAATGTCGCCTGATTTCAACGCACACTCTCTATTTTTTCCCCTCTTGGCCTAATTTTATAGTGTGTCAAAATTCATTGCTAATTAAATAAAAATAAAACTTGGTTTTATTTGATTTTCATATTTATTAAGATATAATTCAGTGACAGCTGTTTCGGTACACTGTACCTTCTTCAGACATGTTAACAAATTATGAATTGTGTTATTATAGTACATATCAACTGATCTAAGCAACAATAATTTATTTACATTTTTTAATTTAACAAAGGCGATTCATTCAAATCAAGTTCAGAATTTAACAGTTTATTACTACTTTTAAATTTATTTATTTCTACAGCCTCCAAAAGGTCCAACTTCTTACACTTATCACAAACATGTACAATTTCAAAATTTGGATCGAAACAATGATCAAATTGGAATAGGTGGTTAGCATATTTTGAATATTCTAAATTTCTGTTATATGCTCTCATGTGTTCCTTACTTCCTTTATCCGAGAGATAAAAGGTCTACCAGTTTGTCCTATATAGACATTGTCATTTCAGTAAATTAACATTAACCCGTTCCGCGCTGGACATAAATTTATACATACCGGTATTAAAAAAATACTTCCAGCAACAATATCTTTCTATTGCCTTAAACAACTGAAATAAATCAAGAAATATATTCAAATACAGCTGTTTTAATGATGTTATTATAACCATTACCATTTTTATCGATATTTTCGTTTTCAATATTGCGACTGTTCTAGCCCAATGCGACATGGGTTCTTCATCTTAAATTTCAACAAAATGAACTTGTAATCACTTCTTACAACCATAGGAAAAAAATTTAAAAAATATATAACAAATAAGAGTGTGCGGAATGAAATATAAAATCTCGATTCCTACAGAATGCGGCTTAAGTCAGTTAACCACTGCACATATTGCAAGAAAAAAATCAGATTGGTTGAAACTGGGGTTTGAGTACGGGACCATCAGAATATAATCTCAAAACCTACTGCTTGAGGTAATTGTCACTATCGAACCCGTAGGTTCATGGCCGTATACAGTAGCCTATATTAGTGGGACACTAGACATATCTTAATTTCTAGTTTCTACATTTTTTGAGCTAGAGACTTGATTTTTTGTACAAACATTCTCTGCATGATACATAACGATGTGTTTAAATTTCATTCTTGTGAGACATTTATTTTATGAGTTATTAAATATTATATAAAAATTACATAGGCCTAATTATATTATAATTAAATGGGTTCCACAATTTTTTAGTAAAATGTCTGATATTTTTACAAGACCCCTAAAATATTTAAAAAAAACCATGCATTAGAATTCTTATAATGTGAATACAAAGGGGGGGAGGAAGTTGTACCTCATGCGTGGAATTACAAAAAAAATTAATAATTAAATACATTTTATTTTTTATTTCTTACAATACTATTTCAATCATGAAACCCATGCACTGCTTTGTTATAATTGTTTTTAGGACATGCAGTAAAAATTCGAACATTCTAGGACAAAATTTCTGAATTCCATTGAATTTTGAATGTACAAAAATGCAGTGGAAATAAAAGTGTAGAAAAACAAGTTAAAGATTTGCATGCAGGTAGTAGGCTATTTAACTGGCGCAGCCTTTTAACTCTGACGTAATTTAGGGCACTTAGAAGCGCCACAGGCCTCTGAAACTTAGCCAACATATACATTAGAGAACAGGCTATTTTTAGTACAAAAAACAAAAAAATGACAATTTTGATCTCAAAAGGTCAATTTTTCGCCCATCACCCCCCTCAACGCAGGAATGAGATAAATAACTCTTGGATATAGTCGCTTTACAGGTGGCACGAATGGGGATGAAAGTGGGGCATGGAAGCTTCTTGTAGGAAAACCAGAGGGAAAAAGCCCAGTTGATAGACCAAGAATGAGGTGGGAGAATAACTATGATTTGATAAAAATGGATTATACAGAAGATGACCTGAAAACATTAGACCAAAATAGGGATGTGTGGAGAGCTTATGTCATGAACTTACGGGTTCGATAGTGACAATTATCTCAAGCAGTAGTGTTTGAGATTATATTCTGAAGGTCCCGTATTTAAACCCCAGTTTCGACGAATCAGATTTTTTTTCTTTGCAACCATGTGTAGTGGTTAAACGACTTATGCCTCACTCTGTATACAACTTTCTAAATTCACCTGTCTGTTTGTTTCTCTTTGATCCAAAAATTACAATGTGATGGTAAATTCAATTCCGTGCAGAAATCAAAATAATTTTTAGCAAAAACCAGTTAACTTGTATAGGTTATGATAGCTCTTCGAATATAATATATCTTGATTTCCTTTTATTCTTCTTATTATTACATATTTTGTTTTCCATCTTAATGAAAGAAAACAATAATGTTGTCTGTTGCTATTGTTGTTGCAATCTCAGTTTCAATTAATTCAGATATAAAATAATATTCACTTTGCATTGATAAATAGACAACTTTTCTGACGTTTGTGATGAAAGGACAGCCTAATTCTAGCTTAACTACTAAAGGCCAATCTGCACACTCTATTGAGTAGCACTAAGAAATTGGGACTGGAAGTAAACATCAATATAACTAAATACATGTTCACACATAGAAATACATCATATAATGGAAATGGACAGCTGATGACAAATGAGGGTAATTTTGAAGAAGTGGATAAACTCAAACATCTAGGAACAATAATTACAAAAAGGAATGAGATGCACGAAGATATTAAACATAGGCTCAATTCTGGAAACGCATGCTAGTATGCATTACAGGGACTCTTGTCACAATTCCTTTCAGAAAACGTTAAACTGAAAATATATATAAAACTGTTTTTCTACCAGTTACATTATATGGATGCGAAACATGAACTATTGCTTTAAGGGAGGAAAGAAGATTACGAGTATTTGAGATTAAAGTTCTTAGGAAAAATGTTGGACCAAAGAGAGATCAAGACAGGTGAATGGAGAGAACTATATAACAGTGAGCTACATGATCTTTATAGGAAGCTGGATATAATAAGTACAATTAAGTCTCATAGACTGCGACATGTGGCACGAATGGGGAATGAAAGATTTGCATGGAAGCTTCTTATAGGAAAATCAGAGGGGAAATGCCGAGTTAGTAGAGGAAGAATGAGGTAGGGGAATAACATTAACCATGATTTGAGGGAAGTAGATTATACAGGGAATAATTAGAAAACATCAGCTCAGGATAGGGATGCATGGAGAGCTTATATCCGCGCGGCCTAAACGTATAGGTTCGATAGAGCCAGTGAGTTAGTTAGTTAGAGAAATAGGCCCTATGTGGCGTTGTTCCATCCTGAAAGCATAACTTACGTTCTATTTACATTGTTTCTTTTTAATTTAAAAGTAAGATGTGAAATATAAAAGTAGTATTGCTAGATCCCACACAAAAATTATTCAGAAACGTTGTTGTAAGTTGTATTATAAAAAATCAGTTGATTGTATATAAATACATACGAGTATTAAATTCATGTTTTTACTATATTATGTTCGAATCTTAACTTTTAGAACCTAAAAATTAGGTCCCTACATATTACCGTACGTACTACATGTAGTAAAGTGATCCCACAACAGACCCGGAGGCTCTTGGGGTAGTAGGAGGTTAAGGCTCCCACTTTTTCTAGACAATCGGCACTTTATGTCAGCCGGGTTGTCAGCCCTGCGTGACGGCCGCCTTTACCCCAGAACAAGCGTCTGGTACTCATTTCCGTTAGAGGCTGAGTCGACCCCAGGGCCATAGTGCCGCCAGAGGGTTTGGGTCAGTTTAAAAATCCTGACCCGAACGGGACTTGAACCCTCGACCCTCCGGCTTGTAGCTCAGTGCCTTAACCACTACGCTACGGCGTGCCCCTACGTACTACATGGCCGGAACTAAAAAAAAAAAAAGTTAATCGGTGCAATAAAAGAGTAGTTTTTGGACGCTTAAATGGCTTACGCTGCCTAAACCATAACAAATACACAAAATTGAAGAAGTAATTCTTTTCCCATGTTGTGGCGACGTTTTGAAGCAGCTTCATGTCCGATGTTGTAGTAACATTTTGAAGGATTGGTGTCCCAAAAAGAATTACTGGTTCAGGTTGGGTTTTATTTTCGGTAGAGCCGGATTCTTGTCTTAGGGTCGGTAGTTGGTACACTGGATAGGAAAACACTTTAAAATCACTGAAAACAGTTTCTTGTAGAAATAATTGTAATTTATTTACTATTTAATTTCCCAGCAGATCAAGTAAATGTAGGTGGTATTATTCTTCACCGTCAATTAAAATTATATTATTTTCTTTTCTTGGGTCAACTATTCTTCTTGTATTAAATATCACATTTTATCAGGAGAGCTCTATTTGCTTCTATCTTTGTGGAAAGTTGTATGCAGACTGACTAATATATTCTTTTATAATTTTAAAGAACATTATTACATCACATGATGTTATATTTTAAATTCTATTGGTTAATATAATGTTTAAATTTGATTTGTTAAATCAAAAAGTTAATTGTTTTAACATCCAATCAGCGTTTGGTACACTTTCATTTAAAAATATGAATTTAAGCAGGTGTTCTTATTACAGTTATAACAGAAAGCTTTATAATTCTGACAACAATGACTTAAAACAATTTTAAAAACATTATTTAGAAACACTGTTATGTAATACAATTTCTTTAATTGTTACTGAGACATTTTTATTCAACAATGAATTATTTATATGTTTTTCTTTATTTAAGTTATATTTAAATATTAAAAGTAACAGGCCTTGGCCTAATACTTGGAAGGAAGAAGAAGAAGAATTTTAAAATACAAAATTACTAACTTTAACTTTCATATTTATTATGATATTAAAATCCTGCTTTAAAATTAATGTACACAGAATTGAATATCTCAAAAGAAGTCCGCGACAGCTTATGTCTATCTTTTACGGATAACTCACAATAACCATTTTTGTCTTTCAGCTCACTGATGCCAAGAAGATCGGGAGTAGATTCCCGGCAACGCCAGTTAATCAGCACGGAGTATCTAAAATAATTACGATATAAATTTATATTTTTTTCTTTTTACTTATTCAACTAAACATAAGAAACATTTAATTTATTTAGGTGCAGCAGCGCACGTCGGGTAGTAGCTAGTCTTTATATATACGCTATATATGACATGATAAGAAAAATAAATGCTTGGACAGAATTTGAACCCGGACCTCTTGATTGGTATATATATATATATATATATATATATATATAAATCTTCTGTACGTGTGTTTGTCACTGAACTCCTCCTAAACGACTGGATCAATTTTGATGAAATTGTGTGTGTGTGTGTGTGTCTGATTGGGCCCCTCGATGGTTTAGGTTCACAATTCGACTGTCGAAAACAATTAGGCGTAGGAGTTCACCTGATGTGAAAATTGAAAAAATCGCTGTAGTGGTCACATTTATCATTTTCACAACAAAACTCAGTATATCGTATTAAAATAACCCAAGGTAGGCATTGTCAAAAAATGAGCGAAATCTGACAATTAGAAGTGGAGGTTTACTTGAAACCCGAAATTAAAAACGGCCTAAACGACTTGACCGATTTTGACGAAATTTTGTGTGTGTATTTGAGTGGGTTTCTGGGTGTTTCAGACCCATAATTTGACACTATGAAACCATTAGGTATAGGATTTAACCGAAAGTGAAAATTTAAAATCGTTCTAACAGTCACAATCTCCTATGTTTCACAACAAAACTCAGCATATCCTATGAAAATAAACCGAAGTAGGTAAATGTATATATTCTATTTGTATTATTCATGTAACTGAACTGCACCCGAGCACGAGCACTTGCTCATTCGGGTGTCAATACTGTGTATAACATGTATGTAGAAGTAAAATTTATTCTTATTCTTATCTAAAAACGAGCGAACACCGACAATTAGAAGTGGAAGATTACCTGAAAAGCAACCGCAGTGTTTGGTTCTTCCCAGCGTATACCATTATCAAATTTTATAAGATTCATGATGTGTTCCGTTGAGGTATTATTAAAAATTAAAATATAAAATTATGGAATATTCACCTGGAAGGTGACAATCTGATAAACGAAAACGAACCCAATACATGTAACCCCCTCTACCAGATCTTCAGTGAAACACCAGTTTTGAATCCTGCCGATTTTTGGGACAAATCCCGAAAGTGCTACAGTAAATAATTAATTAAGTTGAGGAGACGGACCTTCCAGGTGAATATTCCATAATTTTATATTTTAATTTTGTATACCATTATACCATATAATTTAATTAATATTTCATTTATTTACGTGTAGCAGCGCACGAGGGGTATTAGCTAGTAGATGAAAAAAATTCCCCAAAATTTCAGGAGGTGTCTAGGTTCTCGCGCAATGTAGCTAGCTCTATTACATCTCTACAGAAATATCGATAGTCGTTGCCATAGCAACCAGGTAACAACAAATGTGGCCGCCTCGTGCATATGCAGCCAGTTCAGTTTTCGTAGTGTCGCCATGCGGCCAGTTCTACACCTAAGGTAAGAATGACTATCTTCAATTGTTTCAATTGGAATCGTATTGGATTACATTGTTTAAGTTAATATACAAACCTCAAAATTAATATAAAATTAAATTCCTATATTAAAAATACGGAGTATGAGTAATAATATACCTTACTTATAGGAAAAAAATAAATTTATAAAACAAAATATTACCTTTACATCAGATGTAGGCCTAATCATTTAAAATTTGTAGAATGTTTCATAGCTACATAACTACTTGAAACGTCAATTGAATAAGTCACTGGCACTATCGAACCCATAGGTTCATGACCGTGCCGACATAAACTCTCCACATATTCCTATACTGAACAGTTTTCCAATAATCCCCTGTATAATCTACTTTCTTCAAATCATGATTAATTTAATTCTCCCACCTCATTCTTGGCCTGCCAACTGGGCTTTTTCAATCTGGTATTCATACAAGAAACTTACATGCCCTTCTTTCGTTCCTCTTTCGTGCCACGTGTCCTTCTCATCGGTCTACGAGACTTAACTGTTCTTATTGTATCTGGTTCTCTATAAAGATCATGTAGCTCACTGTTATGTAAATCTTCTCATTTCACCTGTCTGTTCATCTCTCTTCAGTTAAAACAATTTCCCAACAACTTTATTTTCAAATATTCGTAATATTTTCTCTACCCTTAAAGAAAGAGTCCATGTTTCGCATTCACATAATATAACTGGGAGAATAACACTTGAAAGGTTAAACTCTAACTCACTGGCACTATCGAACCCGTAGGTTCATGGCCGCGCGGACATAAGCTCTCCGCGCGGACATAAGCTCTCCATACATCCTTATCCTGAACTAATGTTTTCCAATTCATTTCCTGTATAATCTAATTCCTCAAATCATAGTTAACGCTATTCTCCCACTTCATTCTTGGTATACCAACTGGGTGTTTTCCCTCTGGTTTTTCTACAAGAAACTTCCAGGCACGTCTTTCATTCCCCATTCGTGCCACATGTCTTAACCATCGCAGTCTATGAGACTTAACTGTTCTTATTATATCTGGCTTCCTGTAAAGACCATGTAGTTCACTATTAAGTAGTCTTCTCCATTCACCTGGTTCATCTCTCTTTGGTCCAAAAATTTTCTTAAGAACTTTATTCTCAAATAATCGTAACTTCCTTTTCTCCCTTAAAACACTTGAAATGTTACGCAGAAAAATTACTTTTGGTGCGTTTAGAGTGTAACAACTCAAAATAAATAGATCTGAATTGGATTAGAACCCGGTTCTATGAACTACTCACACCAACTATACAACCACACCTTAACATCGTGTACACCTTAAGACAAAAAGAATTAAATCTCTTGAATCAAGATTTTACCTAATTTTACTTGCGCTCATAGGTGGTGATGGTTAAATGGATACAAATTATTTTTTACATTAGCGCATCATCGATAAGGCTGGCGAACATGTAGGCCTAATTTTCTTCATCCCTGTATTAGACACTAGTTTATGATATCTTCCATAGATATTACTAAGAAGTATGAAATGTTTTGGTGTGAATGCAGCTGTAAAACTAAATACACGTTGACACATAGAATTACGTTATATAATAAAAATGGACGTTCACACATAGAAATTCGTTGTATAATGGAAACGGACAACTAATGACAAATGAAGGCAATTTTGAAGAAGTGGCTGATTTGGAGACGAAAGAAGATTACGAGTATTTGAGAGTAAAGTTCTTAGGAAAATTTTTGGGTCAAAAAGAGATGAACAGACAGGTGAATGGAGAAAACTCCATAATAGTGAGCTACATGATAGGTCTATGTATAGGAAGCCAGATATAATAAGAACAGTTAAGTCTCGTAGACTGCGATGGGCTGGATATGTGGCGCGAATGGGGGATGAAAGAGGTGTATGGAAGCTTCTTGTAGGAAAATCAGAGGAAAAACGCCTAGTTGGTAGACAAAGAATGGGGTGGGAGAATAACATTGTCCATGATTTGAGGGAAGTATATTATACAGAGGATGATTGGAGAACATTAGCACATGATAGTGATGTATGGAGAGCTTATATCCAAGGCCATGAACCTACGGGTTTGATAGAGCCAGTGAGTTAGTTAGTGAAAATGGACAGTTAATGACAAATGGGGAAAACATTTTAATTCAAATTCCTTGGAACAATAATTACAAGCAGGAATGAGATGCACAAAGAAATTAAACATAGGCTCAATTCTGAAAAAGCATGATATTGTGTATTACAGGGACTCTTGTCGTTCTAACTCCTTTCAAAATACGTTAAACTGAAAATATATAAACATGTTATTCTCCCAAATATAGGCCTATTATATGGATGCGAAACATTGACTCTTACTTTAAGGGAGAAGAAAAGATTACGAGTATTTGAGAATAAAGTTCTTAGGAACACTTTTGGACAAACGAGAATGAACAGACTGGCGAATGGAGAAGACTGCATAACAATGAGCTACATGGCTTTTATTGGAAACCAGATATAATAAGAAGAATTGAGTGTCTTAGACTGCGATGGGCAGGACATGTAGCACGAATGAGGAATGAAAGACATGCATGGAAGCTTCTTGTAGCAAAACCAGAGGGAAAACGCCCAGTTGGTAGACCAAGAATGAGATGGGAGAATAACATTAACCACGATTATTGACGTAAGTAGATTATAAAGGGAATGATTGGAAAACGTTAGCTCAGGATAGGAATGTAGGCTATGTACAAGAATGTATGTTATTATTATTATTATTATTATTATTATTATTATTATTATTATTATTATTATTAAAATGTACATTATTTTCAAATACAAAAAAAAAAAAAAAAAAAATTGTATGGCCATGAATCTACAGGTTTGGATAGTGCCAGTGAATTAGTTATACGAACTACTAAGTTTCATTGCGAGAAAACAAAATTGCGCCCGGTTGAATACTGAAAATATTCCTACTAAAATTTCACCTTTTCAGATTAGCCCCGGTCTCTGTTGGTCCGATTTAACGAACGCGCCGTAGCCGAGCGGTTAAGGTAGGAAGCCTTGGCGCAGAGCTACGGGACTTGCGCTGGTTCGAGTCTCCATGGGGGAAGAAATTTTCTCATAGTATTTCGGCCAGTATGGGACCGGTGCCCACCCAGCATCGTGAGGCAATTGGGTAGCTACAATAAGTAGCGGCTCCAGGTTGAGGAACCAGCTATAACGGCTGGGGGACTCGACATGCTAACCACATGTCACCCCTACGCTGGCTGTTGATCATCTACCTTTGTGATTGACACATGTGGATGTGAAGGGCCAGCAGCCGGCTGGTAAAAGGGCAACCGCTGAAAAGTGGAAAGACCCTCAATCGGGATCGGATATTAGGGTGCTTTTCATATTAAAATGTTACATTTGAGTTTCGTTGCGACTTGTGACGACTGATTTAAGGAAAATGTATTTTTTCTCAATTAAATCCTGTGTATACTAACAAACTAACTCACTGACACTATCGAACCCGTAGGTTCACGGCCGCGCGGACGTAAGCTCTCCATTCATCCCTATCCTGAGCTAATGTTTTCCAATCATTCACTGTAAAATCTATTTCCCTCAAACCATAGTTATTGTTATTCTCCCCCCCTTGATGTACCAACTGTGCATTTTCCCTCTGGTTTTCCTACTAGAAGCTTCCATGCATGTCTTTCATTCCCCATTCGACTACTGCGACATATTACTGACTAATCTTACAACTGATCTATCTGACAGACTACAGCGTGCTCATAATGCGTGCATTCGATTTATATTCAATCTCCGTCGTTATGACCACGTGTCTCCTTCATTTCAGGCCTTATCATGGCTACGCCTAAATGACAGAAGAACTTTACATTCACATACCTTACTATTCCAAATTCTGCACACATATTTACCAACTTATTTAACAACACGTTTTCAACATTTATCGGCTCATCACAATTTAGGAACAAGATCACAAGACTCTTCTTTACTTTTGATACCACAACACAGGACCTGTCTGTACTCTGAATCTTACACAATATCTATGGCTAGAGCATGGAACTCACTTCCCAGTCATGTCAGGGACTGTCAATCGCTATCATTATTTAAATCCAAATTAACTGATATCTTAAGTTCGACACAATGAAAACATTAACTACATAACAACTATATAGAGCATTCTATTAATAATCATGTAGGAAGCTACTTACTTTATTTTATATCATTTTAATTTATTATATTCTATGTTTTTGTTAGCATTAGCTAGTATTAGATCCATCATCATTGTATTTTGTTTAGTCTGTATTTTAATATCTTAAAATTGTAATATGTACGTAATTTTTGTATAATTTTACTATTCGCTGGTTGAGTGGAAGAGAAGGCCTTATGGCCTTAACTCTGCCAGCTAAAATAAATCATTATTATTATTATTATTATTATTATTATTATTATTATTATTATTATTATTATTATTATTATTATTCGTGCCTCGTGTCCTGCCTATCGCAGTCTACGAGACTTAACTGTTCTTATTATATATGGCTCCTTATAAAGACCATGCAGTTCACTGTTATGTAGTTTTCTCCATTCACCTCTCTGTTCATCTCTCTTTGGTCTAAAAATTTTCCTAAGAACTCTATTCACCTTCCCTCCCTTAAAGTAATAGTCCATGTTTCGCATCCATGTAACATACATGTATAGATCCTATATATATATATATATATATATGATATGAAAAGAAAAAAGAATGCTTGAGTCGGGATTTGAACTCGAGTCTCTAAAGTCTGTACCTTTAGCGCTCTAACCAACTGAGCTACCCAAGAATTCCAAGACAAACATACAATTTTCTTATACATGTAGTATTCTCAATTCACACAAGAGGTAGCGGAAAGATCTTCCAACTGCCATCTAGCGGCTAACATAACAGTTAAGCAAATTATTAAAGAGAATATGTCAAAAATATATTTATAATATATATATATATATATATATATATATATATATATATATGACATGAAAGACAAACTGACACCTGAATTGTCATATTTGGCTTCCATTGCTAAATGTTAATTTTAACATCGTCCACAAGGGTAGAGGTTTTTGGGACGTCCTGGAAAAAGATGGATCGAGAATGCTTCACTGAAACCGTAACAGGGTTTGGATCTTAAACTTGTTTGGAAGAAGAAGAAGAAGAAGAAGAAGAAGATTATGATGATGATGTTAAAACCGACATTATTTTCCAATCAGTAAAAATAGAGAAATTAAAAAAAAAACAAATGATTTTTCAAATAGGAAATTGTAAGAATGACAGTGATTTATTTAGAGCGAAGTTTTCACGGTTCAGGAATAGACATTTCATCACGCGTCACGGGTACAAAAGAACGCTGATATAATGTGAGTAGCTTCCAATTTAGGACATTTATATTCTTAGTTCTATTCTTTAACAAACCAGTATTTTGCACATATTTAGCGTTGAACGGTTTTAAAAATCAGTGCCTATTGTGATTTACAATACACTTCATCCATTTTAGCACGCGCTCTTTCTCAAATTTAAACTCAATTTATTTCATCTCTGATGTCCAGTTGTAACTAACTAACTCGCTGGCACTATCGAACAACCATAAGTTCATAGCCGCGTGGACATAAGATCTCCATACATCCCTATCCTGAGTTAATGTTTTCCAATCATCCTCTTCATAATCTATTTCATTTAAATCATGGTTAATGTTATTTTCAAACCTCATTCTTGGTCTACCAACTGGGCGTTTTCTCTCTGGCTTTCCTGCAAGAAGCTTCCATGCACGTGTGTCATTCCCCATTCCTGCCACATGTCCTGCCCATCGCAGTCTACGAGACTTAACTGTTCTTATTATATCTGGTTTCTTATAAAGATAATGTAGCTCTCTGTTATGTAGTCTTCTCCTCTAAAACTATTTTTAAACTAACGTTAAAATATCTTCATAATTCTTTGTTGAAATCCCACCGCTTGCGGCGGCTGTGGTCTCGAGATAGCGTACTGCACGAGTTCGAACCTCGATCGGAACAAGTTTCCTGGGTTAGGTTTTTTTCGGAGTTTTTTCTCACCTGTAAGAGAAATGTCAGGAAATTTTAAGGCCCAAAAACGGTCCTCGAACATCATCTGGCCATAAATTACCATGATTTAAACATTTTCGCCAGCATGTTAGTTTGGAATTGTGTGTTTCGTCTTTCTAATATTGCTTATTGCCCTCGGATGAGGTCCTAACATTGAGGCGATCACTCATTCGGGGGAGGAACCCTCCATGTCCTTGTGTGGGTTCAGAAAAAGTATGGAGTGTGATCCATAATTTTAAAAAAATCCCTCTCCCGGGACAGGTCGGTGTCACTGGTAAGGGCCCGGGGTGGACCGTGGCCAATGTAAATGTACCCACAAGGTGAAGAGGTTTTTAACTCCGTTAATTGAATGGAATGATTATAATTATGGCTTCGGAAATAGTTGGGAGGGGAAAAAATATTTTGTTTTTTGATTATGTCTGAAGACGAGGTCCAACATAATACTATATATATATTTTTTCCATTAGTCAAGTTAATTTCTGCCCAAAGGAAGGTCTTTCCACTTGCAATCACAGCATTTTCATGCTATGCTATTGAAGCTTTAACTAGGGAATTATAGGGGTGTGGTTTAGCTTTCCCAATTGCTTTCCACACCCATGAAAGGTTGATGATGAATAAGGATGATGATGATGGGGCATATGAATTCGGGGGACAGTTTTAGGGCATTACAGTTTTCCTGCCTTTTGTCTTACAGGTGAGGAAAAACCCCGATAAAAACCTCACCCAGAAAAACTGCCCCGACCGGGTATCACTGCCCCGACGGGGACGAAAACCGGGCACCCGCTGCGTGACAGGCAGCCAACGCTAACTTGAGGACCACAAGCCGGTGGGACATTTGATATATATAGGCACCAGCCCGTTAGCGTAATTGGTTAAGGCAAATACCGCTAACAAGGGCGGAAAAAGGGGTCGTGGGTTTGGAGTACCGGGGGGGGGGCTGTCAGGATTTTTAAACTGACCTTAATCTTTTGGCCAGCATTAATCGTCCTGGGGTCTACACAGCCCTCTAATGGGAAATTGATTCCGGACGGTCGTCAACGCAGTGGGCTGAACAACCCGGCTGGACATATCAGTTGCCGATATCCAGAAAAAGTGGGGAGCTTTTAAAGTCCTACTAAACCTAAGGGGCCTCACTGAGGCAGTGTAGTTGACAATAGCTTTTTTTTTACCTCATATATATATATATATACTATATATATATATAGATATATATATATAATATATATATATTATATAGCCCAGAAAATGGTGGGGTTTTATGGTTCTTGTTTCGACTTCTTTTTTTTAGCTTATTGGTTCTTTTTTAGTCTTTTTATATTTCAAACCGGCTTCTTTTTGCAACTTTACCTTCTTCTGGATAAAATTTATTACATTTGTAATAATTCAAGAATCATGCAGGAACTAGTCTCGATTTTTTCCCAAAACTTCTTTTAAAAAAATACTGTTTAGGTTTTACTGTATTATGACTTTTCACATCACCAACACTTTTATTCCGCTGAAGAGAGAAAAGAAAATATTGAACTTTCATAAAATATGAAGTTACTTTAAACCACCAGCCTACTTAACCGCCTGAACTATTGCATTTCCACTTCAAATTTGTCTAAGAACTTGCGCACTTTGTGACGTTTACCTCTAGCGGAGGGTGAAAGTAGCGAGGTTTTTGTGTCTTATCCACTCGTTAGAAACTGCAAAAACAACTTCTACGGTCCC
Organism: Diploptera punctata; assembly: GCA_030220185.1. Classification (NCBI taxonomy): domain Eukaryota; kingdom Metazoa; phylum Arthropoda; class Insecta; order Blattodea; family Blaberidae; genus Diploptera; species Diploptera punctata. Next base: position 601,446 of record JASPKZ010010265.1, on the reverse strand, counting down.
TTTTTCCAGTTTTAGGTCTTTCTAAACGATATCTTTAGGCATTTTAAATGTTGTTTTTTTTATAGGCATTTTTTATAGGTAACTCAATTTCACGAGCCCTCCCTCCATTAATAATAGTGTAATGCTAAGTAATTGTAATTTGCATTATTAAAAAACGCCGCGTTCAAGAGAATTGCGGGGAGCTATGTTTTGGAATCTGCAGTATACCGGCGTTGTCTGACTAGCCACAAACACGGACATGGGGAAAATTACAAGCTTCATTGCATGCAATTCAATTATTAAAGTGAATAAAGGGGGGCAAAGGAGGTCTTTCAAAAAAACAACAGCTAATTTATTTACATTTGAACAAAAACTCTTTTCAATATCAATAAACATAAACAAATTTGAGTTTTTATTATTAATTAAATAAAAATAAAACGTAGTTTTATTTGATTTTCACATTTATTATATAATTCAGTGACAGCTGTTTCGGTACACTGTACCTTCTTCAGACATGTTAACAAATTATGAATTGTGTTCCAACTGATCTAAGCAACAATACAACAATATTTTTTTAAATTTTTAAATTTAACAAAGGGCATTCATTCAAATCAAGTTGAGAATTTAACAGTTTTTTACTACTTTTAAATTTATTAATTTCTACAGCCTCCAAAAGATCTAACTTCTTACCCTTATCACAAATATGTAAAATTTCAAAATTTGGATCGAAACAATGATTAAATTGGAATAGGTGGTTAGCATATTTTGAATTTTCTAAATTTCTGTTATATACTCTCATGTGTTCCTTTATCCGAGAGAAAAAAGGTCTACCAGTTTGTCCTATATAGACATTGTCACATGTAGCCACACTGATAATTTTTCTTTTTTTGTTTTGGTTTTATTGTTTTTTATTATATTTTGTAGAGTTTTATTAGTTTTAAATGCCACATTAATGTTCAACTTTTTAAAGTGTTTAGATATTTTATTTGAAAGTGGGCCTATGTATGGCATTACGACATATTTCTTTGTGTTTTCTTTGGGTAAAGGAAAAACTTTGTTAATTGCTTTTTTGCAATGAACCTTCTTAATTAAACATTCTATAATTTCAGGGTTGTAGCCATTATTAACAGCCAATTGTTTAATAATATTCAATTCATTATTATATTCCAAGGGTGAAAGAGGGATATTTAAAAGTCTATGAATGTAACTATTAAAGGCTGCCATCTTATGAGTATATGGGTGAAGAGAAGAACTATGGATAGTGGTATCAGTATGAGATGGTTTGTGAAAGATACCAAACTCAAACTTATTATCAATGTGTTTTATTGATAAATCCAAGAAATTTATACTATTATTTGTTTCTAATTCCATTGTGAAATTAATACTTCTGTGAATGTTATTAATAAAATTCAAAAAGGAATTCAATTGTCTTTTGGTTCCTGTTTTTATTGCCAAGTTTCAATTATTAATTTTATTTCATGAATTAGTGTGTGTGTGTGTGTGTGTGTGTTTGACAAGATATATTTTGATTACTCTATGCCACCGTGCCGTCAGCCGCTGTGGACTAGTGGTTATACTCCTTGCCTGTGGTCCCGAGGGTTGCGGGTTCAAACCCGGCCGCGGTCGATGGATTTTTTAAGATAAAAAAACAAGGAGCAAGTCCTCCCGGAGGAACTTTAAGCCGTGGGTCCCGAATCTGAAAATTTTCAGGCTCGTAAAAGATTCTTAGACCTGAACAGAGGCCTCTAAGCAAAATGTACCGATCTCAAACATCGTAATAATACCTTAGTTGCCTGCTAGATGTCTCATTAAGTCGGTGTGTTGACCGCACGTCACTCATGACATATTTGAGCAAATAAGCTAGTAAATTGAACTTCGTCTATTAATTCCTGACAAAGGAGCGGTTATGGTTCAACAATGGGCTACGCTATGAATCATTATGCCACCGTGACACCTGTAAATATTCGATAGGAGAACAAGTGTTGGCCAATGTGTTAACACATGTTCCCGCTAGAGCCCATTGCCAACATGTTTGCCCACATATAAGGGGATTCTATCCCAAGAGTTCACCAACATTAGTGGACAAGTTAGAGTGAGGAAATAAGGAAGTTAGTATTTAATTTTAGGAAGTTATATTTTGAGGTTATTTTAATTAAATTATTTTCAGTCTGATCATCTTACCTCAATATTAATGTTGATTTGTTCTTGGACATGTTTCAAAACAATTCTGTTTTATCGTCAGCTTATCCAGACTGGTTAGATTTATGTTGCACACCCTGGATGTCGATGTCAGCTCCATCCTGTGGTTGACCAAAGAACCTCCAAACAAGGTCACGCTCCGTCGATATTTCAAAATTCATAACTCTGTTTTTGTTCTTCTGAATATAGATTTTTTTCCAAATAGTCAGCTCTTTTGTATTTTCTAACTGTTTTAATAATTTAGTGTCCGAATTTATATTATGTTTTTCAGACCAAACATGAGTAGCAACTGCAGATTTTTCTATTTCCCCATTTTAAATATTTCTTATGTGTTCTTTGGTCAGACTGAAAATAATTTAATTTAAGGAAGTTAGTGTTAGTTGGGGGAATGGGTGGGGTTTTTTTACACCTGATTAGTTTATGGTTCACTTGTTAGTTAGCGAGTTTTTGTGATAAGTTGCCTACACTGTCTGAACAATGACTAATGCATATTTTACATGATAAATGTGGTGATTTTAGATTACTTTGAGCTCAACTTCCCACTTTATTTTAAGGTATTTTCACATTAAAAAAACAAATATATTTCTCTCGGGTAATTATTCACATACTGCAACAATAAATGGTCTTTCCCCCCCCCCTGATTTTTATTAGTTCTGCTGGCATCTCATCTGAATCTGATGATGTTATACATATTTAATTTTTGATCCCATTTCAACCTCAAATGCGCATAACATTGTGACTAGTATGTAAATGTGTTGTATGTAAATAATGCTCTTCAGAATAAATTACGATAATTTAATTGGAAAATGGTAACAATTGAATTAAGGAATGTCTAATACTAACCTAGCTGAAAATATAATTATTGTGATGAAAATTATCGTTTGCTTGTGAGGGTCAACAAGAAATGTCGTGCATCTAAAAATAAAATTTCGTAGAAGATAGTAATTATCAAAGTTTTATAAATAGAAAAGTTTGTAATTGCGAAGAAAGCCTCTTCGCTATCGTGCTGTCTTTAATTTTATAAGTGGTTTCTTCAACATTCGTATAATTTTAATACAACTTCATTTCGTTGTATTACAATAGATCAAAAGCAACTTACAAATTGACTAACATACGTAAAACATACTTTCATATTTAGGCAAAATGATTACTAATAACAATGATGAATTACAAGAAATACGACATCCGATTGAGGGACTTTCCACTTTTCAGCGGTTGCCCTTTTACCAGCCGGCTGCTGGCCCTTCACATCCACATGTGTCAATCACAGAGGTAGATGATCAACAGCCAGTGTAGGGGTGACATGTGGTTAGCATGTCGAGTCCCCCAGCCGTTATAGCTGGTTCCTCAACCTGGAGCCGCTACTTATTGTAGCTACCCAATTGCCTCACGATGCTGGGTGGGCACCGGTCCCATACTGGCCGAAATACCATGAGAAAATTTCTTCCCCCATGGAGACTCGAACCAGCGCAAGTCCCGTAGCTCTGCGCCAAGGCTTCCTACCTTAACCGCTCGGCTACGGCGCGGGACTAGAAATACGACATAAGATATCAAATAAGGCGTATTATAGAATATATTTATTTAGCCTGATCGAGTTAAGGCCATGTGGCTTTCTCTTCGACTCACCAGGACAAACATATGTTACATTTACAAACATGTGTTACATTTAAATACAAAAAAAAAACAATAATAGTACATACATCATCATCACCATCATCATCAACATCACCCAGAGATTAAGCCTGTTGGCTCGTTCCGGTTTCATGAAAGCAAGAATTGTTAAAATTGTTCAGACCATCTTCTGTGTGGGCGTCCAACATTTTTCCTTCCGTGCGGTTTATAATTTAGCAATAAATTTTGGAAATCTTTCTTCTGGCATTCTATCAATATGTTCTTTCCAGTCGTTCATATATTTAATTATTCGGTCTGTAAGTTTGAAAATATTTAGTTCCTTTCTTATATCTTCATTCCTTTTCTTATCCAGAGAGTATATCCTGCTATATTTCTTAAAAATCTCATCTCAGCTGCTTCCAATCTTTGTTCTTGTCTTTTAGTGATCGTCCAACATTTTGATCCATACATCAATACAGGAACAGCCATTACTTTATGAAATTTATAATAGTACATACCAAACAATTAATTATAATAAGTAATGCCACGAGTAATTTCCAAATTAGGCCTATCGATAAATTCACTCCTCACTTCGTGAGTCGTGAATTTATCTAGAGAATTTGGAAATCAAGAGTGGCATTTGTTAGGACTATTTAACGAATAAAATTAAGCTGTTTACTCACAAATCATTGTTTAACTATAGTTATTTTAAAATATTTATGTATTTAATGTAAACGGCGATGTTTGAAAACAAATCAGAAATGTGAGGTTATGTTCATTCACTGCAAGTAGATCACATTATTTATTGCCAAATAAGATCGCAATATTGTAAGAATGTACCCAAGTGGAGAAATAATTAAACACATCAAACTATATATCATAATCAACATTACGTGTTATTCATTTATTTTTTTAGTAAACAACTCAGTAAAATCAAGGAATCTGTTCATTATTTGCTATATTCAATGTATTTGTTGGAGAAAAATAATGTTCTGTCCTGTTCAGAACATTAAAAAGGAGGAGCTATCTTTATCACAAAAGCAGAAGCTGATAAAGAGAAATCGATAGAGAGCGAGGTGAAACACGACTGTCATTGGTTGTAAAACAAAATTCATTGAAACGTGATTGGTCATTGACTAGCATTTGTGGCACGAGTTAAATAGTCAATTTAATTCTTAACCTCCCTTATGTAGAAATGTTGGATATTCAACCTCTGAAAAATTATATTTCTATCGACAGTAATTTCTGAGAAAAGTGAACCTAAAATCTGAAAAATCAATGTTACGAAAAAAATTCATTTCAATGTTACAATGTTATAATGATTGTCATAATAGAAAATTAATTTGGGTATCAATAAACTCAGCAGGATCTGTTTAATAAATTATGAAATTTTTGTTTAGTTAGGCCTACATATTATAATTTTAGTGAAACTTTAATTTATTCTCAAGTAAGAAAAAGCTTACCGAACAGTAGGCACTCACTATCAACTGTCCTTAATTAGTAACTGATAACTTTTTTCTTTAAGATGAAGTGGCATTCTATAAGCCTCTCTGCCATGTTAACTCCTACCAAGAAATCAATTGAATGGAAACACGGTAATAGGAAAGTTAGTTTTCTACAACTTATTTGAATCCGGACGTTTAAGAAACTCAGTTTACAACTTCAAAAGTTACCAAGAAGTTGGTTGGTGAAGTTCGATGTAAAAGAATAAATGTTTTTCACTGAAGTGGTATCAAATGCTCAGAGAAGCGCTTGAACAGTTTCTTAAGAACAAAGGCGGCCACGAAACAGCAATCAAGTATTAATCAATATGGCACACCTACAGAGTGAAGCGCTAGTCATTGACCCTTCTACTCTATTCTACAGCATTTTAACTAAATTCTACTATAAATTCAGTTTTACTCTTTCAAAACGTATAACTATTTCCAAAATACGTTACGTAAAGTGTAATAATTAGGGCAAGGATTTTGATGTAATTGCATATTTTTTTCTATGAGAACTATACAATGCTCAGTTAGATATAAATGCGTTTTGGTGGAAAAGGTTCTTAAATAGGCGCTTTGTGGTTCCGTTTATTTGCATATTTTGTCAATTTTTTGGCATATTACATTTTTTGTGGACTTTCTAGCATATTAGTGTTTATTTCAACCATTCAAACATACTTTTGGCTGTTTTATACGTTTTCGCAAGGAAATGTACATTTTTAAAAATAATTTACTTTTATTGTCTGTACCAGTATAAAAATTGACTTGAACTTACATTTTATGAAACGAGAAGAGGTTCTGCCTTCCCACATTCCAACTAATTGTATATAGGACTCTTTATAGAAATCAGGAGTTCAATTAGTGGAACAAAGGAACCTAGTGAAAACTGTAGTAAATTATCTAGAAAAAGTGAGTGGGGAAATGGGAAAGGTTGTATTGAAGAAAATAATGGTTTTGAGTAAAAACAAAAGATTTGATATGATGTCATCAATAGCTGATGTTCTGTCAGGTGAAAATTATTATGTATACTCCAGCCACTGATTGTTCGGCCTTGACGTTTTCACGACAGTGTTGCCGATATGGATATTCAGTGGGAGTGGCCGCTTTATGTATGCGGTTAGCAGACATAGGCCTACAGCTGACAACATCTCAGCAACTTCAAACCTTATTGGCGCGCTATAGCTGCGTCAAGAGCAGTGATTGGTTGTGGCAGACATTTACTCCCACTACAATCAGTTCCTTATTGGCAGTAGGACGAATTCTCCCTTTACCCTTCGTATAACCTAAACTTCAGAGCAGGAGATATGGCGGCTAGGGTATAGGATTACTACCAGGGGGACTTACAATCCAGTGATATAGGCCTAGTTTATTTTAAATATTCATCTTTAGTATCGCTAGAAGTGGAAAGGAATTTCTCGATGTACAAGTCATTATTAAGAGATAATGAACAATTGTTCTCCTTCGACAATCTACAGCAGTTGTTTGTTGTACATTGAAATGCTGAACTAAAAAAAGTGAACACCTTATATTTACCCGCAAATGTGAATTTTATAAATATCATATTGCATTATTTTTAATTTTTGTGCATTTTTGGTAATTGTTAGTGCATTATTGCATTTTTATAATGCATTTTCCTGTATTTTATTGTGTATTAAAATCCTTGCCCTAGTAATAATACTGGTCTCTACGGTGTTACGTTATCGAATTGTGAACCTATAGGGAAAAAAATGTCTATTTCCTTGATATATCTAATCCCGTTATATAATTTCAATCCATTGTCGCAGAATTAAATTATTTAAAAACTAGTTCCTCCATACCCTTATGTGGTTGAAAAGTAGGCCTATGTGTGTGATCTACTGTTAAAGTCTCTCTCCCGACAGGTCGTGCCACTGTAAGGCCCGAGTGGCGTGTCAAATGTAAAAAGTACTCATAAGGTGAGAGGTTAAACTGAGTCTATGGAATGGAAAATAATGTTAATTAACTTATTAATACAATTTGTCACAGGATTTCACTGTTTGTTTAGTTATTATTTCAATCAATGAAGGATACATTAACAAAATGCCGCATCCGTTATCCCTGGATGGATAAGTGTAACTAAAATTTCAAACATTGTGAATGCATCCGCGTATAGTTCTCTACCTTTGCAACATTTGGCAATGATAAGCGTTTTTTTAAATTTATATTTAGTAGCAGGAGAGAGATTGTGATAAATGCATCTTCATTGAACAAACTGTATAATTTTTTATGTCCCGTTTGTTACCTTTCTTTAATAGTTAATAGTTATACATGACATATAGTTATACATGAGTTCATATTTTACATATCCTTTAGTCAAACGATAGTGAATGTAGGCCATTCATCCTAATATTTTCCATATAAATCTCATTTTTGTGTAGAAAATATATTATTATATATTCTATTTTAATTTTTTTTATGATCGTCGTTAACATGGGAATTAGAGTATAGAATATAGTCGCTTTGCAGGATGTTAGATCCAGGGGAAGATAGGAATCAGGAAGGTTTGTATTATAGTACGGGGTGCAGCAAGACCTGCATTTGGAACGGGTTTTTTATTCCGAAAGAGGATCCTCTTAGGTATCCGAAATATTTTAAATTTGTAAGCGATAGGATATCATATAGGCCTATAATTATAAAGGATAAACGACATGATTTTATAATCGTAAATGTAGCCTATATGATCCCACAGGACATAATGATCAAGGATGAGTTCTATGAAAGAGAGATGATCAGACAGGCGAAGGGAGAAGACTACTAAAACAAATCTTTATGGGAAACTAGATGTAATAAGAACACTTAAGTCTCGTAGACCGATAGACAAGAAATGTGGCATGAATGAAGAATTAAAGAGGGGCATGGAAATTCCTTATAAGAAAACCAGATGAAAAACGCCCAGTAGGCAGCCCAACAACAGGGTGAGAGAATAACATTAACCGTGATTTGAGGGAAGTAGATTATACAGGAGATGGTTTGAAAACATTAGCTCAGGATATAGATGTATGGAGAGCTTATGTCCACGCAACCATGAACCAACGAGCTCGATAGAAACAGTAAGTTAGGTAGTTAGTCCCGTTCGTTACCACTGATTGACCCATTATCGACATTAGAGCACGAGCTCTGTAGCATTTTCTTGTAAACATAAATATGATCAGCTGTCAGATTCGATTCAGTTAATGTTTTTGAAGTGAAGCGACATCGATGGAATAAAACGGTCAGTTACTTTTTCACATCTCAGGTCATTAACGTAATAATTAAAATGTTGTAGTCAAATTGCAGATAAATTTTGCACAGAATCATCTTAATATAAGTTCGAGACTTTTAAGGGGTAGAAGTACATTTGAGGTCAAAAAATGTCATTTTTCAATTTATTTTTTCTTATGTAAAATGGACTTTCCTTTTTAATTTCTGTGAAAACTAAATTTAATTAACTTGATTAGTTATTGAGTTATGATTTAGAACGTGGCAGTTTATCATTTGATTTTGCTCTTTAAATCCCCTCCTTCAATATAACCTTCAGTAAGTTTATCACTTTTTTTTTCCCCATAACTTGTATTTTCAATTTTATTTCCCTCACAATTTCAAAACTATTTGCGAAAATGTAATAAAATTTTGCATGCAAGTATATTATATATAGAGGAACAAAGTGTACTACAATCTCTCCTGTAACATGAATACTTCATCTAAAGAAAATAATTGTCCTGAAAGGTTAAAAGAATCTAGTTTTCGGATAAAAATTAAAATAAATATTTATTCTATAATTACCTAAGAAAATATGGTACATGCTGTATATATATAATCATTGAAAATTATTCAGAATTGTGAAAATCATCTAGAAAATACCAGTGAACTACATTTTTTCAGGTGCCATTTTGAAAGTGAAATTAACAGTAGTGCAACTATTTTGTAATATCAAAATATTGCATCTTAAAGCGGATGTTGTGATAACAATCATACCAATTCATGATTTGGTAAAGCTTCAAATTTTGAAAGAAGGGGGGGAAAAGAACTACCAAATCTACAATGTTTGGAGTTACATCTACCCCTTAAATGCCGTAAATCTACGGCATGCGACTCTCGACTTTAAATTCTCTTCCGACAGAAGAAATGCTAGGGATATTTACCTTAACTATCTAAATGGCGTAACGCCCCAATGTCGAGTCTTGGCCTCTACTTTGTTAGGAGTTACTAGATCAAGTTAATTTAGTTACGATTATTTGCCTAGAGATGTCATGAATGTAATGCGGTCAAAATACTGACCCTATGAGACATCTAGTAGCAACTAAGGTATTACTAGGATGATGAGGTCCGTAAATTTTGCTTAAAGGACTCTTTATTCAGGCTTAAGAATCTTTACGAGCCTTAAAATCTTCAGATTAGGGACCCACGGCTTAAAATCCCTCCCGGAATGTCTAGCTTCTTCGATTTCTCCATCCTAAAAAATCCATCGAACCCGCGATCCTCGGGACCAGAGGGACGGCCGACATCATTATTAAACATCCATAGGCGTCGATTTGATTTGAACCCACGTACTCCAGAACCAGAAGCTAGTGTGGTTACCATAGTCCACCAGGACAGACGATAGACTAAAATAATAACAATCTAATATATAAAAATGAATGTTTGTTTGTACTTTATGAGCGGCCGATTGTACTTTATGATCCGATTGTGATGGGGTTTTTTGCAAAATATTCAAGAGATTCCCAGGATGAACAGAGGCTATAAGAGAGTTGAGTATCACAACTCCTACACTCTTAAAAATCACTCTTTGTAGTAAAAACGTGAAAAATAATCATTTTTTGACGATTAAATGGCTTACGCTGTCTAAAGCATAACAAATACACAAAATTAATTTACACAGAATTGAATATCTCAAAAAACTCTACAAAAAAGTCCACTGACAGCATATGTTTATCTTTTAGGGATAACTCACAATAGCCATTTTTGTCTTTCATTGATGCCAAGAAGCTCGGGATAAGTAGATTCGTGGACAAGCGTGCACTGCTGATTGTGATGGGGCTTTTTGCAAAATGTTCAGGATTTTTCCGGGAAGGTTATAGGCTATAAGAGAGTTTTAATACTCAAGCTCTTAAACCCTTAAACATCACCCTTTGTAGTGAAAAGGTAAAATAAAAGTGGCTTTTTGTACGCTTAAATGGCTTACTCTGCCTAAACCATAATAAATACACCAAATTAATGTACACAGAATTAAATATCTCAAAAAACTCTACAAAAAAGCCCGCGACAGCATATGTTTATCTTTTATGGATAACTCACAATAACCATTTATGTCTTTCACTGATGCCAAAATATAGGGGTAAGTACATTCCCGGGCAAGCAGAGCAGCAGCACGGATAACTCGAAATAACGAATTTTGTCTTTCAGCTCATTTATGCCAAATACATCGGGATACGTAGATTCCTGGGCAATTCCGGGTAATCAGCAGGGTATCTAAAAATAATAACGATATAAATTTATAAATATTTTACCTTTTACTTATTCAACTAAACGTAAAAACACATTATCATTTATTAGGCGTAGCAGCGCACGCCGGGTATTAGCTAGTAATAAATAAAATATGGATCTTAGGTAAAATGATAATTGAAAGTTAAAGTTAAAGTATGTCAGGGCCACTTGTTGCTAAACCTGTTATAAAAATTGTCTTCGATTATAGAGTTAAGTCATGGCGTATTAAAAGATGAAACAAAATTACGTGACATTTGTGTGAATATTTTATGTCTGCAGTTAACGAACTCTGTGGGACTAAACACGTGAAATTTTATATTACAGCGTCCATTCCACTTTCTTATTATTTTTTATGTAAAGAAAATCGGGCATCTGTGAATGGAAACAGATGCTAGATTTAAAGGAGTAATAGGGGCTGAGAGGAATCTAGGATTGCGAACCGAATATTTGTTTCACCTTTCTATTATTTGGGAACCTATTAATATGTCCAATCCATCTTAAAGAACCAAACCTTATATTTGAGATAATATCGAGATTTCCTAATAATTGTAATAATTCTTTATTATATCTTCTTCTACAGATGTTATCATAAGTAATGCCACGAGTGATTTCCAAATTATGTAGAGGATTTGGAAATCAAGAGTGGCATTTGTTAGCACTATTTAACGAATAAAATTAAGCTGTTTACTCACAAATCATTATTTAAATATAGTTATTTAAAAATATTTAATGTAAACGGCGATGTTTGAAAACAAATGAGGAATGTTTGATTATATTTCATTTGTTCATTATTGCAACTTTATCGTACTATTTATTGCCAAACATGATCACAATATTGTAAGAATGCACCCTAATGGATGAAAAATGAAACAATCAAACTATACATTATAACCAATATTATATTATTAATTCATTTTTTCGGAAACAACTCAGTAAAATCAGTATTTAAAATCACAATTATTGAACCCACAATTATCAAATGTGGTCATTAAAAACCACTAGGACGAAGAAATGTTGGAAGACCCAGTAAAAGATGGACAGACCAATTCTAACATGAGATCGGAACAGACCAGCAGGTATATTACTTGATGCTGATGATGATGGCAATTATCAAATGTGTAGGTCGAATGAATCTGATCATTATTTCCTATATTCAACGCATTTGTTAGAGAGACAATCACTGCAAAATAATGCTCTGGCCTGTTTAGAATATTAAAAAGGAGGAGCTTTCTTTATTTTGGTAACAAAAATTCGATAATTATCGAGGTGAACACGACTGTGATTGCTTATAAAACAAAATTAATTGAAACGTGATTGGTCATTGACTCCCATTTGGAGCATAAGTTAAATGATCTACATAAACTCCTCCCTCAGTTACTTCTTTTCAAAAATATTTAAACGATTACAAGTATAAGAATCAAGTACCCGAGTTTCAGAACCATAAGTAACAACTGATCTAATCAATGTTTTATATATCTTGATTTTGGTACAGCTAATAACAGACTAGCTGTTTTAATACGGGAACAACATCATAATATTTTATTTGTAATTATACTTCTATTTATTTCAAATATTAAATTTAATAATGATAATAATAATAATAATAATTTTATTTATATAGGCCTACAGATTTTCAATGTTTACACATCTTTCTGTGCCTAAGTTTTATTTTCCTTTTCCATTCGTCCCTACCCATCCACTCCATGTCCTCCAGTCCTCTTGTTCTCATTCCACTTATTTCTTGCATCCACGAGTTTCGAGGTGTTCCTTTCTTCCTTCTTCTAGGTAGAAACCATTCAAATGTTTTTCTGAGTAACTTTTCTTCAATAATTAGGTAATAATAATAATAATAATAATAATAATACTAATCATAATAAGCATATATAATCATAATAATAATAATAATAATAATAATAAGAATCCTCATCATAAGAATAATAATAATAATAATAGTAATAATAATAATCATAATAATAGTAATATCAATAATAATAATAATAATAACTCACTGGCTCTATCGAACTCGTAGGTTCATGGCCGCGTGGACATAAGCTCTTCATACATCCCTATACTGATTTAGTTTCCAATCATCCCATGTATAATCTACTTGCCTCAAATCTAGGGATTATATGTAGTTATTATCCCACCTCATTCTTGGTCTACCAACTGAGCGTTTTCCTATAAGAAGCTTCCATGCACCTCTTTTATTCCCCATTCGTGCTACATCTCCTGGCCTCGCAGTCTACGAGACTTCACTGTTCTTATTATATCTGGCGTCCTATACAATACCCGTGTAGCGCACTAGTATGTAGTTTTTTTTTCCATTCCTTCTGTCTGTTCATCTCTTTTTGGCCCAAAAATTTTGCAAGAGAACTTTATCTCCCTCTTAATCGTAATCATCATAATAATAATAATAATAATAATAATAATAACAATAATAATAATACTAATAATACATAATAACAATCATAATAATAATAATATTACTTACTTACTCAACTGGCACTATCGAACCCGTAGGTTCATGGCCGCACGGACATAAGCTCTCCATACATCCCTATCCTGAGCTAATGCTTTCCAATCATTCCCTGTATAATCTACTTCCCTCAAATCATAGTTAATGTTGTTCTCCCACCTCATTTTTGGTCTACCAACTGGGCGTTTTCCTTCTGGCTTTCCTACAAGAAGTTTCCATGCACGTCTTTCATTCCCCATACGCGCAACATGTCCTGCCCATCGCAGTCTACGGGACTTGACTGTTCTTATTATATCTGGCTTCCTATAAAGACCATGTAGTTCATTGTTATGTAGTCTTCTCCATTCACATGTCTGTTCATCTCTCTTTGGTCCAAAAATTTTCCTAAGAACTTTATTCTCAAATACTCGTAATCTCCTTTCCTCCCTTAAAGTAAGAGTCCATGTTTCGCACCCATATAATAATAATAAAAATGATAAAAATTCGCATAGGAGTTGCGTCATTTGGTACAATAAAAACCCCTTATCAATAAATCGAGTATATTTTGGTTGCGGCAAAATGGCAGTTATTTCTTTTATGCAGTCTTCAATCACGACATGTAATAATCTGTGCCTAATTTAATATGCGTCCGATAACATCGCCTGACCTTGTGCCTGCAAACACCACTTATTGTATATACATCAACTGTATGTAAAAATAAGACATTACTTTCAAGATCCATTATCCATGCATATTTTGTGTCGAGAAGAAAAAAAAAAAGAAATGCTCAAATGATGGAGTAATTTGCCCGATAGTACACTTATGCATGTATTAAGGATATACTCTTCTCTTATGGAAGCCACTTAATGTGTTAAGAAATAACACCGCAAAAAAGAGTAGGCTTAATTAGTTACAGAGAATTTAGAATTAATTTAACACCTGGTAACAATGGTTTTCGAGCAAAAGTATAAGAGATATACCACGCAGGTTTTAGCAGAAAAGTTGGAAAGCTTAATATGGAATATCGTTGTAATGGTGATCACACATGGCCTAGTTAGGTATAAACCAGATAGAATTATAACCACTGCAATGCCGAACCTCGTACCCACAAATTCCAAATTTCTTACAGAGAAGCGTTGTGATGTACCAATGCTCGTATCCAAAAAAATACTAACCAGTTCGGTAATAACTGCAAGGAACTAAAATCCAATGCCAAATCTTTCATTTAAACCACAGATAATTTTTTTTGCAAAATGCCCCATGGTCGTCTTTCGTCGACATTCCTCTGGTGTTCTCGCCAACAAACCTCCTGGCATGGCGTAACCCTGTAACCACCTTCTGAGGTTGGGGGCGCCTGAAGGCGGGGCTGCGTTGCCCCCGATTAGATTATTGGTTGATGATAGATGAATAGTCGGTGCGCCAGGAGAGTCCCTAACCCTAAGCTTACTGTGAGATGAATATGAATGATGATAGCGATGCGCATATGATTCGCGGGGCCCGTTTGGGCCTTAAAGTTTTCACTTACATTTATCTTACAGGTGAGGAAAAACCCCGATAAAAACCTCACCACAGACAACCTGACCCGACCATGGATCGACCCTGTGCCCGCATTACGCGCGGATCGACATGCAGCCCACGCTAACCGCTCGAGAAATAAAAAATCATTGTGATGGATTGGTTAACCCTCACTACCTTGTCGTCTGCGCTGTACCCGCCTTACTCCACTCCGCTCTAAGTTCATCTGCTATGCACAGCGGTTTCCTATTGTTGGATTCTGGCTTCGATTTCTGTACCTTGCAGTTAAAAATGGTAGATTTTTTTTTTGATACGACCTTTTCATCACAACGCTTTTCTGGGAGAAATTGCAAGGTAGGTTTCAGCATGCAATGGTTGACAGATTCTTTGTAAGACTATTTAACTCAAGCCCCAAATGGGAGTCAATGGCCAAACACGTATCGATGCACTTTGTTTTACAACCAATGACAGTCGTGTTTCACTCATTCTTTATCGAATTCTCTTTACCAGCTCCTGCTTTTGTGATAAAGAAAGCTCCTTCTTTTTCTAATATTCTGAACAGGTCAAAACATTATTTTGCTGTGACTGACTCTCCAACAAATACGTTGAATATAGCAAATAATGAACAGATTCCTTCGACCAACACATTTCATAACTGTGTGTTGAATAATTGTGTTTTTAAATAATGATTTTACTGAGTTTTTTTACTAAAAAATGAATTAATAACCTATAATGTTGGTTATAAGATACAGTTTGGTGTGTTTCATTTTTTCTCCACTAGGGTGCATCTATTGCGATCCTATTTGACAATAAATAATATAATCAAATTGCACTGGATAAACAAATGAAACATAACCCACACTTGTCTGATTTGTTTTCAAACATCGCCGTTTACATTAAATATATAAATATTTTAAAATGCCGGTAACTATATTTAAATAATGATTCTTGAGTAAATAGCTTAATTTTATTCGTTAAATACTTCTAACAAATGCCACTCTTAATTTCCAAATCCTCTAGATAATTAATGGATGATTTGAAAATCACTCGTGACTTGTGATAAATATTTTGAAACCCCCTGTTGTAAGATAACGAATAAGTATCCATCCATCGATAGTAATTCTGCCCGAGGGTAGGTCTTTCACTGCAATCATAGCATTTTCATTCTATGCTTTGCAGCTTTACTAGGGAATTATAGGTGTGGTAGCTTCCCGTTGCTTTCCACACCGGTGAAGGATGATAAGGATGGCCCGATGATTTTCGGGGACCGCTGGGCCCTAAGCTTCCTGACATTTGTCTTACAGGTGAGGAAAAACCCCAAAAAACCTCACCCAGGGGCCTGTCCCGACCGGGAATGGAACTCGGGCCCGCTGCGTGACAAGGCAGCACGCTAATTCGAGACCACGGCGGTGGACAACGAATAAGTAAATAAATAGCATATCATCCGTAAAGTACCATATTCGTATCAACTTTCTACGATAGTAAATTATAAGTTTTTTTAAGAAAATAATAAGAATATCAAATATATCAGTTCAGATCGTTTGACGAAAACATCCTAGAAAAATATGTACACATGGATGAATAGCAATATTTCACATTCAAGATCTGGGGTATTAGAGCCAAATTACCATATAGAGAACGATATCGAGTGTATTTATGACGTGAAACGAAAGGGGTCAGCTTTTGACCTAGTTAAACAGTCGTGGTGTCCGGTCGCCGTTCTCTGCGTACAAAAACATAAGACGGGCGAATTGCGTTTTCCAAGGCCTCTAGTAAATTTGCTACAGATTTCTATCAAACTGGGTCAAGTCTGTACGAACTCTTTACCCCGTGTGGAGAGAGTTCGTGCACATTTGTCTAAAATATCAATCTCATTTCTGTTAGGAATTGCTGTCTTAAAGTATCAAAGACTGAGCTATATGGCTTGTATTTGGGAATTTCCGATTGAAGTCGTGGATCCCCAATTGATATTTTTTTCTTGCTTTTCAATAGTTATCAATTCAAACGCTATATTGGAATTTAATTTACCACGAACAATTTTATCACATCCTCTCACCGCTGGGGTCCCGAGATCGAGTCCCGGTCACTCCATGTGCGTTTCGTGGTGGACGAAACGGAGCTTGGGCGGGTTTTCCTTGGTCTTTCTCCCGTTTTCCCCTGCCACAATTTAATTCCACCATTTCTCCATACTACTCTCATCTATTTCGTTCATCTGCCGCTGAAATGGTGCATCAGGAGTGATCGGCCGGCACACTGGTCATTCACAGACATCTCATCGCTCAACCCAAACCGAGTTGAACACGAATTGAGGATATTATATTATAATTTGTTCATATTATATTTCATGAAGCCTCAAGGGTTAGTGTTTCTGACTACAGTTCATGAGGTCCCGTTCATA
Organism: Diploptera punctata; assembly: GCA_030220185.1. Lineage (NCBI taxonomy): Eukaryota > Metazoa > Arthropoda > Insecta > Blattodea > Blaberidae > Diploptera > Diploptera punctata. Next base: position 584,324 of record JASPKZ010010265.1, on the reverse strand, counting down.
CCATATAAATTTTTCCTTAGCAGGATTTATTCCTGAGGTTGTCCATACTCTGAAACTTAAGTTTAGGTTAAGGATTTCCCTGGTGCTTCGTTGTCATGTTTCATCTATCATATCATCGGAGTAACTTCGCCTTCAATGTGCTCCAACCTAAGAAATTAATTCCACCAATGCCAGGGAATAATATCAGAAATGTAATAAAAGAAAACCTGGCGGCATTGGACGAAAATATACGTACTTTGACTAGCAGTGATATATATATATATATATATATATTATCTTTTGACAACATAAGATAAAATACAAAAATAAATACACATTCGACTAATATAAGATATATAACCAAACAACTTAGACGCGATATGATCTAATGCTCAAATGTTTCCATAGTTTTGTACGCAATAAGGGAAGTAAGTAGGCCTTAGTGCATTACCAGTCGAGGACGTGTTTGAGCCCGAGCTTTAGCGATGACTAGCAAATAAGTTCGAGATTAGAAAATGTACCTACTTCCTGAATTGCGTATATAATTTTGTTCACTCCTATACTAATAATTATGTTTAATTTTTTATATTTCGTGTCCATTTGTATCTTGGGCTGAAGAGTTCAATACTGTTTGATAGCAAGGGAATGTTGATAAAACAACTGCAATTGTTTATTGTTGTCTGAATTGGTGGCAGACATTTTAAATAACTGTTTTTTGCATATTAATTACAAAGAAGCGGCGAATATTGCGGTTCATTTTCTATTACCAGCAAAGTCGAAATATAGATATGAAAAAGTATATAGAATATTTAAGGACTGATATAAATTTAAAAAAAAACTGTAGTACATACATAAATTTGTTCATTCCTATACTACTGTAACAATGGCCAGAAAAATACTAACGAAAATCAACCAAATTTTGTGGCTAATGTTAATAATTGTAACAATTGTTCACTCAGTAAATTTGAATTATCAACGTGAGAAATAAGTGTGATACAATAAAATTGCATTATATTATTCAATAAAATTTAAGTAGATAATACTTTTACATTATTAATACAATTACTTTTCTTCCCAAGGGAAGTAAGTTGAGCAATTACATGCCGTTGTCAATGGATACCAAGGTAAATTCAACCTACTCCCCTGAAAACAGAATGACAATTAGGTCATTATTAGTATAGGAGTGAACAAAATAAAATAAACTGATTTGTTGTGTATTAACTCTGCGCTCTTCTACATCCGTTTAAAGTATCAACATTCGTCGATAAGTTAGCCTACTTCCCAATCATCTTAATGAAAATGTTTAGACTAAATGGGTCTTTGAAATTGCTACCTGAAGTTCTTATGTAAAGGCGAGGTGAACGATTTGGCCTCCTTCAAGTCCCGCATGTGACCCAAATTTCTTACAACACGTCATCTCACTTATTCATGGCTGTTCAATACGGGGTGAACCTGCTCTCAAGTTCGAGAAAATTAGATCACATTTCAACGTTTTCGTTTTAAGTTGTAATTCCATCTGAAATTAATATAATCAATATAATCATACGAGTTGTGTAATTATCCGCATTCACTTAAAATCATTCAATTTCGTAGAGTTAAATACACCGTGTCCACAAATATAGTATCATACTTTAAACTACTACTACGTCGCTTTGGATAATCGTATCTAAATGAAATTGGTGACAATCAAAAGAGAAACTCAAAAAGTTTTGTGCATGTTAACAATATAATAATAGGTATCATTGCAGCCAATGGCCATGTAGAAAGAACTGTTTTCATGTCTTACAAAAGTCTGTTATCGATGTTCCTATGTTAACAATATCAACAATGGAAAATAATGGACAACAATACAGAAACTAAATTAAATTTCATCATGTTTTTTGTGATCGATATGGGTTCATTGTTGGATATTTAGATGTCTGCAGCGTCACTCGTGGGGGTCACACAATGTCTATGAGGTATAGTAAAAACTTTTTGAGTTTCTCTTTTGATTGTCATCAATTTCATTTAGATACGATTATCCAAAGCGACGTAGTAGTAGTTTAAAGTATGATACTATATTTGTGGACACGGTGATTATTTTATTTATTTGTTTATTGATTTTACCTTGTGGAGTTAAGATCGTAAGGTATTCTCTTCCACTTCACCAGGTTAAATTATACATATAACTATCAGACCCGGCAACATTCAATACTCGTGGCATGGCCGGACGATAATAATATGTTACTTTTTTACCATAAAATGCACTAATTAAGATGTAATTACAGTAGATATTGCACCCTTAAATTCGCAATGTATCTAAGAGGATACATTAACGTTTTAATTTGTCTAATAGTTTTAATAAAACAGAAGAAAGCTAACAATAATAAATTACTGAAATGTATGTGAAATTATACAATATACCTAATAATAACAGTTGTGAACGATTTAGTTTTCAGTGCGGTCCGCCACATTTAAATAACCGACACGAGAAATTGTAGTTTTGCCAATTTAAGGGTTAAATAAATTCGCAAGAAAACTCCTCATTGTCATATGTTGTGGCCCAAGAAGCGGGCATTATGACGTCACATTGTTGTCGCGCGAAATATGTCGGTAATGCAGTTGGCTACACATATGACATTAAAAAATCCTATAACCCGATCGCAGCGCCACCTACAGGGTCCAATTGTAAACCTAAACCATCCAGGGACCTCTCAAACACACACACATACACACACACACACACACACAAAATTTCATAAAAATCGGCCTAGTCATTCAGACAGTTTTTAATTTCGGATTTCAAGTAAACCTCCACTTCTAATTGTCGGTTTACGCTCATTTTTGGGCAATACCTACCTCGGTTTAATTTAATAGGATATAGGCTACTGTGTTTCGTTGTGAAACATCGAAAATTGTGATCGCTAGAGCGATTTTTAAAACTTAACTTCTGGTGAACTCCTACGACTAATGGTTTTGGAGGGTCTAATCATGAATCTAAACCATCGAGGGACCCAAACAGACATACACAAGAAAATTCATCAAAATCGGCCCAGTCGTTTATGAGGAGTTCAGTGACAAACACACGTATAGAAGAAAAATGTATATATATATATACACACACACACTGTGCAGCTTATATATCGTCTATTGGATCGTCTTTTGTTTCCGTTGTATATACTAGCGTAGAGTTCATAACATCCGAGGTTATTAATCAAAAACCTTTGCCCGGGCCCATAGGAGGCAAAGATTGATTCATCTTTCTTTCCTAAACACTTAAACATGAATCGATAATAGATCTCAAAACAGTAGAGTAGTTTATGATTCTGATTTAAACTGAATGTATCATTATTGTTATTAATCATGAAAGCTAGACGGAAAATAAAGGATGCTAGAATGATCTCCTAAATAAGTAAGTTTCAGTACAGGAATATCAAACAGCAGCATGCACATAAATAACTTGAACATTAACCAGGATAAATATAAAAATGATGTTTAATATAAACAAGACGTCTGAAGTGGATGAAAAATATAACAAATGTAAATACTTGATCATTCATTCAACAAAAAGAAAATAAATAATAATCTTTAACATCACAAAACTATATCATACCTCACACAACATTCATACCACGGTCCAAGCCAGGATAGTCTTTTCCCGGTCCTCAGGACCAAAACTTAAACCACGCCACTCGCGGCTCCAGACGACGTTGTCTCAACTCAAAGTTCCGATCGAATGATCATGTTCTTGATGTGCATTGGGTATTTGAGCGTTCCGAGGCAGAAGGGGAGATGCGCAGCACAAACAACGCAACAGGAGAGGAAAAAAGGAGAGTAGGGGTAGATGCATAGAGAAAGGATATTGGCATAGTTCACGAATTTTACTGTCCAGGGAGGATAACGGCACTACAGTAGCGAACCGAAAATAGTACTTTCGGTTCAACACGATTGGAAAACATTACCTTAGGATAAGGCTGTATGAAAAGCTTATGTCAGCATGGGCATGAACCTACAGGCTCGATAGTGCCAGTTAGTTATTATTTATGTCAATAGTAGTTCCTAAATGAAATATTTCTGTGTGGAATGATGTAGAAACTAAGATGCATATTCCGTGAACATTACATACAAAATTCTTTGTAATTTTTACATAATGAAAATTAGTTATTTGTTGTTCCACATGATTTCAACCTGAAATATAATTAAACATTATAAAACAATTGTAACATGTTTCAATATATTGTAAATTTATCGATAATAAACAGTAAAATTATAAGTGCTCCAGTAACACTCGATGATTCCGATATTTATCCCCCGTTGAGAATCAGGATGGACAAGTCATTCGGATCCATTTACTCGACAAAGTAAGCAGCATGATTTGGTGTTCTGAATAAAATATCAGGAGTTCTTTATTTGCTGTCTTGTTTCCACACCAAATTTTAGCCAACTTCATAGTGCTGTTGGATAAATTTACCTTATATGTACATTTTTAGCAAAATATTATCTTCTGTAAAGCAAAGAATAAAAATTAATACTTTTAAAAAAAGTCAAAAGAAATGAATTATGAATTAGAAATACGGAAAATAGATAACCTTGGTATAAAATTCACTTCGAAAAATTATGTTTCCAAAATATTATGTCAACACTAAATATAAACATATTATTTAAACAAGAGTTTGAAATGATTAACACTTACAGTTCAAATTATGTAGACCTATGTATCTAACATATTGCTCAAGAAAACAAAATGATCTACAGTTTTTCTTTTATACAATTGAAATTCCTTGAAGGAAGAAAAAAATATTACACGGAATTGTTTCCTGAGTAAAACTGTCATTATACATACATACATATATACATACATACATATACACACACACACACACACACACACATATATATATATATATATATATATATATTCACTAGACATTTACACTGAATAAAATTCATAGATTCTCCATACAAATGTAGTACACCACATTAACTACATGCACATCTGCTGTAATTGTGATACTTGAAAATGAGAGGTTTTGTAGAAATGCAATTTAGAAATACAAATAAAACAATCATCACCCCCACATGCGTAAATATTGTTTGGCGTAAAATTGGATAAAGTTGTAGTTAAGCTACATCCCCATCAATGTATTAACAAAAGTTTCACAACGGTTCGTCCAAAAGAGTCTTGTGGCTGAGGTAAAAAATAAATTTATATTTATAAAGTTAAGAGGAATATTACCTTGATTTCTAACATGTAACCAGGGGTTGACTTTCTTGTGCCATACAATGTTATCAACCTGCAATATAATTACTCGTAAATATTGTAATAATACAACATTTCATTACATTGGAATTATAGTAATAATCAGTGTTTTTTCTAGCGGTACGCAGTACCGGGACCTTTTTCCTCACGTTTAAAAGAAATGTGTATTTATTCAGAGCAAAATGTATTTTTCCCGATAGATGGCACTGTCTTCACGAACGAAATTTTCTGTATTATAACTCGTAAGTTGGTATCACATTTTTTTGTTTCATATGTTGGTAACGGAAAAGGACGTTGCGCTCAGTTCGCTTCCTATATTACTTTTTCAGTGTAACAAAAGGAGGAAAGTTCTTGGTAGTTGTTCACTATCAATCTAGCTTGAATCAGTGTAATCATTCTTCAAAATGAATAAAATAAGTAGTTTCCGATTTATGCCAATTAGTAAAAAAAAGGAAGGTCGAAGAAGCAGAAACTGTCGAATCTGCACATAGTAAAGACGAAAAAGATTCTGAAGAAGCAAAAATTCGTCGAATCTGCACATGGCCAGGACGAGAAAGATTCTGAAGAAGCAAAAATTGTCGAATCTCCACATGGTCAAGACGAGAAAGATTCTGACTATGATTGTCCTGAATGTTGGACACTGTTGCAGAAAAATGACTTTTGCCAGAGAAATGATTGGCTGTATGTCAAGAATACAATGTTGGGCTGTAAAGTGTGTCGTGATGTTGGAAATCTAGCTGTCGACAAACGAATGGGAATGAAAATTTCAGTGGATTGGGCAAGTGGTAAAATCAGCTATTTTGAAGATCCCGGAAACAACAGTTAATGTCACTGAGGAAAAATATATACGATCATAAGGAGAGTGGGGGGCACAAAGAATGCCAAAAAGTAACATCTGAAGCAAAGAACAAAACATTAGAGACAGTTTTCTTAAATACTTTGTATTTAAGGGTATAATAAGGGAATTACAGAAAACATTTTTCGAACCGCTTACAAAGTTGCAAAGAAGAACCAATAATTTAACAACTTTGAAGATGAAATAAATTTGCAGGGACTTAATGGCATAGATATGGGATAAATTCTTCATTCCGCAAATGCGTGCATTAACATTGTGAGCCACATAGCAAATGAAATGAGAAAAACGTTAATACACAATATAGTGCAGTACAAGAACAAAGTGTCATTCCTCATTGCTAATTTTGATAAATATACAACTGTGAGTAACAGATCCACACTGATTGTTATTATTCGTGCAGTTCTACCTGAACATTCAGCTCCATTGAGTTTTTTCCTAGACTTGATATAATTGTCAGATGTAACAGCTAAAGGAATAATTATTAAATCTTTAATTATTCGTCTTAATGATTTAGGACACTCTGAAGATTACTTGAAGGAGTATTTATTTTCTGTGACGTGTGATGATACAGCTGTGTTATTTGGTGTGCGTAATGGTGTATGGAGGCTAATGCAAGAGAAGTTTCCTAAAATTATTTTCTGGTATTGTGCTAACCATCGCCTTGAATTGTCTGTTAATGACACGGTTAACAGTGCGGCAGGTGTGAATCACTACAAGAGTTTCATGAACAAACTTTATGTAACTTATCATGCTTCACCTAAGATTGCTAGGGAACTACAGGCTTCTGCAGCGACTCTAGAACTTCAACTTCTTAAAATTGGCGGAATATCAAGCACTCGATGGGTTGCATCTAGCTTTCACACCGTTTCTGTAGTGTGGCAAGACTTTGAAGCTCTCGTCCATCACTTTCAAAAAACGAAAGAAGACAGTTAAATAAGCAAATAGATCGCTGTTTTAATGAGGGTGTTTTGAGGAAAATAACGTCATGCGAGTTTTTTCTTGATTTGGGCCTTATGTGTGATGCTCTTCAAGAACTTAGCGAACTAAATGTACAACTAGAAGAGAGAAATATTGACTTCCTACAACTAGAAGAGAGAAATATTGACTTCTACAACGCACACAGGAATATACTGAATATTGAACAAATATTTGAGGAAAAAATTGAAAATCCTGGTCCATTTTACAATATAACTCTTCAAAGTAAGGACACTATAAAGTTCAAAGGGAATACACAGTCCTGCAATCAGTTCGACTGATTTTCTATAAAAGTCTGAAAGAAGCTGTTGGAAAGCGTCTGCCTGAAGGAGATGATGCTCATTTACCGGAATGTGCCAAGGTTTTTGATTCCAAGTATTGGCCAGAAAATCCTGGGAAACATCTTACATTTGGTGAAGCTGAAATTAGAAAGTTAGCACAAACATTTCGCTTAAATGAAAGAGAAGCAGTTTGTGGTTTTCGTGAATATCTTCGAGAAAATACATTTCCAGATATACTACTTCCTCTGAAGCACACTTTGGGCACAATTGCAATATATTCCAGTGAATGTGAAAGGGGTTTCTCTCAAATTAATCTTATTTTTACTTCAACTAGGTCATCTATGCTTGTAAGGACAACTTCTGCACTGCTGTTCATCGAGATAGTAGGGCTTTCTCTCACTCAATTCAAACCTAGCAAATATGTGGACTCATTGCTGCTCCAAGGACATCATTCTGCAGTTGATACCAAAAGCAAGAAGCAGTCTAGAAACGACGAATGTACATCGGAGGATATGTTAAAATTGTGGAAGTTGCTAGAATAACATCCTCTCTGTGAGTACCGGCACCTTTTTTTTCCAGGAAAAAATCACTGATAATCATAATAATGATAATAACAATAATAATTAATGATAAAATCATACAAACATTAAACACTTATTACAATTTTAAAATATAGACTAAACTAAGCACAATGGCCTAAAATGAGCTAACATTAACCCTTAAATTGAAAAAAAAAACACTGATTTCTCGTGCCAGTTATTAAAATTTTTCGGACCGCAATGGAAATAAAACCAATTGAAACACTAAGGTATGATTGTACACTAACATTTAATTTGACACAAATTAAAGTAATTTCTACTCATTTATTCTGTTTATTTATCAATAATATTAAATAAATGTCATCAGTGTGTCTTACAGGACACATTGCCAATTTAAGGGTTAACAAAATATGTAATTATAGTCAGGTACTTATCTGTTAAAGCTGTACAGTTATGCCCCCAGACATTTGAGTCCATTTATTCGCTGCAGCTGGTCGCGTGGTACGCGGTGTTGACATTATACCCCGTCACAATACACTTCGGGGGTTCACAATATTTATATTTAATATTCTCTTGGAACACCTGACGAAGTAGGTGTACTGCTACCTGTCCCTGTAGTACAACAGACATTATAGCAAGTGGACTCACCCTGCAGAAACATTAATGTTAAAAGAAAAGTATGGCAAGAAGCAATATATGATTGACGTCTACACAGATGACAGTAAAGAAGAAAATGGTGTAGGTTCGGGCATCGCTCTGTTCACTGACAAACAGTTCACACACCACCTTCAATACAAGTTAGGGGATAGGTATTCCAACAATCAAGCGGAACAGCTGGCAATTCTCAAAGCGCTTGAAAAACTGAAGGATTTAAATCACCTACGTGGAGATCAAAGGTCAGCAGCAATACACACAGAGCAGAGTTAGTCTGGATTCAATAGCCAACTCCAACAATCATCAGGACCTCATAAAACATATAAGAGAAGAAATAAGAAATCTGGAAAAAGACGGCTGGACCATCCACTTCGCCTGGGTCAAGGCTCATGGTGGAAACAAAGGGAACGAGCTCACCGACCATCTCGCGAAGGAAGTAGCTGGTAGCAACGAGATAGATATTTGTTACTCCAAAATTCCCAAAAGTGCAGTTAAAAGTGAGTTACGAGAAAATAGTTTACAAGTGTGGCAAAGGGAGTGGGAAACCTCAACCAACGGCCAATTAACTAAACTATTCCTTCCTTGTGTAAAAAGCAGGCTAACTATAAAACTACAAATTAATATAAACCGCCATTCTTGAATCTTCAATTCATCCTACAGGTTCACTTGAATAAACTGAAAAACAAGAAAGGCATGATGTCAGCACAACACTCAGAGATCCAGAATATTCAGCCATGCACAAGACTCTATTGGACAAAATGTGGAACTTTTGTGAGCCAAGAATTGGCACATACGTACCTTAACTACAACTCCATCCAATTGTACGCCAAATAATATCTGCTTATGTGGTTTTATGATTGTTTTATTTACATCTCTATATTGCATTTCTAGAAAACCTCTCATTTTTATGTATCATAGAATGACAAAGCGAGAATGAAAGTGCTGTACTACATTGTTTGAAGCACCTGTCAATTTCCTACAGGTAAACGATTCCAAGTGACAGAAAACTAGCGGAAATTGGTAGCTGCACACAGAATTAATCCCTATGTAATATGCTTTTTCTTCAAGAAATGTTCAATTACATATAGAAACAACCTCTATGTGATATTGTTTGAAGTTGTGTTTTCTTGAAGAATGATTCTGCGTGTAAATAAATATATGCATATTAAATCATTTTATATTTAAATTGATATAAAATACCTGTTTCACCGTAAAGTTCATAAAATCAACTTATGTATTGGGTAATTAAATAATCAATTTTGTTGCATCCATCCAGGCTACAATATTCTTACCAAATAGTTTTTCTACAGTTTTCCCTCCTCATATACTTTATTTTACACACTCATAGTGCTGGAATTATTTGAGTGACTTCCATGTTCTATTGTTTTCAATCTCACCACCTTCCATGTCTCCTAGTTTTTCTTCATTGCATCATTTTTTTTTCAAATGTAGTTTCCTAGAAAGATAAAAGTTTATAACCGATTAGTAGCTAAAATGGACATTTTTCATAGATATTGTGGTAATTGTATAATTTCTTCTTCCTATATGTGCAAAATATCAACAGAAAATTATGGACATTTTTATGAAGTGTCGGATTTCAAATAACTTGCAACAGTAACGAACAGAAATGAATTATGCATAGGATCAACTCTGAAAACGCATGATATAGGCTGTAATATGCATGACGGAGACTCTTGTCGTCTCAAATTTTCTCAAAAATGTTAAATTAATAATTATGAAATGACGATTCTTCAAGTTATATATTAAAAGGATGCGAAACAGATCTCTTATTTTAAGACATAAGAAAATATGGGTGTTTGAGAATAAAGTGTATAGGAAGATATATTGACCAATCAGAGACATACAGACAGATGAATGGAGGAAACTACATAACAATGAACGCCATGATATTGATAGAAAACCAGATATACTATTAGAAGTTAAGTTTGTAGATTCCGATGTGTCACGCATTTGGGATGTTTTAAAAATTGACGAGAGGAAACTTATTGTAGGAAAAACAAAGTGGAAATCATTCAATAGGAGGGCCAAGAATGGTGTGAGATAATAACATCTGAAGGAAGTAAATTACAGAGGGAATGATTGGAAAATATAATTTCAGGATATATATCTATCGACAGCTTATGTCCGCGTGACCATGAACCTACTGGTTGCAAAATGCCAGAGAGGTAGTATTTCAGTTAACAAGTTCGCAACATACGTATGAACTTTAAAACAAGTTTCTTATGTACCTTTTTTGTAATAAACACATAAAACACTAATTTCTGAGAAATGACATTTTCAAATTGTGTTAGTACGCGTTTATCATTTAGTGTCAAATGTTCTGCAAATAGACTTAGGGCTCTATCTAATATTATAACTAACTAATGTCTCTATCAGTCCCGGAGGTTCATGATAGCGCTCTCCAACATCCTATTCCAATCATCCACTTTACAGCTTACTTTCTTCAAATCGTGGTTAATGTCATTCTCCCAATTCATTCTTGGCCTACCTACTGGACGCTTTCCCTCTGATTTTCCTACAAAGAGCTTTCATGCTCCTCTTTCATTCCCCATTCGTGCCACATGTCCTGCCCACCCCAGTCTACAAAATGTAATATTTAACTGGTCTTATTACATCTGATTATCATAAGTAATGCCACGAGTGATTTCCAAATTATCGATAAATTCACGACTCACGAAGTGAGGAGTGAATTTATCTAGAGAATTTGGAAATCTAGAGTGGCATTTGTTAGGACTATTTAACGAATAAAATTAAGCTGTTTACTCACAAATCATTATTTAACTATAGTTATTTTAAAATATCTATATATTTAATGTAAACAGCGATGTTTGAAAACAAATGAGAAACGATAGGTACGCTTCTACTGCTTCTTTTGTTTATCACTGCAACCAGATCATACTATTTATTGTCAAAGGAACGCAATATTGTAAGGAGGAGCTTTCTTTCATATGGTAATTATAACACTGATAAATATTTGGCGAAACACGACTCTGATTGGTTGTATAACAGAAATCATTGAAACGTGATTGGTCATTGACTCCCATTTGGGGCATGAGTTAAATAGTCCATAAAAATCATTTAGCTCACTTTCATAGAGTGTTCTTCATTCATCTGTCGGTTTCACTCTCTTTGTTCAAAAAAAATTCTAAGAACTTTATTTCAAATACTCATAATATTTTCTCCTCCCTTAAAATTATGGTCATTGTTTCGTATCCATTTAACATTATAACAGTTTTATATATTCTCAGTTTTTTTTACAAGAATCCCTGTAATACGTAATAGCATGCATTTCCAGAATTGAGCATGTGTTTAATTCCTTTCTGCACCTTATTCCTGTTTGTAATTTTTTCCCACGTATTTGAGTTCAGTCCCTTCATCAAAATGTCCCTCATTTTTCATTAACTTTCCATTTTCATTATACATATTATGTATTTCTATGTGTGAATATATATTTAGTTGTATTGATGTTTACTTCCAGCCACAATGTCTTAGTGTTACTTAATAGAGTGTATATGTCGCTATCACATAATAATACTACATCATCAGCATATACTAACATCTTATTAATATCATTGAGCTGTACGCCTTCTTTATCCTCTAAAAATTTCATGGCATGCTCTAGTACATCATTTAACACTGAATTTCAAATGTATCTGAAAACTGTTTGCGTACTCGCACCCTATTATTTGTACCATTTAGACACGTTTGAATGCTTGCTTGATTTTGTTGAATAATTCCTGATTAAATTTAGATTATATCTGACTTCAAGAGACGAAACTTGGTAAATTTGTACCTTAATATCTTGTAATTTGGCACAATATGTTCCTAATGAAAACAGATGAGACGTGTGAGAGCATAAATTGTAGACACAAACAATAAATCGAACTTCACAATCACATGAACTTGCAGATTATAGTTCAAGTTTTAGTTACCATGGTAACCCGATTATTGCAGTTATTTTTAAAACTGAATAACAGGTGGTTATTCTGTTAAGAAATAGAATTACACAAAACTGTTAAAAATAGTTAACATGGACAATGTACAAAATATTTGTCTGGAAATATTTGAGAAATCAATGCATGAACATTGATAAAAAAAAAAAAAAAAAAAGGGAATTGAGTAGTATGGATTACATTCATCAGTATCAAGTCAACTGACATTAATATGTGGACCGTATGCCTAGATCCAGGATTCCTAAGACTATTTAACTCATGCCCCAAATGGGACTCAATGGCCAATCACGTTTCAATTATTTCTGTTTTACAACCAATCACAGCCGTGTTTCACGAAATATTTATGTGTGCTATGATTACCATATTAAAGAAAGTTCCTCCTTTTTAATATTCTGAACAGGTCTGACCATTATTTTGCAGTGACTGAGCCTGTGAGAAATACGGCTACCAGATTGTATATATAGTGCATGAATGTCAACACATGCCGCATGCGGGAGTTAATATAAAAACATTTGTAGCAATTTATTATACCACCAAAAAAATAAACCACTGTTTGCACTTTCTTAAATGTATTTTTTCCCAGGTAACAATCCAGAAAAATATAATTATCATATTTACATCATACGACATCAGAAATGAATTAATATACAGTTTGATGTGATTCATTTTTTCTCCACTAGAGAGCATTCTTACAATATTGCGTTCCTTTGGCAACAAATAATATGATCTGGTTGCAGTGATAAACAAAAGAAGCAGATGAAACATACCTATCGCTTCTCATTTGTTTTCAAACATCGCCATTTACATTAAATATATAAATATTTTAAAATAACTATAGTTAAATAATTATTTGTGAGTAAACAGCTTAATTTATTCGTTAAATAGTCCTAACAAATGCCACTCTTGATTTCCAAATTCTCTAGATAAATTTGGATATCACTCGTGGCATTACTTATGATAATTTTATAAAGTACTAATCAAATGGTAAAAGATCTTTTGGTAGAGATGGTTGGGGAAAAAAATGTAGATCGTAACAGTACTTTCAGAACTATGACATGAAAAGAAGAAGAAGAAGATGATGATGATGATATTAAGAAAGATTTCAAGAAAGGAAAAAAAAAACTGAAGAAAATCATAGGTAAACGTAAAATGACTTCCCTGCAGGTGTTGAGGTAGCAGATGGTTGAGCATTCCACCAGCACTAGTCGTGAGCTGGGTTGTCATCTTTACATAACAGATGTCTTTTCCTCACAACATTTTGAGGGAGTAAATTAATTAATTTTTTTGTCTAATGCCACCAGGTTTGTCTTTTATGACATTTCTGGTTAAAATACCTTGGAACGATAATAACAAACAAATATTCCCAGAAATAATCTTTATATTATATAATTCTTCAGTTCGTCTGTTTGTCACTCTACTCCTCCTAAACGACTGGACTGATTTTTATGAAATTTTATGTGTGTGGGTCTGATTGGGTCCCTCGATGGTTCATATTTACAATTGGATCCTCTAATACCAACTCTTTTGTATGGTAGTGAAGTATGGACGTTGAAACAGAAGGATATACAGAGACTTAGATCTGCTGAAATGAGATATCTTCGGAGGACTGCAGGATACACACTACTAGATCACAAAAGAATGAAGACATCTTAGAAGAATTACACATGGAACCTTTAGAAAACAAAATTTCTGATTATAAGTCAAGATGGATGCAACATGTTCATCGAATGGAAGATCACAGAATACCCAAACAAATGTTAAGATATCAACCTGCAGGAAGAAGAAGACAGGACGTCCACTCAAAAGACTTTTGGATGGTGTTTCTCTTGAGGCCGAAACAGGTCAACAAATGACCTAAATTCGTGAATGTACTATGATGATGATGATGATGATGATGATGATCCTCTAATACCATTAGGTATAGGAGTTCACCTGAAGTGAAAATTGAAAAATCGCTCTAGCAGTCACATTTTTCGATGTTCCACAACGAAACTCAGTATATCCTATTAAAATAAACCAAGGTAGATATTTTCCAAAAATGAGCGTAATCCGACAATTAGAAGTGGTGGTTCACTTGAAATCCGAAATTTAAAACTGTCTGAACGACTGGGCCGATTTTGATGGAATTTTTTGTGTGCGTTTGAGAGGTCCCTGTAAGGTAGATACACAATTGGGCCCTCTTAAACCATTAGGTATAGGCGTTCACCTGAAGCGAAAATTGAAAAATCTCTCTAACGGTCACAATTTTCGATTATTCACAACGAAACTCAGTATATCTTATTAAAGTAAACCGAGTTAGGTATTGACCAAAACTGAGTGAAATCCGACAATTAAAAGTGGAGGTTTACCTGAAATCCGATATTAAAACTGATTAGCAACGGCCATGTTTGGTTCGTCTCAGCGTATACCATACAATTTAATGAACCTTTAATATTTAATTTATTTTAGGCGTAGCAGCGCACGCCGTGTATCAGCTAGTTTATATATAGAATCAACTATGTAAATGTATAGGCTCCTACATACCATACGTGATGAAGACTTGTCATAACAAATTCTCTCAAAACATATTATATTAATAAGATATAAACCGGCTATTCTTCAAGTTATATTAAATGGGTGCGTCACAGAGGTCTCTTATTTTAAGACAGAAGAAATAATTGTATTTATTTGAGAATAAAGTGATTAGGAAGATGTTTAGAACAAAGATAGGTGAATGGAAGAAAGTAGAACCTACGTAACAGTGATTTTCATGATATTGTTAGCAAATCAGATGCAATAAGAAGAGTTAAGTCTTGTAGACTCTGAAGGATATGTGGCTCGTTTTAAAAATGAAAGAGAGGTACGGAAACTCGTTGTAGGAAAAACAAAGACAGTCAGTAGAGAGATCAAGAATGGGCTGGTAGAATAACATTAACACTATGAGTCCTGCAGTGGTACTACGACCACAGCATTTAAATGACACTGTGGCTGGAAGAAATTAAATCCCTCGGCATGCCTGTGCCAGCAGATTTACAGGGGAGTTTTCTGAATCAGAAAAACACCCCTGTAAATGCACCGGCACAGGCATACCGAGAGATTTAATTTTCTCTGGCTTCTGTGTCATTTAAATGACGTGGTACTAGTATCACCGCCGGACTCAAAGTGTTTCATGGAGACTGCAACATCTATAGCAAGACTTAAAAGAGGACATCTTACAACTCTTAGTAATATATGGAAGAAGACATCCCAAATTGTAACTCATCACCACGACATATATATTCCAATGCATCAACAACGGATCTCTGGATTCAACCTGCAGATGTAATAAAATTACTAATGGACATGGTTCGGAAGTAAATTATCCATGTAGAAATATTCCAAGTAGATGTGGATGGGCTATTTTTTATTTTTTGTAAGTTGTGTGACATTTGGGCGAATGGTGATGGACATATATCTCTCCCGGAGACATCACCTTTAGGGCACAGATTGAATTGTCAGATTTAAGAAGGGAATGAAGGCCAAACATTTGAAAACTACTTTCTGTGTTCTACAGTACCTCTGAGCTTCGTTGTACACACGAGTGGAAAAAATAAACAATAATCCGTCTGTAGAGAAAGATAGAAGACCTTGAATTCAGTATCCATCCATAGTAATTCTGCCCGAGGGCAGGTATTTCACTGCGATCATAGCATTTTCATGCTATGCTTTGCAGCTTTACTAGGGGATTATAGGTGTGGTGTCCACCGCTGTAGTCTCGAGGTAACGTGCTGCCTTGTCACGCAGCGGGCCCGGGTTCGATCCCCGGTAGGGGCAGTTTTTCTGGGTGAGGTTTTTATCGGGTTTTTTCCTCACCTGTAAGACAAATGTCAGGAAAACTTTAAGGCCCAAACGGTCCCGAAATCATATGGCCATCATCATCATCATCATCATCCTTCACCGGTGTGGAAAGCAACGGGAAGCTACCACACTTACAATTCGCTAGTAAAGCTGCAAGCATAGCATGAAAATGCTAAGTTTCAATCTGTTTTCTTCCCCTTTCTCCATTAACATAGAGGATCTGCAAATGGAGTGCGTCGATTTTCAATGTGCGTCAAACCTAAAGAATAAATTTAACAATATCACATACTGCAATTCTATCACGACTACTTTCCCAGAGAAAAATATCCGGGAATTAATAGACATGCACTTCGTTTCGCATCACGTACATATGCGAACAAGTGTTCTCCAGGATGAAACAAGTGAAGTGCGTAACGAGAACGCGAATCAACGACAGTCATCTGGAGAGTTCGCTTCTAGTTGCTACAACATCAATCAAACCAGACATTGGATGAGAAGCGGTGCCAGGTGTCGCATGACAAGTAAAAAATTAATTATTTTAATATAACATTTGTATTCAAATTTTAAATCAAAATTTATATTACACATTCAAGGGTTAATAATAATATATTTATATTGCTAAATTTGGATTTTAGAATTAGATTAAACATAAAAAATATATTTTATTTTATTTTAAAAATAACTTCACTAATATATAATTACTATTTTAATAAAAATAGCATCGATATAATATTATCTATTTTATATTTAAATTAATTGGTTTATCTTAGATCCTATTTAATTTGGTAAAAAATCGAATCATATGGTCCGCAAATCAATTCACCTTAACGACAGTAGTCCTTTCCAAAAAAAAATATTGGACACGCCTGTTCTAATTCTACAAACAAACTTTGTTTTATCTTTTAAATTCAACTATCTTACCTTGTATTTTTGCGAAATTTTACACACAATACTTTTACTTCACACCTCCATTTAACGCTTTCACTTATTCATTTACATGTAAAACAAAATATTTTGATCATCAATCCAGATTTTCCTGAAATAAAAGAAAGCGAAATTGTAATTATTTTTGTAGCAAAACTAATTTTGAAAAAGTATTCATGCCGTAACCACGTTACCGTCATGCTATTGTTGAACCTCGACGTTCAAATGTCGTAGCTTATTTTTGAGTGATCTTTCGCATTATTATCTTTCAAAAAACGTAGAAAGAGTTCTATATGTAGTGCAACAGATCTATAGCAATATAGGTAGCAAGAAAATTACAAATTTATTTATTTATTATGAATTTTACAAGTAATTTATTAAGAATTTTACGATTTACGCGAAATAAGACAAAAACATAAGTAATTTTTGTCAATTCATATCAAATGAGTCTTAGGCGAATAAAAACAGCTTGTTATGGAGGAAGAATATAATATAATCTACTCGGATATCAGCGCCCCTAGCGTGAAATAAACTTAATGACTGTTTTATCTTTAGGATTTGCTGGATTAGCTTTTTTTCATCTATTTGAGGAAGGATACCCACAGTCACGAACGAAAAATATACCATTAGTTGTCATATTTCTTCGATTTAATTAATTTATACTTTTTTTCCATTTTGCTACATATCCGCATTTTGTAGGGTTCATAGTTTAAAATTGGATTCGTTTCGTGTTTAGAAAACTTGAATGAAGACCTCGCCTCCCACAAACACCATAACACGTGTGAAACTAATATACAAGGAGCCGTCTTGAAAATTGTTAGTAAATTAGATGTGTGTGTAAAACAAAATATATAGAAATCGTTTCAGTTTACTATTCGTATATAATTTAGCGAACAAATTGTTTAAAAAACCTGTCTGCAAATAATTACCAGATTTCTTTCTTTATTTCTTATCTTTAATTTAATCCTTAATTTGGCACTGTATTCTATAAGATATAGTGGTATAATTTATGTAATATTCTTAATAAATAGTGAAAAAATGAAACCGTAAAAATTATTTAAATTTGTATAAAATTATATAACAATATACACAAAATAAATTATGATTATTCATGATTTGTTTGCACTCCAGTCCGACGCATTTAAATAAGCTGGCATGAGAAATTTAATTTCACCAATAAAAGGGCTAACCTGTCTGTTTTTTTGAAATTCAAATTAATACAAATGATATAAATATGGTCAAAATAAGGCCAAGTAGGAAAAAAAATAAAAACCGTCAATAATTAAATATCCATCCATCCATAGTAATTCTGCCCGAGGGCAGGTCTTTCACTGCAATCATAGCACTTTCATGCTTTGCAGCTTTACTAGGGGATTGTAGGTGTGGTAGCTTCCCGTTGCTTTCCACACCGATGAAGAATGATGATGATGATGATGATGATGATGATGATAATATGGATGATGATGGCCATATGATTTCGGGGACCGTTTGGGCCTTAAGGGCCAATAATGAAAAAATTAGAAAAACGAAAGAAAGGACAAATAAAACACGCCATTTTCTGGCCTACGACAACCCAATATATATATATATATATATATATATATATATATATATATTATGTTGGGCCTTCTCTTCAGACATAAGTAAAAAAAAATTTTTTTTCCTTAACTTCCGAGTCCTAGAAATCACTGTAGTCCACCGCGGCCGACTATAGTGTGTGACGTGTAAGTAGATAATTGACATTTATAAATCCCTTGCTTTCAACGTCCAAAAGTATGTCTCTCTACACGGACACACTATTGAGAAACACTAAGAAATTGGGAATGAAAGTAAACATCAATAAAACTACATATATGTTCACACATAGAAATACGTTATATAATGACAAATGAGGAAAATTTTTAAGAAGTGGCTGAATTCAAATACCTAGGAACAATAATTACAAATAGGAATTAGATGTACAAAAAAATTAAACATAGGCTCAATTCTGGTAATGCATGTTATTATGTATTATAGGAACTCTTGTCGTTCCAACTCCTATAAAAAACGTTAAACTGAAAATATATAAAACTGTTATTCTTCCAGTTGCATTATATGGATGCGAAACATGGACTCTTACTTTAGGGGAGGAAAGAAGATTGCGAGTATTTGAGAATAAAGTTCTTAGAAAAAATGTTGCGTCAAAAATAGCTGAACAGACAGCTAAATGGAGAAAACCACTTAATAGCGAGGTACATGGTCATTATAGAAAGCCAGATATAATAAGAATAGTTAAGTCTCGTAGACTGCGATGGACAAGGCATAGGGAATGAAAGAAGTGCGTGGAAACTTGTTGTAGGAAAACCAGATGGAAAACGCCGATTTTTTAGACCAAGAATGAGGTGGGAGAATATCATTAACGATAATTTGAGGCAAGTAGATTATACAGGGGATGATTGGAAAGCATTAGCTCAGGATAGGGATGTAAGAAGAGATTATGTCAGCGCGGCCATGAACCTATGAGTTCGATAGAGCCAGTTACTTAATTACAAGGTATGATACAGAAATCTAAATTTATATTTGCTCTAAACTCGACTTCATTATTATCCAGTGTAAGATATATATATTAATTGGTGTTTCCCGTATAATGTATCATATTTATATTTATTATTATTATTATTATTATCGTATCATTATTGTTATTACCCTATAAAATGTTGTTTGTACATGACATTTACATTGCTACATTTATTGTATCTTTAACTGTTTATAATTAGTATAGTGTATATCTATATTTGTCGAATATTTATTTGTATTTGTGCTGGTTAAATGAAAGCCTGGGTATCAAAACTAAATGGAATCGAAAAAAAGGACTACGGATATGGGATGAAAACATCAAAAAAGTAATTGATGATAAACGTGAAGCATACAAAAAATTTCTGTCCACAAAAAAAGATGAAGATAAAGTAGAGTATCATAGGAAGAGAGCCATAGCTAAAATTGAAGTTCGCAAAAAACATAGACAAAGCTGGGAACAATTTGTCTCATTTTTGGAAAATGATATCACTAGGCCTCAACCAAAAATATATAAAGTTTTAAAAAATTTAAATAAT
Source organism: Diploptera punctata (assembly GCA_030220185.1). Classification (NCBI taxonomy): domain Eukaryota; kingdom Metazoa; phylum Arthropoda; class Insecta; order Blattodea; family Blaberidae; genus Diploptera; species Diploptera punctata. The sequence continues at coordinate 563,995 of JASPKZ010010265.1, read as the reverse complement.
GATTCAAGAGAAAATGCACATTTAAATTGTATATCTAAAGAATCTTGGCTTAATTACTTTCATCATTTATGGACACAAAAGGATGATTTATTACAAATACCAATCTCTAATAACACTGCTTTGGAACAAATTTCTATAGATGAACTAACTGATGTTGTTAAATCATTAAAAAGAGTAACAAAGCTCCCGGAGAAGACCACATTAATCAAGAATTATTTAAATTTTCAACTAAAAAATTTTTAGACAGATTTCTTATTCTCCTTAATATGATATGGGAAGGACAAGAACCACCACAAAGCTGGAACAAATCCATTGTAATACCAATCTTCAAAAAAAGGAAGTCGCCAAATCAAAGATAACTATCGTGGAATTAGCTTGTTGAACTCTGGATATAAAATGTATGCTAATATTGTTAAGAATAAATTGAGGAAAATTTATGAAAATATAATTGGAGAAGAGCAGAATGGATTCAGAAAGGGTAGATCTTGTACAGATGGATTCTTTACTCTAAAACTACTATTAGAAAAGCACAAGGAATTCAATATAGAAACTCATATCGCCTTCGTTGACTTCATAAGGGCTTTTGACAAAGTAGACAGAAATATATTACTACAAATTTTAGCTGATGATAACGTTCCACAACAATATATTACTAATATCTTCAACATCTATAAAGATAATGAAATCTCTGTTAAACAAGATGGCAAATTATCTTCTTGGGAAAAGATCAACACTGGAGTAAGACAGGGATTTGGACTTTCACCGGTGTTTTTCATTATATACATGAATAAATTAATAAATGAATGGAGGAAAACACAACGAGGATATATACCCATCAATAGGAACCTCAAACTCGATGCTATTCTTTTTGCAGACGATTTAGCTCTCCTGGCACTTTCCGAAAATGATTTGCAACGATCAATTTATAATTTACAAAAAATAGGTGCCAAATTTAATATGGAAATATCAATTAACAAAACTAAAATTATGGCATTTCATGGGAAGGACCCCATACAAAGTAAAATCTGTCTCCAGAATAAAATTTTAGAGAGATCTAATCAATTTAAATATCTTGGATATTATCTCTCTATCTGGGATGAAAAGGATATCCCTGAAAAAGTTACTAGTTATAATAAAAGTTTAGGAATTATTAATCAAGTTATGAAACCATCCCTTGTACAAAAAAACACCAGATTACGTTTATATAACACTTTGGCTAGACCAGTGTTGACCTATGGTAGTGAAGCATGGACACTAAAAAAACAACATGAAAGCAGAATAACGGCTTGTTAAATGAGATTCATGCGCAGAACAGCGGGTTACACCAGATGGGATCTGAAAAGGAACACCGATATCTTAAAAAGAATTGAAGACTACGCCAATTTTGGAATATATTAAACAGTACCAACTAAATTGGAAACACCATCTTGAAAGAATGAGTTCAAATCGGATCCCCAAAGCTGTTTATAATTATATACCAAGAGGACGAAGATCACTGGGCCGTCCTATGAAACGCTGGAGGAAAAATTTTCTATAGGATCGTAACAGGCCTTGGCCTAATACTTGGAAGGAAGAAGAAGAAGATTTGTGCTGGTTGAGTAGAAGAGAGGGCCTTATGGCCTTAACTCTGCCAGAATAAATAAAGTATTATTATTATTATTATTATTATTGTTGTTGTTATTATTGTTATTGTTATTATTATTATTATTATTATTATTATTATTATTATTATTATTATTATTATTATTATTATTATTATTATTATTACAGGGAAGATGTCAACATTCATCGTAACTCCCTTGAATCAGATAACAAAAACATTATTCAAACAGTCAAATATGTATAAGCTTTCAATCAGATACTTAAATCTCACCCACTTTATTTAACAACTTTTTTAATGTATTGGATCGTTAGCGTCACTTGCTATGAATTATACCAAAGCCACATAAAAATAATTATCAAATGCATCAATACAATAACCCTGGATAGGTCAAGGCTTCCTTCAGAATATTTCTCCAAGCTTCTCTATCACTGGCAACCGTCCACCAATTCTCGAGTTTTAAAATCCAACTCAAATTTGGTCTTCTGTTTCTACGTCTTCTTTCTGACATAACTAGAACTAACTAACTAACTCACTGGCACTATCGAACCCGTAGGTTTATGGCCTCGCGGAATAAGCTCTCCATACATCCCTGTCCTGATCTAATGTTTTCCAATCATCCGCTGTATAATCTACTTCCCTCAAGTCATTGGATATTATTATTCTCCCACCTCATTCTTGGTCTACCAATTGGGCGTTTTCCCTCTGGTTTTCCTACAAGGAGTTTCGATGCACCCCTTTCATCCCCCATACGTGCCACATGTCCTACCCATCGCAGTCTACGAGACTTACCTGTTCTTATTATATCTGGCTTCCTATAAAGACCATGTAACTCACTATTATGTAGTCTTCTCGATTCGCCTATCTGTTCATCTCTCTTTGGCCCAAAAACTATTGTAAGAACTTTATTCTCAAATACTCCTAATCTCCTTTTCTCTCTTAAAGTAAGAGTTCATGTTTCGCATCCATATGGCTTGCAATCTATAATTCCTCTAACTACTTCATTTTTGATCATCCTCTGTGTATGTCCTGCTCATCTCAGTCTTTTTACTTTAATACTTACTTAATACTTAATACAGGCTTTCCACTTTACAGCAGTTTGCCCTTGATTCCTGCTTTCCAGAGATTTCTATCTTCCCATTGTCCTTCTTCCATACCCCTCTTCATCATGGCATCATATATTCCCTCATACATGTTCTTCTACTTCTCCCCCTCTTCCTTCTGCCTGGTACCATCCAATCTAACACATGTTTAGGCCACTGGTCTTCCGACATCCGTTGTACATTTCCATACCACTGTAAGGCTCTTTTTGCTATCCTTTCGATAACAGTTTCTTATGCATCCATTTCTTGTCTGATATATGTATTTCGAATATGTTGTAGCCTGGATATTCTCATACTTCTCCTTAGTCCATCCATTTCTGTTGCCAAGATTATATTCTGCATCCTTTCATTTACTGTCCAGCTTTCTGATCCATATGCAATTATACTTTCTATTATTGTCTGTATAATCTCTTTTTTTTTCTGGTCAAATTTCTATTCCATAAAATACCATTCAGGGATCTAATCGCCTTCTTTGCACAATTTACTCTGTTAATAATATCTTTTTCACAAATACCAGATTTATCAATTATAGATTCAAGATATTTAAATTCTTCAACACGTTTAATTATCATATTATTTATTTGTAGGTCTTCTGAATTTCCTCCAATTACCATATATTCTGTTTTGATATAATTTATCTTCAGTCCACCTACCTCAAATGCATCTACCAACTTTCTAATCATATATTCTATACCTTCTTTATCTTGCCCTATTATAATCTGGTCATCAGCGAATAATAAATATTTACTTTAATGATATATGATGATTTATGCGACTCATACATATTTGCCACTCTTGGAAATTTACAAATTAAGATGTTAAACTCATATGATAAAGACATACGTGGTACTCTGTCTAATTCAATTGACGAACAAATTGAATGCAACACGTGTCATTCAAAAGGTCAGAGTTGAGGGTTTCGTGTCGGGACAGAACAATTAACAGTCAATTACAAGGTACTGATGTGTTTCACTCCAAAGTGAATGAGAGCCTCTACCTAATATTTACGTCAAAGGAACACAATAGCGGTAATACTATCTGGGTTCCTCAATATCTATTCATTGAATTTCTTCCTTCTTCAGTTTGGAGAAATTACTTTCAGATTTAACTGGTATTTATTTGAAGACAGTTCAGCCTTAATGACTCTCGATATCCGAAATTCAAGTTCATTTAACATTTCGAGTGACTATTTAACTCATGCCCCAAATGGGAGTCAGTGACTAATCACGTTTCAATGAATTTTGTTTTACAACAAATCACAGTCATGTTTCACCTCGATAATTCTCTTTATCACATTAAAATAAGCTTCTCCTTTTTTTAATATTCTGAACAGGTCAGAGCATTATTTTGCAGTGACTGACTCTCGAACAAATACGTTGAATATAGCAAATAATGAACAGATTCCTTCAAACTTACATTTGATAATTGTGTGTTCAATAATTGTGTTTTTAAATAATGATTTTACGGAGTTGTTTCCTAAAAAAATAATTAATAATCTATAACGTTCGTTATAATATACAGTTTGATGTGTTTCATTTTTTTTCTCCATAAGGGTGCATTTTTACAATATTGCGATCCTATTTGGCAATAAATAATATAATCTAGTTACAGTGGATGAACAAAACAAGCATAACCAAACATTTCTCATTTGTTTTCAAATATCGCCGTTTACATTAAATATATAAATATTTTAAAATAACTATATTTAAATAATGATTTGTGAGTAAAGAGCTTAATTTTATTCGTTAAATAGTCCTAACAAATGGCACTATTGATTTCCAAATACTCTAGATAAATTCGAAATCACTCGTGGCATTACTTATGACAAATAGGCTATTCGATAAAGTAGTTTTCTTTAGAGGGTAAATTAAAAAGCAACAGTCCTATGTCATAGAGATAAATTGCACATTGAAGAATATTCCTATTTGAAAACAAATATATTGGGCCCGGATTTTTATATAAGTACTAGCGTACCCGGTAGACGTTGTCCTGCCCGAACATTCAATTCTCGTGTCATGGCCGGACGATAAAAATATAAGTTAATTTTTTATCATAAAATTCACTAATTAAGGCGCAATTAGATATTATTAAATAAGTTCGCAAGAAAACGCCACACTCCCATCTATTGTGACTCAAAAAACATGCTTCAGGACGTCATATTCTTGTCGCGAGGAATATATCGATAATGCAGATGGCTAAATATCTGACATAAAAAAAATCTATTACCCGATCGCAGCGCCAACTACCAAGTCCAATTGTGAATTTAAACAAATCCAGGGATCCACTCAAACATACACATACACATTTTTATAAAAATCGGTCCAATCGTTTAGGCAGTTTTTAATTTCGGATTTGAAGTAAACCTACACTTCTAACAGTCGGATTTCGCTCATTTTTGGATAATACGTACTTCGGTTTATTTTAATGGGATATACTGAGTTTAGTTGTGAGATATCGAAAAATGTGACCGTTAGAGCAATTTTTAAATTTTCACTTAGGTGAACTCCTACATCTAATAGTTTTAGAGGGTCCAATTGTAAATCTAAACCATCGAGGAACCCAATCAGACACACACAAAAAAGAAAGTATATCAAAATCAATCCAGTCATTTAGGAGTTCAGTGACATATACACGTACAAAAATTATATATATATATATTTGTTTTGTCACTAATATGTACATTCCTAAGAGAAAGTTTATATCGCCAATGCTTCAATAATTGTATATTCTAAGTTTTATTTCACATAATTTTATTTTATTTAGTCATTGTGTAAACGCATAAATATAGGCCTATACGTAAAAACATTTCCATTTTTTTCGGAATTTTTGCCAATAAATACATACTTTAGGTATTTTCAGACGTTATATAAATATTTTTTACATAATTTCTGTGTAAGTCCATAATACAGAGCTGTCCGCATCCTCAGAAACATATTGAATAACACAAAACTTTGTCTTAAATGAATTCAGAAGACTTTATTTATTCTGATTCAATTTTCAATTACAAGTTTGGGAGAAGTATACAGACTACATCATACATTGATTTTTCTGTTCATATGACGTAATGCACTTGCTGTAAGTTGAGGTTTGATGTTTGTTTGTTTATTTGTTTGTTTGTTTAACTTGTAGTAGATATACTATTCCAATAATAGAAAATTGTTAATCTGTATTTATTCAAATTAAATGGGGGTGTAAGTCCTATAAAAGAGGAGAGAAATAATTAAAACGAGGACAGACATATTGTATTAGGTTGATCCTTATTTTCGACATTTCGTATTTTATTTCGCACACCCTCTGCCCCCCCCCTTTGGTTATAAGAAGTTATTTAATGTGCATTTTGTTGAAATTTAAGACGAGGAACCCGTGCCGCATTGAGTTAGACCAGGTGCGTCGTGTTGTTATGTAATGACAAAGATTTATAACGTTAACAATTATTGGTTTGACTATTCTTTATAATCTGTGACGCGACTTTTTTAATTCCTTCATAAACTCCTGTCAAATTGTATTCTTAGCGTTTCATTTTTCAAATTATTTTCCACCATTTACAGTGATTTTTACATTTTTCTAACGATTATTGAAATATATTTTTCTATGATATTTAACTACATACGTAGCATGAAGACATGATAGCCATATTGATTTTAACGAATATTCTATACAACAAAGACATGTTCAAGTGCAGCCAACATAGAGCATGTACTATTAGTCATTCAAAATATCTCTGCAGGCGGAAGAATTACGAAGCTCTGTTTGTTACTACACGTGACGTCATATAAGGCAGTGTATACTGTCAGCGTCCCACGTCCCATTCCCCTCAGCACTCATAGATAGCAGTGTCACGTGTTCTATTCCTGCATAAACACGACTGCACTGCCCTCCGTCAACAACTGCACTTACTCCTTGAACGGGTAATAGTAAACTGTACACACATACTTCAGAATTTCAGAACTTACTATTTATTGTTGAGCGTTGCATTCTTTCACAGGTCAGAGTCCTTAAATTGCGTTAGGTTAGCTTTTAGGTTGGTCTTTAACAGATTAGAGTAGTTAAATTGCGTTAGATTAGCTTTTAGGTTCGTTAAATATCGTGTATATGTTGACTGCATCCCTTGATTCCATAGTGTAAACCTCTTCGCGTTTGTTGGCGCATGCGCATGGTGTATGATTGGAATTTGGAGAAAAAAAAAGCGTCACATGTTGTAAAGAATCCTTGTTGGTTTAACTAAAACAGCTGTATAATAATTAATTTATTAATTTATTTATCTTGCTTAAGGCAATAAAAATACTCTCACTATAAGTAATTTTTTTGAATATTTATAAATTTAGGTCCGGGTTAAAATTAATTTATTGTAACGAAATTTGATACACTTTCAAAATGGGTAAAAATATAGAGAGTGCGCGTTGAAATCAGATATTTTTATTCCATCCCTGTAAGGACCAGCCTAATACTGTAAATGTCTATCATATTTCTATTTGCAAAGCGCGTTTATTATAAGCTGGATTATTGTAAGCTAATGGACTATGAAATGAAAATAAATACAAATGGACGGTGATATGCATCAACCGGCTATGTGCCATTATTTAATTTTGGAGAAAAACACGTTCAAAGTTGAAGTAAACTTCACTATTTATTATAGCGCCAAACTAACAATATTGGATCCATCCATAGTAATTCTGCCCGAGGGAAGGTCTTTCGCTGCAATCATAGCATTTTCATGCTATGCTTTGTAGCTTTATTAGGGAATTATAGGTGTGGTAGCTTCCCGTTGCTTTCCACACCGGTGAAGGATGATGATGGCCGGATGATTTTCGGGGACCTTTGGGCCCTAAGCTTCCTGACATTTGTCTTACAGGTGAGGAAAACCCCCGAATAAAACCTCAATGAGATGTCTGAGTGATTGGAAAGAGCCTATCCCGACCGGGAATCGAACCCGGGCCTGCTGCGTGACAAGCAGCACGCTACCTCGAGATCACAGCGGTGGACTGCAAGTTATTTTGTTGTCTGACAGTTATGCATCCACATTCTAAGATCGAGAACATTTGGCAGTTAGCTGCATGATGCAAAATTTGGAAGATCTGGTTTCATAACCGTTTGTTGCAAACAAAAAATCTCTGATAGGAATAATGGCGTTTACATCTTTTTTAATAATAAGGCTATATTTAAAGATTTGGCGCTAAAAGTGTGCGTACACTTACTTCATGAGCCAGTGCAACAGATAGCATCAAAATCTCATGTTTAATGGCGCTTAGCCGGTTTATGCATAACGTCGTTCAAATATTTCTCCGATACAATTTGAATGAGATGTCTGAGAGATTGGAAAGAGACTCTAGACATTTACATCCAGTTACGTCTAATTGAACCAGAGTTCCTAGAATTTTACCTTGAGCGCTAGAGTCGGAATAGAACGGCTCGGAAATAGTGTCAACATCAGTTTGATAGATTGACATCCAGTATGGGAACGGCCTGATGTTTATAAACGCCATCCATTAATATTATTAATGTTAAATTGATCCAGGTATTCATAAGGAGAAAGTAAAAGAACAAGGCAATTTATTCAAATGACACGGACGTGAATTCATCTCTTTTACTATAGTCTCACCATTAACCAAAAGCACTAGTGTTTTTTTTTTGCTATATATTCTATTAAATTATAGGCCTACGTATAAACCATTATATTATATCGTCAAGTGAAAAGCCGCTAAACGCTTTCATTTATCTATTCTCACTATTCATTTGGAAAATGCATGAATAAAAAAATCACGGTTTGTTAAAGACTAGCTAATATACCCGGCGTGCGTTGCTACGCCTAAATAAATGAAAATTAATGTGCTTTTATGTTTAGTTGAATAAGTAATGCGAAAAATAATTATAAATATATATATTTTTAAATACCCCGTGCTGATTACCCGACGTTGCCCGGGAATCTACTTATCCCGATTTTCTTAACATAAATGAGCTTAAATACGAAAATTAATGTACTTTATGTTTAGTTAGATTAGTAAATGGAAAAATTTACATCGTAATTATTTTTAGATATCCGGCATTGTCCGGGAATCTACTCATCCCGATCTTCTTGGCATAAATGAGCTGAAAGGCGAAAATTAATGTACTTCTTATGAATAGTTGAATAAGTGGAATTAAAAATAATTATAAATGTATATGGTAATAATTTTAATATTTACCGTGCTGATTACCCAGTGTTGCCCGGGAATCTTATCTCGATCTTCTTGGCATAAATGAGCTAAAAGACAAAATTCGTAATTACTTGTATGAGTTATCCGTAAAAGAATATCCGCCATGTGCTGCTATGCTTGCACAATAATCTACGTACTAGTCTCGATCTTCTGACATCAATGAAAGACAAAAATGGTTATTGTGAGTTATCCGTATGAGAAACATATGCTGTCGGAGACTTTTTTGTAGAGCTTTATGAGATATTCAATTCTGTGTACATTAATTTTGTATGTTTGTTATGGTTTAGGCAGTGTAAGCCATCTAAGCGTCCAAAGAGGTACTTTATTCACGTTTTTCACTACCAAGGGCGATTTTTAAGGATGTAGGAGTTGAGTATCACAACTACCTTATAGCCTATGTTCATCCTGGAAATCTCCTGAACATTTTGCAAAAAGCCCCATCACAATCGGATCAACGGTATGACCGCGCATAAAGTACGAACAAACAAAGAAACATTCATTTTTATATATTAGATTTGCTAAAATTCATCTTTTTATATATAATTCTTCTGTACGTGTGTTTGTCATTGAACTTTTCATAAACGACTGAATCGATTTTGATGATTTTTTTTTGTGTATCTGATTGGGTCCGTCGATAGTTTAGATTCACAACTGAACTCTCTAAAGCCATTAGGTGTAGGAGTTCTCCTGAAGTGAAAATTTAAAAATATCTCTAGCGGTCACATTTTTTTTTTTTATGTTTCACTACGAACTCAGTATATCCTATTAACATAAACCGAGGTAGATGTTATCCAAAGAAACCCAGTATATCCTATTAAAATAAACCGAGGTAGATATTATCAAAAAATGAGCGAAATCCGACAATTAGAAGTGGAGGTTTACTTGAAATCCGAAATTAAAAACTGCCTAAACAACTGGATTGATTTTGATGAATTTTTTTTTGTGTGTGTCTGATTAGGTTCCTCGATAGTTTAGATTCATAATTGGACCCTCTAAAACCATTAGGTGTAGGAGTTCACCTGAAGTTAATATTTAAAAATTGCCCTAACGGTTACATTTTTCAGTGTTTCACAACGAAACTCAGTATATCGTGTTAAAATGAACCCAGGTAGGTGTTATCAAAAAATGAGCGACATTCGACAATTAGAAGTGTATGTTTACTTCAAACCTGAAATTAAAAACTGCCTAAACGACTGGACCGATTTTGACGAAAATTTGTGAACGTGGTTCAGATTTACAATTGTATTATCCGGCCATGACACGAGAATTAGACGTTCGGGCAGGACGACGTCTGCTGGGTCCGCTAGTAATATAGCCCTATCAATTTCTATGTTATAATTAAATTTTGCTATTCTATACACTGTGAATATCCGATCGAAGAACAAGTGACTGCTAGCGTCATGGTGGCTAATGTGATAACACACGTTACCGCTAGAGCCAATTACCAACATGTTTACTAACATATAAGGGGATTCTATCCCAGGAGTCCATCTACATTAGTAGGCAAGTTAGTGTGAGAAAATGGGCGAGTTAGTGTTTACCAGATTAGTTTAGCGTTCACTTATTTGTTATCGACTTTTTGTGATAAGTTTGGTACACTGTCTGAGTATTACTAATATGTATTTTACATTGCAAATATGGTGATTTTAGATTACTTTCAGCCCAACTTCTCACTTCATTTTAAGGCATTTCACACATTTTTCGGAAAAAAGTCGACATATCTATTTCTCTCAGGAAATTATTTACATACTGCAAAAATAAACTCTATGTTTTCCGTTTTTTATTTGAATTTATGAAGGTGGCATGGTGACATAGATTGCCCAAATCAATACTGTAATTTTATTAGAACACACGCTTATATCTGAATTAGTTGTATATATTTTATCGTACCTTTAAAACTTACTGTTAAATGACAAATGCGATTGAATTCCATATGCGTTTACCTGATGATACTAAATGGTTTTTCATGTGTAGAAAATAGTATTCCTTTTATGGGAATACTGGAACACTGTCGCCACTTGACGCCGCAGACTGGGTGACGGAGATGTAAATATATCTCCCTCTTCTCTTCTAGCATCAACATAAATTTGCAGCACACTTTTATCTTCACTTCTGCTACTAAAATCCAAATCGTGATCATTCTAATGTGGTTACTAAACAACAACAACGTTTGGAATTTTATAGATTGTTACCATAGAAACGCCAGTAGCTTCAGAACATATTAAACCACACATGATATATTAGTTGCGTCTCTTTTTGGCCACGATTATACGTGACAAAACATGTTACGTTGAAAGGGGACGATTCAATGGCATCTCCTCTAGCCGCTGTTTCCAATAAATGAGTTCAACCCCCTAACTTTATTAAATAATTGTTTGATAATATACATATATATGTTCCATAATGGTATTTTTTCTTAAATTGGACACCCGCTTTCTTGGCAAAGTTATGAGTGAAACTACTTAATTATCTATTTAAAATTAATTAATTAATAAATCAATAAATCAATCTCACGTACAAAGACACATTTACTAACAAAAATTACTCCATAAGAGCAATGCTATTTTCTAGGCGTGAAAACCCCTATATATATAAATGAATGTATGTGTATCTGTCTGTCCTTTATAGATTTCTAAACCGTTAAACCGATCTTTGTGAAAATTTGTATATACAGAGTTTCAGATGCACCAAGTGTTTACCGTTATCTATATGTTCTAAATTCATTAGGTGTAGGCGTTTCACCTGAAACGAAAATTAAAAACTCGCTCTAGCCATTTCAATTTTTGATGTTTCACAACAAAACTCGGAATATCCTATTAAAGTAAATCGAGGTATGCATTAACCAAAAAGGAGCGAAAACAGAAAATTAGAAGTGGAGGTTTACTTGAAATCCGAAATTAAAAACTGCCTAAACGACTGGACCGATTTTGATGAATTTGTGTGTGTGTGTCTGATTGGGTCCCTGGATTGTTTAGATTCACAAATGAACTCTATAAAACCATTAGTGTAGGAGTTCATATGATGTGAAAATTTAAAAATCGCTCTAACTATCGCAATTTTCGATGTTTCACAACAAACCACAGAATATCCCATTAAAATAAATCGAGGTATGTATTATCCAAAAATCAGCTAAATCCGACCGTTAGAATTGGGGGTTTATCTGAAATATGAAATTAAAGATTTACTCTAGCAACCGCCATGTTTGCTTCGTCGCAGTGTATACCATATAATTATTTAACCCTCAACATTTAATTTATTTAGGCGTAGCAACGCACGTCAGGTATTGTAACATAGGCCTATATCAACACTGCGAAGAGGCATGCGCTAGAATAGATACAAAACATAGCCTATCTATTTTGATTGTCTCGTTGAACTGTGATAGCGTTTGTACTACTTGCACCAGGTCTAAGTTCAATACACTAGAGAGGATACTAAATTATTGAAACGAAAAACGAAATCGCGTGCTTGTCGTTTGAAGCCTTCATAGGTCTAATTGTACAACATTCATAATGCAAATGTCACCTAGTAATATGTAATGATCTATGACACTTTCAATTTACATTGAGTATTAAAGATTTGACATCCTGTAGTATTCCATCCATACATCTCAAAGCCGGTCTTCCAGCTCTCCGTCTTCCTTCTGGCTTACCATCTATATTTGGACGGTGTTCTACATCAACCGGCTAAAATTCATTTAAAAAAATGACATTTTAGTGAGCCGTCTTCTAAGGATTTGGCAACGTATAGTTGACTTGAAAAGAGACTATAAATGAAGTTCATAATGTCGAAAGTAACCTTTTTTTTTTCGTGATGTTATAGAAGTGTAAAGGTCAACACGCACACACTACTGAGTAACACTAAGAAATTGGGACTGGAATTAAATATCAATAAAACTAAAATATGTTTACACATAGAAATACATTAGGCCTATATAATGGAAATGGACACCTAATGACAAATGAGAGAATTTTTGAGGAAGTGGCTGAATTCAAATGCCTAGGAGCAATAATCACAAATAGGAATGAGATGCCCAAGGAAATTAAACATAGGATCAGTTCTGGAAATGCATGCTATTATGCATTACAGAGACTCTTGACTTCCCAACCCCTTTCAAAAAACGTTAAACTTAAAATATATAAAACTGTTATTCTCCCAGTTATATTATATGGATGCGAAACATGTACCCTTACTTTAAGGGAGGAAAGGAGATTACGAGTATTTGAGAATAAAGTCCTTAGGAAAATGTTTGGACCAAAGAGAGATGAACAGACAGGTGAATGGACAAGACTACATAACAGTGAATTACTTGGTCTTTATAGGAAGCCAGATATAATGAGAACAGTTAAGTCTTGTAGATTGCGATGGGCAGGACATGTGGCACGAATGGGGAATGAAAGACGTGCATGGAAGCTTCTTGTAGGAAAACCAGAGGGAAAACGCCCAGTTGGTAGACCAACAATGAGGTGGGAGAATAACGTTAACTATGATTTGAGGGAAGTAGATTATACAGGGATGATTGGAAAACATTGGCTCAGGATAGTGATGTATGGAGAGCTTATGTCCGCGCGGCCATGAACATACGGGTTCGATAGTGCCAGTGAGTTAGTTTTAGTTAGTTAGATGTTATAGCAGTGTTGCCATTACTTATCGAATGTAGTAGTATCTGGTTTCCTATAAAAATCATGTAGCTCACTGTTATGTAGTCGCATTCGCCTGTATGTTCGTCACTCTTTGTTCCAAAAATTTTCCGAATTACTTTTTTTCTCAAATACTCATTAGGTATCAATAATTCTAAAATTCATTTTAAAGCACGGTTGGGGTTATGTAATAAAATATTAAAAATTTAAAATTAGTACCTGATAATCAGTCGCCCTCAACTAAAATTAAGTTCTGTCATAAAACTTCATCAAGTAGTTAAAATATGAAAGCATTTCAAAAACAATATTTTGGTATCAGTTGAGATGCAGAAGATGAAACATTGTTTTGAAACATCTTCATGTTTTAACTACTTGACGAAGATTTCTAACAGAACTTAATGTTAGTTGAGGACGACTGATTTATTAGTTACTAATTTTATATTTATTATTTTATACTCATCATCATCATCATCATCATCATCATGAACAAATTCGTTTTAGGCTATGTGGCCTGTACGGTAAACCTAGCGAAGATGGTCTTGATCTTTCCACCGGCTTTGGTCTTCCTTGGCCCCTATGTCCAGTTGGGGTATATTGGAATGCCAATTTTGGAAGTGTAAGAGGTAGTGATGTGCATTCTATAACCTCTCCTACCTAATTCTCAACCTCACGTGCACGTGGTACACCCTGCTTTTAACTAACGAAGTACTGGGGACCGAGTCACGGCGGTATAACCGTTCCACCAAATATGGAGGAAATTCCATATTTTGAACGCCTGACTAGAGGCTATAAGGTAGCAGCCCTACCACTAGTCTTGCTCTATGGATGGCTGGTAACCAACCCAGGGGACTTCCTACTACTCGAAGAAACTTATGTTATACTCATTAAGGGATATTGCATTGATTTGTTTTGATTTCAGGTGAAGGACAGAATGCAGTTATGACATCGGTCGTAACTGAGCTTCCTGTCAGCTATGACCCGCCCTCATCTCCCATGAATTCTATCGGCGAGGGGGCAACCCCCCTCATGTATGCCTGTCAACAGGCCCGCGAACAAGAAGTCAGCAGGATCCTGTCTAAAAAGGTAAAAGCTCAGTCTATTATCTAGATATATTTTATTAAAGGAGTACGTTATCTTATTTGTTGGGATTCCGTGTTTGAAAACCCTGTCGTGACACGAACACATCATACACAACAGGCTACACGAAAAGAGCTGGTCAGCCAAGTTCCAAATTTCAAGGAGTTACATTAAGGAGTTCAGAGCAAAAGTGGACCAAGTTCAAAAATTATTTTACTAACATCTATGTAGATATAAATAGGCTAAGACAAAACAGTTAAGTGCCATTTTTACCCTCTGCTTGTTAACCGATTTTTTAGTAGCTATTGACAATACTAATAAAATTCATTGTTAAAACCGTTGAGGTGCAGAGTCATAAAATAAAATGAGTTAAAATATACCTTCTTAGGTAAGATCCGTCGTCCTCAACTTATAAAATATGAATTATTTATGCCTGTAGGCCTTTCAGAGCATCCGTTCCATCTTCAGCAGGTCCTTCTTCGCTAGAATATCTAGTATGATGTTTGATGCTGCTAGTCCTAACGTGGTGTTGTCGTGACAGTCACGACAACACCACATTAGGACCAGTAGCATCAACCATCATACCGGTGCTAGATATTGTAGCGAATAAGGACCTGCTGAAGATGGAACGGATGTTCGGAAAGGCCTACAGGCATAAAGAATTCATATTTTATAAGTTGAGGACGACGGATCTTACCTAAGAAGGTATATTTTAACTTATTTTATTTTATAGCTATTGACAAGCTTTTGTGTTTTCAATAAACAAACTTTGGAAACAGTTCTGCCGTTTTTAACTACAAGGCAGTGTTTATGGAAAGTCTTCATGGTGCAGGAGTTAAATTCCTTCCAGAACAGCATGTGATGTTCAAAGGCCATGTCAAAAAAATCTGCCGTTTTTAACAACAAGGCACTAAAATCCAGCGCCCAAAGCTCCCACTTAAACTATTGGGAAGTAATATATGCACATGAATTAACAACATAGGTAGAGCCAGTGTAAGGATTACACGTGGTAAGAATGTCGGGTCCACCAGCCGTTATAGCTGGTTTTCTCAACGTGGAGCCGCTACTTATTGTAGCTACCCAAATTCCTCACTATGCTGAGATTTAGAATACTATCACCCCATCATCAGCTACACTCCAACATACATATAAACAACAACAAAAGAAACAGAAAGAAAAAGACGAAAGAGAAAATACAATCCATCAAATGAATGTCAAAGCAAAATAAAACCAATCTTAAGGTAACAATTTATATATATATATATATATATATATATATATATATATATATGTGTGTGTGTGTGTGTGTGTGCGTGCGTGCGTGTGCGTGAGTTTAATAATTTTATTAATTTAACTGGTTGGGTTACTATCTTAATTTTTAAAATTATTTTTTACGCTAAGTTATGATTTCTTCAGTCTATAATTTTATTATTATCTTTATTTTTATATTAATATATCATTATTATGTGTGTGTGCGTGTGTGTGATGATAAAACGTCCAGTACAATGTCAAATAAAATAAAATACAATTTAAAACTAACAGCGTCTAATCTTCTAATATATAAAAATGAATGTTTGTTTTTTTGTTCGTGTTTAATGCGCTACCATACCATTGATCCGATTGTGATGGAGCTTTTTAGCAAAATATTCAGGAGATTCCCGGGATGAACATAGGCAATAAGAGAGTTGTGATATTCAACTCCTTGACCTAATGACAACAGTTATGGTTGATATCGTTCTCACTGCAGTCCACCACATTTAAATAACTAACACAAGATATTAGTGTCTTGCCAATTTAAGGGTTAAATGACCTGACCTGACCTGATCTATACTATGCTCACCTATACCGAACCAATCTGACCGAACATGACCTATAATGACCGAACCTAACGTAACCTAACCTAACCGAACTTGAACCTAACGTAACCTAACCTAACCGAACTTGAACCTAACATGAACCTAACCTTAACCTAAATTGATCCTAACGGAATCTAAACCGAACATAAACCTAACCTAAAACTACACTGAACCAACGCTGACCCTAAACTGAACCTAACACGAATTTAACCCGAACCTAAATCAAATCTAACCAAGCCTAACCTAACTAACCTGAACCTAAATTGAACCTTGTGGCAAGAAGTAATAGACTCGTGAGTACATTAATAGTAATAACTGAAAGGCGCACAAACGTGCACACGAGTCTATTACCAACATAGAAACCCAAACGAATGGTACCTACCCTTCTAAGCTATAATGAATAGCATATACACTTGGAGTGGGGATGGGAGGAGTCATCGCCCTTATAAGGCAAGGACGCGTGTGAAAACACTCTCACGCTCCTTACTTACTTACTTACTTACTCACTGGCACTATCGAACCCGTAGGTTCATGGCCGCACGGACATAAGCTCTCCATACATCCCTATCCTGAGCTAATGCTTTCCAATCATTCCCTGTATAATCTACTTCCCTCAAATCATAGTTAATGTTGTTCTCCCACCTCATTTTTGGTCTACCAACTGGGCGTTTTCCTTCTGGCTTTCCTACAAGAAGTTTCCATGCACGTCTTTCATTCCCCATACGCGCAACATGTCCTGCCCATCGCAGTCTACGGGACTTAACTGTTCTTATTATATCTGGCTTCCTATAAAGACCATGTAGTTCATTGTTATGTAGTCTTCTCCATTCACCTGTCTGTTCATCTCTCTTTGGTCCAAAAATTTTCCTAAGAACTTTATTCTCAAATACTCGTAATCTCCTTTCCTCCCTTAAAGTAAGAGTCCATGTTTCGCACCCATATAATATAACTGGTAGAACAATAGTTTTATATATTTTCAGCTTAACGTTTTTTGAAAGGAGTTGGGACATCAAAAGTCTCTGCAATGCATAATAGCATGCATTTCCAGAATTGAGCCTATGTTTAATTTCTTTGTGCATCTCATTCCTATTTGTGATTATTGTTCCTAGGTATTTGAATTCAGCCAATTCCTCAAAATTTCCCTCATTTGTCATTAGCTGTCCATTTCCATTATATAATGTATTTCTACGTGTGACCATATATTTAGTTTTACTGATATTTACTTCCAGTCCTAATTTCTTAGTGTTACTCAATAGTGTGTGCGTGTTGGCCTTTAGTATCTCCTCGCTATCGGCCAGTAGTACTACATCATCAGCATAAACTAACAGCTTATTAATACCATTCAGTTGTAAGCCTTCCTCATTCTCTTAAAGATTTAATGGCATGCTCTAGTACAAAATTAAATAGTAGAGGAGATAGTGCATCTCCTTGCTTTAACCCATTCTGGATTTCAAAAGTGTCTGAAAACTGTTTGCCTACACGCACCCTACTCGTTGAGCCATTTAGACACATTCGTATAAGTCTAACTAACTTTTTAGGAATTCCAAACTCCAGCAGGATACTATATAACTTCTCCCTCTTAATTGAATCATATGCTTTTTTGAAGTCTACATATAGTTGATGTACAGTACCATTATATTCCCATTTCTTTTCTAAAATCTGTCTTATACTAAAAATCTGATCTGTTGTAGACCTGTTTCTTCTAAATGCACATTGATGATCTCCTAGAATGTCATCAATATAGGGAGTAAGTCTGCTTACTAATATATTTGTTAGAATTTTGTACGAAGTTGAAAGTAATGAGATGCCCCTATAGTTGTTGCAATCAGTTTTATCTCCTTTCTTATAAATTGGTACGATAATTGATTCCTTCCATTCATCTGGAAGAGCTTCTTTTTCCCAAATCATACTAAGCAACCAGCGTATCTTGTCCATCAATTTTTCTCCCCCTGATTTTATCAGTTCTGCTGGGATCTCATCTGAACCTGATGCTTTATACATCTTCAATTTTTCAATTGCCATTTCAACCTCTAATGCACTTGGCTCTGCGACTAGCATTTCTGCTGTCTGTAACTTATCCTCCTCAATGTCCTGTTCTGTATGTACATTTAATAGCTGATTAAAATAACTTTTCCATCTATTTAATATACTCTTGGAATCTGCAATCATATCCCCATTTTCATTCCGAATTATGTTTGTTCTAGCCTGAAACCCTTTCTTCTCTATACTAATTCCCTGATATAATTCTCTAATGTTCCTATTTTTTGCATTCATTTCAAGATCATTAATCTTCTCTCTCAAATATTCCCTCTTTTTACTCTTTAGTAACTTGGTGGTTTCCCGTCTAACACTACCCAATTGCTCTAAATTTACCTCATTTGGCTCGTGTAACCATTTCATTTTTGCTAGCTTTCTTTTCTTTACAATGTCGGCACATTCCTCATCAAACCATTTCTTGTTTTGCCTCTTTTTTAAACAACCAATGCTTTCTGATGCTGACAATTTAATAGTATCTCTTATAGCCTCCCATTCTTTATTTATATCAGTTCTTCTTCGTTTGCCACATTGTCATCTGAAGATTCCAGTACTTCAAATCTATTAGCAATTTTGATTTGGTATTCTTGCCGCATTTCATCATTTTTCAAGTTTTTTAATTCATATTTTACAGAATCATCTTTAGCGTTTGTTCCTCTCATAAGCGATAGCCGTTGTCTGATTTTCACCCTGACCAGATGATGATCTGAATTGCAGTCTGTCCCTCTAACTGATCTAACATCAATGATGCTACTGTGCCAGCGTTTATCCACTAATACATGATCTATCTGGTTCCGAGTTTCTCCATCTGGGGACGTCCAGGTGTATTTATGAATATCCTTATGCTGAAATGTTGTGCTCTTAACAACGAGATTCTTTGATGTGGCAAATGTGACTAATCTAACCCCGTTGTCGTTACTATCTTCATGAAGACTGAATTTGCCTATTGTTGGTTTGAATATATCTTCCCGCCCCACTTTTGCATTAAAATCTCCTAAGACAATTTTCATATGATATCGTGAAAGGCTATCAAATAAGCATTCTAATTCTTCATAGAACTCATCCTTGATCTTGTCATCTTTATCTTCTGTGGGGGCATGTACATTTACAATTATAAAATCATGTCGTTTACCCTTTAGAATTATGTATGATATCCTATCACTAACAAACTTAATATCTCGGATAGCGGATAGGATCCTCCTTCTGACTAAAAAACCCGTTCCAAATGCAGGTCTTTCTGCACCCCCATAGTATAATGAAAAGCTTCCTGATTCCTGACTACCTTCTCCTGGCCACCTAACTTCCTGTAAAGCGACTATATCCAAGGGCGATTTATCCAATTCCCGCGTTAATATCTCTAGTGCCCCGCTATTGTATAAAGTCCTAACATTCCATGTTCCTAGGAACATGTCCCTGTGTTTGAGCCTTTGGCATGGGTTCCCTGAAGTAGTCCCCGCCCGGAGAACCGAATGGGGGACTATTTGACCTCCGGAAAATTTTACCCCAGTAGAACCCATGTCCGCATTTCTTGACGGTTGTATTTTTACGGTGAAAGATCGTCACTCTTTCGACCAAGGTACTTATTTCGTCTGGCTTATCACCTTCGACCAGATCGGCATGGGTAACCCTATCGGCAGCAATGCTACCGCCGGCATAGCTCTCAGGATCATTTAAGCACACAAGCCACTCCACCACGACAAGGTAAAGATACCATGGAGGGACTCTCACGCTCCTACGTTCTGCAGTACTTAAGTTCTTAAGTAACCGTCCGCGAAGGTGATATTAAAACACGTGGGCGCAAATAACTCATCAACTCCACTCCGAGACAGTGAAATATCAAACATTGTAAATAAAATTGTGTATACAAATTTATCCAATAAACTAAAATAATAAGTGTATAATTTAAAACATCCCTGAGTGATCATATTCTACCCTGAGCGAACCGGCACAACCTAACCTTAACCTAACCTCAACCTAAATTGATCCTAACCGAATCTAAACCGAAACTAAACCTAAATCTGACCGAACCTAAAACGATCTAAACCAAACCTAAACTGGACCTACACTGAATCTACACTGAACCTACATTAACCCAAAACTGAAACTAACACGAAACTATTCCCAACCTAAACTGAACCCAAACCGAACCTAACCCAACCGTGCCTAACCTAACCCGAATTCAAACCTGAACAAAAACTAGCATCCAAAACAAAAAAACCAAAATCCGAAACCAATACTGAAAAAAAAACTGAACTCAAAACTAAAACCCGAACTGAATTCAAGCTGAACCCAAACTGAACCCTAACTCAAACTGAACCCGAATCCGAACCAAAAACCAAACCCGGAACTAAATCTGACCTAAACTTAAACTTAACCTGACCTAATCCGGACATAACGCTATTCTAACTCGGACCTAACCCTGACCTAACCGAAACTAAATACCCTAACCTAATATATCCTAATCTATTCTATCCTGTTCTAACCTACCCGAACCTAACCGCACCTAAACTGACCTGACCGGACCTAACCTAATTTAACCCAGAAACATAATCTGAGAAGTACAGCCGATCCGATCAAAATACCCCTAAATCGATTAAATTGCCTCTACAACGATCAAATTATCACCAGCTAATCAAACTCCCCCTATAAAGACCAAAACTACCAGTAAACCGATTAAACTACCTCTAAAACGAGAAACTATCCGTAAATCGATCAAGCTACCTCTAAAACGATAAAATGACAGTTAAACCGATGAATCTACCTCTAAAACGATCGAATTACACGTAAACCGGCCAATTTACCTCTAACCCGACCAAACAATCGCTAAACTGATAAATACAATATAAATTTATAATTATTTTTCTTTTTACTTATTTAACTAAACATAAAAACGCATTTAATTAATTTAGGTGTACCAAGGCACACCGGGTATTGGTTAGTCTTATATATAAAAATGAATGTTTGGTTGTTTGTTTGTATTTCATGCGCTGTCATATCGTTCATCCTATTTTCATGGGGCTTTTTGCAAAATGTTCGGGAGATTCCCGGGAGAGAGTTGTGATACTCAACTTTTACACCTTTAAAAATCACTCTTTGTAGTGAAAAAAATGAAAAAAGTAGCTTTTTGGAAGCTTACATGACATGACCTGACCAGTACTATACTGACCCAATCTGACCGATCATGACCTGTACTGACCAGGCCTGACAGAACCTAACGTAACCTAACCGAACATAACTGAACATGAACTTAACCTGCGTCTAGCTTGAACCTACCATGAACATAACCTGAACCTAACTTGGACCTATCCTTAACCAAATTTGAACATAACCAAATCTGAACCTATCCTGAACCTAACTTGAACTTAGCCTGAACCCAACATGAAATTAACCTAAACCTAACCTGGACCTAACCTGAACCTAACTTGAACCTAGTCTGAACCTAACTTGAATCTAACCTAAATCTAACCTGAACCTACCCTGAACCTAAATTGACCCTACCTGAAACTAACAGAACCTAAAACATACCTAAACTGAACATAGTCTGAACCTAACTTGTATCTAACCTGAACCTAACCTGAATCTAACCTAAACCTAACCTGAACATAGCCTCAACCTAAATTGACCATACCTGTACCTAACAGAACCTAAACCGAACCTAAACTAAACCTACACTGAACATACACTGATCCTAAACTGAACCTAACATCAACCTAACAAGAATGTAACCCGAACCTAAACCTACCCCAACCGAGCTTAACCCAACCGTGCCTAATCTAACCTAACCTGACCCGGACCTCATTCCAAACCCTAACCCAAACCCTGAATTCAAAACAAAAAACCAAAATCCGAAACCAAAACTGAAAGAAAAACTGAACTTAAAACTGAACCTAAACCCGATCCCAAACTGAACCCGAACCCAAACTCTTACCTAATCCGGAACTAAATCTGACCTAAACATCACTTAACCCGGACATAATACTATCCTAATCCGGACATAACCTTTACCTAACCTAAGCTTGACCTAACCAAACCGAACCATACCGAACCTAACCTAGCCTAACCTATCCAAACCCGACCCAGCCTAACCTAATCGATCCTGACCTAACCTTAGCTAACCTGGCAGATACATGACCTAATCGATATCTAACCTAACCCAGAAACATAATGTAAAAAATCCAACCGATCCGATCAAACTACCCCTAAACTGATGAAATTACCTCTATAACGACCAAATTACCAGTGCCTATAGTATATCTGACTTAAGTTTGCAAGATATTTGTAGAAAGAGACAGCTGTGCTCACCTCTCTCACTCGCACCAGTGTTGCCGGTGTTCCTTCACCAGATGCTAATAGGGAAAGGGGGAAGACGAAAACTGACAACAGGGTGGGTTCTTTGTTTTGTATCTGGGTGAGAACGGTCAAGGATCTACCCTTACATCTCAATCTCTCTCTTTGCCAAGTTAAGCCAGATATACAATAATCAAAATACCTCTATAAAGACCAAAACTACCAGTAAACCGATTAAACTCTCTCTAAAACTAGAACTACCTGTAAACCGATCAAGCTATCTCTAAAACGATAAAATTACCCTTCAACCGACGAATCAATCTACCACCAAAACGATCGAATTACCCGTAAACCGAAAATTTATAATTATTTTCTTTTTACTTATTTAACTAAATATAAAAACGCATTTAATTCATTTAGGTGTAGCAGCGCACGCCGGATATTGGCTAGTCTAATATGTAAAAATGAATGTTTGTTTATTTATGTGTTTGTATTTTATTCTCTGCAAACCGTTCATCCGATTTTGATGGGGCTTTTTGCAAAAACTTCAAGAGATTCTCGGGATGGACATAGGTTATAAGAGAGTTGTTATACTCAACGCCTACATCCTTAAAAACCATCCTTTCTAGTGAAAAAAAAAGTGGAAAAAGTAGCTTTTTGCACTCTTAAATGATCTGACCTGAGCTGTACTATACTGAAATATACTGACACAACCTGATCGAGCATGACTTATACTGATCGGACCTCACCGAACCTAACATAACCTATCATAACCTAACCTAGCCTAAATCTACCTAACCATATCTAACCGTACAAAACTGAACCTGAACTTAACTTAAACCTAACTTGATCCTAACATAAACATAACTTAAAACCTAGCCTGAACCTAACATAAACCTAACTTGAACTTAACATGAACCTAGCCTGAACCAAACCTGAACTTAAACCAATCTGAACCTAGCCTTAACCTAACCTGAATATAACCCGAACCTAGCACGAACCTACCCTGAACCTAACTTGAACCTAGCCTGAACCTAACCTTAACCTAAACAGGGCCTAACTTGAACCTAGTCTGAACCCAACCTGAACCTAACCTAAACCAAAACTGAACCTAACCTGAACTTAACTTGAACCAAACCTGAACCTATCTTGAATCTAATCTGAATCTAGCCGGAACCTAACCTGAACTTAGAATTAACGTAACCTGAACCTAACTTGAACCTAACCTGAAACTGACTTGAACATAACTTGAACCTACCATGAACCTTTCCTAAACCTAACCTGAACCTAGCCTGAACTTAACTTGAACATAACCTGAAACTAGCCTGAACATAAATTGAACATAGCCTGAACCTAGCCGAAACATAAACTGAACCTAACCTAAACCAAGTCTGAACTTAACCTGAACCTAATTTGAACCAAACATGAATCTAACCTGAACCTATCCTGAACCTGACTTGAATGTAAGCTGAACCTAACCTGAACCAAGTTG
This sequence comes from Diploptera punctata, assembly GCA_030220185.1. Taxonomy (NCBI): domain Eukaryota; kingdom Metazoa; phylum Arthropoda; class Insecta; order Blattodea; family Blaberidae; genus Diploptera; species Diploptera punctata. The sequence goes on along the minus strand of JASPKZ010010265.1, from coordinate 539,715 downwards.
AACCTAACCTGAACCAAGCTTGAAGCTTAGCTGAACCTAACCTGAACATATCCTGAACCTAACTTGAACCTAGTCTGAATCTAACCTGAACCTAACTTGTAGTTAACCAGAATCTAACCTAAACCTAGTCATAAACTAGCCTGAAAGTAACCTGTAACTAACCTTAACCTTGCCTGAGCCTAAACTTAATATGACATGAACATAACCTTAACCTAACCTCAACCTAAATTGGACCTAACCGAACCTAAACTGAACCTAAACTAAACGTACACTGAGACAACAGTGAACCTACACTAAACGTATACCACACCTATACTGACCCTAAACTGAACCTAACATAAATCTACCTCGAACATAAACCTAATCCAACGTGCCTATCCTAACCTAAACCTAACTTGAATACAGATCTAAAACCAAAACCAAAAGACAAAACTGAAAGAAAAACTGAACTCAAAACTGAAACCCAAACTGAATTCAAACTGAACCCGTAACTAAAATAGACCTAAACCTGACCTAACCTGGCCATAACACTATCCGAACCCGGACCTAACCTAATCTAACCTTGACCTAACCGAACCGAACCATACCAAACCGAATCTAACTAAACCTAACCTAACCTAACCTAACCGAACGTGAACTGACCTGACTTAACCGATACTTAACCTAAACCAGAAATATAATCTAAAAAGTCCAACCGAACCGATCAAACTATCCCGAAACCGATGAAATGACCTCTGTAACGACCAAATTACCAGTAGCTAATCAAAATACCTCTACAAAGACCAAAACTACAAGTAAACCGATCAAGCTACCTCTAAAACGAGAAACTATCCGATCTTAAACCGTTGAATCTACCTCTAAAACGATCGAATTACCCGTAAAACGGCCAATTTACCTCTAACCCGACCAAACAACCGCTAAACTGATGATTACGATATAAATTTATATGTTTTTACTTAATTAACTAAAGACACGTTTAATTCGTGTAGGTGTAGCAGCGCACGCCGGGTATTGGCTAGTCTAATATATAAAAATGAATGTTTGTTAGTATTTTATGCCCTGTCATACCGTTCATCCGATGGTGATGGGGACTTTTGAAAAATGTTCAGGAGATTCCCGGGATGAACACAGGCTATAATAGAGTTATAATACTCAACCCCTTCACCCCTAATTGTAGTGAAAAAAGATTTTAAAAAGTCCCTTTTTTACGTTTAAAAGGTTTACGTTGCCTAAACCATAACAAATGCGCCAAATCAATGTACACAGAATTGAATATCTCAAAAAAACTTCTACAAAAAAGTCTGCGACAGCATATGTTTATCTTTTACGGATAACTCACAATAACCATATTTTTCTTTCATTGATGCCAAGAAGATAGGGATAAGTAGATTCCCGGGCAAGCGTAGCAGCACAAGCGGGCATTCTTTTACGATAACTCAAAATAACGAATTTTGTGTTTCAGCTCATATATGCCAAGTACATCGGGGTACGCAGATTCCCGGGCAACGCCGGGTAATCAGTACGGAGTATCTAAAATGTTTACGATATGGCTTTACTTTTAGTGATTGTTTGAATATTAAATTCTGGAAGATGAAATTATATTTACTATTTGGATTGTTTGAAAGGTAGTTTGGACACAGAATTAATTCGTTTATTGGTTGTTTTAGCTGCAATAACGAAGAGAAAACGTTTATAATTATTTTTTTTACTTATTCAACTAAATATAAAAACACAACTTACGTCTTTCAGCTAATTTATGCTAAGAAGATCGGAATAAGTAGATTCTTGAACAACGCCGGGCAATCAGCACGGGGTATCTAAAAATAATAACGATATAAACTTATAATTATTTTCCTTTTACTTATTCAACTAAAGGTAAAAACACATAATTTATTTAAGCGTAGCAGCACACGCCGGGCATTAGCTAGTATAATATAAATTAAGATAATGAGCGAACACTAGTTAATTTAAATATGCAACAATTGTTAGGACGATAGGCTTTATGATATTTTTTGTGTATTTGTTACAGCCCAGCGCAGTAAGAGAACGTGATAGAACTATGAAAACAGCGCTCCACTACTGCGCGGAAAATGCCTCCATTGCATGCGCAGATATAATAATAGCAGCAGCACCGGACCTGGTGGACGTGCGAGATGAAGACGGGTACACGCCTCTACATCTGGCGGTGATCGCAGGAAACAGACAACTTATCAAGTTCCTATTGGCAAAAAATGCTGATGTCAACTGTTTGGACTACGAAAGACATTCTGTTGTTCATTGGGCAACTGGTAAGTGAACCCTTGAGTTTGCATGTAACTCCTGTTTATGCTTCCAAATATTTCATAAAAGACTAGCTAAACCCGACCACACTTCACTGTGATATGAAATGAATCGTAAAGTAAATAAAAGTATTTTAGCGAACATAGAATCGCTGAGAAAACACGTCATTAAATTCAATGCCGACTGTTCTTTGCAACCTGTGACGAGACTTTTTTAATTCCTTCATAAACTAACGTCAAATTTTATTCTTAGAGTTTCATTTTTCAAATTATTTACCACCATTTACATTGATTTTTACATATTTTCTAACGATTATTTCAATATATTTTTCTATGATATATAACTACATACGTAGCATGAAGACGTGGCAGCTATATTGATTTTAACGAATATCCAGTGCAGTCACATAGAGTATGTAGGCTTACTAATATATACTTCAGAATTTCAGAACTTACTATTTATTTTTGGTCATTGCATTCTTTCACAATTTAGAGTGCTTAAATAGCGTTATGTTAGCTTTTAGGTTGGTCTTTCACAGGTTAGAGTACTTAAATTGTGTTAGGTTATCTTTTAGGTTCGTTAAATATCGTGTGTTGTCTGCATTCCGTGTTTCCATAGTGTAAATCGCTTTGCCTTTGTTGGCGCATGCGCATGGTGTATGATTGGAACTATAAACATTTTCGCGTCACATGTTGTAAAGAATCCCCGAATAGCTAAACCCGGCTGTAGCTCAATCTGAAATGAAACGAATTCGATAGTAAATGAATGTATTCTAGCGAAGATAGAATCACTGACAAAACACACAATTCCATTCAATGCCCTACCTTGTGTTGCTGTGGTTATGTGCATTCAAATGAAACGAAGATTTTTTTTACACAGAAAATATGTTTTTATTGTAAACTTAGTAAAGATATAAACCAGAGAATTGCAGCAGATGTTTTTTCTTCTTAGAAAAATGTTTGGGCCAAAAAGAGATGAACTGAGAGGTGAATGGAGAAATCTTCATAAGTAATGCCACGAGTGATTTCCAAATTATCGATAAATTCACGACTCACGAAGTGAGGAGTGAATTTATCTAGAGAATTTGGAAATCAAGAGTGGCATTTGTTAGGACTATTTAACGAATAAAATTAAGCTGTTTACTCACAAATCATTATTTAACTATAGTTATTTTAAAATATTTATATATTTAATGTAAACGGTGATGTTTGAAAACAAATGAGAAACGATAGGTACGCTTCTACTGCTTCTTTTGTTTATCACTGCAACCAGATCATACTATTTATTGCCAAAGGAACGCAATATTGTAAGGAGGAGCTTTCTTTAATATGGTAATTATAACACTGATAAATATTTGGTGAAACACGACTCTGATTGGTTGTAAAACAGAAATCATTGAAACGTGATTGGTCATTGACTCCCATTTGGGGCATGAGTTAAATAGTCATAATAATGAGCTACACGGTATGCATAGGAAGTCAGATAGGCTATAATAAGAACAGTTAAGTCTCGTAAACTGAGATGGGCAGTACATGCAGCACGAATGGGGAATGAAATAGGTCCATGGAAGTTTCTTGTAGGAAAACCAGAAGGAAAACGGCCACTTGGTAGACCAAGAATGAGGTGGGAGAATAGCATTATCCGTGATTTGAGAGAAGTAGATTATACAGGGAATTGTTGGAATACAACATTAGCTCAGGATAGGGATATATGGAGAGCTTATATCCGCACGGTCATGAACCTACGTGTTCGATACAGCCAATGAACTCATATGATCATGGCCACGTAGACATCAGCTCTCCATACATCCCTATAACCAATTGTTCTCAAGTTCATTGTTCGAATGAGATATTGTGATAAAACCTTTACGATAAGAATTGAGGTAATGTATTCAATCCCTGTAATGTGAATTACTTATAAATCACTTGGGTAACAGGAAGTTCATTTCCATGCGGCACCGGGATCGATACTGTGGAGGTGACCTTGGTACTGACCGTTATGACGTCATGCATCGACCGTAATGGGTTATTCCATATCTCACCAATTCCGTGACGGGTTACAGTGATCGCGTTTAAAGAACACATTTATGATGCAACGTCTTGTTGCTCCTCTATTCTAAAATAATAATAATAATAATAATAATAATAATAATAATAATAATAATAATAATAATAATAATAATAATAATAATAATAATAATAATAATAATAATAATAATCTATCCATCCATCCATCCATCCATAGTAATTCTGCCTGAGAGCAGGTCTTTCACTGCAATCACAGCATTTCTCATGCTATGCTTTGCAGCTTTACTAGGGAATGTATGTATGGTAGCTTCCCATTGCTTCCCACATCGGTGGAGGATGGTGATGATAATGATAAGGGTGATGATGATGGCCGGAAGACCGTTGGGCCCTAAGCTTCTTGACATTTCTCTCACAGTTGAGAAAAAACCCCGAAAAAAAAAAACTTCATCCAGGAGCCTGACCCGACCGGGAATCGAACCCGGGCCCGTTGTGTGACAAGCGGTGGACAATAATAATAATAACAATAATAATAATAATAATAATAATAATAATAATAATAATAATATTTGAGAATTAAGTTCTTAGGACATTTTTTAGACCATAGAGAGATGAACAGACAGGTGAATGGATAAAAACAGTGAACTACATGGCTTTATAGGAAGCCAGATATAATCAGAACAGTTAAGTCTCGTAGACTGCGATGGGCAGGACATGTGGCACGAATTGGGAATGAAAGAGAGACGTGCAAATTCCTTGTAGGGAAACCAGAAGAAAAACGCCCAGTAAGAGACCAAAAATGAGATGGGAGAATAAAATGAACCATGATTTGAAAGAAGTCGATTATACAGGAGATTATACCGTTCTCTAGATACGGTTGTATGGAGGGCTCATGTTCGCGCGACAATGAACCTATCGGTTTGATAGTATTAGTAATTTGTTCGTGGCATCATACACGGACATTAACCCGACCTAAGGGGAACCAGGGACATCTTCCTTGAACCCACTTAGGTAACTCTTAGTAGGCGCGTCCACGACGCGGGGGTGGACCCGACTCTAAGTCGGTGACTAAGTTCTGCTAAGGACCCAGTATTGCGGGGTATAACGCTTTACCCTTGTCCAGGGTTACGGATGAAGACCACAATGGCAGCGAAGGCGAGGAAGAAAATATTACGACTCGACCGAACCGGCAGAGGAGGAAAATTTCAACTCGGCGGAACTGGCAGAAGTGGCAACTCTTTCTCCAGAGTTTAAAAGGAGCCCATACTCGGAGTAACAGGAGTGAAGTCTCCAACGACTTAAGTCGGAAGGAGCAACCCTTTCTGCGGGGATTATACACAGAAGAGAACGTCCAGAGGCTCTAAGGTGGCAGCCCCACCACTAGACTTGTCCTGCGTAACGCTCGTAACGTGACCAGGAGACATTTACATTACTGGCAACCATCAAGTGAATAACCGGACTGATCAACCTAAGACAACCAGAGCAAGAAATAGGAATAACGATTAGGACTTGTAGAAAAATTGAGAACTGCTACTTGGAACGTTAGAGGATTAGCAAATAAAGAAGAAGAACTTCAAAATGAGTTAACAAAAGCCAATGTAGATATTTGCCTTCTCACCGAAACGAAAAAGAAAATGAAAGGTACTAAGAAATTAAAAGATTATATACTATTTTACAGTGGAGTTGCTCAGAATAAAAGGGCATCTGCAGGAACAGCAATTCTAATAAAGAAACAATTCAGAAATAAAATACATAGTTATAATTTCGTGAATGAAAGAATAATGAATGTTCGCCTGAAAACAGCAAGAGGACATCTAATAGTAGTTTGTATATATGCACCCGAGGAGGGGAGAAAAGAAGAAAGTGCTGAATTCTATGAATCCTTACAAACACATCTGAACTCTGTTAATAAAACATATTTTATTTGCTTAGGAGGAGATTTTAACGCCCGCGTTGGAAAAGATACTGTAGAGAATTTGATTGGTAATAACGGCGAGAATACCTTAAACGAGAATGGAAAGCTCTTAGAAATTTTGTCAGCTTTAATGAATTAAAAATAACTAACACCCTTTTCCGTCATAAAGATATCCATAAATATACTTGGGCAGCGAGAGGCACTAGATCAATAATAGATTATATATTGAGCAATAAGAAATTATCTCCTCATGTGATTGACACTCGTGTATATAGAGGATACGACATTAGTTCAGACCATTTCATCGTCATCTCTACGTTTCACATGCCAAATAAATGGATTTACAAGAAGAAAACAAATGTAACAAAAGTAAAAAGGACAAATTCTAAAGTACATTTATTACAACAAGAGAGTATAAGGAGATTATACTCTTCACGATTATTAAACTATGTAGATCAAAGAGCTGTAAGTACTAATGTGAATGAAGAATGGCAAGATCTAAAAACTATTATATTAAAAGCTGCTGAGGAAGCCCTAGGGACAAAATCTACAAAAAGAAGGAAAAAAGGTTTATATATATATATATATATATATATATATATATATATATATATATATATATATATATATGGAATGATGAAATTCAAGAAATGATCGAAAACAAAAAAAGAGCATATTTAAAATACATCCAATCAAAATCAGAATAAGATAGAATTGCTTATAATTACAGAAGTGCTATTGTTAAAAGAGAAGTAAGGAAGCTGAAACGACTTAGCTGGGACAACTATATATCCAATATAGAATACGATTGCCATGGATCACAGGATATGGCTTACAAGGTTTTGAAACATCTGAATACAACTGAAAAAGACACAGCCAAATTAAATAATATACCAAAAAAAGAGTGGCTCAAATATTATGGAACATTATGGACAGATATGTCAGAAATAAACATTGACCCCAAATTAAAGGAAATGGCACATGTAGATCTTCTTGAAATCAAAGAATTAGAGAACACTCTAGAAACATTCAAAAATAAGAAAACTCCGGGAATAGACTGTTTAAATATTGAACTTTTAAAGTATGCTCCAAGAGAAATTAAGCAGAGATTCTTAGATGTACTAAATGTGTGCTGGAGGATGTGCATAATCCCGGATGAATGGAAGAAAGGACTTATATGCCCCATATTTAAAAAGGAAGTAGACACGAGTGCACAAGTTACAGGGGAATCTGTTTATTGAATACAGCTTACAAGATATACGCTAAGATTATTACTAGACGATTAAATATAATAAATGAGTATATATTAAGTGAAGAACAGTGTGGCTTTCGGAAAGGTCGGTCATGTTCAGATGCCATTTTCACAATAGAGCAACTTATTCAGAAGAGAAGAGAATTTAATTTGCCAACTTGCATACTTTTTATTGACTATCAAAAAGCATTTGATAGACTGTCAAGAAATAAACTATGGGAAATAATGTATGACAAAGGGTTTCCAGGACACATTGTCAAAGTTGTGCAAAGCTTATATTTTAAATCAGAAATAATGATTGATAAAGGAGTTACAATGAGCGATAATACATTAGAAATTAATCAAGGGGTCAGACAAGGATGCCCGCTATCTCTGCACTCTTTAGTATATATATAGACGAGATCATTGTACAATGGCAATCAAATTTAACCACAGAGTTTAAAGTTGGCAGTACGATTCTAAATACCATACTGTTTGCAGACGATCAGACAATCCTTAGCTCTTCAGAAGACAATTTACAAATAGCAGCATATAAATTAAACGAAATAGCAAATAAATTCAATATGACAATCTCTGAAAGTAAATCGAAAGTAATGGCATTCAACGGGAAAGACCATATGAGGTGTAAAATCAGTATTAATAACAGTATAATACAACAGGTGAACAATTTTAATTATTTAGGATGCAATGTATCATACTGCCAGAAGGAAGATATTAATATTAAATTAAATAGATTTTACAGAATGTGTGGCACTATAAGACGGACACTGAAAAATAAAACTTTGAGGAGCACACAACTAAAATTTTACAAAATTATGGCAGTGCCTGTCTTAACATATGCAAGTGAAAATTGGACTCTTAACCGTTCAGACAGAAGGAAAATAGAAACTGCAGAAATGAAGTTCCTACGTTCAGTAGCAGGTGTGACAATTTTGGACAAGAAAAGAAGTGAGGATATTAGGAATGACTTAAATATTTTCAATTTAACAAATAGAATTGACAACATGGGAAACAACTGGTATGAACATGTCAAGAGAATGCCTACAGATAGAATCCCTCAGCTGTTACTAAAGTACAAACCAATAGGACATAGAAATGTTGGACGCCCATTTACTAGATGGAAGGATTCATTAAATCCCACTTGATGTGAAAACAGGTCAAAAGGCCTAATTTCATGAAGCAGAAGAAGAAGAAGAAGTAATTGAAAATATCTCTGCAGGCGGAAGAATTACGAAGCTCTGTTTGTTGCTACACGTGACGTCATATAAGGCAGTGTATACAGTCAGTTTCCCACGTCCCATTCCCCTCTGCACTCTAGATAGCAGTGTCACGTGTTATATTCCTGCATAAACACGACTGCAGTGCCCTCCATCAACAACTCCACTTACTCCTTAAACGGGTAATACCACTGAGTAGATATTATTATCATATCTGTCTATTTTAAATCCCTGTAACCTCTGCTATAGTTGCATTTGTGCGTGGTGTAATCCGAGATAAATTCCAGTTGTAATATAAACAAACTATACCTTATCCGCTCTTAGAATGATCCTTACATCAACAATCGCTAATTGTATCCTTCCGCCATTTGCGCCACAATTGCTGTCACTTTTGACAGGGAGATGACGACACAGCAACAGAAGACTTGACAATTTCAGCCATTTTGTTTCATGAGATTCGACTGAAGCATGACTCTGATGCATCGCCCATATGTAATAAACTACTTTAAGTTGTAATTATTGATTAGATATATTTTAGAATATTTTCTATGTTTTGAATATTATTATTTTCATTCATGAAGGATATCAGGTAATTCAGAGGACATATTTTTAATTTAATGAAGGGAACTAATATTTTGCGTACTTATTGCTTCTACAATGTACGTCGGTGTCCATAACCAATGAAAAGCGAGCAGGTCACATGGTTTTTGTTTTGATGAGGATCGCTTCAAGAGATTTTTATATGTACGACTGCATTTTCATTGGTCAAATTACTTTTTTGTCTTTAAACGTCTAAGAAAATACAGTTCGCTCTCTAACACTCGAAATAAAGGAAATAAAAATATATCATATCCAGCATATGTCTATATAACTTACTGCATATGGGAGAATCTTATAATATATAATTGCAATTTTAATACGTTAAATAAGCATTGCTTTATTCTTACACATGCGCAATGCAGAATATGTTGGAATTTTAATTGTTTAAAAAATTGCAAAATGTCTGTAGAATTTCTTAAACATTGCAAAGTAAAGCATTTGAAAAACGGAGATAACTTATTTTTAATGTTTTCAAACAGTTTAATAAAATATATCCTACAATAGCCATTGACGATGTGGTGAAAATAACAGAAGAATTTACAAGTGAGTCAGCATGGAGCATAAATTCTGCTCGTAATGAAACTTTGAATAAAGGATATCTATGGACATCATGGAAAAAAGTATAAATATCTGATTAGGTAGGCCCATATATAATTATTTGTCCTAAATAAATAATAAATGGAGGAAATTACTAATTATTGGTAACATCTTATCTTGTATTACCCGTTTAAAGAGTAAGCGCAGTTGTTGACGGAGGGCACTGAAGTCGTGTTTATGCAGGAATAGAACACGTGGCACTGCTATCTATGAGTGCAGTGGGGAATGGGACATGGGACGCTGACAGTGTACACTGCATTATATGACATCATGTGTAGCAACAAACAGAGCTTCGTAATTCTTCCGCCTGCAGAGATATTTTGAATGACTAATATTCTGTCTTATTTCCCGTAAAGTACGATGTTTCCTAAGAACAATGCTTCTATCTATGACAGTTATGTACACAATTCAGTCATATGGCAGGTAAAAGTAGCATCAGTCATATGGCGGGTAAAAGTAGCATCACAGTTCTCTCAATAGACGGAGTCGGCGATGTAACACCTTATGCAAAAGTTTATAATACAGTACAACTGGAACTTAGCTCGGAATTAGTATATTGTTTAGAACACGTAAGACTCCAGCGTGTCTGTTGTTTTAGATAAGACAAATGCAAGTAGTAAGAAAAAAAAATTGCAAGTGAACATTTGTCGCATTCTCACCGGAATGGTTTTGTTGCGTGTTTAAGTTGAGTACACTATATAGCAGCTCTGCAAAGTGCCACCGTCAACTCATCTGCATTATACGTATTTCGCTGGATTTTTGCATCTTCCATTATTCATTCTAAATCTGTGGATATTAGTTCGTTAATTTAATAATTTCCATTTATATTACTTCAGAGATTCCATTTCATTGTTCAATATTTTTTATGTATAACTAACTCACTGGCACTTTCGAATTCGTAAGTTCATGACCAAGAGGACATTAACTTTCCATACATCATTATCCTGAGCTAATGTTATCCAATCATTCTCTGTATAATCTACTTCCCTCAAATCATGGTTAAATTTATTCTCCCACCTCATTCTTGGTCTAACTACTAGGCGTTTTCACTTTAGTTTTCCTACAAGCTTCCATGCCCCTCTATTATTCCTCATTCGTGTCACATATCTTGCTCTTCGCATTCTATGAGGCTTAACTGTTATTATATCTGATTCTGTATAAAGGTCATGTAGTCTTCTCCATTCGCCTGTCTGTTCATCCTTCTATTAATAGCATCATCATCATCATCAACAACAACAACAATTTCACGCATTAGGTCTTTGCCTATTCCGATCTCACATCTGTTCAACCCAGCGCTTTCTTGGTCTTCCTATCGATCTTCGTCCTCCAGGATTATACATCAGTGCCATCTTTGGTATCCTATCCTCTGTCATTCTTTGCAGATGTTCTATTCAATTGTTCCTGTGTTCTTCTATTTGTTGAAGAAGTGGTTGTACTTTTAGTTCTTCTCTAATATTCTCATTTCGAATATGTTCTTCTCCTGTACAACCTTTCACAGCCCGTAGGAATCTCATTTCCGCTGCCTGAATTTTTCTTTTTCTTTCAGGACCCAGGCCTCACTTCCAAACATCGCCACTGGTAGTGCCATCGTTGAGTAAAATCTTAGCTGCGTATCCTTTCTTACTTTGTTCCTCAGTGTTTCTTCTGATTGTTCCATAAATATTTTGCAATTTCTGCATTTTCTTATTTATATCTTGTTCTCTCTTCATAAGTTATAATGCAGCCCAAACACTGGAAGTGTTAAACCTGTTCCAACACTTTATCTTCTATTACTATTTCTGTTCTTACTGGGTACCTTCCATGGGATGCCATTACTTTAGTTTTTAATTTTGAAATGATCATATTATATTTCTTACATACAGGTTATTATTTAATTGATAGATTGCTTTTTTGTAGCCTGACTTCTTTGTCAAAAATTAATACTATATCATTTGCAAAACATAATACATCCAATGTTTTATTTCGTCCAATTTTGAATCCCTTATGAACTAATTGTTTCCATTCATCAAGAATGTCGTCTAAATATATATTAAAAGATTTTGGGGAAATGCTTACACCCCGGTTTTAAACCACAGTTAGTTCTAATTTCTTCTGTTAATTTTCCATTTATTTCAATTACTATTTTTGTATCTTCATATAAACTTCGAATAGTTTTTATAAGATGTATCGGGTACCTTTTTTTATTATCTCCCATAATTCAGTTCACTTTGTCCAAGGCTTATGGAGAGCTTTTGTCCGCGCGGCAATGAACCTACGGATTCGATAATGCCAATGATTTCTTTGTGGAATAATGGTAGTAGTAGTAGTAGTAGTAGTAGTAGTAGTAGTAGTAGTAGTAGTAGTAGTAGTAGTAGTAGTAGTAGTAGTAGTAGTAGTAGTAGTAGTAGTAGTAGTAGTAGTAGTAGTAGTACTCTATTGCCCATTAGCTTGGATGTGTTCCATTTGCTTTCTTGCTTCCCAATAGAGTCCAGTCAGATTTCTTGTATCGGTGACATCTTGGAGAGCCTCACAGTTAGTTCAACGCGGTGGCTCTTTTTGTTTGTCCATCGTTGAGTTATCTTGACACAGTATACAATTTGGAGAGTTGAACTGTAGGTGTGCTGTCAGATAGTCTTGGCCTGTTGATACTGCTTCATTCTTTGGTTGCTCAGGTATTAAGTTTTTATTCTGCAAGATAGCCATTCATGATTTCTCATTAGCATTACATTAACTTTCAAAGTACTCCATCAATTCTTTCTGGAAGTTTCTTTTAATACTAATGTTTGCAGAATGATAGGACAGGGTTTGATTCGTTTTCTGTAAAATTTTAGTACCCTTTTCTTGCCAAGAGATCCGCCATTTCGTTTCCATACATTCCACAATGAGAGTGTATCCATTGGAACTGAATCATTTTATTATGTTTAGTCAACAGTTTTATGATCTTTCTTATTTCCAACAGTTTACAAGAGATTGGATAATTATGTGTTGTTATAGCTTATATAGCTGAGGTTTAACAACTGCTCTCTGAAATGTTCTTGGTAGAATATAAAACCAGGAAATTTGTCTCAGCACTTGTGTACAGATGTTTACAATAAAGTTAGCTGTGCGAGTCGAGCCGTTGAATGAAATGTTCTTATTGATTCACGTCATATGCTACACGCAGAGCCAACACTTGTACACGAAACGCTGTCTTGCTCACTTTGTCTGCAGTACTTTCTTGGTACTTTCTGTTTAATTTCCGTAATCAGGCTCTTTTATACACTTAACGTTAGCCAGAAAGTTTAAAACAAGCGACGAATTTTCATAATATTTAAAGGAAGTGACACTATGAGGTTTATTTACAAAATCACCAAGATAACACAACTCTTAGGAATAATTAGTAACACAGCTCTATAAAACATGTTTTGTTGCCCTGGATATCTCTGCGAATTTCCATGTTTTCATATATTCATGAAAGTGCTGAATGTGCTCTTAAAAATTATAGAATAAAATCTTAAAAGGCGTTTCACTGAAGTATAACATGGGTTTCGACATTTTTATTTCTATTTATGTCGGTGTATACTAATTTTTCAAAAAACAATTGACATTATAAATATATCTGTTCTTTTCATATTTTACGATTTTTGTAGTGTAAAACGAAAATGAAGATTTAAAAAAACCAGAGCAAATCTTCCAAAATCATTGATAGTTTCATGAATTGTGAGCATAAATATATCTGAAATTAATCTTATATCAAGGGCAACAAAACCACTGTTGACCAGTGTAATAAATTAAAAGCTAAATCCTGCAGGATGGAACACTACCAAAGGCCGTCTATACAAGGAAAATTGAAAGAAGTAGCAGAAAATGAAGACCAAGAACAACCTGGAAGAATAACACTGAGCAACAAAAAATAACTTTTTTTTTGTCTCAGAAACAAAAATATGTGATTCTGAGAGTATTTTTTCTCCTGAATTCAAATATGATATCGATTTTTCTCCATCGCGCAAGGTTTCTGAGAGACAGGAATTTATAATTTCAAACACTTTAATATTTTCTACATTCGAAACTACACAATATTCGAACATTCGGACTCACCTAGAAAGTAAGACATGACGATTTCGTGCTATATTTCGCCTGTGGAGCATCCCTCTTGATGCTCCAACAATAATCGGCCAACATATTAGGATTCCATTTACCTTGATATCTCTTTTCCATACCTGAAATCTCCTGAGTTAGCTCATTGGTTTTATTTTACAATGGACAAATGGACGAAAAAACGTTTATTAAAAATAATTATTTGAATCCATTAATTGAAATTGAAATTTAAAAAAAGCTGTGGGTGATGGAGAAATTCCGAATGCATATTTGAAAACACGATAAAAAACTGCATTAAGTACAACTATTGGTACTCATGAGACAAAAATCGTGTTGACCAGTGTAATATTCAGAATACAATGAGGAAATTTGGTGTAACGGATCAAGACACAGAGGACAGAGAACAATGGAGGGCTTTAATTAAGGGAAATTTGTGAATGTGTATTACAAACTGATAATCTATTAAGTCCGTAGTAATTTATGTATTTTTTTTAAACTCATGTTAATTATTAAGATTGGTTGGAGAAACATCTCAATGACGAGGAAAATTCTCAAAATGAATGATGATTAAAAGTTAAATTAGAACAACAAACATCCACAAGAATAAAAATATAGGATACTTTAGCATTGCCTTCCCTTTATACGGAAGATATTTGGACATTAAGAAAAAAAGACAGGAGCAGAATTAAAGCAACAGAAATTAAATTTCTCAGGACAGCAGGGTACACTGTTTCAGATCGAAAAAAGAATGAAGACATTTTAGAACAATTAGAAGTGGTATCAGTAGAAGAAAAAACCCAACAGATATAAATTAAACTGGCTAGACCATATAAAAAGAATGGATAATTCAAGAATGCCAAAAATTATGGTGCAATATAAGCCCAAAGGACATTGTTGACCAGGAAGACCTCTTAAAAGACTGCTAGATAGGGTCGAAACAGGTCTACAAAGGCCTAATTCGTGACGGATGATGATAAATGGTTAGAATTTTAACATCACTCCTCATAATTGTAGATTTCTTGAAGATTATAGTGTTTCAATGCGCTATGTATAGAGTTAGAAGGAATTGATAATGATACGTAGCGTATCGAAACTATAGTCTTCAAGAAATTTACAATTATGAGATGATTTGTTAAAATTCTAACCATTTATTAATTCAGTGACGAATATTCATGTATATAACTCCTCCGAGCTAAGTTCCAGTTGTAATGTAAACAAACCAGATGCATGGACTGCATTTTCATTGGTAGAATAACGGTTTTACCCGTATACGTGTAAGAAAATGTAGTTCGCTCTCTCAAATGAAGGAAATAAAATAATAAATATATGTATATATACGTATTATCTGGAGAAAACTACATAATAGTGAGCTATATGGTATGAATAGGAAACCAGATATAATAACAGTTAAGTCTCGTAGACTGCGATTGGCAGAACATGTGGCACGAATGTGGAATTAAAGAGGTGCATCGAAGATTCTTGTAGGAAAACCAGAGCGAAAACGTCCAGTTGGTAACCAAGAATGAGTGGGAGAGTAGCATTATCCATGATTTAAGGAAGTAGATTATACAAGAGATGATAGGAAAACATTAGGTCAAAATAGGGATGTCTGGAGAACTTATGTCCGCGTGGCCATGAACCTATGGGTTCGATAGAGACAATGAGTTAGTTACATAGTTAATTATATATATTTTCTAGCACATGCCTATATGTAAGTTATACGGGTGAAGTTTAAAATGTGCAATTACAATTTCAATAAATTAAATGAGCAGTTTTATTCTTATGCACGCGAAATGTAGAATACGTTGGAATTTCAGTTGTGTTAAATGGGCGATTCTGTACAATGTCTTAAAATATTCGAAATTATAGCATTTCTAAAGCGGAGAGAAACAAATTATTTTAAATGTTTTCAAACAGTTTACTGAAAAATACCCTACGTTAGCCATTGAGGATGTGGTGAAAATAACAGCGAAATTTACAGGTGAGTCAATGTAGAAAATAAATTGCGCTCTAAATAAAATTGTAAATAAAGGATATCTATCGACATCATGGAAAAGCGTAAATGTCTGATTAAATAGGTCCATATATAATTCTTCTATGCGTGTGTTTGTCACTGAACTCATCCTAAACGACTTGATCGATTTTGAAGAATTTTTTGTGTGTCTGATTAGGTTCCTCGATGTTTTAGATTCACAATTGGACCCTCTAAAACAATTAGGTGTAGGAGTTCACCTGAAGTAAAAATTTTAAAATCGTTGTAGCGGTCAGATTTTTCGATGTTTCACAACGAAACTAGGTACATCATATTAAGATAAATCGAGGTAAGTATTATCCAAAAATGAGCTAAAGCTGACAATTAGAATGGATGTTTACTTGAAACACGAAATTAAAAACTACCTATTTTTTTTTTTTTTTTGTATTTGAGTGGGTCCCTGGATGATTTAGATTCACAATTGAACTCGGTAGGTGGCGCTGCGATCGGGTTACAGGACTTTTTTTATGTCAGATTGTAGTCAACTGCATTACCAACATATTCCGCGTAACAACAATGTGAAGTCATCATGCACGCTTCTTGAGCCACAACAGATGACAGTGAGGAACTTTCTTGCGAACTTATTAATTAGTGAATTTTATAGTAAAAAAGTAACTTATATTTTTATCTCCGGCCATGACACGAGAATTGAACGTTAGGGCAGGACAGCGTCTGCCGGATCCGATAGTATATAATATTTTGTCAGAAATAAATAAGAAACGACAATATCAACAATGCACTTGCGCCTTAAAAAATAAAACGAATGAGAGTAAGTCATTAAGGGCTATTGTGTGAAGTGGACTAGGTCACAATAGCTTCTCTCCATTTCTGAAGCTATTTTCGTCTTTGTGAGACATTTGAAGATCGCGTGTTTTCTGAAATCGTACTCAGGTGACATTTCATGGCCGCCTACCATCACTTCCGGTTCCTACTTATGCAAAATATCGCTGTTATAAAAACGTGAACTTCAACTTTTCTTCAAACGACAAATAAGGTTCAACAACACTCACAAGATAAAAAAGAAGAAAGATAACAATCCGCAATACAGATAAGAAATTTGTTTAATAAATTCGTATGACTTGTTGGTAATTGAAGATATAAAACTAATTCTGAAGTTAAAGTGGCAGATTAATTTAAATAAACATTTTAAAATAAACTACCGGACCCGGCAAACGTTGTCCTGCCCGAACGTTCATTTCTAGTTTCATGGTTGGACGATAAAAATATGTTAATTTTTTTACCATAAAATTCACTAATTAAGACGCAATTATATATTATTAAATAAGTTTGCAAGAAAACGTATCACTGTCATCTGTTGTGACTCAATAAGTGTGCATTATGATGTCACATTGTTGTTGCGCATATGTCGGTAATGGATATGACTAGACACCAGACATAAAAAAATTCCTATTACCCGATCGCACCGTCACCTACCGGGTCCAATTGTGAATCTAAACCATCCAGGGACCCACTCAAACACACACACAAAATTTCATCAAAATCGGTCCAGTCGTATAGATATTTTCTGATTTAGGATTTCAAGTAAACCTCCACTTATAATTGTCCATTTCGCTCATTTTTTGTATAATGCCTACCTCGGTTTATTTTAATGGGATATACTGAGTTTCGTTGTAAAACATCGAAAAATATGACCGCTAGAGCAATTTTTTAACCTTAAGATCTCATATTTTCTCCTCCGCTTACAAGAAATGAACGGTGAATTGACTGACGTTTGTGCTCCTGCCGAGGATTTTCTCTTACCAAACACCGACGATAGTAGGCAATCTTGGAGACATCCCATCGATCCTGGTACCTCGTTTCCATCTCTTTTATGTCTTTATGATGGAATCTCTCACCATGTTCTTCACTTAGTGCTCCTACATTCTCTGGGAAATGTTGAAGGAAGTGTAACTTCAAGCTCATATTACACCCCAGTGTCCTGAACTTTTCGAACATGGTTTTACAATTTTTTCTTATTGATCATCTTTAACATTGCCTAGAAACTTCTCGATGACGTCCTTTTATGATTCCCAAACTGTTCCTAGGCAACAGGTATATAACAACAGTACACTACTTCCCCCCATTACGACATACTTTTAAAATGCTTCTTCACGATTTTATGCCAATAAAAAGTTGTAGTAGGAGCTAAAACATCGTATTCTATAAATCTCGAAATTAAAATTAACTTTTTTTTTTCTTTTGTAAGACCCAAATTGCGTACCAAATCGATCAATTTTGATAAATTGATAGGCTGCGGCTTGTTGTCGTTTGATTCTAGAGACAAAAATAAATAATTTTCTGTGCTGGAGGAGCAAGGAGGGCTGGTACTATTCTCTTGTAATGTTGTTGGTGGTATTGAAATTGTAATATCTGGTCCATGTGCTGGCAGCTTATCGCTTCCGCAGTTTTTCGCCGGAAACTGTGTACTGTAACCAGGAGAGAGTCGTAGGATGAACCTACCCTCAGTTAACACAATGACAACTAGCATGAATAAAATCAGTGATTATATTATAAAACTGTATTTTATTTTAAGTGTTTACATATTTTAGTACAGCACGTAAGTTATATACCGCATACAAGTGGTGGACTTCGCGATCTCTTTTTTTTTTGTTAAAATAGAAATGTGCAAAATCTGTAAGTGATACGCAAAAACTAGTAACAGTTCAGTTATCAGAGTATTTGAGTTGACTAATTAGCATTAAAATATCTCATGCCGCAAAATCTTCGCAGGCATATGTAATAACTAACCAACTTCTGGTTCTATCGAACCCGTAGGTTCATGGCCGCGCGGACATAAACTCTCCATACATCCCTATTCTGAAATAATGTTTTTCAATCATCCCCTGTACAATCTACTTCCCTTAAATCATAGATAATGTTATTCTGCACTTCTTTCTTGGGTGTTTTCCCTCTGGTTTTCCTACAAGAGGCTTCTATGCCCTTCTTCCATTCCCCATTCGTGCCACGTGTCCTGTCCATCGCAGTATACGAGACTTAACTGTTCTTAATATATCTGGCTTCATATACATACAATGTAGCTCACTTTTATGTTGTTTTTTCCATTCACCTGTCTGTTCATCTCTTTTTTTGGCCCAAAAACTTTATTCTCAAATACTGGTAATCTTCTTTCCTCCCTTACCGTAAGAGTTCATGTTTCACCCATATAATATAACTGGTAGAATAATAGCTTTATATATTTTCAGTTTAACGTTTTTTGAAAGGAGTTGGGACTACAAGAGTTCCTGTAATGCATAATAGCATGCATTCCCAGAATTGAGTCTATGTTTAATTTCTTTGTACATCTCATTCCTGTTTGTAATTATTATTTCTGGGTATTTGAATTCAGCCACTTCTTCAAAATTTCTCGTATTTGTCATTAACTGTCCATTTCCATTATACAATGTATTTAGGTCTGTGTAATATGTAAGAAAATTCAAAACCATAAATTGAGATCGATGAAAAGTACAAACAATTCCAGTGAAAGAAGAATTCTTGGCTTCTCTTGAATTTGAAGAACACGCGTGACAGTGTCTGACGTGTCACGCAAATGTCACGACATGGCTGCAAATTGATAGACTCGTGCATATGTAATCCCTTCACCTGACAAAAACTTTCCTTCTACTTATTTCATTTCTAAGAACGCCACTACACATTAAATAATTCTTGGCCATGTTAAATCAACAATTATTGTATTCTATTTAATTGGTTCTGCAATCAGGACTAAATAACTAGTCTTAATTTCTTTATATATAGAGGGTGAGTATAAATTACCCTTACAGAGTTTGAGCACTTGTAATAGGTACCAAGACAATTAAGTTTAGCACAGAAACTCATGTCCGGAAACGTACCAATTTTCCGCTACACGCAAAATCACCTCACACTCTCTTTCGGCGCTACTCACTAGGATTTGTCCGTCGCCGTGGCGTAGTCGGTAGAGACCCTACCTTCCACTCCGGCGACCCGGGTTCGATTCCCGGTGGGGTAGGGGATTTTAAATCTCCACCTTGGGTCTGGGTGTGTGTCGGTCTTGTGTTTGTATGTGTGAATAAGATAAAAAAGGTTAACAAAGGTAAAAAAATAAAAAGGAAGAACAGTGTAAACAAAAAAGAAAACGAGAAAGAAAGAAATTAAAAAAACAGGAGTTCATAAATTAATCAGTTATTGAAGTAATATCAGTTTTGGTCCGTCGCCGTGGCGTAGTCGGTAGAGTCCCTACCTTCCACTCCGGCGACCCGGGTTCGATTCTCGGCGGGGTAAGGGGATTTTAAATCTCCACCTTGGGTCTGTATGTGTGAATAAGATAAAAAAAAGGTTAACAAAGGTAAAAGCAAAAAAGGTAGAACAGTGTAAAAAAGAAAAAGGATAGTCTTGACTAGGGTAGTACATACGTCATTCCCCGCTCGTCGGATATTCCACATCCACTGCAAGTTTGTTTATGTGCTATTCAGTTGAGTTTGTAATCCACGCAGAGACGTTTTCACCTGCACTGTACAGTAGTAATCCTTTACGACAGTACACGGTGTACGTACTTCATTGGTACTATGTTGCTGTTATCCATGGCATACACAATTGCAGAATACGCAACATGGTGTTTTTGTACTGCGAAGCTCGGTGCAATGGCAGGTCCCATTGCTTGGCCTACATGTTCTCCTGACTTGACTCCGCTTTGATTACAACCTGTGAGGTCACAAGAAAACCTTAATTTACGAGACCCCTGTAGAAATCGAGGAAGACCTACTAGTACGAGTTATAGTTGCGGCGGATGTTGGAGGACCAGGGATTGGTGATCGTATGTACGAGAACATGGCATGGAGGTACCGAGTGGTGATACGTTAGACGACAAATAGGATATCTAGTTTTGTGGGAAAATAATTCAATTTAAAACTTTCCTTTAATCTTTTTATTATTAATTGATTTTTGAGTTTAGTTTAATATAGGTAGGGGTAAGTTTGTCTATATTTTATAAGTAAGGAGAAACTCCTCTTAAATTTACATTTAATAGATTTAAACTATCCCCGATTCCGATTGAGGGTCTTTCCACTTTTCAGCGGTTGCCCTTTTACCAGCCGGCTGCTGGCCCTTCACATCCACATGTGTCAATCACAGAGGTAGATGATCAACAGCCAGTGTAGGGGTGACATGTGGTTAGCATGTCGAGTCCCCCAGCCGTTATAGCTGGTTCCTCAACCTGGAGCCGCTACTTATTGTAGCTACCTTCCCCCATGGAGACTCGAACCAGCGCAAGTCCCGTAGCTCTGCGCCAAGGCTTCCTACCTTAACCGCTCGGCTACGGCGCGGGACTTTAAACTATCCCCAAGAATATAAAAAAATCCTGTGTATCATACACTAAAAAGTAATTATAGAGGAAAAGTAAGCTAAATCAAGCTAATGGGTTCATATCCCATTTATAGAGGAAGAGCCTCTCTTCTCTAATTTCCAATAATTCAACTAAAATTCTTTTCATAACCATATTAATTAGTGATCTCTTTATTACGATTTCATAACATTCTTGTATTGAAGTCGGTGGTCGTCACATCGAGCCCTTCTTGTAAGTGGTTCCAGACGACAGGCAGCAGGAGTCGGAGTGAGCAACATGTGTTGTAGTGGTATTTTATGTGTAACGGAAAAACGGTACATTTCCGAACATGGGTTCCTATGTTAAATTTAATTGCCTTGGTCCCATCTATATGTACTCAAACTCTGTAAGAGGAATTTAGACTCACTCTGTATAATTATTCTGTACGTATGACTGGACCGATTTTGATGAATGTTTCTGTTTGTCTGATTGGTTCCCTCGATGGTTTTGATTCACAACTGGACCCTCTAAAACCATTAGGTGTAGGAGTTCACCTGAAGTGAAAATTTAATAATAACAATAGCGGTTACTATTTTCGATTTTTCAAAACGAAACCCAGTACATCCTATTAAAATAAACCGAGGCAGGTATTTTCAAAAAATGAGCGAAATCCGACAATAAGAGGTGGAGGTTCATTTGAAACCCGAAATTCAAAACTGTCTAAACGACTGGACCGATTTTGATGAATTTTTTTTGTGTTTAAGTGGGTCCCTGGATGGTTTAGATTCACATTTGGACCCGATAGGTGGCGCTACGATCGGGTTATAGGAATTTTTTTACGTCAGATGTGTAGTCATGTGCATTATTGACAAAATGCATGCTTCTTGAGCCACAACAAATGGCAGTGAGGAGTTTTCTTGCGAACTTATTTAATAATATCTAATTAGACGTCTTAATTAGTGAATTTTATGGTAAAAAAATTAAAACTTATATTTTTATCGTCCGGCCATGACACGAGAATTGAACGTTCGGGCAGGACAACATCTTCCGGGTCTGCTAGTTTATGTACAAAAATTTAGCCTATGTATGTTTGTAACTTCTAAGCCCCTCAACCGATTTTCAAGAAAATTTGTACGTACATGTTACAAGTACTCAGAGTGTTTAGCTGTCATCTGTTATTCTCTAAAACCATTATATGTAGGAATTCACCTAAAACGAAAATTAAAAAGTCGATCTAGCGGTTGCAGTTTTCGGTGTTTCACGACAAAACTCAGTATATGCTATTAAAATAAACCGAGGTAGGTATTATCCAAAACTCAGTAAAATCCGATCATTAGAAGTACGGGTTTATCTGAAATCCGAAAATAATCTATTTTTAAATTTTCAGGAATGAGCTTAACATATTCAGCTTAACAGGCAAAATCAGAGAATACAAACAAAATTGGTTCGACCACATCCAAAGAATGGATCAATCACGTGTAACAAAACAGTTATTCACATGTAAACCAGAAGGGTTTAGATGTGTGGGACGTCCAAGAGCACAACATAGAGATAAGTTCTCTGCACGAGACCAGAATGAATCATTTGCAGTTCAATACGTGAAGAAGAAGACGAAGAAGAATGTGATAATGATGGTTTAAATGAGAGATTTGGCACTGGATTTATTTATTTAACCTGATGGAGTTAAGACCGTGTGGCCTTCTCTTCTACTCACCAGGACAAACTTATGTTACATTAGAATATAGCAATCTCAATTAACTCTAATATTAAATACTAAATGAAGATTTGTAATTTTTTAAATTTAGGAATATTCCTCAATACAGTGTTTCTCCTTCAACCCAAAGTGATTTGTCGCCAGAGGGTTTTGTCTAAAGCATCTTCTTCCCTCAAATATCTTGCTTCCATACTTCTCAACACTCCATCCATCCATCCATCGTTCTCTAGGCCTGCCTCTTCCACTTCTTCCATTAGCTTTCCAATTAGGGATCTTCATTGGTATTCTCTCTTCTTCCATTCTTATGAGGTGTCCATACCATTTCAAACGTTTTTCATCTATTTTTCCTAATATGTTTTTTTTAACTTTCATAATTTCCCTTATTGTGCTTTTTTCTGACCTTACCTCTTCTTGAAATTCTTGTCGACCGCCTCCAAAAATGCATTTCTACTGCTAGCAGCTTGTTGGCTTGTTTTCTACTTACTGTCCAGGTTTCGGACCCATATAATAAAATGCTTTGTAACATAACTTGAAATATAGATTTGTTGAAAAAGATAATATCTCTCTTCTTCCATTCTTATGAGGTGTCCATACCATTTCAAACGTTTCTCTTCTATTTTTCCTAATATGTTTTTTTTTTCAACTTGCATAACTTCCCTTATTGTGCTTTTTCTGCCTTATCTCTTCTTGAAATTCTTGTCGACCGCCTCCGAAAATGCATTTCTACTGGCTAGCAGCTTGTTGGCTTGTTTTCTACTTACTGTCCAGGTTTCGGACCCATATAATAAAATGCTTTGTAACAGAACTTGAAATATAGATTTGTTGAAAAAGATAATATCTATAAGATTAAGATCGATAACATAATAATGTTAATGATAATTAAAACTAAAATTAATACAGCAAGATTATTAAATTGTTTGGCAGACTGTCCATATCAACGTAAAAAAAGAATAGACTAATTTGTCGGTTAAATAATATTTAAAACAAACAACCAAACATTTTTTCTTAATATTATTTTCATAAACTCTAACTCTCTGACACTATCGAAATCATAGGTTCATGGCTGCGGACATAAACTCTCCAACATCCCTATCCTGAGCTAATGTTTTTCGATCATCCTCTGTATAATCTACTTCCTTCAAATCATGGTTAATGTTAATGGGCATTCTCCCTCTGATTTCCCTAGAACAAGCCTGCATTACCCTTTTGTATTCCCCATTCGTGCCACATGTCCCGCCCACCGCAATCTACAAGACTTAACTGTTCTTATTATATCTGATTTCCTATAAATAGCATGTAGCTCATTGTTATGTAGTCTTCTTCATTCACCTGTCTGTTCATCTATCTTAGGTCCAAAAATGTTCTTAAGAACTTTATTCTCAGATACTTGTATTTTTTTCTCCGCCCTTACAGTAAGAATCCAACTATTTTCATAAAATAAATGTATTATTATTGAAAAAAATAATATTTTAGGTTAATTTGTTATTAAATAATTCTTCGGTGTCCATCGCTGTGGTCTCGAGGTAGCGTGCTGCCTTGTCAAGCAGCGGGCCCGGGTTCGATCCACGGTCGGGACAGTTTTTCTGGATGAGGTTTTATCGGGGTTTTTCCTCACCTGTAACACAAATGTCAGGAAAACTTTAAGGCCCAAACGGTCCCCGAAATCATATAGTCATCGTAATCATCATCATTCACATTCATCTTAGATTAAGCTTAGGATTAGGGACTCTCCTGACGCACCACTATCATCATCATCCATCATATCATCGGGGCAACGTAACCCCGCCTTCCAGGCGCCCCAACCTCAGAAGTGGGTTACAAGTACGCCATGTCAGGAGAGAACACCAGGAATGTCGAAAGACAATCTGGGGCATTTGCAAAAAAAAAAATAATTCTTCAGCTTGTTTTTGAACAATGTTGTTATATTTTCACAGTCTCTGACATAGGAGAAGGGAATTCCATGTACTGACAAGCGAAACTCTAAAATATAGTGATTTTAGTGCCTTGCGGTTAAAAATGGCGGATATATATATATTTGGCACGGTCTTTGTACATCACAATGCTTCTCTGGGAGAATATTCAAGGTATATTTCGGCATGTAATGGCTGACAGTTCCCTTGAAAAGGGGAATAAAGAAAATTGGTGTAATATATTTCAGTTTGCGGGGAGGTGGAGGCCTTGGAGCTGGTACTGGACGCTGGAGCAAACCCCTCGACGCCAGACATTCATGGCGGCTATCCAATCCACTACGCGGCGCAGATGTGCGGGCCTAATTCTGAGATGGGCAACGATGTCCGGTTTGGTCTCGCTGTCCTCAGAAAGCTCCTGGGGAGGGGAGTGGATGTCAATGTGAGGGATAAAGATGGCCGACAACCGATTCTGTGGGCTGCAAGTGCAGGTAAAAACTATCACAATACTAATTTATTGCTTAATTCCTTCCAAATTCCAAAATATTATACATAGAGGGCGGATTTATATGCACTAAAACCAGAAATATATGCATGCAACTATGCAGCAAAAAAGTTGAAAAATGCTCTTAAATTTTAAAATATGCACAAAAATTAATTTTCTTCTTATAGCAAATACACTATTTTCTCACATCATTTTATTTTTTTTGAAGCAACAATTGTATTTTTTTTTACTTTTACGTTCCTAATTGAAGTTAATAATTGTATTTTATAGAGTAATTCTCATTAATCTTGTCTTTAATATGAAAACACTTGTCTTGGTCCACTAACACTCACAAAATGGTATTTCAGAAGATAATTTAAACTTCCGATTCCCAATTTGTTTGTCAACGTAAGTAAAAGTAAAGTAAAGTGATCCCACTGCAGGCCTCAGGAGGCCCTTGGGGTAGTGGGAGGATAAGGCTCCCACTTTTTCTGGACAGTCGGCACTTGATGTCAGCCGGGTTGTCAGCCCTGCGTGACGGCCGCCTTTACCCCCAGAACAAGCGTCTGGTACTCATTTACGTTAGAGGCTGAGTCGACCCCAGGGCCATAGTGCCGCCAGAAAGTTTGGGTCAGTTTAAAAATCCTGACCCCACCGGGAACCACTACGCTACGGCGTGCCCCCTGTTTGTCAACGTGGTCAGTAATATACAACAGGCTTCATTTGTGTGAAATGTATATTTCAAGAATGATTTTTGAGTCTTTGTTGTGTATGTCGACAGTCTCAATAAAGCTCAAAGAAAAACGAAAACAAGGAAATTACCACCAATAAATTGTCCATTGTTGACAAGCACGTTCATCTCTTCCGAAATCTTCCTTTCATGAAATGGTTTAGGCCAGATTGCTTTATAGACCTGTTGAGATTTGAAACTGCAGACCCCCTGCTCGACATTGTTACTGTTGTGCGAAAATGCTGGCTTTCTATGAAAACAAAATTGTCTTCATTTGAAAAAACATGACAATAAAGCATAAACTTGTCATTTTATGGGGTTACAAACTAATAATTTGATATTAAATCGTGAAAAAGTATAATGTATGCACATATTAGTGAAATATGCGCTAATCCCGTGAATATACATTTATATGCACTATACAATTTTGCCAATTGATTCCAAATGACATGAAACGCATTTTCCTCTTCCATACATATATTTATCTTTGAAGGAATAAAACATGCAAATATGCAGAAATCCGCCCTTTAATTATATAGCTCTAAACAGAATATTGTCCATCCTGGTGGACAGTAGTTACAATGCTCGTCTGTCGTTCCGAAATTTGTGGTTCAAACATGGCCGCGGTTGATGGATGTTTTTAGTACCGTAATATAATTTGAACAGAGTAATAACTATATTTTCCCCCCTCCTATGAATAAATGTTACCCAATAATAATAACATGTAACTTACCGAATTCGGTATTCGGTGGAAATACAATTCAAATTCATTCGATGTTTTTTCCTCTCTCAAAGACATTTTTTATCAGCCCTGTCTCTACATGTCTGAAAGTTGTAAATATTGATAACTAGGTAACGCGCTTTAACAATTAAAATAATCAATGGCTAAACTTTACAATCTGTGACGCGACTTTTTTTTATTCCTTCATGAACTCCTCTCAAATTTTATTCTTAGGGTTTCATTTTTTCAAATTATTTCCCACCATTTACAATATTTTTTACATTTTTATAACGATTATTTCAATATTTTTTTCTGCGATATTTAACTACATACGTAACATGAAAACTTGGCAGCCATATTGATTTTAACGAATATTCTATGCAACAATAAAGGCGTGGTCCAGTGCTGCCAACATAGAGTATGTACTAATTATCTGTACACAAATATCTATAGTCTTCTGTTCTAGGGCCCGTCCTTCACGCGATCATAGCAATTTTATGCAATGCTTTGCAGCTTTACTAGGGAATTACAGGTGAGATAGCTTCCCGTTGCTTTCCACACCGGTGAATGATGATGATGATCGGATGATTTTCGGGGACCGTTCGGCTCTAAGCTTCCTGATATTTGTCTTATAGGTGAGTAAAAACCCTGAAAAAATCTCACCCAGGAAGCCTGACCCTACCGGGAATCGAACCCAGGCCCTCTGTGTGACAATGCAGCACGCTACCTCGAGACCACAGCTATATACTTACTATTTTTTTGACGTTGCATTCTTTCACAGGTCAGAGCGCTTAAATTGCTTTAGTTTAGCTTTTAGATTGGTCTTTCACAGGTTAGAGTACTAAAATTACGTTAGATTAGAGTTTAGGTTCGTTATATATCGTGTATATGTTAGCTGCATCCCGTGATTTCATAGTGTAAACAGTTCGCGTTTGTTGGTGCATGCGCATGATGTCTGATTGGAACTTAGAAAATTTGATCGCGTCACATGTTGTAAAGTATTTATAAAAATTGTAATTGTACTGTACACTGTACAAAAAATGTTTAGAAATAAAGGATGCGGGCTGCGCCTTCTTTATGTTCACCATCAGGCACATACAGAAAGGTCAAATTTGACCAAGGTCCCGGAACCGGCTATTTCTACTAGGTTTTTCTGCGCTTCTCCCTGGTACAAAGGCAAATACCGAAATAGACAAAAAAAACCGTTGCAGCGGCCAAAATTTAACAAACTGATCAAATGGGCTCAAACTATAAGTATTTGTATAACATTTATTAGCGGGTCTCTTTGAGCAATGAGTAATACACATTTTACAGTATAAATAATATGCTGATTTTAGGTTAGGTTTGAACTCAAATTCTCACTTCAGTTTAAGACGTATCTCACATTTATTGGGGGAAAAAAATCAACATATACCGTGAAAAATTTAGCAGTAAATAGAGAATTCTGGAGGACATATTGTGGAAGGCTAGGGCCTAAAATGAGCTGTCATGTCATATATAATGATGATCTCATCAGATGCCCCAAGCTAAGAAATGACTTGCAATTCCACCAATGCCAGGGGAGAAAACCAGAAATGTCATAAAAGACAGCCTGGACACATTGGATAAAATAAGTCTAATATATAAAAATGAATGTTTATTTGTTCGTATTTTATGCGCTGCCATACCGTTCATCCGAATGTGATGGGACTTTTTGCAAAATGTTCAGGAGTTTCTCGGGAAGGTTATAAGCTATAAGAGAGTTGTAATACTCAACTCCTTCACCCTTAAAAAATCACCCTTTGTAGTGAAAAACGTGAAAAAAGTAGCTTTTTGAACTCTTAAATGGCTAACGCTGCCTAAGCCATAAAAAATACACACAATTAATTGAATATCTAAAAAAACCAAAAAAAGTCCGCGACAGCATATGTTTATGCTTTACGGATAACTCACAATAACTATTTTTGTCTTTCTTTGATGCCAAGAAGGTCGGGATAAGTAGAGTCCCTGGTAAGCGTAGCAGCGTACGGCGCGGCGGGTATTCTTTTATGGATAACTCACAATAATGAATTTTGTCTTTCAACTCATTTATGCCAAAAAGATCGGGATAAGTAGATTCTCGGACAACGCCGGGTAATCAGCACTGGGCATCATAAAATAATTACGATGTAAATTTATTATTATATTTCCGTTCACTTATTCAACTAAACAAAAAACATTAATTTTCGTCTTTCAGCTAATTTATGTCAAGAAGATCGGGATAAGTAGATTCCCAGGCAACGCGGGGTAATCAGCACGGGGTATCTAAAATAATTACGATATAAATTACTAATTATTTTTCCTTTTACTTATTAATCATCATCATCACTAGCGCAACAACTCATTCCTAAGTCTTGGCCTCCTCAAGGAGCCTTCTCCAATTAGCTCGGTCCTGTGTCTCTCTCCATCAATTTCTCAATCCCAATTCTCTAGCATCTCCATCCACCTCATCCTTCCATCGTAGTTTTGGCCTTCCTCTTTTTCTTCTACCTTCTGGTTGAGTGGACCATGTCCTTTTACATATTTGTGACTCTTCCTTTCTTCTTACATGCCCTGCCTGTCGTAGTCTGGTTAATTTAATGAATTTACTAATTTCCACATCTTTGAATAGCCTCATGCATACAACTCCTGACTATAGCGTTTTCGCCGGACACCATTCTCACATATAGGGCCATGCACCCGCCTCAATATTTTTCTTTCAAAAAATTACAGAGCGCATTCATTGTATTTTTCCCCATTATCCACGTTTCACATCTATTTGTCAAAACGGATCTTAATATAGTCTTACATAGTAATATCTTTACAGATCTTGACAAGACTTGGCTTTTCATGTTTTCTTAAAAGCCCATAATAACATTTGTCGGGTATATTTATTCGATTCTTTATTTCTTGTGTTGTATCATTATCTATTTTGACTATTACCCCTAAATATTTGAATTCATCTACTGTTTCAAATTGTATCTTCCTATTTGAACTTTTTTTTGTAGTACAGTTTATATCTGAAGTCATATATTTCGTCTTTTTTCATTAATTTCCAGACCTATCTTTTTTGCATTAGATTCAAGGGCGATGAAAGCTTCTGTCAGTGCTCGAAAGGACCTTCCAATTATGTCCACATAATCCGCATAAACTAATAACTGTATGGATTTGGCAAAACTAGTTTTTCTCTCTGTAACCAAGAGTCTCTAACCACTTTTTCCAGGGCTATGTTAAATAAAAGACATAATAATGTGTCTCCCTGGCGCAATCCTGTGTTAAATTCAAATTCATTTTACTTATTCAACTAAACATAAAAACACATTAATTCAGCTCATTTATGCCAAGATGATCGGGATAAGTAGATTTCCGGGCAACGCCGGGTAATCAGCACGGGGTAGCTAAAAATAATTACGATGTAAATTTTTCCTTTCACTTATTCAAATACACATAAAGCACATTAATTTTCGTCTTTCAGCTCATTTATGCAAAGAAGATCGACATAAGTAGATTCCCGGGCAACGCCAGGTAATCTACACGATTTATCTAAAAATAACACTGGTCAACATGATTTTTGTCTCATGAGTACCAATAGTTGTACTTACTGCAGTTTTTTTATCGTGTTTTCAAATATGTCTTCGGAATTTCTCCATCGCCCACAGTTTTTTATTTCAATTTCAATTAATGGATTTAAATAATTATTTTTAATAAACGTTTTTAGTTCATTTTTCCATTGAGCAATGAGCACGGGGAACACTTTCATCAGGAGATTTCAGCTATGAAAAAGAGATATCAAGACAAATGGAATCCTAATATGCTGGCCGATTATTGTGGAGGGATGCTCCACAGGCGAAATATAGCAGAAAATCGTAATTTCTTACTTTCTAGGGGAGTCCGAATGTTCGAATATTGTGTAGTTACGAATGTAGAAAATATTAGTGTTTGAAATTATAAAAACCTGTCTCTCAGAAACCTTGCGTGATGGAGAAAACCCGATTACATATTTGAATTCAGGAGAAAAAATACTATCAGAATCACATATATTTCTTTCTGAGACAAAAAAAAAGTTTATTTTTTGTTGCTCAGTGTAATTAGCCTACGATTTAAATTTATAATCATTTTGTTCCGTTTCCTTATTCAATCAAACATAAAACAAAACACATTAATTTTAATTTATTTAGGCGTAGAAGCGCATACCGAGTATTAGCTGGTAAGTAAATAAATACACAATATTGTACGGTCACTAAAATGATAATATGTGTATATTAAATACAATTTAAAGGAACTCATGTTTACATTTTTTAACCTTGCTTTTTCTTTCTTGTATTTCTTGATAAGTACTGATGTTTCTTCATTTATGTATGACGTATTTTGAAGATACGATCTATAATAGAACATTACTGTCAGAGACGAATAAAGGCCAACTTACATATAACTCACTTTTTCTTACGTTTCATGGAATTGTACACTCATCCATCACCTCAAAGTGACAAATTATTTGATTTCTTCGACCTTGAGGACCAGCACATTGATTTTTCTTTTATGACCATTACATCATGAGTTACAATAAATACCATGTTTCACCCATTTAAACATGAAAAGTTTGAAAATTTGAAAAATAAATGAATAAATGACATCTTTATATATAATTCTTCTGTACACGTGTATTAGGGTGGGCCAAAAAACTGTTTTTTTTTTTCGAAGTTGTAATAGCGCGGAAAAGTTGTAAATTATATAGACAAAAGAAAAGAAAAAAATATATATCAATCGGTTGACATCATCCGGTCGCGCAAAGGCTCTAAAGTTTGGCAAACTATGAAAAAAACTTCATTTTTGAGATTTCTTTAATTTTTTAATTACATGTTTTCGTAATGTAATAGTTTGTAACGTCTACAAATAGAGCCTAAAAACATGGTTTTTAATTTGGTTTAGATCAGTTGATATCTTCCGGTCGCGCTTAAGCTCCAAAATTTGTCAAAATAATGAACAAGTTATATTTTTACGCATTTTTGGTATTTGATAAATAACTTCCAGAGTATTGATTGTCTGATCCCACAGATAGACATAAACGTTTTTAGCAAAGATCAGCAATACCTGCTTTGATATTTAAAAAAAATAATTACAAAAATGAAGTTTTTTTTCATATTTTGCCAAACTTCAGAGCCTTTGCGCGACCTGAAGATGTCAACCGATTTTGATATTTTTTTCATTTTTTTAGCTATATAATTATCAACTTTTCCGCGCTATTAAAACTTCGAAATAAAAAAATGAGTTTTTTCGGCCCACCCTAATGTGCATGTCACTAAACTCCTCTTAAACGACTGGACAGATTTTGATGAAATCTTTAGTATGTATTTGAGTGGGTACCTAGATGGTTTAGATTTTAGATTCACAATTGGACCCTCTAAAACCATTAGGTGTAGGAGTTCACCTGAAGTGAAAATTTAAAAATCGCTCTAGCTGTCACAATTTTCGATGTTTCACTGCGAAACTCTGTTATATCCTTTTAAAATAAACTGAGGTAGGTATTATCCAAAAAATGAGCGAAATCCGACAATTATAAGTGGAGTTTTACTTGAAATCCGAAATTAAAAACTGCCTAAACGACTGGATCGATTTTGTTCAATTTTTTGTGTATGCATCATTGGGTCCCTGGGTGGTTTAGATTCACAATTGGACATGGTAGATGGTGCTGCGATCGGGTTGTAGGATTTTTTTATATCAGATGTGTAGTCACATTAAATTTTATAAAGTAATGGCTGTTCCTGTATTGATGTATGGATCAGAATGTTGGACGATCACTAAAAGACAAGAACAAAGATTGGAAGCAGCTGAAATGCGATTTTTAAGAAATATAGCAGGAAATACTCTGCTGGATAAGAAAAGAAATGAAGATATAAGAAAGGAACTAAATATTTTCAAACTTGTAGACCGAATAATTAAATATAGGAACGACTGGAAAGAACATATTGATAGAATGCCAGAAGGAAGATTTCCAAAATTATTGCTAAATTATAAACCGCGCGGAAGGAGAAATGTTGGTCGCCCACACAGAAGATGGTCTGAACAATTTTAACAATTCTAGCTTTCATGAAACCGGAACGAGCCAACAGGCTTAATCCCTGGAAAATGATGATGATGATGTGTAGTCATCTGCATACCGACGTATTCTGCGCTACAACAATGTGACGTCATAATGCACGCTTCTTGAGCCACAACAGATGGCAGTGAGGAGTTTCCTTTTATGACATTTCTGGCTTTCTCCCCTGACATTGGTGGAATTTTAATAATTTCTTAGATTGGAGCACCTGGATGGAGGAATTGCTTTACCCCGATAATAGCATCATCATCATTCCTTTTCGCTGCTAGTTGGAGCATAGGACCGCAATAAAATTTCTCATTTAGCTCTATCATCTGCCAACCTCTTCACCTCCAACCAAGGTTTTTTTTCTCCATTTCACGTATTTCTCCTTCAATAGTCCTCTTCCAAATTATGTTTGGTCTTCCTCTCCTTCTTTGTAACTAGGGGATTCCAGTCCAGTGCGCATATTTCTATTGCAGTTTAGGTTTACGCAGAGAACCCCGATGATATGATTGGTGATAAATCATAATGGAACCCCAAGAGAGTCCTTAACCCAAAGAAAATTAATATCCTCAACTCCTGCCCAACTCAGGGTCGTTTCGAGGGATGAGATGAGATGAAGCACCTATATTTATAGAGGTGTGTGAACTACAGGGATATTTGTGAGAGCTTCATGAAAAATAACCTGCCAACATTTTTTCAGGTCTTATTTGTGTCAATGATTCTATAAAATTTACGTAGTGTTAAACGGCTCATCGAAAATATATAACGTTCGGACAGGACAACGTCTGTCGGTTCCGCTAATAATTTATAAATGCGTAAACATCATCTCTCAAAATTTAGTTTATTTATTGCGTTCATTAATTTCTGTTTCATGTTGCTGTGACAGGCTTTGTTATACAATTTTCTTTTATTGAATTAGACTAACATTTTTCACGTCTATTGAGTTAAGTAATTCTCTTTTTACTGGAAATAACACATAACTTCAATGGAATGGAATTATCCATTTTACATGAAAATACAAACCTAAGGTTTTAGTTGAAGACCATCGATAACTAAAATGTATTACACAGAATAACTCGTACGTTTGTAATTTATAAATCTCAATAGTAAACTTTTGCATACCAATTCCACATTTTACTATACAGGGTGCGGCATAAGTCTGTTAACCAATACACATGGTTGCAAGGGGAAAAAAATCAAATTGGTTGAAACTGGGGTTTGAATACGGGACCCTCAGAATATAATCACAAAAACTACTGTTAAACAGCAATGGAAGTCACTTTGAATAATTTCGGTACAGTAAAAGCTCCTTATTCGCGGGGGATACATTCCGCAAATATGCCGCGAATAGGCTTACAGAAACCGCGAATATGGCATGTTAATTTGTATGGGTATATAGGGGATACGTTCCACGGTTCCAAAACAAAATAAAAATTATCAAAATAAAATCAGTTAATGAGAGATTTTGAATAATATTCCTTTTACTCGACATTATAGATTAGCAACAAAGAAGAAGAGAAGCATGTTATTCAATCAAAATTATTGCAACGAATGACAAGTTGAAATATTAAAACGCCGATCGTGGCGAGGACGGCATTTATCAACGGACATATCGGCACGTGAAATACAGCGGCGATGGCTTTTAACAACGAAGTGACAATAAGGTTTGTTTTACTTTGATATTAATTTGACCATTTGATTTGAATCATTCTTTGTAAATGTCGCCTTGGCACGTGCCTGCAGTAAAAAAAGCTGCCGATGCGTAAATAAAGGATACCAATTCTTCTAATACACCGACTGAATGAAGAAAGTTTTAGCTGCGAATACAGGAACCGTGTCGCATTTTTTTTAACCCGGGAATAATGAAAACGTGAATAGGGGAACCGCGAATGAGGATTTTTTACTGTAGGTTACTTGTTCTTTTGTATAGATGTTGTAAGCTACAGAAAATAACATATTTTCATTTTCGATTAACGACTTATGCTGAACCCTGTATTTAAGGACATGAATTATTATTTAAATTAAGAAACTTTGTTGGCTGCGGTGTCTAGTGTTTATGTTCCATGTCTCTAGTTCCGAGGGACGCGGGTTCAAATTCGGCCGGAATCGATGGATTTTTAGGATGGAAAAATCAAAGGGACAAGTCCTCCAGGAGGGATTTTAAGCTGTGGGGTCCGGAGTCTGAAGATTTTCAGGCTCGTAAAAAACCGCAAGCCTGAATAAAGAGGCCTATTCGCAAAATTTAACTGACCTTTCTTCCATCGAAGTAATATCTAGATGTCTCATTGACGCGATGTTCTAAACCACATGTCACTCATTGACATCTGTAGGTAAATGAGCGTAAATAAATTATCTTGGTTAAAAAGACTCTCGCTATGGAGTACCTGTGTCCCCACGCGGGACGTATGGCGTACATACATATATAGCGAAGATAAAAAAAATAATATGAAATAATAATGTTTAGTAAACAAGAAGAGAAACTAGCCTGAAATTCTATAAAATATTGACAGTTCTTGCATTACTTTATGGGTAATGACCAAAAAAATTACAAAACAGAATACAAAGCATAGAAATGAATTACCTTAGAAGAACAAAAGGCTGCACAAGATTCAATGAAGATATAAGAACGAGTTAAATATATATCCACTGAATGAAAAAAATAAAAATAAAATAATATAGAGATAAATGGTTTAGACATGTAGAAAGAATGAATGCAACAAGATTACCAAAATCAACATTTAATTACAAGCCAAGAGGAACAAGTAATGTAGGAATGCCGGTGAAAAGATGGACAAAACAACTATGAGGCGGAACAGGCAATTTGTCTAGCCCATGAAGTGAAGAAAAAGAAGAAGAATGTTTAGTTAGCTACAGTTTGTAGAGACACGATTTTTCGTGAAACTAAACATATCTCATTGAAATATACCGAGGTACATATTATCCAAAAACCAGCGAAATCGGACCGTTGGAAGTGAAGGTTTACCTGAAATTCCAAATTAAATACTGGCGTAAACAATCTATCTTACCAGAATTACTTACTTACTTACTTACGTACTTACTCACTGGCACTATCGAACCCGTAGGTTCATGGCCGCGCCTCCGGAAAATTTTACCCCAGTAGAACCCATGTCCGCATTTCTTGACGGTTGTATTTTTACGGTGAAAGATCGTCACTCTTTCGACCAAGGTACTTATTTCGTCTGGCTTATCACCTTCGACCAGTCCGGCATGGGTAACCCTATCGGCAGCAATGCTACCGCCGGCATAGCTCTCAGGATCATTTAAGCACACAAGCCACTCCACCACGACAAGGTAAAGATACCATGGAGGGATCTTACCAGAATTAGAAACAATAATGTAATTAGTTTCCACCTAATCCTATGGTATTAATTTACCCTAATTCTTTATTGGTTGAAACCAAAATAGAGGTATATTATTGTTAATAATATGATTGAATATTCATTCCAACCAAGGACTATAGTCCAGCCACTGTCTCTCTTGCTCCGACGTTTCCACGACAGTGTTGCCGATGTGGATATTCAGTGGGAGGGACCGCTTTATGTAATCGGTTATCAGAAATACAGCTAACATCCCAGCAATTTCAAACCTTTACTAGCGCGCTATAGCATCGTCAAGAGCAGTCATTGGTTGTGGCAGACGTTCACTCCTACTCCGACTATTCCCTTATTGGCAGTACAGGGCGAGTTTCTCTTTTTACCCCTCGTACAAACTAAACGTCAGAGCCGGAGAATCAGCGGCTGGACTTTAGCAACCGTCAGTTTGATTCATCGCAGCATATATCATACAATTTAATTAATCCTTAATATTTAATTTATTTAGGCTGCTTTGTGGCGCAAACGGTTAGACGCTCGTCCCTCACCGCAGAGGTCTCTAGATCGAGTCTCTGTCACTCCATGTCGGTTTCGTGGTGGACGAAACGAAGCTTGGGCGGGGTTTTCTCGGCGTTTTCTCTCGTTTTCCTCTGCCACAAATTTAATTCCACCATTTCTCCATACTCATCTAATCCATTTCGTTTAATTTCATTCATCCGCCCCTGTGACGGTACGTCAGGAATGGTGGACCGGCACCCTTGTAGACCTCTATAAATATAGCAGATTCGTCTAATCTCAGTCCTCGACTCGACCCTCAGTTGGACACGAGTTGAGTATGTTGTTAGAATTTCATTTATTTAGGCGTAGCAGAGCACACCGGATATCAGCTAGTACAACATAAATACTTATTAATAATATATTACGATGCGAGGTTGGGAAGTGGTTTTTACAGAATCGAGGAAAATGTTTAAAACTCGAGCGATAGCGAGGTTTTAATTTCCGAGATTCTGTAAAACACTTCACAAACGCGCGTTGTACATTATTTTTTTGTGCGATGATGTTTTCAAAATAATAAATAATAGTAAAATAATAACATGTTTGTTGGAAATATTTGCGTTCATTATAAACAATTGACTAACGTTAACAGCGTGGGCAATGTTTATTACATG
Organism: Diploptera punctata; assembly: GCA_030220185.1. Taxonomy (NCBI): domain Eukaryota; kingdom Metazoa; phylum Arthropoda; class Insecta; order Blattodea; family Blaberidae; genus Diploptera; species Diploptera punctata. The sequence continues at coordinate 502,310 of JASPKZ010010265.1, read as the reverse complement.
AAACAACAGGCGGCCATGAGACCAATTAGTGATAAAATAACAGGAGGCCGTGAGACCAATTAGTAATAAAATGGCGGCAAGTACGTATCTATTGTTTTATATTGTTTCAAATAAAGTTCAGTTCATTTAAAATGCAGTGATCTGTTTCGTATAATGTATAGTAACACTACCTTTTGGATATTTTTTGTATATACATTGTATGTAGTACACATAGAGGGCAGTAGTTTTACTTCCCACACGCGTGTTTGTAATATGTAATATTACACTATAGTTATGTTATTATAGTAGGCCTATAGTTATTTGGGTTGGCAACCTCGAAATGTAGGAAGTTGAACTTTCAATCATGGTCGTCATTGCTGTAAGTACGACAAAACGCACTATCGCGCAAAAATGTTATTTTCACAGAAGAGAAACTCTCTGTGAGTCATCTCTGAGAATTTGTTAATATACCTGTACCATATGCATGCACTAGTTTACTAGATATATTGCACTATATTATCATGCAGCAAAAAGACATTACTGATAGAATTGGCATATCTGCGTTGAAAAAATTGTAACTCACAAATCATAAGTAAAAACAATAACTTTGTTCGTTTCAGTTTTGTAAGAAGACATTTTAAGCGTATCAGTTAATAAAAAGTTTTTATAAGATTCATGATGTGTTCCGTTGAGGTTTATTCAAAATTAATATAAAATTATAGAATATTCACCTGAAAGGTCCGTCTCCTCAACTTAATTAATCATTTAACTGTAGCGCTTTCGGGACTTGTCCCATCATCGGCAGGAGTCAAAACTAAATGATTAATTAAGTTGAGGAGACGGACCTTTTAGGTGAATATTCTATAATTTTATATTAATTTTAATAAAAAGTTGCCTAACTAACTAACTCACTGGAACCACAGAACCCTTAGGAACATGGCCGCGCTGATGTAAACTCTCCACACATCCCTATCCTCAGCTAATGTTTTATAATCATCCCCTGTATAATCTACCTTGTAATTATATTACAATTACAGTAAATCATATAACGAAAAACAGGAAAAACGTCTTTACATTATTATATCTTGGTAAATATTATTCTCCCATACCATTCTTGGCCTCTCTCTGGTTTTCCTACAAAAAAAACTTCCGTTTCATTCCCAATTCGTACCACATGCCCTGCCCATCAACAGTCTACGAGACATAACTGTTCTGATTATATCTGGTTTCTTATAAATACGATGTAGGTCACTGTTATTTATTCTCCATACGCCTGTCTATTAATCTCTCTTTGGTCCAAAAATTTTACCAAGATCCTTATTATCAAATATTCGTAATATTTTCTCCTCCCTTGAAGTAAAATAAAAATTAGCCTAACTAACTAACTCACTCACTCACTGGCACTATGGAACCCGTAGGTTCATGACCGCGCGGACATAATCTCTCCATACATCCCTATCCTGCGCCAATGTTTTCCAATAATTCCCTGTATAATCTACTTCCCTCAAATCATAGTTAATGTTATTCTCCCACCTCATTCTTGGTTTACCAACTGGGCGTTTTCCCTCTGGTTTTCCTACAAGAAACTTCCATGCACGTCTTTCATTCCCCATTCGTGTCACATATCCTGCCCATCGCAGTCTACGAGACTTAACTGTTCTCATTATATCTGGCTTCCTATAAAGACCATGTAATTCATTGTTATTCAGTCTTCTCCATTCACCTGTAATAAAAAATAGCCTAAATGAAAAAAATATGACATTCATATTTAAGATGTTCCTTATACTGAGTAATGTCTTTTCGCTTGAATGTACTGGATGGCAGTAACTGTCACAAAATTTGCACAAAGGAAATTGTAATGGGTAATTTTACTTTCCTCCGATAGTGTGTAGTCTTTTACAATATCATAAATAACATTAAATCATATCTGTGTTATTTGAAATGTTGCACTAATTATTGATTTAAGTGTATAAAATTACTTTCAACTATGTACTGTACATATTAAGTATTTTCTCCCTACTGTAAGGCCAATATTACAATAAGAGTTCATAAAACAATATATAGAAGGTATTCAATATTTTGATGTATAACTATTTATAAAACGGAATTTTATTATTATTATTATTATTATTATTATTATTATTATTATTATTATTATTATTGCCGAATACCTTCTTCAAGATCATCACAAAAAAAAAGTTTATTTTTTGTTGCTCGGTGTTATTACTCTTTTATATTTGTTGTTGCCTAGCAACGGTGTTAAATTAACATATATACATTATAAAAAATAATTACTGCATTTGTTCCTACCTTGCAATTATTTATAACAATATAATTCTTAAACAAAACATAACAGTTTTCTAACAATAGTGTATAAACTGTTAGAAATTGAAATGCCATCCAGAAGTAGATAATGTATTATATGTAAATAAATGTTGTGAGTGCACTTAAAAAAAGGTGAGCTAGCAGCCGCCTATCAGAGTGTTCTCAATCATACAGACTCAAGCTCCAGTGCTTCATGTCCTTCAGGCAGTGCGGACGCCATCTTGGCCCTCGTCAACGCCGGAGCTAACGTCGAGGCCGACGACAAAGATGGACTAACCGGTAAGTTGTCAAATCTCAAATTACTTTTACTATTTAATTTATGCTTGATCTCAATAGTCCTAATAAACAGATTTTTTTTACCAATGCCACCAGATTATCTCGAAGAGATTTCTGGTATTCTTCCCTGGCATTGGCGGAGTTGTAACCCACATCTTAAGTTGGGGCGCCTGGAAGGCGGAGTTAAGTTACTCCAATGATATTCATTCATAGTGTTCTGCTCAAGGGCAGGTCTTTCACTGCAAACTCAGCATTCTCCACTCTTTCCTTAACTGCCGTGGAAAGACTCATCATGCCATGTGTGCAGCTTTACTAGGGATATATAGGTGTGGTAGCTTCCCGTTTCTTTCCACACCCCACTCGCTCTCTCTTTTGCATCTTAAAATCTTAAAAGATCTTAAGAAGGTCCCGAGGGACCACAACTTGGAGGCGAGGAGAGTGGATTTGGCTAAGTTAGACCCTCCGGACTTCACCGAAATTCACCCCAGAGGTTAAATATCAGTTCCATCAGGGTTTTTGACCAGATCAATGATCCGGAAATCCCAATTAGCCTCTGCCCCCCTCCAATGAGATGATGGGTGATAAATAATAATAAAGCACCAGGAGAATCCTTAACCCATTCGCTTCAGGTTTAAATACTCAATGAATTTTCCCAGAAACCGTATTTAAGTTACCGTAAATTATATAGTTTCAAAACAAACAAAATATAACGGTACTTGAGATCACAATAAGGGTGGACGCAAAAGCGCATTCCTCTACTATTCATAAATGTTAACAAAATATTACGCTGCCAAGGGATGTACAAAATATTGCAAAATATATAAAAGAAGAGTTAAGCGAGTGAACCTCGTCTTCTGAGTTGAAGCCATTTAACTGCCGTCGAGTCTACCTCGTCTTTTGAGGCGAAAGGTTAAAATAAATTTAACTTAAGTCCATACCATGGGCGACCACAGGAATAATCTCCTTAAAAAAATGAATATGGTCTGACCGGGAATTGAGCCCGGAACCCCATGGACTGTAGTCAGAAACTCTGACCACTATCCCATGAGAATGGTATAAAAAATGTGGAACACTTCATGATTTTGCGAAACCGAAGAACATTGAACGAGAAGAAATCAAAAATGTCCTTCTATTGTTCTATTTTTTTTTTGTTAAAACACGTAAAAAGTCTCGGAAGTGTTGATTTAATATCACGTAAAAGTAAATAAAAATCCGGTAAAATATTCCATCGATATTGGTGTAAGACGGAATTATTAGATCATCGTCAGTATTAGGTCTACATCTATTTAATATATTCGATCGTTAACCTCGTTCTCCACCTTCAATGTGAAACAATGTATTTTCTGGCGAGCATCATATAACTTCTTTTCATAACATCATTAAAGTCACTATTTTATATCATATTCTTGAAAGAATAAAGGAATATCAATAACAGCAATGTTTGCATCCCAAATTGATTGCCGACTCTTTTAGCGGAATTATTACTAAAGTAAATTGTTTTAAAGAGCTAGGATTTTTATAATAAAGCATTTTTTTTTTTTTTGGTAGAACAGCCTCATGGGCTAGTGGTGAGCGTTCCTCGATACTGTTCATGAGGTTCCGAGTTTGATTCCCGGTCAAACCATAAGAATTTTTCCTGTGGTTGCCCATGTCTGGAATTTAGGTTAGTTTAGGTTAAGAACTCTCCTGGCGCTTTATTTTCATTTATCACCCATCATACCATGGGATAACATAACTCCACCTTCTAGGTGTCCCAACCTAAGAAATGGATTACAATTTTGCTAATGCTAGGGGAGAAAGCCAGAAATGTTATAAAAGACAACCTGGTGGAATTAGACAAAAACAATTGGTAAGAGTGATACGTTTCTTAAATAAATAAATAAATATAAAATATATAAACTAATTGAATTAAAGTACTCTGTTAAGTCATATATAAATATGCATAAGCATATTTAAATTAGTGTTGGGAAGTAAACATTATGAGATTATATCATTTAATATTGAGTGGAGAACATATTTTTAATAACTCACCTCAAGCAATTTGAAATTTCTTTGAGACCATTGGTTTCAAACGATTTTTCGTTCATCTTCAGTCACTTTTTGTATGAGGTGAGTTATTAAAAATATGTTCTCCACTCACTATTAATGCATAAGCATATTTGGCCATTTATATATGAGAGAGCATATTATAGCTTTATTGGTCATATTCGTCATATTTTCACTCTTTTAAGAATTAAAAAACTTTTATCTCCAATTTCTTTCTTCCGTATTTGAGTTGTTAAATTTCTCAGAATTTTGTTTCTTGTAAAATCTATCTTCTTCTCCTATTTAGTTACAATTCACATTATGCACTTTTCCCTTACATAGCAAATATTTATGTTGTATTGTAATAGTCGTAAACTGATGTACTAATTGATTTTACAACTAAAATTATTAGGTCATCTATTCTTATGTTCCAATGAATATTTTTGTAAATTTTAGATCATAACTGCACATATATTTTTTGCATATTTCGGTAATTTTTAGGTCATAAAATCCTAGCCCTTGTAATGAATTTCCGTAAAGTTACACCTGACTCCATTAATTGGACGATGTTATGCAACAACCGGCTAAGTGCCATAATTTGAAATATATATATATATATATATTATGTCATCTTCTACACTTGCTCATGAAGTAAATGTAAACGCCATCAGTCCTTGCAACGAACGGGTATGAAACCAGATCTTCATAAATGCTAATCTAAAATTTGCATCACGCAGCTAAGCGCCAAATGTTACCGCCCTTAGATTGTTGATGCATTACTGTGAAACAAGGAAAATAACTTGCAATATCCAATATTGTTAGTTTGGTGCTACAACAAATAGTGAAGATTGACTAAAATTTGATCGTATTTTCTCGAAACTTGCATGATGGCGTATAGCCGGTTGATACATAACGCTGTCCATTATATTTAATTTAGAATTTTTAATCCGTGTACATTCTGCGACTTTTTTTATATTAATGGTTGCAGCGCTGCACTGTGCAGCCAGTAGAGGTCACACAGATTGCCTGGAGACTCTTGTGACACTGTGCGGTGCCGAAGTAGACGTTATCGATAGTAACGGCTGCACAGCTCTGTTCTACTCTGTCACTTTGGGTCATGCAGATTCTACACAACTTCTCCTCAGCTTCGGTGCTGAGCCCAACAGACAGGACCGCAAGGGTCGCACGTAAGTCCACTTCTCTTCTCATTTATCTGTGTGATATTATTCCCTCAAACTGCAAACATTGTAAATATTATTTTAGAAACGGAAAAATAAGTATTGTCCGGATCTCTGACTCTGTACCTCAGTGTGGTAACCGTTACGCCATTCGAACTTCCCATAGGAACGTCAGATTTCTTTCCACGTATACAATACTCTTTTCATTCGATGGCCGATAGCCATCGCTGTCAGATGGTGCTGTTGAATTATGGAGGATAACATCACAGAATGAGATCTGGAAGGAGATTAAATATCGCAAATCGAAATTGATTGGACACACTCTCAGAAGAGAACTAGACAGTGTGCCAAAGAGAGCACTGGAATGGAATCCACATGGATTGCCTATAAGAAGAGAAAGAATAAAAATTACACGGCACAGCATTGTAATAACAGAAACTTAACAAGGAAGAAGTTTACAATGTCAGGAATTTGACAAGAAACAGAGTCCGGTGGCGTGTTTTCACAAAGGCCCTATGCTTCCTAAAGAAGTGACAGGAACTACTACTACTACTACTATCTTCGTATATCACAACGCTTCTCTGAGAGAAATTTCAAGGTAGGTTTCGGTATGCAATGGTTGACACTTCCCTTGTTAGATTTGCTTCAATGGAAGATATTAGATGAACACACCTTAAAATAATTAGCACTGCAAAGATAAATTAGTGTATTGATACAAGACACACAAACTGTTGAATGATACAAGGACATTTCATAAATAATGGCAATTAGGTTACTTTTGACTTTACTAACTTCATTTATAGTCTCTTGTCAAGTCAACTATACGTTTCCAAATCCTTGGTAAACGGCGAACTCCATCTACAGCACCATTTCTGGATATATCTCTCATCTAATCGATCTAGAACTGTCTGGATATCAACTCTTGATTGAAATCGATAGCCTCGTAAAGGTTTTCTTTGATATTTGAGAATAAGTTATAGTCACAAGGGCTCCTGTCTGGTGAATTTGGTGCATGGTCAAGCACTTCCCAATTCCACTTTCTAAACAAATTCTACTGGACATATTTTTAGGGCGGTATTACTTGCAAAATGTGAGAAAGAGTAAATGTATTCATAAAATGTTGCTATTTCGAGATTTTCAATATTACAGATTTATGCAACAAAGACTGCCCAACAACATAGTACAAGATTACAATGGTCATCGCTAGGATCATTGATTTACAACAGTGTTACCATTACTTATTGAATGCCCTAATATTTGCGATGTTTGCAGTATGGAGAAAACAATGTTTGTACTCTTTGTTCTTGGACATTTTCAATTACAAAATCCCACACTACAATCTCATGTATATTTATGTTGGTAGGCCTGCACACTGCGGAGCAGCAAAAGGACAACTAGAGACACTTCGCATTCTGGGAGTTCACGGCGCCAACTTATGGGTTCGCAATGTGCGAGGGGATTACCCGCTGCACGAGGCCGTCGTGTCGGGACGCAAGGACCTTGTCCGGTGGCTCCTTAACCAGCGTCCCGACGCCGTCAATTCTCCGAACAACGACGGCAGATGTCCTCTACACATTGCCGCCATCAACAACAACGTCGAAATGTGCAAGGTAAAATTGCTACATCTATCACATGCAACATTTTCCATCAAATAACATCAAAATAACTTAAAATATGTCCGACATGCTGGCTCAAGTTGTAGCATCTGCTTGCTGGGTTCGATACCCACTGGGTTTAAATTTTAATCGTTAATTTAATTACAAAATGTTCAATCTCGGGGCCAGGAGAGGTGGTGGTGTACAATTTTTAATCGTTAGATTATGCGCCAAAAGAAGCCTTGGTACTAAACTTAATGAATATGTTAATGATAATTATGATGGTCAGATGATGTTAGGGGACCATTTGGACCTTAAAGTTTCCTGACATTTGTCTTACAGGTGAGAAAAAACCTGAAAAAAAAAACTTCACACATGAAACTTGTCCCGATCGAGGAACGAACTATGGCCCGCAGCTTTTGACAAGATAGCGCGCTACTTCGAGACCACAGCGGTTCCACACATCATTTGATATCTATTGATATACCAATATATGCCTTACAGAACAGTGATATGGGTATAAGCTTTCAATGTATCACTGTTCTGTAAGGCAATGCAGATTCCCTGCAAGCCTCTTGAAGGCTTGTTGTACGACCTCTGGCACATTCAATCTTAATCTAACTCCGTTGTTCCTGTTTCAAAAACATCGTGACAACATTACATTAGACCCAGCTAACAAGAGACTCTGTTCCTCTCGCCAGTACGCATGCGCATGAAGTATCCATATGTTCTGAGGTAAGGTAGGTATGTAACTGACGTGTGCTATCAGCGACATCATTGGTTTCCGTCGGATGGCGTCTCTACAACAGTATTTCAGCTGTTAAAGTTCCAGCCTTTGTATATTTGGATGTGAGGCCAGCAGCCAACAAGTAGCCAAGACCCTTGTAAGCTGTTGTACCATGGAATTTAGCTTCTTCGTGGCGCATGTGATTAGACGCTCGACTCTCGCCGCTAGGGTCCCGACATCGAGTCTCGGTCACTCCAAGTGGGTTTTGTGGGGGTTCAAACGGAGCTTGGGCAGGTTTTTCTCAGGCTTTTCTCCCGTTTTCAGCTGTCACGATTTCATTCCACCACTTCTCCATACTCATCTCATCCATTTCATTACATTTCGTTCTTCTGCCCCTGTGATGGTGTGTCAGGCGTGGTCGGCCGGCACTCTTGTCATTCACAGACCTCTATATAAGGGGCTTCATCCCTCGACCCGACCCTGAGTTGGACACGAGTTGAGGATATTTAATAATGAAATAAATGCCATATTCTGTGTAAAAGAGGAGTTGGGGAATGAACTGTGGATTTCAGATCCTGTTGGATGGACAGGCACTGCTGAACCCTGTAATGAGAACAAGTAAGGGACACCTCATGACGCCGATAGATGCTGCTCTACATCGGGGGAACAGAGGGTGTGCCAAGTACCTGCAACTTCACGGAGGAGTTCCTGCCAGTAAGCTCACGGACAAGGCAGCTAAGATTCGCGGAAGTAATCAAAGGTACAGAACCATTACCTTCTACAAGTATATAACATGGGTAATAAATAAGGTGGGTGTGTGCATCTTACCTCATAAAATGTTGTATTATTTTGGACATGTTTCAATATGTTTTCATATTATCTTCAGCTTGGTCAGACTGTTGAATTGTTTGGTTGTCGGCCCTGGATGTCGACTTCCACTCCATCTTTTGGTTGACCGAAGAACTTGCAAATTAAATATTTTCCCCGGGAATTTTAAAATTCATAATCCTATCTCTGTTCCTCTGGATGTAGATTTCCTCCCAAACGGTCTCCAGAAGAACAAAAGATGGAGAGGAAATCGAGGTCCAGGGTCGACAACCGATGATTCAACTCTGACTAAGCTGATGATAATATGAAAGCATATTGAAACATATCCAAAAGTACTCATCAATTTATGAGGTAAGATACACATGCTCATTTTATTTATTAAGAATAACCTCATAATGTTACTTCCTGTTCTAATTTATTCATTTTACATAGGTCCTTTTGTTTGGTAGGAAGAGTCACTTCTAAGTTCAAAAAACAAAGTTGTAAATTTCAATTCTAAAACTTTTCATTTTTTAATTGTTTAATCAGTAGATTGTACATAAGATAGTAGTAGCAGTAATACATGTCTCTCCTCTTGGAACCATAGGGGCTTTGTAATAGTACGCCACTGGACTCTGTTTTTGACGTGAATACGTGTTAAAATTTACGTTCATAGTGAGAGGCAATTCAGAAAACTGATGGTAACAAAATCGGGGGATGCAGTTTGGTGTTGCAGCTACATATATATCATCTACATTCAAAATTTAATTACACCACTCGATAGATAAAGAATCAAAGAATTCGTTACGTTGAGTGTGGACTGTGACGCATGGCGCGCGGGGAGGGGCAAGCGCCGACATTTTGAGGTCGTTTCGCTGCGTCACATAATATTCGTTTAGTATAAATTTTGACTCGGAAAAGTTACAATGTTCGTTTGAGTTTCAGTCGTCAGCTCTCGTCAAAATCTATCGATTTTGTATATAAAACATTGGTATGAAATAGTTATAGTGAATATATAAGGCGTTAAGGTAAAAGATTAAAATAAATAATGCAATGTTGGCCTATACCCGTCAAAAAGCCAAATAAAAATATAGAGATCGTATACGGTTGGAAAGGGCTTCTCTAGAGCAATTCAGTGGTACTCAAAACACAAACGGACAGAGTGAAGCTGTACCGGGAACATAAAAGAATGAAGGCGTCCGAGAGGATCAACGACGGCGTCGGTATTATATTACCCGTTACGTACACGTATTCACGTAAAACACACTGCCGTGTCCACGACACAACCACACCCCGATTTTTTGCCTAATTTCTGACTTCATTCTAACTTTTTCTTGTTGTTCAATTTCTATTGTAGCAGTGCTGCGTCATGTAATTAAAATACACTCTTCACCATTATAATTATTCAATACTAGCGAACCCGGCATCCGTTGTCCTGCCCGAACGTTCAATTCTCGTGTCATGGCCGGATGACAAAAATATGTTTCTTTTTTACCGCAAAATTGATTAATTAATAAGTTCGCAAAAAAAAACTACTCACTGTCATCTGTTGTGACTCAAGAAGCTGGCATTATGACGTCACATTGTAATCGCGCGGAATATGTCGGTAATGCAGATGACTACACTTTGACATAAAAAATCCTATAACCCGATCGCAGTGCCATCTGCCGGGTCCAATTGTGAATCTAAACCACCCAGGGACCCACTCAAACACACATACAAAATTTCATTAAATTCGGTCTAGTTGTTTACGCAGTTTTTAATTTCGGATTTCAAGTAAACCTCCACTTCTAATTGTCCGATTTCGCTCATTTTCGGTTTATTTTAATAGGATATACTGAGTTTCTATGTGAAACATCGAAAATTGTTACCGCTAGAGCGATTTTTTAAATGTTCGTTTCAGGTGAACTCCTAAACCTAATGATTTTAGAACATAAGAGATAGCGGCTAAATACTCGCCACATCTGAAAACCTGTGTATACAAATGTTTACAGAGATCGGTTGAACGGTTTAGAAGTCTATAAAGGACAAACAGACACACATACATTCAGTTATACAGGGCGTCCCATTCAAACCTCCCACATTTTAATTAATCACAACTCTCAAAGTATGCGGAATTGTGAAATGAGGTTGGTATTAAAAGAAAGAGAATCTCAAAGAATTTTTGTTTTCATTGTTGCAGTTAATTCATCTGTCGCATGTTGGACAATAATGATAATGACATAAAACCACGTTCGCCAGACATCACTCCACTGGAATTCTTCCTCTGGGGGTATGTAAAAGACCGTTTTTTTGCGACTCCAATACAAAATCTTCATGATTTACGAACCCGTATCCTTGACACAATTGCAACAGTACCAATGGACATTTCGAACAGAACGTGGCACGAAATCGAATACAGACTTGATATTGTTCGTGCTACTAATGGTGCACATATAGAAGTGTTTTAGTGTGTGGCAATGAACATTCTTTGAGTTTCTGTTTAGTTTAACACCGGCCTCATTCCATAATTCCGCATACTTTGTTAATTATGATTAATTAAAATGTGGGAGGTTTGAATGGGACACCCTGTATATATTAATGTAATTAATTTTTCTTGGGATTCAGTGAACCATTCAACAAATATAACGCGCCGCCACTGGTAACCATACAGAAAATTTGAAGTATATGATTTTTTTTTTTGTTGCAGAGGTGCGATATCAGAGACGCAATCTGAATATACGACACCCGAATTTGCTGCGACTCTATCTCTCCCTGGGGGTCACACCTCCCTAGGGGCCAGCCCTTTGGGGGACCAAGAGACAGCCAGACGCATGGACAGTCGAACATTACAGGTAGTGTTTTTAATCTAGACACTTGCCTATTTAGAGCATTCGATAAGTAATGGCAAACACAGTTGTAAATCAGCGATCCTATTGGCGACCATTGTAATCTTGTAGTATGTTGCTGAGCAGTCTTTGTTGTATAAATCTGTGATATTGAAAGTCTTGAAATAGCAATATTTTGTGAATGCGTCCATTCTTTCTCACATTCGGTAAGTAATATCGCCCTAAAAAATGTTCAATCGAATTTGTTTAGAAGGTGGAATTGGAAAGTACTCGAACATCCACCAAAATCACCAGACAGGAGCCCTTGTGACTATAACTTATTCTCAAAGATCAAAGAACTTCTACGTGGTATTCGATATCAATCAAGAGTTGATATACATAAAACTCTAGATCGATCAGATGAGACAGAGATATCCAGAATGGTGCTGCAGATGGAGTGCAAAGTCTTCCAAGGATGTGGCAACGTATAGTTGACTTGGCAAGAGACCATAAATAAAGTTCATAATACCAAAAAATCTAAACAAATGTTTTGCGATCTTATAGCAGTGCTGCCAATACTAATCCAATGTCTAGTATAAATACGGTAAATTTAAATATATGATCGATAAATAATTTAAGTCAACTTGTACATCCACATTGAACGCCTCTATTCCTCATTCTTCACTTGTCTCTGGAATTCCCTATCCGGGGTTCGATTCCCAGTGCAAGTGTTGATTTTTCTTTAAAAAGTAAATTAGTCCAAATTCAATATTCGATTTTGTGAGATTCAGACAGCTAGAATGGTATGGTCATATACGTAGAATGCCAGAGACAAGATTACCCGGAAAAGCTTTGGAATGGAATCCACCTGGGAAAGGAAAGAGAGGTCGAACTACATTTAAATGGATGGATGGTATAAGAAGAGGTATGAGGGAGATATATCTGGAAGAATTGAAATGGGAAGATAGAGAAGAATGGAGAAAGAATATAAAAATTTAAAAAGCTTTGGGCACAGGAAGATGTTTTATAACATTGTAAACCTGTTTATAAACAAATATGTCCAGAACTGAAATGTGTTAAACTAAATATAACATCAAAATATAAAACTGTATTTGGTTTCCACAGGGGTATGATTCACAGGCGATCTTGTGGCAAGAACATATACCATCAACGAGACGATCTGTTATTCAGGAACCGGTCAGTGCTCATTACATATTGCTTCTATGTCTATAATTCCACAGATATAACCACATTTGTGTGGGACTTCGCTGAGATATAAAATAAACACCAATACATGCAAAAAGAATGAAAACCACTTCATTTACCTACTGTGCAATATATTTTCCACTGTTTCTATGTGTGTTTCTTTCTCACAGGAATGTGATGGCACTGTTTGGAAGCTTATGTTTCATTCATGCATGTTGTTTCGTTTTATGCTGCAATTTATTGGATATCGATAATTCTATCTTGCAGAAGGTAATGACATTAAAGTATCCCTTATTTTAAGTTTCGGGTGTGAAAATAACCGTGGCAATAACAGTGGTAATTCTAGGTTATTTTATTACGCAATTTGAGACCACAGCTAATACAGTATTTCCCCAGATCATTTTGTGTTTAGAATCTAAACAAACATATGTGTACACCTTTTTTCTTAAAGTATTTTTTTGCACTATGTAACTAATATATACTTACTGTTATTGTTGATGTGCATCGTAATTTGACATTCCCACATACAATCTTTGTTGCTATGAAAACACAAGAAATTTCAATACTTTAAAAAATAACCTAAAGCACTAGTGCGGTAAGTAAAAACATTTATTTTGAAATATTGATAGCGATACTGCAATTTGTATTAATTTCGGTATTAATTCATCACATCCAGCTTTCCACGCCTCTTCTATTTAATGATCACTGCACACATCGTCTAAAACTTTCTCCATAATGAGAAATAATTCCCAAATCAAATTGGTTTTGCAGTTTTAACAAATATAAGATGGCGACATGACCAACAATACTTATTATTTCTCCATAGCAACATATATAGCCGATTCACCTTCTGAAATCTAACATTTAACTTCAATTATATTTATTAATATTTTAGCTAATATCTTAATTACTAAAATAAATATAGATAGTGCAAAAAATAGTATGCAATACTCATATGGTAAACACATAATGGAATCTCGGAAATAATACAAATTTTAAAAAAACTCGGCGCAAGCGCCTCGTTCTTTTTTTTTTATCTTTTCCTCGATCCGTATCAAATGTTTACCACACTCGTATCGCAATATACTGTATTATCATTGTTCGGACGCGGTGGACTAGTGGTTATGTACCTTTCCTCTGATCCCAAGAGTCGTAGGTTCAAACCTGGTCATGGTCGATGGATTTTTTTTAGGATGGAACATCCAAAGAGTAAGTCCTCGGGAAGGGACTTTAAACAGTGGGTCCCGTGTCTGAAGATTTTCAGGCTCGTAAAAGATCCTCAAACCTGAATAAAAAAGGCATCTAAGCAAAATTTACCGACCTTATTCATCCTAGTAATACTTCAGTTGCCTACTAGATATCTCTCATTTGGTCGGTACGTTGACCGCATTTATTGTTAGTCTGTCTAGCACTAGCTTAACTTGGTAAGAAATTTGTTGAAAGAGACAGTTGTGCTCACCTCTCTCACTCGCACCAGTGTTGTCGGTGTTTCTTCACCAGATATTAATAGGGATAAGGGGGAAGACGAAAACTGACAACAGAGTGGCTTCTTTCTTTTGTAATTGGATGAAAGTGGTCAATGATCTACCCTTATATCTCCATCTCTCTCTTTGCCAAGTTAATCCAGGTATATAACAGAATAACTAAATTAACTTGATCTAGTAACTGCTAACAAATGAGAGGCTAAGAGTGAACACTAGACTGTTATGCCATTGTAAGAAATTATGCTACAAAACATTCAAGCTTTAGAAAATCAACAACATAATTTTCATTCACAATTCTAATCAATATTAAATAATTTTACGAGAATTAAACTATAAATGAAAACATCGAAATATTCATTTAAATTTGATGTTTAATTCAGAGTATTTATATGTATAGAAGTTTAAGAAAAATATCTGTTTAATTTTTTTAAATATTACATGATCTCACAAGTGAACTGTCAACGATTGCATGCTGAAATCTACCTTGAAATTTCTCTCAGAGAAGCGTTGTGATGTAGCAAGACCGTGTCCAAAAAAAATTGTCTGCCGCTTTTAACTGCAAGGCACAGAAATCGAAGCAAGAATCCAGCAATGTCAACCCACTGTATGGAGCAGATGGACTCCCTGTTTGAGTAAGATCGGAGTGGAGTGAGGCTGGTGCGGCGCGGAAGGTTGGTACTGAGCGTTATCCAATTCACGAATTCAGGAGTTCTATTACTTCCCCATAGTTTAAATGAGAGATTTGGCGCAGGATTTCAGTACCTTGCATTTAAAAGTGGTAGAATTTTTTTGTCTTGGTACATTAAATCCTTCTATGGCACAAATTTCAAGGTAAGTTTCGGCGTGCAGTGTGGTTGACAGTTCTCTTGTTAGGAAATTTATGTTTTCGTGTGTATTTTAAATTTTGAAGAGATTTCTTGTTTACATTGTCTTTTGTGAAACACTTTATTCATTGTGGCACTTGTTATTACATTTTAAAATTATTTGAAAACATTTGCATCTTACTGACAGTGCATCACAAATTCTGAACAACTTGCAAAAATCTTGTGGTATAACAATTCCGAGCTAAGTTCCAGTTGTACTGTAAACAAACGTACATAAGATATTACTCCGTCTATTGGGGGATCCGTTGTGCTGTTTTGATCCGCCATATGACTGAATTGTGTACAGAACTGTCATCGATAGAAACATTGTTCTTGGGCAACATCGTATTTTACGGGAAATAAGATATAAGGTAAGATAAAGTAAAGTAAAGTAGGCTAATCCCACTACAGGCCTCGGGAGGCCCTTGGGGTAGTAGAAGGTTAAGGCTCCCACTTTTTCTAGACAATCGGCAGGTCACCCATCCAAGTACTAACCACGCCCAATGTTGCTTGACTGCGGTGATCGGACGAGAACCGGTATTTTTAACATGGTATGGCCGTTGACATAAGGTAAGATGGTACCAATAATTAGAAAATTCCTCCATTTCTTGTTTGTTTATGTTAAAAAATTATATATGGACCTACTTAATCAGATGTTTATACTTTTTTCATGATGTCAATAGATATCATTAATTTACAATTACATTGCGAGCAGAATTTATGCTCCATGCTGACTCATTTGTAAATTCTGCTGTTATTTTCACCACATCCTCAATGGTTATTGCAGGAGGTTTTTCACTCAACTATTTGAAAACATTCAAAAAATATTTTTTTTCTCTCCGCTTTTCGAAGGTTTTCCTTTCCAATCGTTTATAATTCTACAGAAGTAGTCATTTTGAAAGAACTGAAATTCCAACACTCTCTGCATTACACATGCGTATGAATAAAACTGCTTATTTAATTTATTAAAATTGTAATTTCTTCCATGTAAGTTATACGGACATGTGCCAGATAATATATACTTTTATCTTGTATCTAGTGGTCTCGAGGTAGCGTGCTGCCTTGTCACGCAGCGGGCCCGGGTTCGATCCCCGGTCGGGGCAGTTTTCTGGGCTAGGTTTTTATCGGGGTTTTTCCTCACCTGTAAGACAAATGTCAGGAAAACGTTAGGGCCTAACCGGTCCCCAAAATCATATGGCCATCATCATCATCATCATCCTTCACCGGTGTGAAAGCAACGGGAAGCTACCACACCTATAATTCCCTAGTAAAGCTGCAAAGCATAGCATGAGCATGCTATAATTGCAGTGAAAGACCTACCCTCGGGCAGAATTACTATGAATTAATCTTGTAGGCTATCTTGTAAGCCCATGTTTCCCTTAACAGAGATTTAGGCGCTCTCCCCCTACAGGGAAGAATTTGAATCATAGTAATTTAGTTACACTTGTTTTCGTATAGATGTCACTTGAGTGGTCCGTGGTCAGCGTTCCGCCTCATACTGACATCTAGGAAACCAAGGTAGTACTAGGACGGGAAAATTCCGTAAATTTTGCTTAGAGGCCTTTTCATTCAGGCTTAAGAATCTTTTACGAGCCTGAAAATCTTCAGACTCGGGATCCACGGCTTAAAGTCCCTCCTGGAGGACTTACTCCTTGGATTTCTCCATCCTAAAAAAATACATATACCCCGGCCGGGTTTGAACTCGCGACCCTCGGAACCAGAGGCAAGGAGCTTAACCACTAGTCCACCGTGCCCGATATACTTTTATTGTTTTTATTTCATTTCAGATTGAACTATATTTTCTTATATGCTTAAAGGTAAAATCGTTATTCGGCAAATGAAAATGCAATCATTCATCTAATTTGTTTACATTACAACTGGAACTTAGCTCGGAATAAATATACAATTGTTCTTTCTTGAATTTTATGAATGTAACACACTCAGCACACTATCCTTTCACTGCATGATGTTTTAAATTGTGTGAAGAATATTTATAGGCCAACACGCACACACTATTGAGTAACACTAAGAAATAGGGACTGGAAGTAAATATCAATAAAAATAAATATATGGTCACACATAGAAATGCATTATATAATGGAAATGGACAGCTAATGACTAATGAGGAAAATTTTGAGGAAGTGGCTGAATTCAAATACCTAACTAACTAATTCACTGGCACTATCGAACCCGTAGGTTCATGGCCGTGCGGACATAAGATCTCCATATATCCCTATCCTGAGTCAATGTTTTCCAATCATCCCCTGTATAATCCACTTCCCTCAAATCATAGTTAATGTTATTCTCCCACCTCATTCTTGGTCTACCAACTGGGCGTTTTCCTTCTGGCTTTCCTACAAGAAGCTTCCATGCAAGTCTTTCATTCCCCATGCGTGCAACATCTCCTGCCCATCGCAGTCTACGAGACTTAACTGTTCTTATTATATCTGGCTTCCTCTAAAGACCATGTAGTTCATTGTTATGTAGTCTTCTCCATTCACCTGTTTGTTCATCTCTCTTTGGTCCAAAAATTTCCCTAAGTACCTTATTCTCAAATACTTGTAATCTCATTTCCTCTCTTAAAGTAAGAGTCCATGTTTCGCACCCATATAATATAACTGGTAGAATAATAGTTTTATATATTTTCAGAACGGGCAATTGCCTAATTCCTGGAGTGATGATGATATTTTCAGTTTAACGTTTTTTGAAAGGAGTTGGGACATCAAGAGTCTCTGCAATGCATAATAGTAGGCCTACGCATTTCCAGAATTGAGCCTATGTTTAATTTCTTTGTGCATCTCATTCCTATTTGTGATTATTGTTCCTAGGTTATAGAAATGCATTATATAATGGAAATAGACAGCTAATGACAAATAAGGAAAATTTTGAGGAACTGACTGAATTCAAATACCTAGGAACAATAATTATAAATAGGAATGAGATGCACAAAGAAATTAAACATAGGCTCAATTCTGAAAATGCGTGCTATTATGCATTACAGCGACTCTTGACATCCCAACTCCTTTCAAAAAACATTAAACTGAAAATATATATAACTGTTATTCTCCCAGTTATATTATATGGATATGAAACATAGACTCTTACTTGAAGGGAGGAAGGAGATTACCAGTATTTCAGAATAAAGTTCTTAGGGAAATTTTTGGACCAAAGAGAGATGAACAGACAGGTGAATGGAAAAGACTACATAACAGTGAGCTACATGGTCTTTATAGGAAGCCAGATATAATAAGAACAGTTAAGTCTCGTAGACTGTGATGAACAAGGACATGTGACACGAATGGGGAATGAAAAACGTGCATGGAAGCTTCTTGTAGGAAAACCAGAGGGAAAACGCCCAGTTAGTAGATCAAGAATGAGTTGGGAGAATAACATTAACTATGATTTGAGGGAAGTAGATTATACAGGGGATGACTGGAAAACATTAGATCAGGATAGGGATGTATGGAGAACTTATGTCGGCTCGGCCATGAACCTACGGATTCGATAGTGCCAGTGAATTAGAGTTAGAGTGAAGAATATTTATGAGAAAGAAAGAGATTCAGTAACTTTACATTCTCACTTTTTTAACAAGTCTGAATAATGAATATAATAGAGCCTATTAATACATAAAAATAAACTGAATCTACAAATAGCAAATTTTAAGTTAATTTTTGTAACTATGAGAAATATACTCCTCCACGATATCTTTACCTTGTCGTGGTGGAGTGGCTTGTGTGCTTAAAATGACCCCGAGAGCTATGCCGGCGCGGCGGTAGCATTACCGCCGAAAGGGTTACCCATGCCGGACAGGTCGAAGGGTGTAAGTCAGACGAAAAAGTTATTATTATTATTATTATTATTATTATTATTATTATTATTATTTTGTTACTCGCCGCATTTGAAACACTGTATATAACACTAGTTTTTTATAGGCCTATGGGTATATAGATGAAAGTGACGAAACTATCAAGCTGTTAAGGAAAGGTAATAGCTATCGAAAACCCTTAAAATCTTCAGACTCGGGACCCACGGCTTGAAGTCCCTTCCGGAGGACTTGCTCCTTGGATTTTATCTAAATATGTTAAACTTTACACTGATGTTTGTTGTTTATTAACGCTAGAAATTAATTTTATCTACATCGTCTATCTATGAAAAATAAAATTTTCATTGAAGTAGTACGCACAATAAGATAAGAAGCTATTCCAAACCTTTATTCAGAAACTAAAATAGAAATCATTAGGTAGATTTTATTTATTTGTCCCGCGCCGTAGCGGAGTGGTTAAGGCAGGAAGCCTTTGGCGCAGAGCTACGGCACTTGCGCTGGTACGAGTCTCCATGGGGGAAGACATTTTCTTATGGTATTTCTGCCAGTGTGGGACCGGTGCCCACCCAGCATCGTAAGGTATTCGGGTAGCTACAATAAGTAGCGGCTCCAGGTTGAGAAAACCAGCTATAACGACTGGGGGACTGCTGACCACATGTCACCCCTACACTGGCTTGATGATCGTCTACCTCTGTGATTGACACACGTGGATGTGAGGCCAGCAGCTATCTGGTAGCCTAAAGGGCCTTATAGGCCTGTCGCGCCAGGAGTTTTTTATTTATTTATTGCTATTATAAATATAATACATAGTTGACAATTTAGCCTCTATTACTAACAGAGAAAAAAATGTAATGTAGGTCTACAGTGAAGGTAGACCAAGAATGAGGTGGGAGAATAACATTAACCATGATTTGAGGGAAGTAGATTATACAGGGAACGATGATTGGAAAATATTAGCTCAGTAAAGGGATGTATGGAGAGCTTATGTCCGCGCGGTCATGAACCTAAGGGTTCGATAGTGCCAGTTAGTTAATTAGTTGGTTAGTTAGGTCTATAGTGAAGTGAGGTTTGAAAAAGTGAACAACTATATTTTCATGGCGTGACATACCTAGAAGGCACTTGGCCTACCAGTCGGTTGCGGGCCTCACATCCAATACATTAATCACAGGAGTAGACGATCATTCAGTGTAGGAGTGACATGTGGTCAGCATGTTGGGTCCCCCAACAGCTATACAGATTTGAAATAAAATAAAATATCTGATAGTATTAAATTTAGAACAATACAAATTAAACATTTATCCACTTTTTATAAACCATATTTTATTTGAAATATATGTTTTTACATCAAAATACAGGTAATCTCACTGAATTACATTTTTACTGCCAGTAATTAATTTAGATAAGTCACTGGCACTATCGAACCAGTAGGTTCATGGCCGCGCGGACATAAGTTCTCCATATATCCATATCCTGAGCTAATGTTTTCCATTCATTCCCTGTATAATCTATTTCCCTCAAATCGTCATTAATATTATTCTCCCGCCTCATTCTTGGTCTACAAACTGGGGTTTTCTCTCTGATTTTCCTACAAGAAGCTTCCATTCACGTCTTTCATTCCCTATTCGTGCCACATGTCCCTCCGATCGCAGTCTGCGAGTCTTAACTGTTCTTATTATATCTATCTTCCTATAAAGACCATGTAGTTCACTGTTATTTAGTCTTCTCCATTCACCTGTCTGTTAATCTGTCTTTGGTCCAAAAATGTTCAGATACATATAAACAATCTCAATTTTTTAAACAATTTTACACGTAATTTATTATCAGCTTGTAAAAAGGAATAAAGGAGATTTTAAAATATTTTACTGAAATATTAAAATGCTATATTTTTCTAACAGGTTCGGTTAAATGATGACGTTGCAATCCGCCATGTGGAGAGGATAGAAGCGCCAGTCATCTGCACACATCGCAGATATGATGATGAGAGCAGCGGCGAAGAACGCATGCGTAGACGAAGGAGACGAAGAAGAAGAGAACACTATGTGACAGACATAGAAGAAGATTCCAGACGACGCAGAAGGGGAAGGAGAAGTGATAGTACAGACAGTGAAGTGAGAAAAAGGAGGAGAAAGAGACATGACGAGGAAGAATATAGTGATAGTGGAAGTGAAAGACGAACTAGAAGGCGCTGGAGAGGCAGAAGACATTCAAGTGACGAACTGGAAGAAAGTGGTATATCAAGAGATTCCAATTGGATTAGAAACAAAAAACGAAGAAGTGAAAAAATTAAGAGAAGATCCAAAAGTAAAGATGTATCCGATGAAGGAAGTGACGTTGAATACATTAGGGTTCGAAGAACAGTCAAGAGTAAAAAGACAAAAAGGAAAACAGTAACAGATGAGGAGGAAGAGGAAGAAGAAACTCAAATAGAAGAAGATTCTGAAGAAGAAACTGAAGAAGAGGAAGACATTGAGGATGAGATAGAGGATAATATTGAAGAAGTTACAACAAAGAAAACTACATCAAAAAGTGAAACTAGTACTGCAATATCAAAATCAAAAGTTAAATCAAATGATACAGAAAAGAGCAAAAGTAATGAAGAACAGAAAATTGTCACAAAAGAACCACGAAAAAGTATAAAAAAGGAAGTATCAACTGAGAAGGACAAGAAAAAACAAAAAAGCACAGGAAGCAGGAAAGCAGAGATAGAACAAAAAGAGACAGAAAAAAGTAAAAGCAGAAGCAAAATAAATAAGAAAACATACACAAAAGAAAAATCAACACTGAAGAAAACTGTTGAAGAGAAAAATAAAGATGGTGTAACTAAATCAACAAAGAAAACTGTGAAGAAAGGAATGAAGAAGATTGAAACTGGCGAAACACCAGTGCTACTTGACAAGTTAATAGAACAGGTGACAGTTGAAGAAAAATCTATAGACGGAGAGGATGATGTTACACAAACTGTAGTAACAGCAGAAGTGCATCACCAGGAAGATGATGTCAAAATGGAGGACCAAGAGAAGGAAGGTAGTAGTGAAACAAAAACAGCGGAAGAAAGTTCCAAAGAAGAGACTGAAAATCCTTCTGAAGAAAGTGAGCAACAATCATCAGAAGAAAAAGCAGTCATACTTGAAGAAGAGAGTCCTAGTGTTTTAGAAAAAGAAGCTGACGATAAAGGTGTTCAGGTATCAACAGAAGATCATAATCAATCAGAGGAAGTGTGTTTAGATTCGGAGACAAAACCAGAAGAAGCAGAAATGGAAAGTGAAAGAGGTCTAGAAGAGGAAAAAGATAATGATGCAGTCGAAAGCACAACAAAGAAAGAAGAAATGTCACACGAAAGCCAACAATCAGATATGCATCAAGAAGAAGGAGAAAATGCTAAACTTGAAGATGGAGAAACATCTAAACCAGAAGAGGAAACAAATGAATCTAAACCTGAGGACGAAAAAGAAATAACTAAATCTAGAGAAGAAGAGGAAGATATTGATAAAGAGGAAACTGAAAATAAAGAAAATTATGAAGGAAAAGAGGTTACTGAGATTCATGAAGATAAAACGGAAGATGAAAAGGACCAATTTAAAGTTGAACAAGAAGAAAATGGTGAAAAGCCTGAAACTGAAAAAGAAAATGAAGATTTTGAAGAGGAAAAAGTAGACAAAATAGAGGCAAATACAGAAGAGAATGAAGTCAAAACTGAAGATCAAATTATGGAAGAGTCAAAAACCAAAGAAGAAAATTATGAAGAGAAGCCAGAAGAAGAAGAAGAAAGGAGTGTAGAGAAGTCGGAAGAGAAGCCGGTACTTGAAGGTGAAGGTGAAGGTGAAGCTGATTCTCAAACAGACGACAAAGCTCGTAGTGAGCAGGTAGAAGGTCCGCCCACAGACGATGAAGCTCAAGAATTAGAACACGACAGTGTGACCGAATCTTCTCCTCTCGACAAGGAAGAAGTTACAGGGAATGTAGAATCAGGAGAATCTACAGCAAGGAGTCGTAATGGTGGTGATTCATCTGTTCTCCTAGATTCAGGATTTGAACCATCTCCTAGGAGGGACAAGAGTTCGACAACAAGCAGCAAGCAACAGGCACGAAGTGCTAGAGGTGTTTCTAGAGGTGGCAGAGGACGTGGCAGAATACCGAGACCTTGTAGAACAGATGACGAACAGCCACTTACTACTGTC
Organism: Diploptera punctata; assembly: GCA_030220185.1. Classification (NCBI taxonomy): domain Eukaryota; kingdom Metazoa; phylum Arthropoda; class Insecta; order Blattodea; family Blaberidae; genus Diploptera; species Diploptera punctata. The sequence goes on along the minus strand of JASPKZ010010265.1, from coordinate 479,037 downwards.
TCTGTGACGCAGGCTGTTCAAAACAGCATGAGAAAGTAAGTACGTCAAAATAACATACATTCATGTTTAATAAACTCTACGCACTGTTTCAGTGACTTTTTAGGGATTATTTAACTCATGTCCCAAATGGGAGTCAATGGCCAATCACGTTTCAACGAATTTTGTTTTACAACCAATCACTGTCGTGTTTCGCCTCGATAATTATCGAATTTTGATTACCAAAATAAAGAAAGCTCCTCCTTTTTTAATATTCTGAACAGTTCAGAGCATTATTTTGCAGTGTCTGACTCTCTAACAAATACGATGAATATAGCAAATAATTAACAGATTCCTTCAACCTACACATTTGATAATCGTGTGTTCAATAATTGTTTTTAAATAATGATTTTACGGAGTTGTTTCCTCAAAAATGAATTAAAAGCCTTTCATATTGGTTGTAATATACAGTTTGATGTGTTTCATTCTTTCTCCACTAGGGTGCATTCTTACAATATTTCGATCCTATTTGGCAATCAATAAGATGATCAAGTTGCAGTGATGAACAAATGAAACATGACCAAACATTTCTCATTTATTTTCAAACATCCCAGTTTACATTAAATATATACATATTTTAAAATAACTATATTTAAATAATGATTTTTGAGTAAACAGATTAATTTTATTCGTTAAATAGTCGTAAACAAATGCCACTCTTGATTTCCAAATTCTCTAGATAAATTGAAAATCACTCGTGGCATTACTTATGATAATGCAACCATAGATTAACTCATGTATTTGCTTATTTATATAATTAATGGAGTTAGACGTAACTTTGGGAAAATTCATTGTACAGAGTGTTTCTAAAGTCACTACCTATTTCAACGAAGGAAGGTAACGATTGAAAAAATCAATGTTATTGTGAAGTTTTACACATGTCTACTGCCTTTCTACATGACCGCCATCTAGGTGAAAACACATACTCCATCTTTCAGCTGTGAAACTAATATAGACCCTAACATTTAAACCGTAGAAAAAAAACCTGCTGCTTCTGTGATACAATTTCGTAAATCAAGCAGAAGTGGTACGGACGTTTTCTTAGAGTGAGAAGTAGAATGTTCCACACAATGTTGCAAGAGGCATTCAACTCCCTTCTGAGGCGTCGAATTGATACGTTCGGACTATCGCTGGCAATTTGAACATGCAGAACTGTTTCTGCTGATTTGCGTGGTCGTCAAATACGTGCCTCATCACGCACACTGTCGGTACGCTTAAATTTGTTTACAAGCAGACGAATGTGTGCCTTTGTTGGGGCTGTTTTACAGAATTCATGGAAAAATTCAGATCTGACGTCTTCATATGACAATCCGCGTACCCGTGCACAAACAATGGCAACCTGTTCTTCCATCCTAAACATGTTGCACTAAGCTATGCAAAGAAAAAAAAAGTGTTTTCATGGAAATGAATAGTGACTTTGGAGACATTCTGTATATTAAATAAAACAATTTACCTTAGTAATAATTCCACTAAAAGAGTCAGCAATCAATTTGGGATGTAAATATGTCCAATTAAAACCACAGATCAGTAATAGAGATAAAACAAGACAGGAAATATAGTACTCAAATTGATCCGTCCTTGAACAGGGCTTCACCAGGGCGATCACATCAAAATAAAAAACACTAGTAAAATGAAAAATAACAATCTCCACTATATATAGTGTATATAAAGGTGACGTCATGTGACGTAATCCACTCGCAAAAATACGTATTAAGCACAAAAAAATTAGTAGGGCCTATGTTCATTTAATAGTGCACAGCTATTTTTTATCAATTATTTGGGTATATTTTAGTGCTTTTTATCGCATATACTCGTATCTATGGACAGATTTACATCCCAGATTGATTGCTGATTCTTTTAGTGGAATGGCTACTAAGATAAATTGGATGGCGTTATGCATCAACCAGCTATGTGTCATTACGTAAGTTTCAAGAAAATCGATTCCCGATCAAACCATAGGAATTTTTCTTTAAATGAAATTATTCCTGTGGTTGCCCATGGTCTGAAATTTAGGTTAAGTTTAGGATTATGGACTCTCCTGGCGCGCCACTATCATCATCACCTCCATCATATCATCGGGGCAACGTAACTCCGCCTTCCAGGCGCCCCAACTTCAGAAGTGGGATACAATTACGCCAATGCCAGGAGATGGCACCAGAAATGTCGAAATGATAACCTGGGACATTGATTTAAAAAAGTTTAAAGTTTAGGTCAATTTTCACTATTTATTGTAGCGCCAAACTAGCAATACTGGATATTGCAAGTTATTTTTCTTATTTAACAGTTATGCATCAACAATCTGACAGCGGCAACATTTGGCACTTAGCTACATGATGCAAAATTTAGATTACCATTTATGAAGACCTGGTATCATACCCGTTCGTTGCAAAACATATAATCTCTGATAGGACTGATGGCATTTACATTGTTCTTTAATATTAAGACTATATTTAAATATTTGGCGCTAAAAGTGTGCGTACACTTACTTCATAAGCCAGTGCAACAGACGGCATCAGAATATCATTTCTTAAAATGACGCTTAGCCGGCTGATGCATAACAAGGTCCAATTGTTTTATTTTATTGAAACATGTCATAGAAATCTACAATTATGAGGTTAGGTTTAAATTGTAACTCAATTATTAATTAAAATAAACTTCATAGTGTCACTTCCTTTATTTTTTTTTTCAATGCCACCTGTTTGTCATTCGACATTTCAGGTATTCTCTCCTGGCATTGGCGAATTGTAACCCACTTCTGAGGTTGGGGCGCCTGGAAGGCGGGACTTTAAATATTAATGGCAATAACATTTGTTTAGGTACCATCTGGAAAGAAGAATATTTCAAGAACTGTTGGAGTTGAAAAGACTGCAGATCCGGGCTGGAAGAGCAAACGAACAGGTTCTGGTGAAACGACTGGTGGATGACTACCACAAAGCAGGTCTCACGGTGGGGATGCGCCAGTACGATGGGGTGTACACGTTCCGCAACTTTGAGAAGTATCTCTACGGTAGGCTCTATGCCACGGCCAAGCAATTTCGTAAGCTCTCTGTTAGAATAGAAGTGATGCTGCACCGCGTGACCTACTCTAAACATTTGCATGTTTATTTATAAGGGGTAGCTCATCAAAAACTTCACTCATCATTTTATATTAATACTAGAGGACCCGGCAGACGTTGTCCTGCCCGAAAGTTCAATTCTCGTATCATGACCGGACGATAAAAAATATAAATTACTTTTTACCATAAAAATTAATTAAGACTTGATTAGATATTATTAAATAAGTTCGCAAAAAAACCTCTCACAGCCATCTGTTGTGGCTCAAGAAGCGTGCATGATGACGTCACGTTGTCGCGCGGAGTATGTCGATAATACAATTGACTACACATTTGACATAAAAAATCTTATAACCCGATCGCAGCGTTACCTACCGAGTCCAATTGTGAAACTAAACCATCCAGACACCCATTCAAACGCACATAAAAAACTCATCAAAATCGGTCCAGTTGTTTAGGAAGTTTTTAACTTCGAATTTCAATTAAACTTCCACATTTAATTGTCTGATTTCGCTCATTTTGGATAGTACCTAACTCGGTTTATTTTAATAGGATATACTGAGTTTCGTTGTAAAACATCGATAATTGTGACCGCAAGAGCTATTTTTAAATTTTCACTTCAGGTGGACATCTATACCTAATGGTTTTAGAGTGTCCAATGGTGAATCTAAACTATCGAGGGACCCAATTAGACACACACAAAAAATGTCATCAAAATCGATCCAGTCGTTTAGGAGGAGTGAGTAGTGACAAATACGTGTACAGAAGAATTATATATAGGGCCTACATACAACACACACACACACACACACACATATATATATATATATATATATATAAGATATGTAAACTCATTGATCTTTTCTATTAACTTATTGTTTATGTAAATTTTGCTTGTAACCGGGTATTTTCCACAAAAAAGTTTGTTTTGTCAATTTTGATTTCCATATCATTATATGCGTTACTTATTTCAATATGAAAAATTCCAAAATTCCATATTGTTGTGTTGCAGATATTGTATAATGCTATATCACTGCTGATTAATTGATGACCTGCCCTCATTAATAGCACTTTTTTTACAGCTCATTGCTTAGGTTGCATGACAGTGGTATACGGAAAAAATGAGCTAACATTATTTCCCACAGTTTTCATCTACTAATTATGTTTTTGCACTATGTAACTAATATTGTATACTTACTGTTATTGTTGATGTGCATCATAATTTGACATTCTTTGTTGCTATGAAAACACAAGAAAATCCAATACTTTAAAAATGACCAAAAGCGCTAATGCGGTAAGTAAAAACATTTATTTTGAAATATTGATAGCGATACTGCAATTTGTATTAATTTCGGTATTAATTCATCAAATCCAGCTTTCCACGCCTCTTCTATTTCATCATCACTGCACAAATCGTCTAAAACTTTCTCCATAATCAGAAATAATTCCCAAATCAAATTGGTTTTGCAGTTTTAACGAATATAAGATGGCGACATGACCAACAATACTTATTATTTCTCCATAGCAACACATATAGCCGATTCACCTTCTGAAATCTAACATTATCTTCAATTATATTTGTTACATTTTAGCTAATATCTTAATTACTAAAATAAATACACATAGTGCAAAAATAGTATGCAATACTCATGTGGTAAACACATAACGGAATCTCGCAAATTAAAAAAAAAAAAGATGCGCAAACGCCTCGTTTTTTTAAAACTTTTCCTCGATCCGTATCAAGTGTTTACTACACTCGTATCGCAATATAGCATATTTGTCCAATATTTACACATCATTGATTTATAAAACTACATCTTTCAATGTGTATTGCACATACTTTTAATTCTCGATTCCCTTTCATTGGAAATGAACGAAACTTTACAGACGTATCTTCAATCCTTCCTTTATAACGTTACGAAGTTTGTTTTCTGACAGATGGCTGTGATGTACTTTAGTTTTAAAATACAAAATTTGTGCACAATAATTATAAGTTTCCTAATTGTATGATGATGCACTTTTAGCTTTGCGGCATAGCTTTATCTTTTTTGTATAGCTACTTGTGAAGTAATGTTCTATGTCCACTATTTCAAAGTGGACCACATCTCAAGAGGTAAGGCATCTCACTATGAGCTAGATGACCAGGGTGAGTTTCGTCCAGGGCAGCATATAGTTTCAAATGTTTCATCGCTCATTTGTGTCCATGTTGTCCTTGAGTCTACTCATGCTCCTAAAAAATGGGCTCCAAGAACTTCATTTGGTCAGCCGCAGTGGACTAGTGGTTATATTCCTTGTCTCTGATCCCGAGGGTAGCGAGTTCAAATCTAGCCGGGGTCAATGATTTTTTTTTTTAGTATGGGAAAATCCAAGGAGCAATTCCTCCGGGAGGGACTTTAAGCTGTAGGTCCTGAGTATGAAGATTTTCAGGCTTGTAAAAATCCTTAAGTCTGAATAAAAAAAAAAGGTATATAAGTAAAATTTACCGACCTTCTTCATCCTAGTAACACCTTAGTTCCCTACTAGATGTCTCATTGGGTCGGTATGTTGACCGCATACCATTCATGACATCTTGTGGGAAAAGTGTAACTAAATTAATTTGGTCTAGTACTGTCCTCCTCCGTGGGGTTTAGCGCTCAAAAGAACGTGGCGTGGGGATGGATACTGGATGACAACACCAGTCAGGAAGGAAGTACAATCATATTGAAAACATTCGCCCTATTTACGATAGATCCAGTCAGAGAAAACCGAAAACTGCATATTTGTGAATGAATAATACTTCCCTTCGACTCGGCTGTAGGAACAAAAGAAACTACCTGCAAGAGTAGTAAACCGAAATGGCAAGAATAACCTACCTTCCAGCGCTAAACTCGTCGGAGGACAGTAACTCCTGTCCACCGCTTGGTCTCGAGGTAGCGTTCCTGGTCGGGACAGGCTTCTGGGTGAGTTTTTTTTGGGGGGGGGGTTCCTCACCGTAAGACAAATGTCAGGAAGCCTAGGGTCCAAGGTCCCCGAAAACCATCTGGCCATCATTATCAGCAGCAGCATTTCACCGGTGTGGAAAGCAACGGGAAGCTACCACACCTTTAACTCCCTAGTAAAATTGCAAAGCATAGTTTGAAAATGCTGATTCCAGTGAAAGACCTGCCCTCGGGCAGAACACTATAGAGTAGTAACTCCTAAGAAAAGAGAGGCTAAGGCCCAATATTGGGCTGTTACGCCATTGTAGATACAGAACTTTATTTGGGGTGACATGCAACCTCTTCCTCATGCTCTTAGCTTATAATCATGGATATTGCATCCATGCTCCTTATGGGCCTTGAAAGTCTGTTAAAATGGTTGTTTTACCTTTTATTGATTGTGATAGTGTATTGGGAGTTCAGGAGTTTGGTATGTAATTGTTTCAGATCAGCTCCGACTTCTACAGAGTTCAGACAGGCGCCTGATTCCACGCCTCAAGTCATCTGATGACCTTGAGAAGCTGACAGCAGCACTGAAACGAGCCAGGTTTAACAGCGCCTACATGGACGATGTGCCAGATAATCCAATATTATGTACGCATGGAACTCATCGCTGCCATCATGCAGCACATGCCTACACTGGGGTCCCTTGCGCTGCCTACAGTAAGCATAGCTAACTAAATATTTTGTAATACAGTAAAAGCTCCTTATACGCGTTTTCATTATTCGCGGGTTAAAAAATTGGGACACAGTTCCTGTATTCGCGGCTAAAAATTTATTTTATTCGCGGATCCAGTCAGTATATTAGAAGGAATAGTATATTTTATTAACGTATGGGCAACTTTTTTATTGTAGGCACGTGCCAAGGCGGCTTTTACAAAGAGTGATTCAAACCAAATGGACAAATTAATATCAAAGTAAAACAAACCTTATTGTCACTAAGCCTAAAGTTCGTTGTTAAAAGCCACCGCCGCAGTATTTCACGTGCTGTCATGTCCGTTGATAAATGATGCCCATGCCACGATCGGTGTTTTATTGTTTCAACATGTCATTCGTTGCAATAGTTTTGATTGAATAACACGTGTCTATTTTGCTTTGTTGCCAATTTATAATGTCGAGTAAAAGGAAAGAAAATTAGTTCCGAAGCGGAAAAAAGTAGTGTTGCCGCTTAAAGTAAAAATAAAAATGCTTGACCGTTTATACGCGTTGGCGAGTCGTTTGCGTCTACATCACGCTGTTTCAATGGCAATGAATCAAGAAATCCGAAGACAAAATAAGGAATTCTATCTCAGAATTCACAGCTGAATATCAATCTGAATTGAAAGACCTTATAAGCGGCATAACAAGAAAAAATACTAAGTTTTTTAAGTCCTTGCCTAAACCTGACAATAATTAATAGAAATTGTTCAAAATCGCTCATTAATTGATTTTATTTTGATAATTTTTATTTTGTTTTATAACCTGGGAACGTATCCCCTATATATCCAATACAAATTACTATTCCATATTCGCGGTGTCTGCATTCGCGGCATATTTGCGGAACATATCCCCCGCGAATAAGGAGCTTTATTCTGAAATACTCTAATCTCCTTTCCTCTCTTAAAGTAAGATTCCATGTTTCGCATTTTATTATTTATTATTTTAAAAACACCATCGTTCAAAAAATAATGTACAACACACATTTGTGAAGTGTTTTAACACAATCTCAGAAATTAAAAACCTTGCTTCGCTTCCCCACTTCTGTAAAAACCACTTCCCAACCTGGCATTGTAATATACTATTAATTCACTTTGAAATGTTTTGTATTTTCCTACTTTGTTGATTTGTTAAAATATTTAATTTAATTTTGATATATAAAAATGTTTGCTATTCCAGTTACAAAACTGAATCATCATCACGCTCCAAAGAGTGGGGTGCCCAGAACAGCAGGACAGGCGCGTGGTTTCCTGCCCCGGATAGATTCAAGTAGCAGTACTAGAGCTCAGAGCTCTTCCAAAGTACCTCATCCACTACGTTACGTGGACCCAGCAAGACCAGTAACTCTGGAACTCAGCCATGGATCGGACAAGCAGGTTATTTCCTTACCGACAGAGCGCCTTGATCGAAACAAGCGGTATTATGTTACGTTCACTATTAAAGGTGGTTCTAAAGAAGAGCAGAAAAGTGAAGGACAGGCAAACGAAGAAGACCAGAAAGAACTTAGACACAGACATGCCAAGAGCTTGTGAAATATTGTTTATTTTTATCTCACATCAAATCAAAACATCATTCCTGCCATTTTTTACATTTGCCAAAATTAATTGAACTTCGTGCATTAGAATCCATGCCAGTTTTTTTTTTTTTTTTTTTTTGGGTATGGTAACATGAAAGAGCAAATAAACTTCCATTATAATAGAAAATATATTATTTTTAGTCTGATCATATTACCTCAATATTAATGTTGATATGTTCTTGGACATGTTTCAAAACAATTCTGTTTTATCGTCAGCTTGTCCAGAAAATAGCTTGTCATAAAACTTTTTTATTATTATTAATAGTTGTTTTCTTGCACTTTCAGCTAATTTAAAGTTTATACTTTCAATAATAATAAAATATTTCGGGCTATGTGGCCGTGGTGTGTAACTGGTGTTTCTTCCAGACGTTTCTCCCTCAACTGCGGAGGACTGTCGAGTCGAGTTTACAACAAGGTAACACCACCTAGAAGCACTCACCACTGAAGATGCCCTCCGCAGTTGAGGGAGAAACGTCTGGAAGAAATACCAGTTATAGACCACGGCCACATAGCCCGGAATATTTCAATATTATGATTACCGGCCGTGAAAGCCTGCATTCTACAATTATGCTTTCAATGTATTATTATTAATTTAATACTTCTCTTTCTGTTAAAGGGTGCACTAACAGAATCAAGAACACAGAAATAAGACAGGAACTTGAAATATTTGCAATAACTGATAAAGTAGATACATCCATAGTAATCTGCCCGAGGGCAGGTCCTTCACTGCAATCATAGCATTTTTTTCATGCTATGCTTGCAGCTTTGCTAGGGAATTGTAGGTGTGGTAGCTTCCCGTTGCTTTCCATACCGGTGAAGGATGATGATGATGATGATATTGATAATAATGATAAGGATGATGATGATGATCATATGATTTCGGGGACCGTTTGGGCCTTAAAGTTTTCCTGACATTTGTCTTACAGGTGAGGAAAAACCCCGATAGAAACCTCACCCAGAAAAACTGCCCCGACCGGGGATCGAACCCGGGCCCGCTGCGTGACAAGGCAGCACGCTACCTCGAGACCACAGCGGTGGACAATAGATACATATGGACAAAAATGAAAGCAACACATAGACAGAATGAATGAAGATAGATATCCAAAACAAATAACAAAATACAAACCTAAATGCACCCAAGATGTGGGCAGACCTAGAAAGAGATGGGCTGAAGTCGGAATGGGTCAACAGACCTAATCCATGAATGCAGATGATGATGATGACTTCTCACTGAAGGATAAATTATATTTGAAAAGAAAAATATACGCTCAGACTGGAGTTTGAACCCAGGATCTTTAGGTTTCTATGCCAATGCTGTACCTGAGCATTCTAATTTAATTGCAATTTTTTCTCTTATACATTGTTAATTCTCGAGCTACGAACCTTTGATCCTTCACGCAAATAGCGACTTTTCTTAAGATTTTTATTGGGAATTTAAACACTACTTATAAAGCCAGTGAGGCTTCTTTCGATGTTTGTATTATTTATTTAATACTTCTCATTAGAGGGCACGCCGTAGCGTAATGGTTACGGCAGTGCATTACAAACCTGAAAGTCAATGGTTTGAGTCCCGTGGGGTCAGGATTTTTAAATTGACACAAACCGTCTGGTGGCACCATGCCTCTAGGGTTGGCTCAGCCTCTAACGGAAATGAGTACCGGACGCTTGTTCTAGGGGTAAAGGCGGCCGTCACGCAGGGCTGACATCAAATGCCTATTATTTAGAAAAAGTGGGAGCCTTAACCTCCTACTACCCCAAGGATATCCTATGGCCTGTAGTGGGATCACTTTACCTTTACTTTTAATACTTGTCACTGAAGGACAAATTATATTTGAAGAGAAAAATATAAACTCAGACTCGGGTTTGAACCCGGGACCTTTGGCTTTCTATGTCAATGCTCTACCAACTAAGTTACCTGAGCACTGCAATCTAAACGCATGTTTTTGTCTTATACATTGTTAATTCTCGTGACCCTCAGAATCAGAAGCAAGGAACATAACCACTAGTCCACCGTGGCTGACCTCTAGGTAAAGAAACATAACTATATTAGCTTGGTTAAGAAACTTCTGCTAGGGAATACTCGTGTGCCCATGTGGTATATACATTATTATGGTAAACATATTTATAAATTCATTTAACTATTTGAACATGTTTTTTTTTTTTCATGGTGCAACAGGCCTAGAAGACCCTTGGCCTACCAGCAGGCATATGGCCTCACATCCACATGTGTTAATCACAGAGATAGACGATCATCCAGCCAGTGTAGGAATGACATGTGGTCAGTATGTCAGGTCCCCTAGCCGTTACAGCTGGTTTTCTCAACTTGGAGCAGCTACTTATTGTAGCTATCCAAATGTTTCACAATGCTGGGTGGGTACTGGTCCCACACTGGCCAAAATTCCATGAGAAAATGTCTTCCCCCATGGGCAGTCCCATAGCTCTGCGCCTAGGCATCTTATCTTAACCACTCAGCTACAGCGCGGGACTTTAGAATACATTATGAATGATATATGAAATACTTGCATTATATATATTTTTAAAAGATACATAGTGAAAAAAGACTGAAGAGTTGGAGTTATGAATTTGAGAGAGAAAAAAAAATGTGTATTAAATATTTGCAGAGAAGAGGTAGTGAAAAATAAAGAAATCAATTTATATACCCAACTTAAGTGTTAGGGTACCTCCGATAGGGACAGGGAGGAATCATGGTATACAGTAAAACCTTACAATTGAAGCACTCACAAAGAGAAGTTGCTAAGTCAGTTTTGTCAGTTTTACAGGAGAGCTAGTTAAAGTTTTCAAAAGTAATGTGAAACATCAACATATGGAGTCCATTCAGCAGGATAGCTTCATTATATGGCTGATTTAACGTGGTATTTACATTTTTTATCATCGTTATAGAACAGGTCCTCAGATTAATTCATAATAGAATTTAACACCTCACCTCATAATTGTAGATTTCTCAAAAAGTCTAATTTCAATACATCTTCAGCTCTATCTGTTGAATTGTTGGTTGGCAATTTGTAGGTTGCTTCTTGCTCCCTCTGTTGGCTGACTGATGAAGTTCCAAATTAAATCTTTTTCCCCGGGAATTTAAAAATTAATGATATTGCTTTCCTTTATTTTTGTGGATCTGCATTTTCTCCCTAATTGTGAGTTCCTTAGCTTTATCTAACTGTTTCAATAATTTTGCCTTTAATTTAGGTGTTAAATTCATACTCTATTATTAATTAAAATAAACCTCACGGTGCCTCCTTTAAATATTAATTATTAATAGATATATTACGGAAAAACAATGAATGCACTCTAGCCTCATGGACTAGTGATCAGCGTTCCTGATTACTGTTCATGAGGTCCCGGGTTCCATTCCCTGTCAGACCAAAGGATTTTTTCTTAAAGGGAAATTATTCCTGTGTTTGCCCATGATCTGGAATTTAGGTTAAGTTTAAGTTAAGAACTCTCCTGGCGCTTCATTATCAGTTATCACCCATTATATCATCGGGGTAACATAACTCCGCCTTCAGGTGCCCCAACCTAAGAAATGGATTACAATTCCGCCAATGCCAGGAGAGAAAGCCAGAAATGTCATAAAAGACAACCTGGTGGCATTAGACAAAAAAAAAATGTTTTGAAAGAGTCTACCGCTGTGGTCTCAAGGTAGTGTGCTGCCTTGTCACACAACGGGCCCGGGTTCGATCCCCGGTCAGGAAAGTTTCCTGGGTGATATTTTTTTATCGGGGTTTTTCCTCATCTGTAAGATAAATGTCAGGAAACTTTAAGGCCCAAACGGTCCCCAAACATCATATGGCCATCGCAATTATCATCATTCATATTCATCTTAGATTAAGCTTAGGATTAAGAACTCTCCTGGCGCACCACTATCATCATCACCCATCATATCATCATCGGGGCAACGTAAACCCCGCCTTCCAGGCCCCTCAGTCTCAGAAGTGGGTTACAATTATGCCAAAGCCAGAAAAGAGCACTAGAAATGTCCAAAAAAAGGCAACCTGGGACATTTAAAAAAATGTTTTGAAAGAAAAATATTGAGAAGGGTGTATGGCTCTATATGTAAGAATGGTGTCAGGCAAAAAACGCTATAATCAGGAGTTGTATGCATTATTAAAAAATGTTGAAATTAGTAAATTCATTAAATTAACCTGACTATGATGGGCAGGGCATGTAAAAAGAAAGGAAGTGTCAGAAATATGTGAAAGGATATGGTCCACTCAACCAGAGGATAGAAGAAAAAAGAGGAAGACCGGAACTACGATGGAAGGATGAGGTGGATGGAAATGGTAGAGAATTGGGATTGAGAAATTGGTGGAGGGAGGCACAGGATCGAGTTAATTGGAAAAGGTTCCTTGAGGAGGCCAGGACTCAGGAATGAGTTGTTGTGCCAGTGATGATGATGATGCTTAACTGGATTTTTTATGGGGTTTATGCTTTTTTTTATTTCTCTAATTATTTAGTGAACGTATTTAAGTAGTAGATATATTCTAACTTAAATTCTACCCCCCTTAAAAATAAAACTTTACAAGGATAATGAAAATATCTGGAACTTTAACAAATTTTATAAGCATTATCATCTATATTATAGGAACATTTTTGCAAATCGAAAACATTTGCTAGCCACATTATTAAGATTAGAATTTATTGTACTTTCACTTTATCTTATTTTATATTTTTATTTAGTTTTTCTCAAAATCTTGACCCAACAACTTCTGCTTTGAGTGCTTCAATTGGGGGGGGGGGAATACAAGCAAACTCTTATAAAATGTTAACAACAGACAATACCGTAAGTTACCATTTAGTTCATATATCTCAGCAGCGAAGCTATGATATTTACTACAACAATACTGATCAAGATTTGACACATTTTATACAACTCTTATTAAGTTGATTTTCTGGGCTGAATGGCCAATGCCCAGTTTTATTTAAACCTGACATTTCATCTACTAATACAGTAGACATCTTCAGGAGATTCTGCATGCTGTCTGTGAAATCCTCAACTGTCGGCTGCAGACTGACTGGACTTTGACAAGACAAAACATGAGGTTGGAAGAGCAGTACCACCCTTTACTTACTCACACATTGTCCCCCGGCCTGCCGAGCACACACTCAGTTTGACCCGGGTGCACACTCAGCAACCAGGAGGAATCAACATGCAGGGCCGGTGGTCTGTCTCTTCCGGCTGCTTTAGGGACTTAAATGCTCTCTTCAGCCAATTGATATTGTTTTCTAGTTGGATGTTTGAGTGATAATCCAGCTGCCAGTCATAACCAGCCGTAGATTAGGGGACAAAGATCAAGTCATTTAGCATTAACAAGCCTGTTTTCAGTTTGTCGTAAGTTGTTGTCATCCTAGGACACCAAGAGAAAGACCGCAACCGCTACGGGTGCAAACCCTACCAGAAATGACACTTTTCAGATTAAACTGATTGTTTGCAAAATTTTGAATTTAGGAAATAAAATTGGGAATTTATAATTTACAATACTGGTGAAGATTAGAGGACCACTCTTGACATTTGTCTTAGCGCTAAGGAAAACCACCAAAAATCTTAGCTGGAATTTAGAAACTGTCTCTCTATTTATAGGTCTACTGCAGTAGTAGATGAAATGTTGAGTTTAAACTAGTTTTGACCATTTAGCCTGCAAGACCAACTAAATGAGAATCAAGACACCGGCTGTGAAAGTCTACAATGCTACACTTTGTACAATTTAATAATTCTCTCTATCACACATACACATACACACACAACACACCTTTATTTCAGATAAAAGTAGGTTTTACTGTATTTAACATCTAAAATGTCCCATAAGTTGAACAGATTTACACTACGCTCTTCTCATATTTGGGGGCACACTGTAGCGTAGTGGTTAAGGCAATACACCATAAGCTGGAAGGTCGAGGGTTTGATCCTGGTGCAATCAGAATTTTTAAACTTACTCAAACTTTCTGGCGGCACTATCACCCTAGGATCGACTTAGCTTCTAATGTAAATGAGTACCAGACGCTTGTTCTGAGGTTAAAGGTGGCTGTCACGCAGGGCTGACAACCCGACTGACATCAAGTGCCGATTGTCCAGAAAAAGTGGGAACCTTAACCTCCTACTGCCCCAAGGGCCTCTCCTAAGGCCTGTAGTAAGATCACTTTACCTTTACCTTCTACTATTTACTCATAATATTTAAATATCTTCTTGTCTTCTTGTAAGAGATAATATGGGGAAGAATTTGAACCATACTCATTTAGTTACACTTGTTTTCGTATAGATGTCCTTTGAGTGATCCGTGGTCAGTGTTCCACCTCATACTGACATCTAGGAAACCAAGGTAGTACTAGGACGAGAAAATTCCATAAATTTTGCTTAGAAGCCTTTCATTTAAACTTGAGGATCTTTTACGAGCCTGAAAATCTTCAGACTCGGGACCCATGGCTTAAAGTCCCTCCCGGAGGACTTGCTCCTTGGATTTTTCCATCCTAAAAAAATCCGTCGACCCCAGCCGGGTTTCAACCCGCGACCCTCAGGACTAGAGGCAAGGAGCATAACCACTAGTCCACCGCGGCCGATTTAAATATATGTTTTGAATTTAAATTATTAAAAATAAACTGAAATTATACACCTCAAATTTCTTTGTAGTTCCAAAATAAAATATACCAAGCATTTATTATTCTGGTTTTGACAAAGAAATTTTTAAGTATTACATTTTCTCCACTTTTTTTTTTTTTTTTTTTTCGTTTTTCTTCATAGCAGGACTGCTTAATTTGGCTAGCACTGCCTAACCAATGAACACATCATTTGGATTAATCCACTGCAGTTAAACTTAACAATAGCTAGTAGTTCTGCAATAAACACAGACATTTCAATATTTGAAGAGAAAAAATTATGCCTGAACTTGTATTTGAACCCGACACTTCTGGTTTTATGCACTAGCAATATCCTTTGAGTCATCTATTGTTTTCTTTATTCACATGTTTCTGCAGTAGATCTACAGGTACTTAATTATTTTTAATGAACAATGAATTGAAGATATGATAATACAATTGTAATCAATAAATTTGAAACTACAATAGGAAGTAACATTATAAGGTTTAACTTAATAAAAAAGTTTTGTATATATTCTTCTTACCTCAAATAGTTGTTTCTTTTAAGACATAGTTTCAAAGCATGTATGCTCCATCTTCAGTTGGTACAGACTGATTTTTTCCCAGCTGTCGGTCCTGAATCTTGCCTCCTGCTCCCTCTTTCTGTGGTTCAAAGAACTTGCTAATTAGGTTCCCCTCTCTGGGAATTTCAAAATTCATGATTCTCTCCTTGTTCTTCTGTATGTAGATGTTTTCCTGTATGGTGAGTTTATTTGTGTTTTCTAACAGTTTTAATAATCTTGTGTTTAAATCTATTTTGTGTTTTTCTGACCAAATGTGAGCAACAACTACAGATTTTTCTACTTCCCCTTTTTTTACGTCTCTTATGTGTTCCTTGGTTCTAATGGTTAAATTTCCCTATGTATATCTTGGCACATTCTGCACATTTTATCTGATAAATTCCCAATTCTTTTTTTTTTTTTTTTTTTTACTATCATCAATCTTTTCATTTTTCTTGGTTTTTGTTAGTTTATTTGGTGCTAATCAGATATTAAATTTTTCAATTTTTTTTTTTAATTTATTGTGTGCCCATGGGTGATATGTGAATTTCCTGTATTTCACTTCCTTTGGTATGTGGATGTATTAGTTATAAAGGTATATGTGTCTTTGAACATAAATAAATGGATTCTTAACTTAACTATTTTATTTCTAGCATAAAATGATTACAGTAACCTTAAGTAATTCTAACCCTAAATACTAATCTAAGCTTATATTAAGAAAACCTACATTCGAACTTTCCTGAGTTTCGAGAGGGAGAGAGAAATATTGTTACGAATCTACCCTAATTTACATTCTCATAATTATCTAGTACAGCTTACATGTTGAACTATATTTGTTCACTCTGAAATTAATATTACAATCAGAATACTTGATGACATTTCTAATTGTCCTAGGCAAATTTTAAGAACTCACTGCTTCAACAGACACGAGTCCCCTATTTTGCAAGGTTTATATACTAAGCTACTGCACCTACAACTATAACTAACTGTACTAACATTCCTACAGTCTAAAAGCAGAGATTTTACAGTTAGTCTTGTCCTACTTGGTTCTTGCCATAAGTCAAAATTCTATCATGAAATATAATATGTCTAAATGCTTTATATTTCACCAGCTGTTTTTATATGAAATAATTAAAATAATCTATGAAATAATTAAAATAATCTATGTATTCATAACAGACAACTTGGGAAAAATCCGTCTGTACCAACTGAAGATGGAACAAACATGCTTTAAAACACATGTCTTAAAAGACACAACTATATGAGGTAAGAAGAATATACAGACCAAACTTATTTATTAATCAATAAATTAATAAACTGGCCTGGATTCTAACATTTCTCTTGGTGGGAACACCAGAATGGCAATCAAACAAATTTTTAAGTAGCATGGCAATACATGTGTAATATAATGTGATTATATATTTTTAAGAAAACTTATGTGATAAAGTGGAATGAATGTCAACTTCTGCAGTCTTCCACTTCATGAATTTGCTGAAGAAGTTGTGAATGTAACTTGTGCAGCTAATAGCGATACTTATCTTTGAAAAGTGTCTTATTATTTGTAAAAATACTCAATAAATATACTAAGCTAAAAAACTGATGTTTCTCAATGTTAGTTTTATTTATAGAAAGTTTGTGAATGTTTTGGTTTCTTATTTAGAGTAGCTTTGACTAGCAAAATTTATGTTCCAACATTTAAACATTTGGAACTTTGCTTTATTTATATTTGAAGAGAAAAATATACATTGAACTATTATAGAAAAATATCCCTCATCATCATCCTCTTTTTATATCTTCCTTTTGGAAGGTTGATTCCAAATACGCCTCCAACCATCTCTATCTTGCAAAGTGGACAGTGAAACAAAATAAAAAAATTATGCATAGTTTGAATATACAGTAAAACTTGCTCAAAGCGGAATCGCATGGGACTATTTTTTTTTTTTCACATTAGACAAAATTCTGCATTGTAAAAAAAACTAAAACTTAGATTATAGAGTATGGTATATGTCTGTTTTCGTACCTTGGATTAATTGTAGTTCTGCTGCCTTTGAAAAGTGAAGAATAGTATGTATGAGCGACTTTGATAGTAACGTGCGAAAAAAAAACAGTCTCATTTCGTCTGTGTTAAAAATGTTTCTTAGGCGCTTATCCTAAAATTAAAGTAGACAGTTTTGGTTTCCGCTCACTAACTACACTTTCATCCACATCCTTTGATTCCCCACAAATTTCATTCCACACTACATTATGTCGTCTTTTCAAACAGTCCAGCCAACCTGAAGATGCCTTGAAATTGTTAGTCCCTAGGGATTTAGCAATAGATTGAGTTTGACTTTGGAACATTGGTCCGGAAATTTGGAGATTTATCTTCAACCACTTTCACTTTTTCGTTTAATGACAATGATACATACGTTCTAGCCATCTTTATTCCGTAAATTTAGAATGCTACCTAAGAAAGATCAGTCTCAGAACTTAAATTAATTTAATATTTTACAGTGCAATAGTTATTTGTAAGACAAGTATCTGTGTTTTGCATAATGGGTGTGCAGTGAAACCGAAATAAAATTTCAGGTACAGGTAGAATGTCTTACTTCACCCGGCAACAGGAATCATTCCTTATTGTTGTTTGCCTAACGGGAGTTTAATGAAGGGGAAACTAATTTATTTTTCTGTCTTTCCACTTTATAAAATGCTTTTTTCATGAATTGTGTAGAAATATCCTTCCGTTTCCGCGTTGGACAGATTCCATTTTGTACAAGCCGTAGCATAGTGGTTAAGGCGCTGAGCTACAAGCCGGAGGGTCGAGGGTTCAAGTCCCATTGGGGTCAGGATTTTTAAACTGACCCAAACCCTCTGGCGGCACTATGGCCCTGGGGTCGACTCAGCCTCTAACGGAAATGAGTACCAGACGCTTGTTCTGGGGTAAAGGCGGCCGTCACGCAGGGCTGACAACCCGGCTGACATAAAGTGTCGATTGTCTAGAAAAAGTGGGAGCCTTAACCTCCTACTACCCCAAAGGCCTCCTGAGGCCTGTTGTGGGATCACTTTACCTTTACCTTTTACAAAATAAATACACGTAAAATTAGTATTAATTCACTGGGACCAATAAATTTGTTCACATTGGACAGATTTCCGCATTATTCACACTCTGGATTAAACAAGTTTTACTGTATTTAGTTCTCTTCATATATTTTCATTTCGTTTTCGATCTGTTATTGTATAGCCAGCCACACTCCTGAAGTTTCTATTCTTTGTTTTATGGTGCCACACATAAAATTAAATTTATTAATTTCCTTCAGAAGGCATATGTAACCACATACAATGGAAGGCTACCATTATTGTCCCAAAAGTTTATATTTTTCTGCTTGTAAAATTATAGAAAATACTTTCTAGTAAACAAGTCACTGTCGACAAATGGCATTTTGGTTAACACCCGATCCATATAGTAGTGTTGTAACCGCCATTATTTTATAAAATTTTAAAAGAATCTCCTTTCTAGTTCCTTTGAGACTTTATTTTATGGTGAAACACATATGATTTAATTTATTTATTTTGTTTTCAATGTCTTCACTCTTTCTGTATGACACATTGTATCCCAGGTAATTAAAATTGCTCATCTGTTGATTATTAATTTAAACCTAATAGCATTGAATATTTTATTGTTCCTGTGTTATATCAAACCCCTTATTTAAATTATACCACTTTGACTTTAAAGATGTGAAATAATGTACACTTAGGTTCTAAAGGAAGTTCCTCATTCTTTATATTCAACAAATCAGAAACAAACTTCACTCTTTTTCATTTCAGGTACATGTTTATCACACAACAACATTCTGAAACAAATTAAAATAATAAGCTATGTTTTAAGTGATACAGATAAATTCAATGGCATTATGAGCTATGGTCTTGACGCAGCGAGCCTGGATTCAATTCTCAATCGGGACAAGCTTCCTGGGTGAGGTTTTTCTGGGATTTTTCCTCACTTATAAAAAAATTTCAGGAAGCTTTGAGACCCAAAATGATCCTTGAACATCATCTAGCCATTATCATCATCATCATCATGGATTGAACATGGGTGCTCCCTAGAGGCAGTTTTTTAACCAACCTAATTTAGTTACGCTTAAATACCTACTAACACGTGGTTAGCACATTGCCTCAATGAGACATCTAATAGGCAACTAAGGTATTAAGTAATCATTTGATTCATATTCATGACATACATTTAAGGGGGCCATTGGTGAAATTCCTATTTTCCACAATTTTATAGATACAAACTTCATTTTTTGGTATATATATATATATATATATCCATGTTGGTATAGATAATAAAATGTCTGTAGCATCAACAGTTTTTAAATTATTCAGATTTAAATTTTAACAAAAGGCGCTTTTTCAAAATCTGTCTCCATCATCGGGGGGCATGCCGTAGCGTAGTGGTTAAGGCACTGAGCTACAAGCCGGAGGGTCGAGGGTTCAAGTCCCGTTGGGGTCAGGATTTTTAAATTGACCCAAACCCTCTGGCGGCACTATGGCCCTGGGGTCGACTCAGCCTCTAATCGAAATGAGTACCGGACGCTTGTTCTGGGGGTAAAGGCGGCCGTCACGCAGGGCTGACAACCCGGCTGACATAAAGTGCCGATTGTCTAGAAAAAGTGGGAGCCTTAACCTCCTACTACCCCAAGGGCCTCCGGGTCTGTTGTGGGATCACTTTACTTTACTTTACTGTCTCCATCATCATGTCCGAGGTGAAATGTTTAAAAATATATGAAGAGTACAGGGGAAAAACAATCAAAGTCCACTTTTGGTGAAATTTGAGATTCTGATACCAGTGGATTGTATGTACCTAGTACTATATTCCAAGAGGTTCATACGTGGAAAAACTCACTCATAATCCATTAAAAATCAGCATTGAAATAAAGTGTCCAGGGGAAAAACAATCGTAGTCCACTGTGAAATGGAAAAACAATCAGAGTCCATATACAATTTAAATGAGAGTATTTTTGGACTCCTTCCAGAGAGTATGAACTTTTTATATGTTGGTCAGCTTGGGGTGTTTTAATTTGTTACATACCTATGCATTGTTGTGGCATTTATTTTTACTGGTACCAAACTGCATTGTTGTTCAATGAAGCCTATTTTACTGGTGTGTAGACAAGCAGTTTATTTTTCAACATGAAATCAAGTGTTAATGTTACTCGTACAGCTCATCAGAGTAGAGGAAAGAAAAGACCTAAACATGGTAGAATCCATGATGCGAGTAAACGCATAAGAGCGATGAGTCATGTTCCTGGTGAAGATTGCAAATGCAAGAAACAGTGTTACACGAACATTTCAAAACATGAACGTAATGTATTAATTCGTGAATTCAATTTTCTGGGAGATAAGAAAAAACAGAGTGCACACATGCGTTCACTAATTTCAGTTTTGCCGGTGAAATGAAGAAGACCACGGAAACCAGAAGAAGATAGCAACCTCTTACTCTTACAAGGTACGTGTACAGAGGGATGGAAAAGCTGTTGAAATTCCAGTTTGTTACAAAGCCTTCATGAGTGTGCATGGTATAACAAACCAGAATATGTTGACAGTCAAGAAATCCCTTTCTACTACTGGGCATGCTCCTATTGACCGGAGAGGTTCTCATTCATTAAGACCCATGAAAAAGACAATTGAGGCCGTTGAAAATGTTATGAAACATATCAGTTCCTTTCAAGACCGCCCTTCTCACTACAGTCTTCACAAAACACCTAAAATGTACCTACTGAAGAATTAAACATTAAAATATTGCATCAAATGTACACAGAGACATTTCCAGAGTTTCCAGTGTCTTATGAATTTTATTGGAACTTATTTCAGACAAAATTTAATATTGTTCTTGGATATCCTAGGTCAGATACTTGCTCTGCATGTGATGAATTCAAAGCAAAAAAGTAGTCTCTACTTGCAAAGAAACTTACGATAGCAGCAGTGCTGAAGACGTAAATAAAGAAATGAGCGGCTAGAAACTCTTAATTTATTACATACAGTGTGCCATGCACAGACTGAAAATCAGCCAGAACATTCGTATTCAAGTTTAATTCCATTCTCCAAGGGAAAATACGACGACCTCCAATCCTTGAAGAAATTCTGTTCTGAAAATGCTCAAATCTATTTTTCAAGATTACTCATATTCAACAATGATAACTTGGTGTAAAAAATTAATTAATTTCATTATTATTTTTATTATTTACATTTTATAAGGCAAACAGTTATGTATAATGTAACAGTTATGTGTAGCATTCTGTAAATTAAGTGGACTAATTGTTTTTGTTTACAAACATGTGCACCTTGACTTTTCATTGCTGAAAAACAGGACTGTATAATACATGACACTTATTTCGAAAGAAGAGTCTGTTAGAAAAACACCTTGAGAACAGTTCTGGGAAAAAAAAGTTTTCTGTATGTCTAAAGCGCTCGATCTGCTGCGTTTCTAAACTTAAAATTCAATTACTGCAAAATGTTAAAAAGTGGACTCTGATTGTTTTTCCCTTGTACTCTTCATATATATTTAGAATCAATAAAAAGTGCATAACAACATATTCAATTCAAATTTTTCATTATTTTTCCAGGAGAGATGAAAAAAATTAAATTACTCGATATTAACTTTTTTATATTTTTGGTGGGGAATGAAAGATGTGCATGGAAGCTTCTTGTAGGAAAACCAGAGGAAAAATGCCCAGTTGGTAGACCAAGAATGAGGTGGGAGAATAACACTAACTATGATTTGAGGGAAGTAGATTATACAGGGAATGATTGGAAAGCATTAGCTCAAGATAGGGATGTATGGAGAGCTTATGTCCGCGCGGCCATGAACCTATGGGTTCGATAGTGCCAGTGAGTAAGTAAGGTCATCATATATTTTATTTATTTTTATTTTGATAAATTTTAATATATAAAAATTATGACTACCTCATTTCATTAATTAGAGTGTCCAGAACATCCTTGTAAAACTTTCAGACCCATATTGTAAAAATTATAGGAAAAGATTAGATTTTGAACACAACAAAATGCACTTAATATAGAAATATGAAAAAATGTTCATGTAAATTAAGGATAGTAATTTGAAAATGGACTATGAAAAATCTGATCAGGTATGAGGAGAATGTAGAATGAGAGAAAATACTACACTTGACAGACGAGGAAGGCAATACCCGATTCCGATTGAGGGTCTTTCCACTTTTCAGCGGTTGCCCTTTTACCAGCCAGCTGCTGGCCCTTCACATCCACATGTGTCAATCACAGAGGTAGATGATCAACAGCCAGTGTAGGGGTAACATGTGGTTAGCATGTCGAGTCCTCCAGCCGTTATAGCTGGTTTTCTCAACCTGGAGCCGCTACTTATTGTAGCTACCCAATTGCCTCACGATGCTGGGTGGGCACCGGTCCCATACTGGCCGAAATACCATGAGAAAATTTCTTCCCCCATGGAGACTCGAACCAGCGCAAGTCCCGTAGCTCTGCGCCAAGGCTTCCTACCTTAACCGCTCGGCTACAGCGAAACTACAATACTACCATTGTAGCTAAAGCCCCTATAATGAGGATTTAAATAGCATAGCCATTTAAATATGACTTAATTATACTATTTTCTAAGTGTCAGAGGTTATGAAACTTAAGGAATATGTAAAGAAAGGTATATGTTTTTTTTGTGTTAAAAAACAAAAATTGTGATTTTTACTAAAAATTGTCAATTTCCACCCATTACCCACCGTAAACAATAGAGCCGTCTAGTTAATGATAATGGAGCCAGATCATTATAATTTCATCAATGACGCATTAACATTAGTGTTTGACAAGCGAAAGATGAAATATGCAACCCAGAGAAGCTAGATGTCCCTGTGGCAAGAGAGAATGCCAAATCAAAAAATTTACAGAAATATTCTAATATGAGCATTTTAGTTAACAAAAAATTTTAAAATCAGATATAATGAATATTTCACTGATTTCATAAAAATGGAGGCTAATCAAGTTTCACTAAGCATATTACAAACGCAGGTCATCAGTTCAACACAACAGAAAACACCTTCTCTATAATGCACAGACAAAATGATAACAGAAAAATAAACACCTTAGAAGAAATAAAAATCATAAAGCAAACAAGAAACGTTAACATGCTGAACGAGAACACGCCCTACCAGATCAACCCACTGTACAATATAATTGTTAAATGTAAACCAGTACCTAATGAACAGCTTTGAAAATGGAATCGGTTCCGAAAGGCATAGCTAAATATTTTACACAAATATTTGTTGAGGATGACTGCCACAACAGCTACGAATTTTATTTATATTTGAAGAGAAAAAACGTGCATGGAAGCTTCTCGTGGGAAAACCAGAGGGAAAACGCTCAGTTGGTAGACCAAGAATGAGGTGGGAGAATAACATTAACTATGATTTGTGGAATGTAGGGGGATGTAAGGGGATGATTGGAAAACATTGGCTCAGGATAGGGATATATGAAGAGCTTATTTCCGCACGGCCATGAAGCTACGGGTTCGATAGTGCCAGTGAGTTAGTTATTTGAAGATAAAAATTATACGCTCAGGACCTTTGGCTTTCTAGGCCAATGATCTACCGACTGAGCTATCTGGGCGAGTTCCAATCTAATTGCGAATTCTTCTCTTATATAAGCTGTCAATTCCCGCGCACCAAATGCTATGAAACCTTTGCTTCTATCTTGCAAATGGCGGCTTCTTTATTAAGAAGACATTTATTTGGGAATTTTACATTACATTATAAAGCCAGTATGGCTTATTTCGATGTTGTTATTATTATTCATTTCATACATCTCAAAGATGGATAAATTATATTTGAAGAGAAAAATTATACACTCAGACAGGGACTTGAACCGAGGACCTTTGGCTTTCTAGGCCAATGCTCTACCAACTGAGCTATCCAATCTAAACACAAAATTTTCTCTTACATACGCTGTCAATTCCTGAGCACCAAATCCTATGAAATCTTTGCTTCTATCTTGCAATCTTCTATCAACAAATTTTATTGTTTTAAAATTTAACAATAACCTCAACAGTGCAAAATGTTTCTTAAAAGTATTAAAACTAAAAATAATAAATTTCCTTATAACAAACAAATTTTTATTAATAGCATTTTGAGAGACTTACCAATTATCTCCCTTTGCACCCTTCCTCTGACCGTTTTCCATCTGTCGCAATGAATTCATTAGTGCCACAACAACTTCAGGAGAGGACTGGCGCATTGCTGGTGACCCTGGCTTATGTGGTCTAGCAAAAAGTATAGATGACATATCTGCAATTAACATGTTTCAGTCAATCTTTCAACAAATACATAGAAAAACCTCAAATGAAGATATATATTACGGTAAAAACTCAATGCAACACAGTCAAAAATACTGTACAACAAATTTAGATATAATGCAGAGGAAATCATGGCCCACCATAAAATTATACAATCCATTTTAGTAGAATTTTTTATGTTGATGTCCGAGGCCTATTTGTTTTTCTATAGAAAGTGGAAACATTTACATATTTAGGAACAGTGATAAATGCAAATGGGAAAATGCAGACTGAAATCAGTAAAAGAATAGAGAAAAGTTTAAAAGTCTCTAATTTAACTAAACAATTAAACTGGAATAAAGATATACCCATCAAGAGTAAAATGGCAATGTATAACACTTATTTCAAACCAGTTCTAAAATATGCAGCTGAGACTTGGACATATACAAAGAAAGAATTGAACAGAATCCAAGCTAAAGAAATGAAATTCTTACGAGGAATGGTACGTAAAAGAAGGAGATATAGAATATGGAATGAGAAAATCAGGGAGATCTGACTCATTTATTCATTGAATTAAGAACCTCATAATGTTATTTCCCATATTTAATTATGAATCTTATTATATCTTAATTTTATAAATAACATTAAGGATATGAATTTTTCTCTTCAAATATGATGATATAATAAGATGTTCTTATTGGTTATTAATAGATTACCAAGGCTAAATTTATTTATTGGTGCCAATGAAATATTGAATTTTTTGAATTTTGTATTTCAGATAACTATTTAACTCATGCCCCAAATGGGAGTCAATGACCAATCACGTTTCGATGATTTCTGTTTTACAACCAATCAGAGTCGTGTTTCACGAAATATTTATCTGTGTTATAATTACCATATTAAAGAATTTTTAATATTCTGTACGGTCTGACCATTATTTTGCAGTGACTGAGCCTGTGAGAAATACGGCTACCAGATTGTATATATAGTGCATGAATGTCAACACATGCCGCATGGGGGAGTTAATGTAAAAACATTTGTAGCAATTGATTATACCACAAAAAAAAGAAAAAAAGAAACCACTGTTTGCACTTTCTTAAATGTACTTTTTCCCAGGTAACAATCCAGAAAAATATAATTGTCATATTTACATCATACGACATCAGAAATGAATTAATATACAGTTTGATGTTTCATGTTTTCTCCACTAGAGAGCATTCTTACAATATTGCGTTCCTTTGGCAATAAATAGTATGATCTGGTTGCAGTGATAAACAAAAGAAGCAGATGAAGCGTACCTATCGTTTCTCATTTGTTTTCAAACAACGCCGTTTACATTAAATATATAAATATTTTAAAATAACTATAGTTAAATAATGATTTGTGAGTAAACAGCTTAATTTTATTCGTTAAATAGTCCTAACAAATGCCACTCTTGATTTCCAAATTCTCTAGATAAATTGGAAATCACTTGTGGCATTACTTATGATAAATCATTTTCTTGAATTGCTTTCTTTTCTTTGAATCAGATGGCAGGGTGGTGTATTCTTTATATTTTTTGTTGTCTGAATTTCTTTAATTAATTTGTAATTATTTCATTTCCAAAACCATTTAAATTAGCTATGTTCAAAATGTGTTTGTATTCTTTTTTTTTAAATCTTCTTCATTTAATGGAACATTTAATAATCTATATATCAAACTGTTGAAAAGTGCATGTTTATGCACATTATGATTGAAACCTGAAGACTTTATTTAATTGTCTGTATGAGTATCCTTCCTGTAAATATTGAATTTGATCATTTGTTGTTGTTCATTCCTTATTATGAACAGGTCCAAAAACAGGATTTGATTCTTCTTTTCTAATTCAATAGCCAATTTTACAGATTTATCTTGAAGATTGAGTAATTTTAATGCATCTTCAATATATTTACAATTTATCACAAAGGAAATGGGAATTGATCTCAAAGTTCATTAAATCAGCACCAGATGGGAACATTATAGATGAAGATTCCTACGAAAATCGAGTAGTCATAATATTGGCTGAAGATAAGAGGGATACCTCTTGAAAACTCCAGTTCTTCTTCTTCTTCTTCTTCTTAAACTTAATTTGTAGGATTTTCATCCTGTGTATTTCCAAAATCACTCCTCGGAGGAAGACGTACTGGATGTGCATTCACTGTCTATCCATCTCTTGGCAGGTCTTCCTCTTGTTCTTCTCCCGTCCATTAGTCTATCTTCTTTAGCTCTTTTTGCAAGCCGGTTTTCTTCCATTCTTTCTATATGACCCTTCCAATATTTTCGTCTATCTATAATAAATTTGGTTATGTCTTGAATATGACATTTGTCCCTAATTTCTGTGTTGTGTATTTTATCAAATAATGTTTTCCCCTGAATAGTTCTTAAGATTTTCATTTCGCATGTGCTTAGTATTTGTTTAGTTTTTGTTGTATCAGCCCTAGTTTCTGCTCCATATACGATAACTGGTCGAACTCCAGTTCCCATCTAATAAATAAAAATGAATATTTATTTGTTTGTTCGTACTTTATATGCGGCCAATCTGTTGATTCAATTGTGATGGTGCATTGGGCAAAATGTTCAGGAGATTCCCGAAATGAACATAGGCTATAAGAGAGTTGTGATACTCAACTCCTACACCCTTAAAAATTGCCCTTTGTAGTGGAAAACATGAAAAAAAGTAGCCCTTTGGATGCTTAAATGGCTTATGCTGCCTAAATCATAACAAATACACAAAATTAATGTACACAGAATTGAATATCTCAAAAAGCTCTACAAAAACGTCCTCGACAGCATATGTTTATCTCTTACAGATAACTGACAATAACCATTTTTGTCTTTCATTGATGCCAAGAATATCGAGACAAGTATTGCAGATTCCTGTGCAAGCAAAGCAGGTATTCTTTTATGGATAACTCACAATAACGAATTTTGTCTTTGAGCCCATTTATGCCAAGAAGATTGAGATAAGTAGATTCCCAGACAACACCGGGTAATCAGCATGGGGAATCTTAAAATAATTACAATATGCATTTATAATTATTTTTCATTTTATTTATTCAACTAATCATAAGAAGTACATTAATTTTTGTCTTTCAGCTCATTTATGCCAAGAAGATCGGGATGAGTAGATTCCCGGACAACACCGGGTAAACAGCATGGGGTATCTAAAAATAATTACGATATAAATTTATCCTCCTACTTATTTAACCAAACATAAAACACAATAATTTTTGTATTTCAGCTAATTTATGTCAAGAAGATCAGGATAAGTAGATTCCTGGGCAACGCCGGTTAATCAGCACACGATATCTAATAAATATAAACTTATAATTATTTTTCCTTCTACTTATTCAACTAAACATAAAAGCACATTAATTTTAATTTATTTAGGCGTAGGAGCGTACGCCAGGTATTAGCTAGTGTTTAATATAACATAAAATATGAGTTAAGATAAGAAGTGACTCGTTCATTCATTGAATATAATAACATACCTGGTATATGTGAGAATTCATTCATAACATCTTCATTGTCTGAATTATAGCTTTGTTCTTCATGCTGTCTTCTCCTCCTAGCAAAACATGCCCCCATCATCTGAAATTAAACATTCAAACTAACTATATTTTTATTTTTTTTATATTTGAAGAGAAAAATCAATAATGAAAAAAATCAATTCAAACTAACTTCACATCCATTCACTAATCCTCTTCCACATTAAGTTCCAGTCGTACTGTAAACAAACCAGACGTATAACTGCATTTTCATTGGTCAAATAACTTTTTTATCTTTGAGTGTGTAAGAAAATGTAGTTCCCTTTCTAACACTTGAAATAGAGCACATGTCTATATAATTTATGTAAGATAATTTAAAAATATATAATTAAAATTTTAGATA
The DNA here is from genome assembly GCA_030220185.1 of Diploptera punctata. NCBI lineage: Eukaryota > Metazoa > Arthropoda > Insecta > Blattodea > Blaberidae > Diploptera > Diploptera punctata. Next base: position 450,382 of record JASPKZ010010265.1, on the reverse strand, counting down.
GATCATCGGTTGATTAATGTCTTTGACATCGTCCAATTCCCATTAGCCAATTTTGTCGGTCCATCCAATCTCCTGGTTGTAGATGTTTCTCCTTCATGTATAAATATATTCCCTGACTCCAGGAGGTTAATTTTAATACATTAAATAAGCATCGTTACTACAAGGGAGGAAAGAAGATCATGAGTATTTGAAAATAAAGTTCTCAGGAAAATTTTTGGGCCAAAAAGAGATGAATAGACAGGTGAATGGAGAAAACTACATAATAATGAGCTACATGGTATGTATAGGAAACCAGATATAATAAGAACAGTTAAGTCTCATAGATTACGATGGGCAGGACATGTAGTATGAATGGGGAATGAAAGAGGTGTATGGAAGCTTATTGTAGGAAAACTAGAAGGAAAATGTCCAATTGGCAGACCAAGAATGAGGTGGGAGAATAACCATTAGCCATGATTTGAGGAAGTAGATTATGCAGGATAGGGATGTATGTAGAGCTTATGTATGCACAACCATGAACCTGCTGATTCGATAGAGAGAGTGAGTTAATTAGTTGGTTAAAATAAGCATTATTTTATTGTCATGCATGCAGTGTGAAGTGCGTTGGAATTTCAATTGTTTTCTTATAATAATTATAAGATTTGCTAAAGGAAAGTATTTGAAAATCAGAGAGAAACAAAATTATTTTGAATGTTTTCAAACAGTTTAGTAAAAAATATCCTATATTAGTCATTGAGACGTGGTGAAAATAACCACAGAATTTACAGGTGAGTCAGCATAGAGCATAAATTCTGCACACAATGAAACTGTAAATAAAGTATATCTAATGACATCATGGAAAAAGCATAAAATCTAATTAGGTGGGTCCATATATAATTTGATGTCTCTTCAACATCATGACAGCTGATATTGTGGATATCACCAAAGATAGTGCGACATCGATCATAATGTATGCTGATGACATGGTATTGGGATCATCAAACAAAGATGAACTACAATGCACATTAAATAGACTCGAAAAATGGGCAAATGAAAACTGCCTGCAAATAAACCATCAGAAAACTAAACAGATGACCTTCAGAAAAGGAGGAAAACCTACTGAAAATGACAGGCTAATGCTCCTTGGTGAGCCACTAGACGTTGTATCGCAATTCACCTACCTAGGCATCACCCTACAAACAACCATTAAATCCTACAGAATACATGTGCAACAGAAGGTTTCAGCTGCAATAAGAGCGATATACAGCATCAAAAATCTCCACCAATTATCAACAGAAACAGCTATGACGCTCTTCAAGACAGTCATAACTCCCATAACAACATATGGAATTAACATAATATGGACAAACTCACAAACAGAGACTTGACACAATAGAAAACAGTAAAAGCACGCTTCATGAAAAGAGTTCTGGGAGTTGGAAAAACAACACCTTCAAGAATGACATACGTCTTAATGAAAGAAACCTTCTTCATTGAAGACATTAGACGGCAGCTATTCCTACCGAATACCTGCGCATATGAGACAACAATGCAAGGACTACAGGAGAAGAGGAATGACATCTGCAGCGAATTCTACACAACAGAGGCTATGTATACGAGAGAGTGGACACGACCAAACTACGAGATGAGGCACATCCTAACACGGTATGCAATCCATGGCTTTCACCACAAGGTTTGCAGCATAAAGCGATTCCACGAGCCAAACCAAGAATGCATATGCGAACTGTGTAACAATCCATGTGAACGATATCACGTCGAAAAGTGTGCAGAAAGACAATTATCGTTTAACAAGTTTTGCTTAGACTAAATTTACTAACAATTTGCACATTTGTGCGCATTTACTTTCATTATAAATAAAAAAAAAAGGAGCAAGTTCCTAATTATTGGCACCATCTATTAAAACCTAGATTATATTAATAGGTCATAGGGTAGCGTCCCATAAGGAATATTAATTTAAAATGGTTCAATATTTTATTATTGACCTTGACCTGAGCAGTAGGCTATCAGTCATGACTGTGAAAGTGCTATAATTACAAACTAACGGGACATCCATTGGATAGGATGAAGACGTCTGAACTCTGGAACAGTTGTATGATATAGAACACCATAAAACAAAATAACAACTTTATTTAACATATCATACAAGGAATATGAAAACATCGCAATTATATTAATCTAAGCAAGACCATACATTACTTGGGCTAGGAAGCTATTGAAATATCATATTTGAGCGTGCTGAATTTAAATCTTTCCTTACTATTAACACGAGATGACCTATTATTACAATACCATCTTATTTTGTATTCAGTCTTACTTCCCATAAAATACGATGTTGCCTAAGAACAATGTTTCTATCAATGACAGTTTCATACACAATTAGTCATATGGTGGGTAAAAGTAGCACCACAGTTCCCCCAGTAGATGGAGTAATACTTATGCAAGTTTGTTTACAGTACAACTGGAAGTTAGTTCGGAATTAGTATATTCAAATGAGCTAAATCTATGCCTAAGTAATAAAAAAGTGTAAGTTCTTTAGAGTACAAATTACTGCATTATAAAATCAGATATGAGCACAGGAGAACTCAGAAAGGGAATTGTCATTTTTTGTACATAAATCACTTAAACTTATATTTTACAATAATGATTAGCTATACACAATGTTGCTACACCTAAATAAATTAAATATTAAAGGTTAATTAAATTATATAGTATATGCTGAGACAAACCAAACATGACAGTTTGGACTTCATGTAAACTTACAACTGTAATTAGTCAGATTTTGCTCATTTTTTGATAATACCTATCTTGGTTTATTTTGATAGGATATACTGACTGTTGTTGTGAAACATTGATAATTGTGACTGCTAGAGCAATTTTTAATTTTTTGCTTCAGGTGAACTCCTACACCTAATGGCTTTAGAAGGTCCAATTGTGAATCTAAAACATCTACAGACCCACTCAAACACACACAAAAATTTCATCAAAATCGGTCTGGTCTTTTAGGAAGTTTTTAATTTTGGATTTCAAATAAACCTCCACTTCTAATTGTCGGATTTTGCTCATTTTTTAATAATACCCATGTTGGTTTATTTTAATGGGATATACTGAGTTTCATTGTGAAACATCAAAAATTGTGATTGCTAGAGTGGTTTTTAAATGTTCACTTCAACAAACTCCTACAGTTTTAAAGAGTCCAATTGTGAATCTAAACCATAGCCACCCAAACTTATTTATATCATGGGCCAAATGGAAGAAATATGAAGTGGCACAGGCCATGGGCCCCATTATAGCTATTTTGGTTTATTATTAGAATTATTATTATTATTATTATTATTATTATTATTATTATTACTTACTTACTCACTGGCACTATCGAACCCGTAGGTTCATGGTATCCAGGAAAATATTGGAATGGTGTCCACCAGGAAGAAGAAGGAAAGGAAGACCTTGAAACTCATGAATGCAAGTAATAAGAACTGGAATGAGAACAAGAGGACTGGAGGACTTGGAATGGATGGATAGAGATAAGTGGAGAAGAAAAATAAAACTTTAGGCACAGAAAAAGGTGTGAACTTTAACATTCTGTATATAAATAAAATTATTTTTACTATTATTATTATTATTATTATTATAAGCATGGGTTGATTTTCTACTTTTCTTGTTATGTTGTTATAACGTATTTCACAAGTTCTTGTTCCATTACTGATATACTAATATTATAGGCCTACCCTTAGCATATTTTTAATTTTTTAGAATACTACAAGACTACAGGGACCAGATAGAAAGTGACGGAGGGCCGTATCCAGCCAGTGGGCTGTAGTTTGGGCATCCCTGCTAAATCATTGAGGGACCCACTCAAACACACTTAAAAAAAATTCTTCAAAATCAGTCCGGTTATTCAGGAGGAGTTCAGTGACATACACACTACAAAAGAATTATATATATATTCTGTTACGATCCTATAGAAAATTTTCCCTCCAGCGTTTCATAGGACGGCCCAGAGATCATCGTCCTCTTGGTATATAATTATAAACAGCTTTGGGGATCCGATTTGAACTTATTATATATATATATATATATATATATATATAAAGATGAAAAAAAAATTTGATGCTACCCATTACGTAGCAGGGCATGAAACTCATGGAGGAGTGAGGATTGGTCCACAATTATTTGCCATGGCACAAGGAGAAACTATGGTAGCTAGCCAAACAGTCTGATTTTCAGGAAAATTCCTAGTGCTCAATTTACCTGTGGCTGAATAGACCCAGGGTCAGTCTGGACATGAATAACTAAGTCTTTGGCACTATTGAACCCAAAGGTTCATGGCCATACAGACATAAGCTCTCCATACATATTCTTTAATCATTCCATGTATAATCTACTTCCCTCAAATCATGGTTAATATTATTCCCCCACCACATTTTTGGTCTACCAATTGGGCATTTTCCATCTCGTTTTACTACAAGGAGTTTCCATGCCCCTCTTTCATTCTGCATTCATGCCACATGTCCTGCACATCACAGTCTACAAGACTTAAGTGTTCTTATTATGTCTGGATACCCATAAAGATCATGTAGCTCACTGTTATGTAGTCTTTTGCATTTGCTTATCTGTTTCTCTCTTTGGTCCAAAATTTTTCCCAGGAACTTTATTCTCAAATACTCGTAATATTTTTTCCTCCCTTAAAGTAAGAGTCCATATTTCACGTCCATATCCATATGATATAACTGAGAGAATAACAGTTTTATATATTTTCAGTTTAACATTTCTTTTATAAAAGTTGGGATGATAAGATTCTCTGCAATACATATTAGCATCCATTTCCAGAATTGATCCTATGTTTAATTCCTCTCTTCATCTCATTCCTGGTTGTAATTATTGTTCCTATGTACAGATATAATTGTAAAATATCAATAAATAAGTCAAAAGTAATGGCATTTATTGGTAAATATGGAATTAGATAAAAAATTGTACTGGATAACAAAATAATAGTGTGTCACATTTCCAACATTTAGGATGTGATATAACTTATAGAGAAAATAAAGATATAGAAAATAAAGTAAATAAATTTCAGGCTATTTGTGGAACCATAAAAAGAACCTTAGGTCGGAAAACAAGGAAAGATACGAAACTTAAATTATATAAAACAATGGCTGTTCCTTTGTTGTTGTATGGAAGTGAAAATTGGATAATGAAATCAAGGGATAAAAGCAGGATACAGACTGCGGAAATGCTGTTTTTACGTAATGTGAAAGGATGCACAAGAGCGGATAGAATAAGGAATGAAACTATACAAGAAGAATTAAATATATATAAAATTGAAGATAATCAGCGAAAATAATAAGAAATGGACAGAACACTTAATGAGAATGAACAACAAAAGAATACCAAAAAGAACCTTCCTGTATAATCCCAGAGGAACAAGAGATGTTGGCCGACCACGTAGAAGATGGACTCCACTTTTAACTTCGCCGGAACAGGCTGCATAGCCTAAACCTTGTAGAAGAAGAAGAAGAAGAAGAAGAAGATGTACTGGTATTTGAATTCAGCACTTTTTCAAAATTTCCCTCATTTGTCAAAAATATTCTATCTCACTAGCAAAGGAAGGAATATTAAAAAGAAATAAAATTTAAAACTATTGAGAAAATGATAATAACTTAACAAAATCTAATATTAATAATCTATCTCTATCTATCTTTGTGTATTTACAGCTGCTGTCATCGTCCCGTGCCAAACTTCCAAAGCTTACGATCTTGAGCATCTTCAGTGTTTAACCCTTTTGCTTGCATTGCTATCTTCATGTTTCCTTCCATGTTAACTTTGGTCTTCCTTTTTTCTTCTTTCTGGTTGGTTGCCTTTGATATAGTTGTTTCGGCCATCATTCATCTTCCATTCTTAAAATATGTCCTAACCATTTTAATTCCTTCTATGTTCTAACTTTGACATTCTGACACTTCAGCATAAATAATCCATTTCTAGAAGTATTAGTCTGTTCTTGTAGTACTTATTGATTATCCATACCTCACTTCCATATATTACAACAGATTTCACCAATGTTTTAACAATATAATTTTTGGTTTCTTTCCAAATATGCTTATCCCACCATATAGAATGTAATGATATTATTTTTCTACTTAATTCAATTCTATGCTTTATATTCTCTTTTGTCCACCGCTGTGGTCTCGAGGTAGCGTGCTGCCTTGTCACGCAACAGGCCTGGGTTCGAATCCCGGTCGGGATGGTTTCCTGGGCGAGGTTTTTTCGGGGTTTTTCCTCACCTGTAAGACAAATGTCAAAAAACTTAGGGCCCAAAGTTCCCCGAAAATCATCCAGCCATCATTATCATCCTTATCATCATCCTTCACTGACGTGGAAAGCAACGGGAAGCTACCATACCTATAATTCCCTAGTAAAGCTGCAAAGCATAGCATGAAAATGCTATGATTGCAGTGAAAGACCTGCCCTCGGTCAGAATTACTATGGATGGATGGATATTCTCTTTGCCAATACCTTCAATGTTATCTATAATTATTTCCAAATATTTAGTATGTTTTCCCCACTCCACTTGCTTATTTAATTCCTTTCTTCCTTCTTCCAACATTTAAATTTTCTCTTTCATTGCTATTTATTGCCAAATATTGCTTTTTTTTTAATTTACTGTGAGACCCCCATGATTCATATGTGTTTTTCAACCATTTTATCATGAATTCCATATCAAATTTGTCTTGCGCTAAACCCGGTGGATTCATCCGCAAATTATAATGTCAGCAATATGTGAATAATCATGATGATTAAGATGTATGAATGATTCTATTTACAATATTGCCCATTCTACCAGTATGAGTGTCATTAGATAAATTGTGAAGACACGGCAATGTGATGACAGAAAATAAGAACAAATAAGACCACTTAAAAGACCAACCTTTGAATATCAAAGAATTTCTTTCACTTGTCTCTGACCAATAGTTTTGTTAAGTTGTGCACAAATGGTGATAGGAGATGATTTATAAAACTTTTTTTATTTGAGGATGCAGATTATACATGGGATGATTGGAAAACATTAGCTGAGGATAGGGCTGTATAGAGAAGCCTTATGTCCCAAAGCCCCATGGGGGCCCAAATTGACCCTACAAGTTGGAAAGTGCCAGTGAGTTAGTTAATATTATACTCTGCGATTATTTAATTGTCTGGTCGGTTTAAGAAATAGGCAGGTACTCACCTTCCCCTCCGTCACCATAATATGCCTGAGAAAACACATAAAAGAGTTGAATGCCGTGCTTAACTAAATAACCACACGCTGGAATGTGTGTTGGATTTTGCTCATTTTTGGACAATACATACCTCAGTTTAATATAATGGGATATATTGAGTTTCGGTCCCACACCGTAGCCGAGTGGTTAAGGTAAGAAGCCTTGGCGCAGAGCTACGGGACTTGCGCTGGTTCAAGTCTCCAGGGGGAAGAAATTTTTCTCATGGAATTTCGCCCAGTATGGGACCGGTGTCCACCAAGCATCATGAGGCATTTGGGTAGCAACAATAAGTAGCGACTCCAGGTTGAGAATACCAGCTATAACGGCTGGGGAATCCGACATGCTAACCACATGTCATCCCTACACAGGCTAGATGATCGTCTACCCCTGTGATTAACACATGTGGATGCGAGGCCAGCAGCCAGCCGGTCAGCCAAGGGCCTTCTAGGCCTGTCGTGCTTGGGAAAAAAGAAAGTATTGAGTTTCGTTGTGAAACATCGAAAATTGTGACCACTAGAGCAATTTTTAAATGTTCACTTCTGGTAAACTCCTACACCCAATGGTTTTAGAGGGTCCAATTGTGAATTTAAACCATCGAGGGATCCACTCAAACACACACAAACATTTTAAATAAAATCGGTTCAGTCGTTTAGGAGGAGTTCAGCGACATACACACGTACATAAGAATTAAATACATAAAGATAATGCATAACATATTGTTCTATTGTTCATAACATAAGTGAAACTTTTATTAATATTTAATCCCTGAAGAATTATTTATTTCTGCAACTGACTATTTTGAAACCTGAAGATATCAACTTATTTCTTAAATACTGTAGCTCTACCATTTCAAATAAATTAGATTTATAGGAGTTGAGAATTTTTCAATCTATTATTTTGGTAGGTCCCTATTTTAATTTTCAGTTTCTCACACTGTAATGCAAATGTGTTTCATTGTGAAATATTTACACAATAGACCTACCTTTGGAAATTAGTTTGTATATGATGCAATATTGCAATTTATCACTCAAATTAACAAAAAACATGGCTTTTCAGCAGTAATTTGTAACTAGGCAATGAAGAATGTTTCATTAATTTCCATGTCAGCTATTGTTATAATAGATAATTGAATTTTAATTTAAAACTGATATACAAAATACTTTCAGATAATACAGACTAACAACAAAATGTTTATAAAAATTTGACAATTTATGAGGTAAGATGAATACAGACCAAACATATTTAACAAAATATTTATCAGTACTCTAATATTACACATATTTACATATATAATTCTTCTGTACATGTGTTTGTCACAGAATTCCTAAATGACTGTACCGATTTTGATTAATTTTTTTGTGTGTGTCTGATTGGGTCCCTCGAGGGTTTAGATTCACAATTGGACACACTAAAAATATTAGTTGTAGTTCACCTAAAGTGAAAATTTGAAAATCGCTCTACTAGTCACATTTTTTTTTATGTTTCACAATGAAACTCAGTACATTGTATTAAAATAAACCAAGAGAGGTATTATCCAAATATGAATGAAATCTGACAATTAGAAGTGGAGGTTAACTTGAAATCCAAAATTAAAAACTGCCTAAATGACTGGGCCAATTTTGAAGAAACTTTTGTGTTTGTCTGATTAGGTCCCTTGATGGTTTAAATTCACAATTAGACCCTCTAGAACCATTAAGTGTTAAATATATGGTCACACGTAGAAATACATTATATAATGAAAATGGACAGCTAATGACAAATGAGGGAAATTTTGAGGAAGTGGCTGAATTCAAATACCTAGGAACAATAATCACAAGTAATAGGAATGAGATGCACAAAGAAATTAAACATAGGCTCCTCAATTCTGGAAATGCGTGCTATTATGCATTGCAGAGACTCTTGACCTCCCAACTCCTTTCAAAAAATGTTAAACTGAAAATATATAAAACTATTATTCTACCAGTTATATTATATGGGTGCGAAACATGGACTCTTACTTTAAGGGAGGAAAGGAGATTACAAGTATTTGAGAATAAAGTACTTAGGAAAATTTTTGGACCAAAGAGAGATGGACAGACAGGTGAATGGAGAAGACTACATAACAATGAACTACATGGTCTTTATAGGAAGCCAGATATAATAAGAACAATTAAGTCTCATAGACTGCAATGGGCAGGACATGTTGCACGTATGGGGAATGAAAGAGCATTAACTATGATTTGAGAGAAGTAGATTATACAGGGAATGATTGGAAAGCATTAGTGCAGGATAGGAATGTATGGAGTGCTTATGTCCGCGTGGCCATGAACCTACGGGTTCGATATTGCCAGAGAGAAAGTAAGTAAGTAAGAACCATTAAGTGTAGGAGTTCACCTGAAGTGAAAATTTTAAAATTCCTCTAGTCTCTAGTGGTCATATTTTTTGAAGCTTCACAACGAAACTCAGTATATCCTATTAAAATAAACAGAGGTAGGTATTATCAAAAAATGAGCAAAATGAGACAATTAGAAGTGGAGATTTACCTGAAACCCGAACTGCCATGTTTGGTTCATCTCAATTTATACAATACAATTTAATTATCCTTTAATATTTCATTTATTGAGGAGTAGCAACTCACACTGGGTATTAGCTAGTATTTAATAAATCATTTCAATTTTTACATGTATGCAAATCCTAAATGAAAACTATATTTAGAATCGATAGAATTTTAATGAGTCACTTCATATTTGTAGATTTCTTATGACCAGCTTCAATACATTATTTATCATTATGAATTCTTTGTCTACTGCTGTGGTCTCGAGGTAGCATGCTGCCTTGTCATGCAGCGAGCCCGGGTTCGATCCCTGGTCAGGGCAGTTTTTCTGGGTGAGGTTTTTATCGGGGTTTTTCCTCACCTGTAAGACACCATCATTATCATCATCCTTCACCAGTGTGGAAAGCAACGGGAAGCTACCACACATACAATTCCCTAGTAAAGCTGCAAGCATAGCATCTGCCCTTGGGCAGAATTACTATGGATGGATCAATTCTTTCTAATTCTACTTTAAATATTAAGATATCTATAATTAGAATTATTTCAGTAGAAAGGAAATTTCTAACAAGAATTGAACATCAATAAAACTAAATATATGTTCACACATATAAAATGCATTATATAATAGAAATGGGCAGTTAATGACAAATGAGGGAAATTTTGAAGAAGTGACTGAATTCAAATACCTAAGAACAATAATTACACACAGGAATGAGATGCACAAAGAAATTAAGCATAGGCTCAATTCTGGATATGCATATGTATTACAGGGACTCATGTCCCAACTTCTCTCAAAAAACAAAAATAAATAAATAACATTGAAAATACAGTATATAAAACTGTTATTCGCCCAGTTACATTATATGAATGTGAAACATGGACTCTTACTTTAAGTTAAGGGAGGGGAAAAGATTGAATAAAGTTCTTGAGAAATTTTTTGGACCAAAGAGAGATGAACAAACAGGTGAATAGAGAAGACTACATAACAGTGAACTATAATCTTTATAGGAAACCAGATATAATAAGAACAGTTAAGCCTTGTAGTCTGCAATGGGCAGAACATGTGGTATGAATGGGGAATGAAAGAGGGGCATTGAAACCTCTTGTAGAAAAACCAGAGGGAATAAGTCTGGTTGGTAGACCAAGAATGGGAATGAAAGAGTAACATAGGGATGTATGAAGAGTTTATGTCTAGTGTATTGAAAATTTTAATTGTCAAATTAATTATATTACATTAATTTTATTACAAAATTTTCAATCTCGGGGCCAGGAGAGGTGATGGTGTACAATTTTATTCACTAGATTGTGCACCAGATTCTTGCATTAAATTGCAAACCTCTTCACAGTACATATGTTGAGAAGGCATGTGATACTGTTGATAGCAATTTGTCTCGTATGGGGACGTTAAGTCTGATGACCCCCTTGGTGCTTTTTGATAGGAGCAGGCTACGTGCCGCCACCTGGTTTTACAATCCCTCTTCTCTTCATCATCATTCCTCATACAACCCACTTTACACCACACAAACATACATACACTCATCCTACACTCTTCTCTGTACACAATACAAGAATACATCTACATAAAGTTGTCTGTCTCTCCATCTTAGATTTTTTAGACTGAAGATCGAGATGATGGGACATAAATAGCAGTAAAATTAATTTGCAGAATATTTACCTCCTATTTTTTTCAAGCATCCTTCCACATATTTATTACTTTTATTTATTTTTTATTTAGGATTGTTTCTGTTATTTACACAGGTATCCTCAACCAAAATATACAATTTTTTTCTTCCACACTTCCAGATCTTGTGTGTCTGCTTCTGTCACATTTCTCTTCTTCATGTTGTCTTGAATTCCCTTTATCCACGTTGGCTTTTGGTCTACCACATTTCCCTTTTCCAGATGGTATCCATTAAAAAAAATGGGACCACAAAAGAAATAAGGAAATTATGGAAGAGTTGGATGTAGAACCCATTCTTCACCATATACAAAACTACCAGAACAACTGGAAAGCCCATCTTCAACGAATGCCATCTTATAGAATTCCAAAAGCCATGTTTCGTTACTGCCCCCAAGGCAAAAGATTGCTGGGATGTCCAAAAAAGCACTGGATGGAAAACTCCTCTTTGAGACTGTAACAGTCCATATGGCCTAATCCTTGCATGGATGATGATGATCCATTTTAATACTTTTTTGTTTGTTTCTGTGTCCCTTCTCATTATATGCCCATACCATCTTAGTTGGATTTCTTCAATCTCTTGTACAATATCCTTTTCTACATTAATAATTTCTCTTATTGTATTATTTTTTATTTTGTCTAAGTTTGATATTCTTGCTGATCTTCTTAAAAAGTCCATTTCTGTGACTAATAATTTATTTCTGTGTTTTTGCTTCATTGTCCGTGTTTCTGCACCATATAATAAAATACTCATTACTTTTCAATCAAAATAAATAATTATTAATTAAATAAAAATAAAACATAGTTTTATTTAATTTTCATATTTGTAAAATCATATTTACATAATAAATAATATTCCCCAATATATGGATACTTTTATCTATAAAGTGTCTGTTAAAGTCTCCCCCCCCCCCCAACAACTCTAATATAAATTCAAATAAAATTCATTTTATACCCAATTCTCATTTAAAATAAAATAGAGGATTTTAATACATTGTGAATATGGAAAAATGAAGGGACCTTTAAAGAATGTTGAAAAAGGCAGGAAAATATTAAATGCATGAATGTAAAAGCGAGGTAATACAGTAAATTAACAATAGTAAGTATACCAACCTGGAAGAATAACATTCAACATTGAATGAGGCAATTTGGTGTAATGGATCAAGACAGAGGATAGAGAATGATGGAGAACTTTAAGGGAAATTTGTGAATGTGTATTATAAACTAATAATCTATAAGTCCGTAGCCATTTACATACTTTTTAAAACTCATGTTAATTTTGTTTATTTTTTATTTCATGTTAATTATTAATTTCATGTTAATTATTAAGATTGGTTGGAGAAAAACCTCAATGGTGAGGAAAATTCTCTATGAATAAAATAGAAAATACACCATGTCTTTGGATTTAAATTTAATCTCATGATTTATTTTATAAAAGCTCAAAACCATATCAGTAAAAGAGTAGAGAAAAATTTAAACGCCTATAATTTAACTAAACAATCTGGAATGAAGATATACCCATCAAGAGTAAAATGGCAATGTATATAAAACTTATTTCAAACCAGTTCTAAGATATGCAGCTGAGACTTGGACATATACACAGAAGGAATTGAGCAGAATCCAAGCTACAGAAATGGTACATAAAACAAGGAGAGATAGAACAAGGAACGAAAAAATCAGGGAGACTTTATATGTAGAAAAATTAATAGATATAAAAAATATAGACTAAAATGTTTTGAACATTTAAAAAGAATGAAAAAGGAAAGACTACCACAAAGTCAGTTAAAAATGGATTAACCAAGTAAAGAAAAGTTTACAAGAAAGGGGATATGACTGGGAAGAACTATAAAAAAAGGAAAGCATGGGAAGATAGAGATGGTTGGATGCATATTTGGAATTGACCTGAAGAGAGGACACAATAAGAGGATGATGATGAAATATACCATGTCTTAAGATTAAAATTCTTTACACCTCACCTCATATCCAGTTTTCTAAAGATTGAAGACTGGATATGAGGCGAGGTATAAAGAATTTTAATTCAATTCTTAAATTAAACCTCTCAGTGATTTTTCCTATAAAAGTTAATGCCATATCTTAACATGTGCATGGCTTAAAAATGTAACAGATATAAAAGCAATAAAAACTTATCATCAGAAAAGGAAAACTTGAATATTGGTTACTTGGGAATGATATATGTCAAATCATTATCTTCATTTTTTTAGAGGAAAGGTCAGGAGCAAAGTGTAGATATACATGTTGATAAAGAGCAAAGTACTGTTTCCATCTAAATGTACTCTGGAATTATTTTATTACTATTACAAACTATACAGTATAATTAATCATAAATGAATCAAAGTATATTATAGCCACATACATGCTAAACACACACAAAAACACTCATTCAGATGAAATTCACTATACATCCAGAAAAAAAAATATTTGAAGAGAAAAATTACATTCTCAGACTGGGGTTTGAACCCAGGACCTTTGGGTTTCTAGGCCGATGCTCTACTGTTGAGCTATCTGAACACACCAACCTAAATGCAAATTTTTCTCTTATACATTGTTAATTCCCGATCACCGAATGCTCAATCTCTTCAAATATAATTTGTCCTTAAGCGAGAAGTATTAAATTAATATAGTTAATTTGCTCAATTAAGAGAATCTTCCCGCTTATATTTTCAAATGGTTGCTGCACGGCCAGTCGGAGAGTGGAAGCAATTAGCCGAAGTTTCTAAAATATGTTAACACTCATCGTTGAAAAAAATACTTCACGTAGCACAATTCATACATCAACTCACCACTAAATGCAATACAAAAGTGTACAATACCTTCGAAAGAAAGAAAGAAAGAATTTCCGACCCTTCCTATACCTGATGCTGGCCTTCAAGTAGACAGAGAATTCACCCCCACCCCCTTCAAACATCTGCGTGGGAAGATTCTTTTAATTGAGCAAACGGACTATAATAAAAACATTGAAAGAAGCGCTACTGGCTTTATAAAGTAATGTTTAAATTCCTAATAAAAGTGTTCTTAAGAAAGAAGCCACCATATGCGTGATTGAGCAAAGGTTCGTAGCATTTAGCGCTCGGGAATTAACAATGTATAAGAGAAAAATCTGCATTTAAATTGGAGTACTCAGGTAGCTCAGTTGATAGAGCATTAGCATAGAAATACAAAGGTCCTGGATTGAAACCCTAGTCTGAGCATATATTTCTCTCTTCAAATATAATTTGTTCTTCACTCAGAAATGTTAAATTTAATTAAAATATTGAAATTAATTTGAACTTATATTCAGTGTGTGGCTAAAGTAATAACAACATTCTACCTTTGTTGTAATTTATGAGGGTTGCCAACTGAAAACAAAAACTGTATCACTTACAAGAATATAAATGTGTGACAGGTCTAGTCAGTCAATATTCATGTATATCACAGATCATCTCATCTCATCCCTTGACCTGACAGTATGCAGACATGAGTAGAGGGTTTACTATAAATGTGAGAATTATCTTAAAACTTAATTTTATCAAAACCTAGTATCCTAGTTTTAGATTCATAAGAAAACAGGTACCTCAAAAGTTTAATAAATACAGGCCCTAATTTTCTCTAATTATCATAATCATTCGTAAATTGACTCATCTATTTATTTGATAATAGAAAAAATAAATTCCTTTTTAAGATTTAAAATAAAATTCTATATACTTCACCTCATATCCAGTCTTCTAATTAAACAGTTTCAGAACCTAAGAAGTTTCATCATCAGTAATTTCATGACCAATGTTATTTCCAGAACTGCTTCTTACTCCTCTGTTGGTGGACTGATGAACCTTCGGATCAAATCAAATTCCCCGGGAATTTCAAATAATATTTAAAGAAAGTGATACTATGAGGTTTATTTTAATTAATAATAGTTAGAATTTAACCTCTCACCTCATAATTGTAGATTTCTCAAAGACTAGCTTCAATTTTAAAATACAATAGGAAGTAACATTAAGAGGGTTTGTTTAATAATTAAAACATTTTGTGTGTTCATCTTACCTCTTAGAGTTGCTAAGAAGCTCTGAAACATATGTACGACAAAAACAACTCTAAGAGGTAAGAATGAACAGACAAAATGTTTTAATTACTAGTTTCAATACTCCTGTATACCATCCTCATAGTTAGAGCTGAAAATGATACACAGAAGTATCAAAACTAGTCTTGGAGAAATCTACAATTATGAGGTGAGGTGTTAAATTATAACTCTATTATTAATTATTTAAAAATTCATTAGTTTTTCTTTTCTTTCTTTTTTTAATATGGATTTTTTCCAAATCGCGAGCTCTTTTGGTTTTTCTATTTGTTTAACTAAAGTAGCAATTCTTTCAATTTGACGTTTTTCAGAGCAAGCATGAGCAGGTACTGATGATTTTTCCATTTCGCCATTTTTGACATTCCTAAGACCTTCTTTCACCCTGATTTTCAAATTTCTTTTTGTTTTCCCTAATCTCACAATCACTGCATTTAATCTGGTAAATTCCAGATTTGTTTTCTTCGTCAATTTTGAAGACTGTGACAATATTTATATAGGGGGGGGGGTGAAAGAGAAAAATTTAAAAACTAGGGTGAAAAAACACCTTAGGAACATAAAATATGATGAGGTGGAAAAATCAGCAGTAGCTGCTCATGTTTGGTCTAAAAAATATCTAATTGAAAGAAAGGCTAGTTTAATTAAACAAGTAGAAAAACCAAAAGAGTTCACAGTTTGGGAAGAAATCCACATTCAATAAAACAAGAAAGAAAAACATGAATTTTGTAATTCCCAGGGAATTTGATTTGGAGATTCATCGGTCTACCAAAAGATGGAGTAAGTAGTAGTTTTCGTGGACGACAGAACATCGGTCGTGAAATTAATTGTGATAAAATCATCTAGGTTTTAAAATTGGTTTATTTAGAGGATAGGATATAAGGTGAGGTGTAAAGAATTTTATTTTAAATCTTAAATTAAACCTTATAGTGATATTTTCTATAATAGTACAAATTCCTATTTAATTAGGAATACTAACTAGTATTGTAAATGCAATTGGACAAGTTAGAGCTTTACAAACTTGTAAAAGGAACTTACCATTTATATAAAAATCTGGGACTATGTTATAATTTATCAAATTAAAATGTGAAGTAAGAATATTTCACAAAGGGAAAGAAGTTCTCCAGATGTAAAATATGCAGGAAGGAATGTGAAATAAATAGAGTATTATGAGGATAGTAGTTTTATTCCAGATGTTCATTCTGATTCTGAATTGTGTGTAGAACTATTTCTATAAGGAATTTCCTTGTCTCCGTGCTCTGTATTGGTGATGTAGTTGAGAAGATCTATGGGTGTCACTATTCCAATAATGATGTCTCGACTTTCCATAGAATCCTTGTTTGTATCTGAAATAATTTCACCTGAAATTAACAATATGTTACTCAAAGAAGTTAATATTTTATCTAATAATTTGATTAGAGAATTCAAGTTTCCAACAGTGATATAAACTGAAACTATTAAATATAAATTACAAGCACACACATATAATTATATACTTACAAAGTCGCTGTGGATGCACAACAAGTACAAAATGGTCTTTTGCCAAAATTCTTGATAGTCTTCCCAGTGTTGTATCCAGCTTAATCTTCCTAAATTGGCGATATAAAATTTTATTTACAGAATCTGTAGGTTGAACTTTGTTGTTCACTAACCGTGTCATTAAATTACCTAATGTCACCATTCCTTGCACAACTCTGCAAAGTCAAAACAAAACAAATTAGCATGAAAGAGAAATCACTGGTATTTAACTTTTACAGGAATTAATAACTATGAAGTTTAATTTATGGTAAAATTAAATGTTTCTTACCTCTCCTCATATAAATCTTCTATGTAGATTGCTATTTCGAGACCATGACGGTCTCATCTTCAGTACTTTTTTGGCAACTGATGTTATTTATTTAACTTTCACAGGGAAAGAACACTATGAAGTTTAATTTAAGAATTTAAGAATTAAACCGCCAAGAAACGACATAACACCGGTCGACCAGAGGCTACTGACGATGGAGATAAGCTCCGAAACTGCAGTATAGAAGAAAAAGGATATGAGGTGAGGTAATAAAAACATTAATTTAATTCTTAACTGATGTTATGTCGATCGGAAGAAACTCTTCCTTCTTCCCTCTGTTGGTGGACCGATGAACTTCTGGATCAGGTCAAAATTTGCGGAAATTTCGAAGTTCATAAGTTTTCCTTTGTTTTTCTGAATGTGGATCTATTCCCAAACCGTGATTTCCTTTTGTTTGTCTATTTGTTTAATTAAACTCGCTTTTAGATTTTAGATTTATTAAGTGTTTTTCAGACCAAGCATGAGCAGCTACTGCTGACTTTTCCACTTCTCCATTTTTGATGTTTCTAAGATGTTCTTTCACCCTTGTTTTCAAATTTCTTTTCGTTTTTCCAATATAAATTTTGTCACAATCCCTGCATTTGATCTGATAAATTCCTGATTTGTTTTCACCTTCAATTCTTTCATTTTTATAGGGGACAACAGAGGAAAGAAGAAGAGTTTCTTCCGATCGACATAACATCAGTCGCCAAAAAAGTACTGAAGATGAGACCGTTATGGTCTTGAAATTGTGATCTACTTGGAAGATTTATATGAGGAGAGATAAGAAACATTTAATTTTACCAGAAATCACTGGGTTTTAATATAAATTAGTCCTCTTTAACAAGGTTCCAGCAAGCAAAATTTAATCTCCAGTCCCCAGCAAGCAAAATTTAATCTCCAGTCCCCAGCAAGCAAAATTTTATCATAAAATTAGCACCAAATGGCAAGTTAACGACAAAATTTCAACAGTTGGAGTTTGACTATAGATGAAGATACCTTTGAAACTGGTATCATAAAAAAACATTTTCTCCAACTCATTTATAAATTAAAAATATCTCATAGTGTTACTTCCCACTGTAATTTTGATTAAATACAAAAATAATTTACAGTATTACCCTTCTTTTACACTTTTCAAGAGACCAGAGGGAAATTGGTGTAAATTAGGGAAACGTGTAAATTAGGAAACAAGGACGAGCTAAAAAATGTCGACCCTCAGATTCTGCAACCGTTCTACAGCATGCAAAAAAGCAGTGACTGGGATAATATACAATATTGGCTAAATAATGTAACGTTTCTTTTAATTTAAAATAAAATTCTTTACACCCAACCACATTTCCTGACTTTTCTTTTATTCACAAGACAGAATATAAGGTGAGGTGTAAAGAATTGTATTTTAAATTAAACCTCATACTGATATTTCTAAATAGTTCAATATAATGTGTTTTAAACTGCTGTAAACATAAACTTACTTAAGTTATGTAGATAGGAAATAACACTATGAGGTTCTTTAATATTGTTTATTTTTTATCATTTCACTCACCTCATACTTCATAATTTATAGCAGACCCAGGGTTTCTTCACGTAATTCGTGACATTGTCAATGCTGCGTCATGTTCACAACTGACGTCCAACGGCCTTCTATCCTGCAGACTGACCTCCGCGCCATCTGGTGGCCGACCGAAGAATTTCCAAATCAGGCCTCTTTCTTTATAACCGGGTATTTCAAATTCATAGTTGTATTTTCATTCTTGCATATGTAAATTTTTTCCCAAATTGTGAGTTCCTTCGGTTTTTCCAATTGTTTAAGTAATTTTGTTTTGGTTTCTATTCTATGTTTTTCTGACCAGGCATGTGCAGCTATTGCAGATTTTTCGGTTTCTCCATTTTTAACATTTCTGAGGTGTTCTTTTAATCTTGTATTTAGATTCCTTTTTGTTTTTCCTATGTATATCTTTTCACAATCTTTACAATTAATTTGATAAATTCCCGATTTTTTGCAGTCTTCAATTTTTTCATTTTTGTTGGTTTTTATTAAATTACCTAAGCTGTAATCATTTTTCGGTGCTAATTTAATGTTGAATTTGTTGAAAATTTTTTGAAACTTGTCAAATACGAAAGGATGGTATGTGAACTTCTTGAATTTTTTGCCTATATTTTTATCTGTCTGAAGAGTACTTTCATTGATGACTTTTTGTTCTTTGAATTTATTTATTTTCTTGTGTATCATTTTCTTGTGAAAACCATTATCCTTAGCAATTTGTATGATGTGTTCTTTCTCTTTATTGTAATTTTCTTTGCTCATGGGGACATTAACAAGTCTGTGTGTTAAACTATTAAATACTGCCTGTTTGTGTGAAAAATGGTTAAATCCAGTAGCTTTTATATAATTGTCGATGTGAGTTTCTTTTCTGTAGATTTCAAATTCTATTTTCTTTTTCTCTTCTTTCCTAATCAATTTAAGGTCTAAAAATGGTATTTCATGATTATTTTCTATTTCCATTGTAAATTTGATTGTTTTATTTTGAATATTTAACAGTTTAATGGCATCTTCTAATTGTTTCTCTTTTACTATTGCTATGATATCATCTACGTATCTTCTCCAAAATTTACGTAGATGATATCATAGCAATAGTAAAAGAGAAACAATTAGAAGATGCCATTAAACTGTTAAATATTCAAAATAAAACAATCAAATTTACAATGGAAATAGAAAATAATCATGAAATACCATTTTTAGACCTTAAATTGATTAGGAAAGAAGAGAAAAAGAAAATAGAATTTGAAATCTACAGAAAAGAAACTCACATCGACAATTATATAAAAGCTACTGGATTTAACCATTTTTCACACAAACAGGCAGTATTTAATAGTTTAACACACCGACTTGTTAATGTCCCCATGAGCAAAGAAAATTACAATAAAGAGAAAGAACACATCATACAAATTGCTAAGGATAATGGTTTTCACAAGAAAATGATACACAAGAAAATAAATAAATTCAAAGAACAAAAAGTCATCAATGAAAGTACTCTTCAGACAGATAAAAATATAGGCAAAATTCAAGAAGTTCACATACCATCCTTTCGTATTTGACAAGTTTCAAAAAATTTTCAACAAATTCACATTAAATTAGCACCGAAAAATGATTACAGCTTAGGTAATTTAATAAAAACCAACAAAAATGAAAAAATTGAAGACTGCAAAAAATCGGGAATTTATCAAATTAATTGTAAAGATTGTGAAAAGATATACATAGGAAAAACAAAAAGGAATCTAAATACAAGATTAAAAGAACACCTCAGAAATGTTAAAAATGGAGAAACCGAAAAATCTGCAATAGCTGCACATGCCTGGTCAGAAAAACATAGAATAGAAACCAAAACAAAATTACTTAAACAATTGGAACTCACAATTTGGGAAAAAATTTACATATGCAAGAATGAAAATACAACTATGAATTTTGAAATACCCGGTTATAAAGAAAGAGGCCTGATTTGGAAATTCTTCGGTCGGCCACCAGATGGCGCGGAGGTCAGTCTGCAGGATAGAAGGCCGTTGGACGTCAGTTGTGAACATGACGCAGCATTGACAATGTCACGAATTACGTGAAGAAACCCTGGGTCTGCTATAAATTATGAAGTATGAGGTGAGTGAAATGATAAAAAATAAACAATAAACTTACTTGTTTTTATTTGATTTAACATTTCTCAATGAAAGATAAATTATATTTGAAGAGAAAAATTTACAACGTATATAAGAGAAAAATTTGCGTCTAGATCGTAACTCGCCTCGGTAGCTCAGTTGGTAGAGCACTTGGCCCGGAAAGCCAAGGGTCCCAGGTTCGAGTCCCGGTCTAGGCGAAAATTTTTCTCTTCAAATATAAACTTACTTTCTTTCTCTTACTTTCACCATTTAAAAATAAATAACAAGGAGAGGTTCAGAGGTTCAGCAAGCAGCACTATGAATCTTTATTGAGAGATTAAAAAATTTTTTTTTGCCATAGTAGTACACAGGTTGAATTTCAGAAATGTTTGTCTGCTCTCTTCACTGACTCCATGAACATGCTCTGCTCTTTATCAATTGTACAAAAGCCAGCTTTGTTGGCTCATTAAACTTGCTCTGCTATTATATCAATTATACAGAAGCAAGATAATCAATCAAATAAATTTAACATCTTTGATCATTAACGCTGAAGATCGATGTGAAGTGATGTAAATAGCAGGAAAATAAAACTGCAGAAACATAAAAGCGAAGATTTTAATACATTGTGAATACAGGGAAACTGAAGGGACCTTTAAAGAATGTTGTAAAAGGCGAGAAAACATAAAATGCAGGAACGTAAAAGCAGGGTAATACTGTAAATAAATAAATGAAAAAAGATAATGAAGTAACTTACCCTGCCTCATCAATGACAGGAAGCTGATCAAAGCCTTCCTTCCTCATGATGTCAACTGCTTCTTGACATGTGACTGTTGGTAATACTGATAATGGAGCTTCTAAGTTGAGGCATGCAACTTTCAAGTTACTCCACCTAAACACAAAGTATTCAATTATCATATTGTATATGAATTAAAATATGGTTAACAAAATTAAAAAATGCTGAAAATTAAAAACACAAAAAATCTGAAAATGAACATGCTTTTATTTAATACTTAAAGGAAGTGTCACTATGGGGTTTATTTTAATTAATAGGGATTAGAATGGTAAAATCAAATGTTTCTTACTTCTCCTCATACAAATCTTCTAAGTAGATCGCGACTTCGAGACCATAACGATCTGATCTTCAGTACTATTTTGGCAACTGATGTTATGTCGATCAGAAGAAACTCTTCTTCTTCCCTCTGTTGGTGGACCGATGAACCTTTGGTTCAGGTCAGAATTTGCAAGAATTTTGAAGTCCATGAAATTCCTGCAAATTCTGACCTGATCCAGAGGTTCATCGGTCCACCAACAGAGGGAAGAAGAAGAGTTTCTTCCAATCGACACAACATCAGTCGCGAAAATAGTACTGAAGATGACAGCATTATGGTCTCGAAATTGCGATCTACTTAGAAGATTTGTAGGAGGAGAGGTAAGAAACATTTGATTTTACCATAAATTAAACCTAAAAGGTAAAGGTAAAGTGTTCCCACTACAGGCCTCAGGAGGCCCTTGGGGTAGTAGGAGGTTAAGGCTCCCACTTTTTCTTGACAATCGGCACTTGATGTCAGCCGGGTTGTCAGCCCTGCGCGACGGCCGCCTTTACCCCAGAACAAGAGAGGTAAGAAACATTTGATTTTACCATAAATTAAACCTCATAGTGATTAATTCCTGTAAAAGTTAAATAAAAAGGGATTAGAATATTCACAACACGTCACATTTGTAGATTTTGAAGACCAAGGTTTTGATACGTTAAATACTTTTCTTAAAAAAAAGAATTGATAATGGTACAAGAATAACATATTGAAACCTAAGTATTCAAGAAATCTACAAATGTGAGGTGAGTTGTGAATATTCTAACTCCTATTAATCATTTTATTTTATTGTTTATCTCTTCACCTTGAAGTGTGTCGTACACAGAAAGGAAAGGTATGTACAAATGTTTACAACTGTTATAACAAACATAAGATAGTTTTTCTCTAAATTTGAAGAGAAAAATATACAATCTTTGAAGAGAAAATTATACTTTAACCCTTAAATTGGCGAAACAATAATTTCTCGTGCCACTTATTCAAATGTTTCAGACCGCAAAGAAAAGAAAATAATGTAAAACTCTTAAGTTATTATTGTAGGCTACATTATTACGTAATTTGACACAAACTTAAGTAATTTATAATCATTTGTTTTTCATTGTTTTATAAACAATAATAAATAAATAAATGAATTCAATGTGTCTTAAAAGATACATTGTGAAGTTAAGGGTTAATATAATAAATTTGGGAATTTTTACATTATGAGGTTTTCTTAATAAGAATTCACAATTCATTTGATTCTTCTTAGAAAAATATACACTCAGGCTGGGTTCAAACCCAAGTCTGAGTGTACATTTTTCTCTTCAAAGATAATTTATCCATCATTGAGATGTATGAAATGAATAATAAAAACATAGAAAAACATGTGCCTAGAATGGGATTTGAACCCAAAAACTTTATTTTTTTATGCTAATGCTCTGCCACTGAGCCATCCAAGGCCTCCAATCTAAAAGCAACATTTTCTCTTACACTTTTAATTCCTGAAAAAAAAATAGAAAGAAGCTCTACTAGCTTTATAAAGTAATGTTAAGTTATAAACCTCAAAGTGATTTTTTCCTACAAAAGTTCAATAATGTTACATTCCCAATAAAAGTCTTCTTAAATAAGAAGCTCCAATTCGCGTGTAGAGTGATGATTTGCAAGCCTTTGGCGCTCTCTAATGTATTTTATGTTCTGGCTTTCTCACCTAGCATTGGCAGAATTGAAATCCATTTTTTAGGTTGGGGCACCTGAAAGGTGGAGTTACATTACCCCAATGATATGATAGATGATAAAGGAGCGTCAGGAGATTTCTTAACCTAAACTTAATCTAAATTCCAGATCATGGGCAACCACGGAAATAATTTCCATGGTTTGACTGGGAATCAAACCCAGGACCTCATGAAGTGTAGTCAGAAATGCTTACCACTAGCCTATGAGGCTGGTCTGTAAAATAATCTTTATAGGAGGGTTTTGATAACTTACCAATGTGAATTGAGATCTGTATCTTCAATAAAGTCTCGTTCCTTCATCCAGTGATCACTGAGGAATTTAGTCATATAGTTGCGCACGCCATCTGGTAGCAGCACAACACAACGCTGGCCTTCTTTAAGACTAGCTGCCACTTTCACAGCTACAGAAACAGATGAACCACTACTTCCACCTGTGAGAAAAATACATGAATATAAATATAAAGAAAAAAATTATTTTTTGCACGATAGTGCATTTCGTCGTACTTACAGCAATGGCAACCATGATTAAAAGTTGAACTTCCTACATTTCAGGGTTGCCAGCCTAAATAACTACATTATAATAAAATAACTATACTGTAATATTACATACTGTTTAAGAATCAAATGAATCATGAATTCTTCTTACCTCATATATCTATCATCATCATTATCATCCATGCAAGTATTAGGCCGTGTGGCCTGCTATGGTCTCAAAGAGGAATTTTCCATCCAGCGCTTTTTTGGATGTCCCAGCGATCTTTTGTCTTGGGGACAGTAGCGAAGTATGGCTTTTGGAATTCTATGAGACAGCATTTGTTGAAGAAGGGCTTTCCAGTTGTTCTGGTAGTTTTGTATATGGTGAAGAATATATCTATGTTTTTTAAACACAGCACCACAGTATTAATCGTTCAAAATATATCTGCAGGCGGAAGAATTATGAAGCTCTGTTTGTTACTACACGTGACGTCATATAAGGCAGTGTATACTGTCAGCGTCCACGTCCCATTCCCCTCTGTACTCATAGATAGCAGTGACACGTGTTCTATTCCTGCATAAACACGACTGCAGTGCCCTCCATCAACAACTGCGCTTACTCCTTAAACGGGTAATATCAGAAAAACATCTTCTCCATCGTCAGCTGTTTTCATGACAACAGCTGACAATGGAGAAGATATTTCTCTGATACTGTAGTGCTGTGTTTAAAAAAAGTAGATATATAAGATAAGAAAAATTCACGATTCATTTGAT
This sequence comes from Diploptera punctata, assembly GCA_030220185.1. Taxonomy (NCBI): domain Eukaryota; kingdom Metazoa; phylum Arthropoda; class Insecta; order Blattodea; family Blaberidae; genus Diploptera; species Diploptera punctata. The sequence goes on along the minus strand of JASPKZ010010265.1, from coordinate 425,334 downwards.
TCTTATTAAGAAAATCTCATAATGTTAAAATTTCCAAATTTATTATATTAAATTACATACTGTATTACAAAACACATGCGGGAAGTAAAACCACTGCTCTCTATGTATACTATGTACAATGTATATACAAAAAATATCCAAAAGATAGTGTTAATATACATTATACGAAACAAATCACTGCATTTTAAATGAACTGAACTTTATTTGAAACAATATAAAACAATAAATACGTACTTGCCACCATTTTATCACTAATATTGTATCATGACCTCCTGCAGTTTCAAATAGTAAACATTGCTAGGAATTAGTATAGTATAAAACTGAATAGCAGATAATGCATCTCCTAACTTTAACCTAATGTGAATTTTGAAAGTTATTTGCCTTAAATGTGTTAGAAAAATGAAATGTAATGCTTACCACAAAGTAAACCCTCTTCTTTAATGAGTCTTCTTGCCATGGTTAGAGATTCTTTATCATTTGATTTTGCCCATATGTCTACAACTGAACGATCTGTGAAAACATTAACAAAAATCAGCATTTATTTAACTAATATTTTATCACCTCACCTCAATCTTCTTGGACACTTTCGGGCCCTTCTTCGGTGCACGATAATTGTTATTTATGTAATCGTAAGAGCCACCTCTTGCTCCCTCTGTTGGTAGACTGAAGAACCTTGAAATCAAATTATTTTCCTGGGAATTTCAAAGTTCATTAATATCTCCTCTCCATTTTTTGAATGTAGATTGTTTCCCTAACTGTAAATTATATGGGTTTTATATATATATAATTCAGAAAGTTTTGTTGGGTTTTCCGCATCATGGATTCAAGGTTGACCTCTAGCCACTGATTCCGACGTTTCAGCATGATCCCATATGCCATTATCATATATATATATATATATATAATTCAGAAAGTTTTCTTAGGTTTTCCGCATCATGGATTCAAGATTGACCTCTGGCCACTGATTCCGACGTTTCAGCATGATCCCATATGCCATTATCAAGGAATGATAGGTTCAAGTTACTGGTTTAGGTATTATATAATCTAACACGTTGAGTTTTCACTATGGTCCATTTCAGAAGCAGTACACCTGTCCAATTCTGAAACGGACCACAGTGAAAACTCAATGTGTTTGATTATATAAGACCTAAACCAGAGACTCAAACCTATCATTCCTTGATAATGGCATGTGGGATCATGCTGAAATGTCAGAATCAGTGGCCAGTGACTGACCTTGAATCCATGAAGCAGAAAACCCAAGAAACTTTTTTAATCATACTTATATCCACGAAAATCTACAACATATATATATGGGAAAGCATAGTTATATATTACCGGAACAAATAGAAAAAACAAAAAAAACTCATGGTTTGGGAAAAAATATACGTTCAAAAAATGAAAAAGAGAAATTAACAAACTTTAAAATTTCCGGGAAAAATGATTTGATTTTGAGATTCTTCATTCTACAAACAGAGAGAGCAAGAGAGGCTCTTCAAAATGACATAATGGTCGTGGAAATACTAAGGATGGAACCAAAGAATCATCCAAAGCTAGTCTCAGAAAAAGAAAAATATGAGGTGAGATGATAAAATTTTACTTACATAAACAACACCTCATAGTGTTAACTCCTATAAAAAAAAGTTAAAAGATCAGCAATTTAATGAAAAATAAACATTTATCTGTATATCAAATTTTGATTAAACTAATCCATGCAGAAATATGGTCGGTGTTAAGAAAATACATAAGTTACAAGAGTTAAAATTATAACAATAATTATTAGGGCATGGTCATGAAAATAAATCAATTGCTCTATAATAGGGGAGGCTCTAGGCTGAAATCCCATGAGAAAATTTCTTCCTCCATGAAAACTCGAACCAGCGCAAGTCCCGTAGCTCTGTGCCAAGGCATCTTGCCTTAACCATTCGGCTACGGCACAGGATATCTCAACAAATACTAAACTTGAAATGTTGGTTGGTTGGTTGGTTGGTATCTAATGTCGAGCACTTGATAATGAAATCATTCGCTCTCTTGCACTCCAATATTTAGCAGAAAGGCTAACTTGAAATGTTAAATCTGTATAATTATATGCATCAGAAACCAGATGAAACAAATATTAAAATATTTACAAATTGAAGTTTGCTTACAATATTTAATATGCACTGGCCTGAAGTTGTAAGAAATAAAGTCTTGTGGGATAAAGAAGTGTAAATTAAGAGAAGGAAATGGCGCTGGATAGGCCACACTTTTAGGAAAAGCCCTTACTCTGTGGAAGGATGTGCACTTGATTGGAATCCTCCAGGGAGCCAGAAATAGAGGACATTCACATGGTACCTGGAAGAAAATTGTCTATAATGAGGTGAAGAGAATAGGAAAATTCTGATGTCCTATGATGCTAAATGCAGCTACAGGATGATAATATGAGGTGAAGAGAATAGGAAAATTCTGGAATTAAGTGAAGACTGTTGCAGTAATTGTGTCTGGTAGAGAGCTCTTACTGATGTCCTATGATGCTAAATGCAGCTACAGGATGATAATATGAGGTGAAGAGAATAGGAAAATTCTGGAATTAAGTGAAGACTGTTGCAGTAATTGTGTCCGGTAGAGAGCTCTTACTGATGTCCTATGATGCTAAATGCAGCTACAGGATGATAATATGAGGTGAAGAGAATAGGAAAATTCTGGAATTAAGTGAAGACTGTTGCAGTAATTGTGTCCGGTAGAGAGCTCTTACTGATGTCTCCTATGATGCTAAATGCAGCTACAGGATGATAATATGAGGTGAAGAGAATAGGAAAATTCTGGAATGAAGTGAAGACTTGCAGTAATTGTGTCCGGTAGAGAGCTCTTACTGATGTCCTATGATGCTAAATGCAGCTACAGGATGATAATATGAGGTGAAGAGAATAGGAAAATTCTGGAATGAAGTGAAGACTGTTGCAATAATTGTGTCCGGTAGAGAGCTCTTACTGATGTCCTATGATGCTAAATGCAGCTACAGGATGATAATGTATGACAAATACACTTTCCCAATTTTGATAAAATATCTGGGATCAATATATAATTTGAGAAAAGATTTTTAACAATAAATTACTTAAATACTAATAATGAAAGTAAGATAGATACCTAGAACTGTAGGAATGAAGTCATATCCTATCCCCTCTACTTCATAGAATGATACGTCAGTTTTGTTCAATTCTTCTGGCTGGGCTAAAATTGAACCTTCAGGATCCACGCCAACTATTTTGCAATTTGGGCATTTCTCCTTAATCTTGCGTCCAATGCCAGTGATTGTACCACCAGTACCAGCAGCACATACCACCATATCTATTTTCCCACCACATTGCTGTATTATTTCCTCGGCTGTCGAGTCATAGTGCGCCAGGGGATTGCCTTCATTCCGATACTGCACAAGAATAATTCCATCTGATTAGACACAACTCAAGAGTTTAATTATTTACGGTAAATCAAAATATTAGTTCTTTTCTCCTCAAATAATTTCTTATTTTAGTTAAATTTTATCACCTCATATTCTTCTTCTTCTTCTTCTTCTTAGGCCAGTTTCAGGACCACATTAAGTTCCTACATCAGTAGTTATAGCATCCACTTTTCACTCTTTGTAACAATAATTGGTTTTATCTTCAGATTCTTGTTAGTTCTAAAGTTATAACTGTTTTATGTAATATACTTTAAGTGGGACACATGTGTATGGTGATTTTGATACGAGTTTAAAGCTATAGTCTGTCCAGCCTAAGAAACACACTTGAAGAAAACAGTAGTAGTAGTAGTAAATCAATGGTAAAGAGAAACATTTTTGCCTGAACCGGGAATCGAACCCCGAACCTTTAGCTTTCCGTACTAATGCTCAGACCACTGAGCTAATCCAGGCTTCATTCCCATCCAAGCAAGAATCCTTCCTTTACCTTTACTCTACTGGCCCCACATTCAATTGCAATGAATCATCATTCACAAATACACTATTAATTTAGTAGTAGTAGTATTCAAATGTTCTGAAGCTCTTGATTTGTTATCATTCGCTTGCAGGCTTCCCAATAATGTTCAGCAATTTGGAATGGTGTTCCAACTATTTTCTGAAGATCAGCGCAGAACATCAAGTGATCCTTGTTCATTATTGTATTTGTGTCCTTGCATATTATGCAGTGTGGAGAGTCTAGTAGCTTAATTTTATGTAGATGTGCTGCCAAGCAATCATGACCAGTTTCAAGACGAAATGATGCAACTGCAATTGATCTGGGACTGTTTGGCATTGTATTTGGTTCTAGTAATGTCTTCCATATCTTGGTTTCACATTGGATTTTGTTTTGTTCAGCTATATGGGATTTTATTTTCATTTTGGTGAAGAGTTGTACTGATTTGTAAAATAGGTAATTGGCCTTACTTTGTTGGATGGGTGTACCTTTTTCTTGCAAGCATATCAGCCTTCTCATTACCTTCCACGCCACAATGTGCTGGAATCCATTGTAGAACAACATTTTTGTTTAGATTTTTCAACATCCTGATGCAATTTTTGGCTTCTATTATTCTATGGTCTTGGATGGTCTGGTTGTGCATTAGTGCTATTATGGCTGAGCTAGAGTCAGAAAGTATTACAGCATTTTGGAAGGAATTGATATGAAGAAACAATTGTTGTAGGGCTGTAAGTATTGCTTGTAGTTCGCCGTCATAATGTGTTGTATATTTTCCAAGAGAAATGTAAAGTGAGAAGAGTTTACACATTGTTCCTGCTCCTGCTTCTTTATTCATTAGCGACCCATCTGTGTAGACATGAAGCCAGATTTGTTCTGGATATCTAATGTTGATTGTTTCTAGTGCTAATTGTTTCATTACTATTGAGCTTGTAGTTTTTTTTGTTGCTCTCTTCTGTCTTGAAGAAAACAAATGGACAGGAAATCTCCAAAGCACATGACTGCTGTATTTACTGCGATTTGTGTATGGCCAAAGCACAGTACAGCAGAAGCAAAAATATAGATCATGTATTTGATTAATATAATTACGTATTTGAAGCTATTTGTGTTAACTATAGTTGATCAAAATACGGTATACAGTACATGTTCCTTCGAAAGGTCGGAGAGTAACTAAAAATTCACATTTGTTTGAAACTGATCGACTCTTGAGAGGAAGTTTATGTCAGTTACAAATATGGTGACTCTCATAGTTTATGCTAACTTAATAAGAATTAAATGAATCGTGAATTCTTCTTACCTCATACTTCTATGTTTTTTTAAACACAGCACTGCAGTATCAGCGACCATCGACACCATCCTCAGCAGTTTTCACGATTGTCAATTTTTTCTTTTGTTGGTAATATCCAAACTGCCATCTGGTTTTCTTTTGAAGGAATTATTTTCTAAACTGCCATCTGGCATTCTTTTGAAGGAATCATTTTCTAAACTGCCATCTGTTATATTTTTGAAGAATCTCGAGATTCCAGACAAACCACACTTGATTTCAAAGTTCTTCAAAAATACAACAGATGGCAGTTTAGAAAATGATTCCTTCAAAAGAACACCAGATGACAGTTTAGAAAATAATTCCTTCAAAAGAACGCCAGATGGCAGTTTGGATAATTACCGACAAAAGAAAAAATTGACAGTCGTGAAAACGATGGTCGCTGATACTGCAGTGCTGTGCTTAAAAAAACATAGAAGTATGAGGTAAGAAGAGTTCATGATTCATTTAATTCTTATTAATAAAACCTCATAATGTTAAAAATTCCCAAATTTATTATATAAAAAAATATGCTAACTTAACTCGGCGATAAAATGTGTGTTCGAAATTATATTTCATATTACATAATTATATTAATTATAAAATTATAATTTAATTTGTTTCCGACATACCATAATTGTGTGTTAATACAACCTGCAACATTAAAAATTAAAATGATTATAGTGCATTAATTTATCGGCTGGTGGAGGTTGCATGTACTTATACACGTGCTGCGCGAAGTAATACATTCAGAAGTTAAATGTTAAAGTGTGTTTCTTAGGCTGGACAGACAACAGAACATTAGTTTCTGATTTCTTATCAAACTACTAGTTATCTACATACTATCAAGTATACATGATAATACAATTTATTTTAGTTTTGAGACTGTTCACATTCATATTTTACCTGATCTAAGATAATGGAATTTGGAATTTCCTTGTTTAGCCTCTGAGCAACCATGATGAGACCTTCAGGTGAATCAAACGATGCAGAAGTGGGTGTTCTCACTATTTCAGCTCCGAGCGCTCTCATCACATCCACTTTCTCGTTAGACATCTTCTCAGGCATCACCATGATGCAGCGATAACCCTTCACTGCGGCTGCCATCGCCAAACCCAGACCTGCAATCATATTCACTCTTAACTTATCCTCTTCATATATCTATTAGGACATTCAATAAGTAATGTATTATATTTGAAGAGAAAAATTTTTGCCTATACCGAGACTCCAACCCGGGACCTTTGGCTTTCTGGGCCAAATGCTCTACCAACTGAGCTACCGAGGCAAGTTGCGATCTAGATGCAAATTTTTCTCTTATATATGTTGTAATTCCCTCGCACCAAATGCTATGAAACCTTTTTTCTCTATCTTTGCAAATGGCAGCTTCTTAGTTAAGAAGACTTTATTGGGAATTTAACACCACTTTATAAAGTAGTTCGTGTCTCGGTCTAGGCGAAAATTTTTCTCTTCAAATATAATTTATCCTTCAGTGAGAACTGTTAAATTATAATAATAACATCAAGTAATGTATTGTAAATCAGCGATCCTAACCTGGTGACCATTGTAATCTTGTAGTATGTTGTTGAGCAGTCTTTGTTGTATACATCTGTAATCTTTGCAAATGGCGGCTTCTATATTAAGAAGACATATTTGGGAATTGTGCATTACATTATAAATGCCAGTACGGCTATTTTCGATGTTCATATTATTAATTTCATACATCTCAATGATGGATAAATCATATTTGAAGAGAAAAATTATACGCTCAGACCGGGACTTGAACCCGGGACCCTTGGTTTTCTAGTCCAAGTGCTCTATCATTTGAGCTACCTGAGCAAATACCGATCTAAACGCAAATTTCTCTCTATATACGTTGTAATTCCCGCCTACCAATTTATCAAATATGATTTATCCTTCATTGCGATGTATGAAATTAATAATAAGAACATCGAAAATAGCCGTACTGGCATTTATAATGTAATGCACAATTCCCAAATATGTCTTCTTAATATAGAAGCCGCCATTTGCAAAGATAGAAGCAAAGGCTTCAAAGCAATTGGTGGGCGGGAATTACAACGTATATAGAGAGAAATTTGCATTTAGATCGGTACTTGCTCAGGTAGCTCAAATGGTAGAGCACTTGGACTAGAAAACCAAGGGTCCCGGGTTCAAGTCCCGGTCTGAGCATATAATTTTTCTCTTCAAATATGATTTATCCATCATTGAGATGTATGAAATTAATAATAAGAACATCGAAAATAGCCGTACTGGCATTTATAATGTAATGCACAATTCCCAAATATGTCTTCTTAATATAGAAGCCGCCATTTGCAAAGATAGAAGCAAAGGCTTCAAAGCAATTGGTGGGCGGGAATTACAACGTATATAGAGAGAAATTTGCGTTTAGATCGGTACTTGCTCAGGTAGCTCAAATGGTAGAGCACTTGGACTAGAAAACCAAGGGTCCCGGTCTGAGCGTATAATTTTTCTCTTCAAATATGATTTATCCATCATTGAGATGTATGAAATTAATAATAAGAACATCGAAAATAGCCGTACTGTTGCCATTACTTATCAAATGCCCGAGTAATTACAGTAATTGGGTTATAATCATGTTTCAAACTTTCAAACCATATCTATATTCCATTTTAAGAAATATATTTTATTTAAACAGAAAATATATGCCTGAATCAGGATTTGAACCTCATGTCTCTGGTGGAATAAAAAGCTCATACCTCGACGTGTGGGAATTCATGTAATAAAGGAGAGAAACAATATGTATTTGAATTGGAATGCCTAGTACTTTAGTGGATAAACCACTGGTGAACAGAACCAGGGTTCAAATCCTTTTCTTTTTTTTTTATGAATGAATTGGAGAAAATGTTTTTAATATCTCACCTCATAAAGTTGCATGTTTTCACGATACCGATTTTAACAGTAAATTTTACTTCCATCTTCAATCAAACTCCAACTCCAACTTCTGACTGAAGATGGAAGTAAAATTTACTTTTGAAACCGGTATCGTGAAAACACGCAACTTTATGAGGTCAGATATAAAAAACATTTTCTCCAACTTATTCATAAATGTAAATACCTCATAGTGTTACCTTCCACTTTAATTTTGATTTCCAAAGTACATTTCTTCTATTCAAATAAAATTTGCTTTTCGATGAGAAGTGATAAATTTAATATTTAAGATCATAAGAAATATATTTTTTTATAAATTGAGTTGGTTAAATGTTTTTTCATCTCATCTCATAAATGTCCCAGATAGTAAGAAATCTGAAATTTTTCAAATTAGTTGCAATGATAGCGAGAAAGTATATCAGCAAACTCCCGATTATCCATGCACTTATTATCCGGTTTGTAGATTATCTGGGCATGACTCTTTTTTACTGTATTTTTTTAAAGATACCGTATTTTGTATTGTTATGAAAAAATTCTTCATTTTTAATCGTGCTACTGTGAACTGTGCTTAACCTTCACTCACAACCCCCTCCCCTGACGCGTTTAATGGTACCAACCAACATTCTGAGAATATACAATTTCAGAAAATTTCGTTGCGTGAGTCACCGAAAGTTTGTTGTTACACATTGAAACCACGGATATGCTATGTCAGTGGGTTTATCTCTGGTTAGTAGTGTGGTCATCGGTGGTTACTAGTGTGGTCATCGGTGGTTACTAGTCAGCGATATCCCTACTAGTGTGGGAATCGCTGATCATTTGTCATCGCTGTTTATAAGTGTGGATATTGGTGGTTACTAGTGAAGTTGTCACTGGTTACTATGGCCATTTTTGAATAACTGTCATAACCAGAGAGGAAATAGTCCCACTTTTTTTTCATATTTATGAGTAGAATAAAATAATGATAATTATGACTTGCACCTAAACAAATTTTAATATAACATTTTATGAATATTTGTTGCATTTAAATAGTGTTAAAGTGGGTAAATACATTTCTGATCAACTTTCACAGTGCCGAATAACTTAATTAGATTATCCGTGTTTTTCCAATTTCCGTGCATATCTCGGTCCCAATTAACATGGATAATCGGGAGTTTGCTATAAAGAGAAATCTAAAAGGAATTTTAGACACTTGCACAGAAGAATATTTTCTACATCTTCAATGACATAAAAGCCCAGTGATGGGCCTTAGCCTCTCCTTTGTTAAGTGCTAGACCAAATTAATTTAGTTACTTATATCATAAAGATGTCAGTAATGGCATGCTGTCAACATACCGACCCCAATGATTCACCTAGTAGGCAGCTAAGATATTACTAGGATGAAGGAGGTTGGTAAATTATCAACAAAGGCCTCTCTATTCAGGTTTAAGGAGCTTTTACAAGCCTGAACATCTTCAGACTCAGGACCCATGGCTTGAAGTTCCTCCCAGAGGACTTGCTCCTTGGATTTTTCCATCCTAAAAAAAATCCATCAATCTGGCTGGGTTTCAAACTGTGGCCCTTGGGGCTAGAAGCAAGGAACATAACCACTAGTTCACCGTAGCCAACTAAAGAACACTTTCCATCCATCCATAGTAATTCTGCCCGAGGGCAGGTCTTTCACTGCAATCATAGCATTTTCATGCTATGCTTTACAGCTTTACTAGGAATTGTAGGTGTGGTAGCTTCCCATTGCTTTCCACACCGGTGAAGAAGGATGATGATGATGATAACGATAAGGATGATGATGATATCCATATGATTTTGGGGACCGTTCGGGCCTTAAAGTTTTCCTGACATTTGTCTTACAGATGAGGAAAAACCCCAATAAAAACCTCACCCAGAAAAACTGCCCCAATCGGGGATCGAACCTGGGCCCGCTGCATGACAAGGCAGCACACTACCTCGAGACCACAGCGGTGGACAAGAGCACATTAGGGATATTAAAAATGGTGAAATTGAAAAATCAGCAATTGCAACTCATAGTTTGCTAGGGAATCACATAATTGGTAGAGAAACTAAACTTTTGAAATATTTAGACAAGCCTTTGGAATTAACAGTTCGGAAAAATATATACATTGAGAAGAACAAATATAGATCCATGAATTTTGAAGTCCCTAGCAAATAAAATTTAATAAAAAAGTTAATAAAATCGGCACCAGATGGCACTTCGTAAGATGGTGGTAATGGCAGAATTTCAACAATAACTGTTATTAAATCTGGTTTGTCATAAAGATCAAACAGCTCACTGTTACATAGTCTTGTCCATTCGTCTATCTGTTTATCTCTCTTTGGTCCAAAATTTTCCTAAGAACTTTATTCTCAAATACTCATAATCTTTTCTCCTCCCTTAAGAGTCCATGTTTCACATCCATATAATACAACTGGAAGAATAACAGTTCTATATATTTACAGTTTAATGTTTTTTAAGAAGTTAGAGACAACAAGAGTCCCCCATATATAAAATATATTTATTCATAAGAATTATTATGTATTTCCTGGATCAAGTTATAAAAAATAATTTTCTTTAGCTGTGTCTTATTTTCATACTTGCCTGTGTTTCCTGAAGTTGGCTCAATAAGAACATCACCAGGTTTCAACAACCCTTTCTTCTCGGCATCTTCAACCATTCTAAACGCAATGCGGTCCTTTACACTACCTCCTGGATTTAAAAATTCACACTTGGCCACTGAAACATTAATTAATTTTGTAATTTAATATTTAATGCAAGTACACTGAAGTTTATTTTAATTATTATGAATTAGGCTGTTTTGACTCATCTCACATTTGTAGTTTTATTACAATAAAATAAAAAATAAAATTTGGAATTTACAGGAAAGAAATGCACACTTATAATTATATTAAAGCAACAGGTTTTAACCACATCACACATAAATAGTTTAACCCTTTGCCCCGCTCAGTTATTTCCAGTAGTATGCTGTATAGAGACATATTCCTTTTACGGCATTTAAAGTTTAAATGTCTTCTAGACACGTTTAACTGAAGAATGGCATATGTGTACTAACTATGATCTCTTCTGAAAAATCATGTGAAATATGCTAAATCAAAAACTTGTTTTCAAATTACAAATATCTTCATCAAATAATTAATTATTAATTTTGTAAATATGTTACGATACAATTTATATATATAAAGACCTCAAAGTGTTCCACAATTGTAAGGATGAATAATATTTCCTTTCAATAATATTATAATTGAAGCAAATATATTTATTAACAATTAATATTTTATATGTATGAATAAATTTATATAGGCCTATCCTCAGTTTAATATCTTATGGAGATAGCAATGTTTAAAGTTTGCATAAAATATATTTCTAAAATTATTATGATAAACTGTAATAGTCCGTTTCTATTTATTTTTTTAATTTCAACTTGAAATAATGTACCATTGTTAAAAAAACTATATTTCGCTGATAAATCAAGACACAGACATAGAAAGTAAGTAACATCATTAGCAAAAATCCTCGCATATCCAAGATCTACTACAGATAAAATATATTTATTTATTTATTACTTTCTCTATTACCGGTATATAATGAAGAAAAATTGCCCTTATCCGTTTATAATTTTATTTGGTGATGAGAAAGATTCCAATTCTTGAAAATTAAGTTCTGAGGACCAATTATTAAAAGAGTAATTATTGTTCTCGTTATAGTCAGTGCGCTCTGTCGTCGACGCTACGATTTCTTCATCACTGTCACTCGTTTGTTCTATATGACTATCTTGCACTAAACTATCCATCAAAAAGCATCAGAACTATCATTCCATAATTAAATTCCTCATCTATCGCGGCCACAACGTCTTCACTGAACAATGGGTTTAAATTACAGGTAGTTTTATTAACACATGAACATTTGCTTTCGCTTGCCATGGTTACAGATAAACTGGTGGAGGCTTTCAAAAATAGGGTTGTAAACACAAAAAAAGTACCGTTAGAATTTTACAAAAAATTATAAAGCAAGTCTTGTTGCCACATTTAATACATTCCACAGATGCCAAAGAATGACTGACATGTCACAGTTTTCCAAGAAAGTGAATCCAAGTTGAAATACAGTTGTTTTATAAAGAGGTACGCTTTACTACGTTATACGGGGCAGGGACAAAGCAAGTAAGGTACGCTTTACTACGTTATACGGGGCAAAGGGTTAACATACAGACTTGTTAACATCCCCATGAGCAGAGAAAATTGCACACAGAGAAAAAATACATATTAAAAAGGGCAAAAGAGAATGGTTTTGAGGAAAATATGATTCATAAGAAAATAAATAGATTCAAAAAAACAAAGAGTGATAAATGAAAGTACGGCTTAGGTCCAGAAACGGGTGTACACAATTTTACACTTACATTCTTATGCCACTGATGCACCAAACACTTTTCAACCATTTATAATAACGTTTCGTACTATTTTAAACATTTTGGAACCATTTTATAAACATTTCTTAAGATTTATAAATATTTATAAATTACGCGAATATTGTGCATCAGGTTCTAGAGATGCAGAAATGCTTCATGTAACATCTGCTAGGTGGCTCTCAAATCGGAGTTACCAACATTTGAAAATAATTTCAAACCATATTTAGTGTTAGTGTACATAAAATTAGTTTATAGTTTATTAAATAATATATATGTAAATTGTTTTGTTAGGTTAGGAAATGGGAAGTTGGTTTACGTCCATTTTTTTAGCATTTGGGAATAAATAATATGCATGTAAATTGTTTTCTTAGGTTAGGAAATGGCAAGTTAGTTTATGTCCATTTTTTTTAGCATTTGGAAATTTATCCCCAAAGTTGGTAACGCCGACTTCAGAGCCATCTACCGGAAGTTACATTAACCATTACAGCAATTCCCGCATGCGCACTGTGATTCTGTGGAACTTAGAAGAATTCATGTGCACCCATTTCTGGACTTTTTCCAAAAGTACTCTTGAGAGAGATAAAGAAATTGGAGAAAAATTTACAGAAATTTACATACCATTCTTCAGCATTTAAGTTTCAAAAAATTTTCAGAAAATGTAATGTTAAATTAGCACCGAAAAATGATTGCGGCCTGAATAGATTAATTAAAACCAACAAAAATTAATAGATTGATGAAGGCAACAAATCAGGAATTTATCAAATTGATTGTAAAGATTGTGAAACAGTAAAAATAGGAAAAACAAGATTGAAATGTTAAAAATGTGGAAATAGGAAAGTCTGCAATAGCTGCTCATGCATGGTCAGAAAAAAACATGGAATTGAAACAATGGCCAAATTACTGAAACAGTTAAGATAAATCTGAGGAATTCACAATGTGGGAGAAAATTCACATCCACAAGAATAAAGAGAAAATAAAGAATTTTGAAATTTCTGGAGAAAAAGAAAAAAAAATTTATTTGGAAGTTCATTCGTCAGCCAATAGAGGGAGAGGAAATCAACCTACAAGATCGCCAACCACAAATTCAACAGTTAGGAAACATTGACAATGACACAGAGTATGGAAACTGCAGTCTGCAATAAAAATACAACAATGGGGTGAGTCAAAATAATACCTCATAATAATTAGTTTATTATTATTTTTGCAACAGACAATAATGATGTAAAAAGCAAAGGGAAACTGTTAAGATGAGTACTTACACATTTCACATTTTAAACCATATGATTTAGGTATGTTGTTCATTCGAACCATAGGAGTATTTCCAATAGCAAATAAAATGTTTGGCATTATTTTCATTCTTTCTTCCCTGTAACAGACAAAATCACTCAATCAAAATCAGTTGAAAGTGTTTTATTTTTCAATTAACTAATACCCAGCATGCCTTCCTACGCCTAAATAAATTAAATATTTGTTATTTAAATTGTACAGTATATATATTGAGACAAACCAAACATGGTGGTTGCTAGTCAGTTTTTAATTGCAGATTTCAGGTAAACCTCCATTTCTAATTGTCAGATTTCACTCATTTTTGGATAATACCTACCTCGGTTTATTTTAATATGATATACTGAGTTTCGTTGTGAAACATGGAACATTGTGACCGCTAGAGCAATTTTTAAATTTTTACTTAAGATGAACTCTTACACCTAATAGATTTAGAGGGTCCAATTGTGAATCTAAACCGTGCAAGGAACCCATTCAAGTACACAAATTTTCATCAAAAATCAGTCCAGTCATTTAGGTAGCTTTTAATTTCGGATTTCAAGTAAACTCCACTTCTAATTGTCAGATTTGATTCATTTTTTGGATAATACCTATCTCGATATACTGAGTTTCATTGTAAAACATCGAAAAATGTGACCGCTAGAGTGATTTTTAATTTTCACTTCTGGTGAACTCCTACAACTCATGGTTTTAGAGAGTCCAATTGTGAATTTAAATCATCGAGGGACCCAATCAAACACACACAAAAAAATTCATAAAAATTGGCCCAGTCGTTTAGGAGTTCAGTGACAAACACACATACAAAAGAATTATATATATAAATGGTTACTATTCTTGCCTTTTCATGACACTTAAAATATTTTTACAATAAAATCTGGTACTGGTACTTTATTTGTGACCAAAATTATATTTGAAAATAGTGGCAGCCACAACATTGTTTGTGTGGACAAAATAATTTAAACAGGTTATGTATTAAAATGTAAACAAAAAAATATCAAATCAAAACATGTATTTACTGCAATTGTTAAACATTTAATAACATTATAGCATTAACATTGTGTTGTTGGAAAAGTCTTTGTAATTAAATCCTTACTTTTAATCTAATTTTGAAAGACAAAATGGTTATTATGAGTTATGCGTAAAAGATAGACATATGCTGTCACAAATTTTTTTGTAGAATTGTTCAAGATATTCAATTCTGGGTACAATAATTTTGTGTATTTATTATAGTTTAGGCAGCATAAGCCATTTAAGCATGAAAAAAGTGATTTTCTTACTTCACCAATGCAGTTTTTTTTTACTCTGACCCTATAGTACTAACTAACTCATTGGCTCTATTGAACCCACAGGTTCATGGCCACACGGACATAAGCTTTTTATACACTCCTGAGATGTTTTCCAATCATCCCCCGTATAACTTCCCTCAAATCATGGTTAATGTTATTCTCCCACCTCAATTTTGGTATAGCCTACCAACTGGACTTTTCCATCTGGTTTTCATAGAAGAAGCTTCCATGTCTCTCTTTCATTCCCCATTCATGCCACATGCCCTGTCGATCGCAGTCTACAAGACTGTTTTTAGTATATAATACATATAGTAATACATTACATATGCTAATTTTCTTATTATTTCAGAATTGTTTCTGTTATATACATAGGTATCCTCAACCAAAATATACATTTTTTTTTTTCTCCACACTTCCCAGTCTCGCATGTCTGCTTCTGTCATATTTCTTTTCTTCATATTGTCTTGAATTCCCTTTATCCACGTAGGCTTTGGTCTACCACATTTCCCTTTCCCAGGAGGTATCTACTTCAATACTTCTTTGTTTAAGTTATGTAGATAGGAAATAACACTATGAGGTTTTTTAATATTGTTTATTTTTAATTTCACTCACCTCATACTTCATAACTCCTCGCAAACCCAGGGTTTTGTCACACCATTTGTGACATTCTCAATGCTGTGTCACGCTCACAACTGACGTCCGAATGCCTTCTATCCTGCAAACTGACCTCCGCACCATCTGATGGCTGACCGACGAAATTCCAAATCAGTCCTCTCTCCTTATAACCGGGTATTTCAAAATTCATAGTTGTATTTTCATTCCCCATTCATGTCACATGCCCTGTCGATCGCAGTCTACGAGACTGTTTGTAGTATATAGTACATATAGTAATATATTACGTATGCAAGAATGAAAATACAACTATGAATTTTGAAATACCCGGTTATAAGGAGAGAGGACTGATTTGGAAGTTCGTCGGTCAGTCATCAGATGGCGCGGAGGTCAGTTAGCAGGATAGAAGGCAGTCGGACGTCAGTTGTGAGCATGACACAGCATTGAGAATGTCACAAATGATGTGATGAAACCCTGGGTTTGCGAGGAGTTATGAAGTATGAGGTGAGTGAAATTAAAAATAAACAATACTTCTTTGTTTGTTTCTGTGTCCCTTCTTCTCATTATATGCACATACCATCTTAGTTGGATTTCTTCAATCTCTTGTACAATATTCTTTTGTACATGCATAATTTCTCTTATTGTATTGTTTTTTTTTATTTTGTCTAATTTTGATATTCTTGCCAATCTCCTTAAAAAGTTCATTACATTAATTGTACCAAAAATACTCTAAATGATGGTAAAAACCCCGTTCAAATCAGTCAAGTATTTTTTGAGTCCATGAAGGACAGACTCACAGATGTCCATTTTTGTATATAAAGATTATTAGCAAGGAATTGCTCTTACATAAGTATTTATGCCCTGAGAAATCAGTCGACTCGAGCTGGGTTTGAATTCATGAACCACAGACCCAGATTAGAGCATAATAACTCTACTACTGACTACTGGGACTGACAATAAGAAGAATCATGTTGGTCTATAAGAATCTTCCATTTTAATTAAAACATCACAATCCATCTATACAACAAGCTGAGAAATCATTAACATACATACCCAAATATAATAATACAGTTGCAAGGTCATCTAATTAACAAACATTACCTCATTATTATATAATATACAGAAGGTTTCAAAATATATAAAAAATCACAATAAGTGAAACAGGATGATAAATATACATCATCATCACTCCAGGGATTAGGCAATTGCCCGTTCCGACTTCATAATGCATCAGCCCAACGTCTTCTAGGTCTTTCAACATCACGTCTTCCTCTTGCTTGATAATTTCTTGCTAACAATGGATATCTCTCCTTACTCATTCCATCCATGTGATCAATCCATTTCTGTCTGTAATTCGTGACTTTATCCAATAAAGGCTGTACCTTCAATTCTTCTCTTATATCTTCATTTCTTATTCTATCAAGTGTTGTACATCCTTATACTTATCTTAGGAACCTCATCTCCGCCGTCTGTATTCTATCCTTCTGTCTTTTCACTGGAGCCCAAGTTTCACATCCATACAATATTGTGGGAACCACCATAACATTATACATTTTTATCTTGGTTTCTTTTCTAATTTTATTTTTGAATGTTCTCTGTATTGTTCCACACACCGTCTGAAATTTATTTATTTTGGAGTCAATATCTCTTTCCACATTGTAGCCAACATCACAGCCCAAATATTTGAAACTAGACACCTGTACTTTGATTTTCTAAAATAATTTTGGATCTCACTGGATCTCTTCCTCTAAAAGCCATGGTCTTCGTTTTCCTTACAGAAATCTTTAGATTGTATAATTTACATATTTCATTTAATGCATGCATTGATTTCTGTAAGTCGCCTTCATTTTTATGTATTATGATTACATCGTCAGCAAATAGATTATTTATGCACACTTTATTATCCATTCTTATTCCTGGATTCACTAAAACTTTCCATTTATTTAAAATATCGTCTATATATATATATATTAAACAAAGTGGATGATAAACTACATCCTTGTCATAATCTAGTATTTGTTTTGATTGCATCTGTTCTTTTGAATCCGGTATCTATAATTATATTTGTGTCTTCATATAATTTCTTTATTGATTCAACAAGGCACAGCGGGTATCCTTTCATTCGTAATATTTCCCATAATATACATTATTAAAATTAAATTAATCCCACTACTGGCCTCAGGAGGCCCTTCGGGTTGTAGGAGGTTTAGGCTCCCACTTTTTCTGGACAATCGACACTTGATGTCAGCCAGGTTGTCAGCCCTGCGTGACGGCCGCCTTTACACACAGAACAAACTGGTACTCATTTCAGTTAGAGGCTGAGTCGACCCCAGGGCCATAGTGCCGCCAGATGGTTTGGGTCAGTTTAAAAATCCTCACCCACCGGGACTTGAACCCTCGAACTTCTGGCTTGTAGCGTAGTGCTTTAACCACTATGCTATGGTGTGCCCCTTTATACAAAGATAATAAAAAACCCAAATCACCAATTAAAACATGTATTATACAAATTTATACTAATAGGTTTTATGTTAATAATAGTAGAAATGAAATTTAAGAAGATCCTACTATTTTATTAATAGGATAAATCTTCACATATATATATATATATATATATACACGAGTATATATATATAAAATTCTTCTGTGCGTGTGTTTGTCACTGAACTCCTCCTAAACGACTGGAACCCATTTTGTTAAAATTATTTGTGCGTGCCTGATTGGATCCCTGGATGATTTAGTTTCACAATTGGACCCTCTAAAACCATTAGGTGTAGGAGTTCACCACATGAAATGAAAATTTAAAAATCGCTCTAGCAGTTACATTTTTCGAAGTTTCACAACAAATCTCAGTATGTTCTATTAAAATAAACCGAGGTAGGTATTGTCCAAAAATGTGCGAAATCCGACAATTTGAAGTGGATGTTTACTTGAAACCCGAAATTAAAAACTACCTAAACGACTAGTCCGATTTTGATGAAATTTTGTGTGTTTTGAGTGGGTCCCTATATTATTTAGATTTACAATTGTACCGGGTAGGTGGCGCTGCGATCGGGTTATAGGATTTTTTTTATGTCAGATGTGCAGTCATCTGCATTACCGACATATCCTGCGACGTCATCATGCACGCTTCTAGAGCTACAACAAATGATAGGAACTTTCTTGCGAACTTACTTATTAATAATATCTAATTACATCTTAATTGTGAATTTTATGGTAAAAAAGTAATTTATAAATAAATATAAATAAGAAAATATAAATGGTATTTAAAAAAATCTTACTTTGTGAGGACGGAGGAAACTGATCTGTAGTAAATTAATGTTGTTTCTGACTTGGATCTGCCAGCTAGACAAGTGGATTATAAGTTATTTAGGTGGTGTTCGGATACTGTATGTGGCTGTCGTATAGAGTAGCGGTGGCAGGAAGTATATGTAACGGAATCATTTTAGAATTATAATGCCTATGGCTGCCAAGAGCAACCAATTACGGATAATTGCCCTTAATGACTGGCCACACTGATGTACACCAACTTTCCCCTTCCTAACCTTGAAGTGTATACTGATCTGATGTACACTAACTCGTCCCATCGGAACCTAACAAAATGAAACGAGTGAACATCCATTTCTTAAAATACATTTTCTGATTTCACAGATATCTCAGCCATCTAGCGGAATTTTCTTTAAGCGTTCGCACATGCGAACAACGATTCTGCAGAACTTTGAAGAAATCATTGCATACGTAAATAAATATTTAATAATTGTAAAAAAATGTTACATGTATTGTTGCAAAACGTTTAACATAGTATGAAATGTTAGTAAAGATGGAAAAAGTATGTAGAGCAACAGTATTACAAGAATGTCCATCCACATAATTCTGCCTGAACGCAGGTCCTTCACTGCAATCATAGCATTTTCATGCTATGCTTACAGCTTTACTAGGGAATTGTAGGTGTGGTAGCTTTCCGTTGCTTTCCACACCAGTGAAGGATGATGATGATAATGATAAGGATGATTATGGCCATATGATTTCGGGGGCCGTTTGGGCCTTAAAGTTTTCCTTACAGGTGAGGAAAACCCTCACTCAGAAAAACTGCCCCGACCGGGGATCGAACCCGGGCCCGCTGTGTGACAAGGCAGCACGCTACCTTGAGACCACAGCGGTAGACTACAAGAATGTAGTGTGGAAAATTATAGGTAACCATTTTTATAGCTAATACCCGGCGTGCGCTGCTACGCCTAAATAAATTAAAATTAATTATATGGTATAAACTGTAACTAACCCAACATGACGGTTGCTAGAGTCAATTTTTAATTTCAAATTTCAGGTAAACCCCCACTTCTAACGGTCGGATTTCGCAGATTTTTGGATAATACATACCCCCGTTTATTTTAACAAGTTTTGTTGTGAAACATTGAAAAAAGCGATCGCTAGAGCGATTTTTTAATTTTCGCAGATGAACTCCTACACCTAATGATCTTAGAACATAATAGATAACGGCTAAACACTCGCCGCATCTGAAAACCTGTATATACAAATTTCCACGAAGATCGGTTGAACGGTTTAGAAGTCTATAAAGGACAGACAGACATACATTTATACATATATATATATATATATATATATATATATATATATATATATATATAGATTGAGCAAAATTGTTATACTTACAGGGGTATGTGGCTGTGCGGGGATGATTTTGGGTCAATACCCAAATGCCACAAGCAGCGACTTGGTAAATCAGGCCTGACCATATCCATTTTGTCGAGCTTCCTCCCTGACCGCTGTGGAGAGACTGAAGGCAGGGATCCCTGTGCTTTTGTTGGACTCATTTTCCTGTAAACAACACAATAACAGTTATTAAGTCCTCTGTACCTGCTCCCCACCCCCCTCTGCCAACCAAAATAATATACTATTATCACTACCCGTTACAATCTTTTGGAGAAGAACACGCCTGAAGGCAGCAATTAGTTTTTAAATTACCGTATTTTCAGTGTTGCCAACTCAGTCAATTTTCGAGCTTTTTGTTTATTTTCTTCCCAAGATCGGAAAATGTTTTTGTTGACACCTACACTAATAATGGCCTTATTATTATTATTATTATTATTATTATTATTATTATTATTATTCCGTTTTTGGGGAAGTAAGTTGAATTCAGAGGCCTTGGTATCCATTGACAACGGCATGCAATATCTCAACTTACTTCCCTAGGGAAGAAAAGTAATTGACTTAATTAATAATGTAAAAATGTTACTTAAAATTTTATTGAATATATAATACAATTTTATTATATAACACTATTTCTCACTTCGATAATTCAAATTTATAATGACTGAACAGTTGATACAATTGTTAACATCAACCACAAAATTTGGTTGATTTTCATTAGTCTTTTTCTTATTTATTTCAATATATTCCTCTAATGTTGAGTAATACATTCTTAAATATTGCGTATACCTTTTCATATCTATGTTTCGACTTTGCTGGTAATAAAAAATGAACCGCAGCATTCGCCGCTTTCTCTACATCACAATCATACTTACTTACTCACTGGCACTATCGAATCCGTAGGTTCATGGCCGCGCGGACATCAGCTCTCATACATCCCTATCCTGAGCTAATGCTTTCCAATCATTCCCTGTATAATCTACTTCCCTCGAATCATGGTTAATGTTGCTCTCCCACCTCATTCTTGGTCTACCAACTGGGCGTTTTCCCTCTGGCTTTCCTACAAGAAGCTTCCATGCAAGTCTCTCATTCCCCATATGCGCAACATGTCCTGCCCATCGTAGTCTACGAGACTTAACTGTTCTTATTATATCTGGCTTCCTATAAAGACCATGTAGTTCATTGTTATGTAGTCTTCTCCATTCACCTGTCTGTCCTCTCTCTTTGGTCCAAAAATTTTCCTAAGAACTTTATTCTCAAAAACTCGTAATCTCCTTTCCTCCCTTAAAGTAAGAGTCCATGTTTCGCATCCATATAATATAACTGGTAGAATAATAGTTTTATATATTTTCAGTTTAACGTTATAGGAACCTAATAGAAATTATTAAACAAATCTATAAAGATAACTCCGCTTATGTTAAAATTGGAAATATGTCTAATCCTATAAAAACCACAAAGGGATTGAAACAAGGGTGCAGTCTATCACCAATTTTATTTAATATGTATGTAGAATTTATATTAATGAAATGGAAACAAAGCTGCAAAGGTATGAGGATCCCAATAGGCAACAGATTTTTGTGACATTACAATTTGCCGATGATCAACTGGTTTTAGCGCAAGACAAATTTGATATGGAATTCATGATAAAAAGGTTGAAAAACACGTATGAATCATGGGGTCTCACATTAAATTTACAAAAAACAGAATATCTGGCAATAAATAGCAATGAACGAGAAAATGTAATATTGGAAGAAGGAATCAAATAAAGCAAATGAAACAAACTAAATATTTGGGAATAATTATGGATAACATTGAAGGTATAGGCAAAGAGAACATAAAACATAGAATTGAATTGAGTAGCAAAATAATATCATCGTTAAATTCCATATGGTGGGATAAGCATATTTGGAAAGACACAAAAAAATATATTGGTAAAACATTGGTGAAATCTGTTGCAATGTATGGAAGTGAGGTATGGACAATCAATAAGTACTACAAGAATAGACTAATAGCTCTAGAAATGGATTATTTACGCAGAAGTGCCAGAAAGTCTAGATTAGAACGTGTCACAAATAAGGAAATAGAAACATAATGGAAGCAGAAGAAAGCATAATTGAAAGAATTGAGGAGGAGGAATTAAAGTGGTTAGGACATGTCTTAAGAATGGAAGATGAGCGATGGCCGAAGTAACTATATGAATGGCATCCGAACAGAAAGAAGAAAAGAGGGAGACCAAGGTTAACATGGAAGGAAAACATGAAGACAGTAATTGCAAGCTAGAGGGCTAAGCATCGAAGATGCCCAAGACCGTAGGCTTTGGAGGTTTGGCACGGGAATACGGCAACAGCTGTAAAAACCCGAAGATAGATAGATAGAGACGTTTTTTGAAAGAAGTTGGGACATCAAAAATCTCTGCAATGCATAATAGCACGCATTTCCAGAATTGAGCCTATGTTTAATTCTTTGTGCATCTCATTCCTATTTGTGATTATTGTTCCTAGGTATTTGAATTCAGCCACTTCCTCAAAATTTCCCTCATTTGTCATTAGCTCTCCATTTCCATTATATAATGTATTTACACGTGTGATCATATATTTAGTTTAATTGATATTTACTTCCAGTCCTAATTCCTTAGTGTTACTCAATAGTGTGTGCGTGTTGTCCTTTAATATATCCTCGCTATCGGCCAATAGTACTACATCATCAGCATAAACTAACAGCTTATTAATATCATTGAGTTGTAGGCCTTCCTCATCTCTGTAATTAATATGCAGTCTCAAACTGTTATTTAAAATGCCTGCCACTAATTCAGGCAACAATAAACAATTGCAGTTGTTTTATCAACTTTTCCTTGCTATCAAACCAAAATATAAATTCACACGAAATACAAAAATAAAACATAATTATTAGTATAGGAGTTGTTTTATCAACATCCCCTTGCTATCGAACAACTGAACACTTCAAACCAAGATATAAATTCACACGAAATAAAAACAAACAAACAATTATTAGTATAGGAGTGGACAAAATTACATAGGCCCTATACAATTCGGGAAGTAAGTACATTACCAGTCTCGAACTTCTTTTGCTAGTCCTCGCCAAAGCTCGGGCTCAAACACGTCCTCGGCTATATAGTAATTTTACTACTTATAAAAAAAAGTAATATTTCCTGTAAATAAAGATTACAGTGGTATGGCCATGTCAAAAGAATGCCAGAGCAAAGATTGCCAAAAATTGTTATGGAATGGATCCCAATGGAAAGGAGGAAGAGAGGAAGACCGAAGAAAACTTGGATAGAAGGGGTACAAGCAGCTATGAACATCAGAGAATGGAAGAAGATCAATGGATGGACAGAGAGGAATGGCGTTTGGTTTCCGGAAGACGGCGGCAGCTGCCATGATACCGGATGATGATGATGATGATGGAAAAAGTAATATATATATATATATATATATATATACTATATTTTTTTACTAAATATACTATATTTTTATATTGTATATTTCAAAACATGAGGACCTCGCCTCACACCACTGGCAGTTAACAATGACATTGTGCTGTTTCTAGAAATGTGTCTCTATTATCCGCTAGTATTTAAAGGATTACAAGAAGGGTTGCCTTTTGTTTGCAGGAATTTTTGATTGGAGAAAAGAGGGGGCGATTCCAAGGTACTTCCAGGAACTGAGATTCTTTAGTTTTGGCGAAAACTATACCTCTCTTGTTGTGTACATAAGTATTGTCACTTGTTAGCGGAATAATGAAAAAAAATCGAACATAAGATTTATTGGCTGTAATTTGCTGATGATCAGCTACTGATGTCAGAAGTTTACGATGATTTAGAGCACATGACAAGAAAATTGAAGGAGGAATATGAAAAATGGGAATTAAAGATAAATTTGGACAAAACGAAGTATTTAACATTTTTCCAATACTGTTATTTTAACACAGTTCCAATAATGGATAATATTATAATAATAATATTATTAAACGAAGTATATGGTCCATCCATAGTAATTCTGCCCGAGGGCAGGTCCATCACTTCAATCATAGCATTTTCATGCTATGCTTGCAGCTTTACTAGGGAATTGTAGGTGTGGTAGCTTCCCGTTGCTTTCCACACCGGTGAAGGATGATTTTGATGATAAGGTGATGATTCATCCATAGTAATTCTGCCCGAAGGCAGGTCCTTCACTGCAATCATAGCATTTTCATGCTATTCTTGCAGCTTTACTAGGGAATTGTGTAGGTGTGGTAGCTTCCCGTTGCTTTCCACACCGGTGAAGGATGATGATGATAATGATAATGGTAAGAATGATAAGGATGATGGCCATATGATTTCGGGGACCGTTTGGGCCTTAAAGTTTTCCTAACATTTGTCTTACAGGTGAGAAAAAACCCCGATAAAAACCTCACCCAGAAAAACTGCCCCGACCGGGGATCGAACCCGGGCCCGCTGCGTGACAAGGCAGCGCGCTACCTCGAGGTGATGATGATGATGGCCATATGATTTCGGGGACCGTTTGGGCCTTAAAGTTTTCCTAACATTTGTCTTACAGGTGAGGAAAAACCCCAATAAAAACCTCACCCAGAAAAACTGCCCCGACCGGGGATCGAACCCGGGCCCGCTGCGTGACAAGGCAGCCCGCTACCTCGAGACCACAGCGGTGGACTGTAGAACTACAGGGTGGACCGCTCGAATGGACCTAATTTCAATTGCTTGTTACTGGCAAACGGTTGAAGATAGAAACTTAAAACAACGTTCATAGTACAGAAAAACTCACCAAGTTTCGAATCCTGTCGGTAGATGGCACAAAGATACGTTTCTCGTTCTTAGATTTAATTGTTTGTGAAAATGGCGACTCCGCAGATGAAAGCGCAAGCTGTTTTGTGGTATGCGGAGTTTAAATCAATCATTAGAGTTCAAAGGGAGTTCCGGCGTGTGTTTAACCGTGATGCTCCAACTGCTAGAAGCATAAAGAAGTGGCGTGATACATTATTAGCTACAGGATCTGTGTTGAAGAAGCATGGTGGTGGTCGCAGAGCATCCGATGAAATGGTAGCAAATGTTCAAGCCGCATTTGAGCGAAGCCCCCGGAAGTCATTAAGAAGAGCTTCGCGGGAACTTCAAATACCAAAATCGACATTACAACGGATTGTCCACAAACGCCTCAAACTGCACGCATATAAAGTGCAGTTAGTGCAACGTCTGGAGCCGAATGACATGCCGAAACGAGTGGAATTCGCCAATACGATGCTGGACCGTCTCGGCGCTGATCCTGACTTCATGACCAAGATTTTCTTCTCGGACGAAGCCACTTTCCATTTGTCAGGCAAGGTAAACCGGCATAATGTGCGGATCTGGGGATCGGAGAATCCTCACGCTATTCAAGAGCATGTTCGTGATAGTCCGAAGATGAATGTTTGGTGCAGTTTGTCACATAATAAGGTCATTGGACCGTTTTTCTTCGCCGAGAAAACTGTTCGTGGTACCACATATCTTGACATGCTGGAGCAGTTCTTCTTTCCACAAATTGAACAACTGCAGCCTAACATCGTTTTCCAGCAAGATGGTGCTCCTCCCCACTGGTCCAATGAAGTTCGTACGACTTTGGACAACATTTTCCCTGGCCGTTGGATTGGTAGGGGAGGACCAATCGCGTGGCCCCCGAGATCTCCCGATTTAACACCACTGGATTTCTTTCTCTGGGGCTATGTCAAAGATAAAGTTTACACCACCCCAGTCAAAGACCTTCGTGATCTTCGTGAGCGCATCATAGAGGCTATTGAGAACATTCCAGAAGACATACTCCAACGTACTTGGCAAGAAATTGTTCATCGCTTTGATATCGTCACAGTGACTGCTGGGGCTCATATAGAGATGTGGTGATCTGGATATCGAAACTTGGTGAGTTTTTCTGTAATATGAACGTTGTTTTAAGTTTCTATCTTCAACCGTTTGCCAGTAACAAGCAATTGAAATTAGGTCCATTCGAGCGGTCCACCCTGTATAAGTAAATTAAATCCTACAGAAATTGACTTTTGGAGGCGTTAAGCAGGAATTTTCTGGAATAGTAAAAATATGAAACAGTGTAATTAAACAAAAGATGAATGTTCAGACTTCAATTGTGGATTTAATTAAAAAAACGATTAAAATGGTGTGCTAAATAAAAAGAATAACAAAAAACAGATTCCCAAGAAGAATACTAGAATGGCTGCCACTTGGTAGAAGGAGAGGGCGGTAAAAAAATAACGTGGATTGATGTTTTAAGTAGCATAAGGAAAAAAGGATTGGACGATGGAAAATGGAATAATAGTGAGATGTGGAGGAGAATGGCAGTAGATTAATCGGGCGTAGGAAGATGTTGTGAAACCTGCTAAATAAAAATAATTATAAATAATCTGATTGTGATTACTGCTGAGGTAACAAATCAGTTGCAGTTAAAAAGCACAAGTATTCCAGGCTGTCCTATGATAGTGAGACATGGAGCCTCACTAAAAGATCAGAGGTAGCCCTAAATAATTTTGAAAAAAAAAAGAGGACTCAGGAAAATACTGTATTTGGACCAATAAATATTAATTGTCAGTGGAGAATACGATACAACAAAGAACTGTATGACAAATACAATGAACCTGACCTTGTCAATTTTATTAAGTTAAAGAAATTAGAATGGGCTGGCCATGTACAAAGGTTCTCAACAGACCGAGCACCAAAAAAAGGTGCTTACAGCAAGTTTTATGGGGAATAGACGAGTTGGAAGACCGAAAAAACGATGGGAGGATGGTGTTAAGGAAGATGTTGCAAACCTACTAAAGTGTCGCAACTGGAGGCTTGCTGCACAAAATATAAATGATTGGAGGCAGAAGTTAAGGGAGGCCAAAGCTCGAATTTGAGCCAATCAGCCATTGGATGGATGGATTTCAGGCTGTATTATAATAAAATCTCATGTAATAGATCATTATTCAGTCAACATAATCCAAAAATTACTTTAAATAATCACTAACTAGCGCTTCCGAACAAGTAGGTTCATGGCCGCGTGGACATAAGCTCTCCATACATTCCTATCCTGAGAAAATGTTTTCCAATCATCCCCTGTATAATCTACTTCCTACAAATCATGGGTAATATTATTCTCCCACCTCATTCTTGGCCTGTATACTGGGCGTTTTCACTCTGATTTTCTTAGAAGTTCCCATGCCATCCATCATTCCCCATTCTTGCCACATGCCCTGGTCATCGTAGTCTACTAGACTTAACTCATCTTATTAAATCTGGTTTCCTATAACGATAATCTAGCTAACTGATATGTAGTCTCTTTCATTCACGTGTCTGTTCATCTCTCTTTGGTCCATTTCCCCCCCCCCTAAAAAGAGCTTTATTCTCAAATACTCGTAATATTTTTTTCCTCCTTTAAAGTAAGAGTCCATGTTTTACAGCCATATAACATAACTAGTAGAATAACAGTTTTATATATTTTCAGTTTAACGTTTTTTGAGAGAAGTTGGGGCGACAAGAGTCCCTGTAATGCATTTACAGAATTGAGCCTGTGTTAAATTTCTTTTTTCATGCCATTCCTATTTGTAATTACTGTTCCTGGGTATTTGAATTCAGCCACTTCTTCAGAATTCCCTCATTTGTCATTAACTATTTCCATTATATAATGTATTTTTATATTTTAATATACAAAATGTATATGACACTTTTCCACACAACAATAGCTCCCATAGTTACGTACGGAATCGATATAATATGGCATAAATTAACACTCAGCGACCTCACCAAAATAGAGAAAGTGAAAGCAAGCTTCATGAAGAGAACCATTGGAACTGGAAAAACAGCACCATCCAGATTAATAATATATGAACTTATGCGAGAAATATATTTCATAGAAGACATCAGAATAGTATACCTCCTACCATCTACAGAACCATATCAAAAAGCAGTATAAACCAGAGAACAGAAACGGAAGGAAATAAATGAGGAATTTTACACCTCCAGTGCAATGACCGACAGAAACTGGACAAGAGAATGTCAGACACAAAGTCACGTTGTAACTAGACTAGCGAAACATGGCTTTCATCATAAAAACTGCGAAAATAAAAAAAAAATGCATTGTCAGCCAACTGAAGACTGCAGATGCGCACTATCATAGAGTGTAAAAACAGAACAAAATCAATTAGTGAATACAGCAAAGAATGGTTACTGGAATACAAGTGATCAGTGATAAAGAACTTTCGAAACTAATGCTCTTCTGAGTGCTTCTTTCCATTATTATTATTATTATTATTATTATTATTATTATTATTATTATTATTATTATTATTATTATTATTATTATTATTATTATTATTATTATTATTATTAGGGCTGAATAAAGAGTATTGGTTATAGGCTAGGCTGCATCGTACTTAGACCGCTATGTTTACAAACTGCACGTTGACACACGCTACTCGGGACAGATTTCTAGTACAGTCCGCTTTGTGTAGAAATGGACTCATCTTTGCACATTTTTTGTTTTGGAATTCTGATACAACCACACGTCACGTAAACAGGTCTATTACTGAGGAGAGTCGAACATAAACACTCTCCGCTCCGAGCAGGCAGTGGAGATGCTCGACAAAGACACGCATTTTGCAAACAATGTGTATAGAAATTAGTTACTATCCTGATACGGTTACTTTTTTTTTAGCCCTAATTATTATATTTATTATTAGGCCTATATTTATCATTATTGAGATTCCTCAGACCAATAGCGGGATATCAAAGAAAAGACAAAAAACATAACACAGAAATAAGACAACTAAAAGTAGAGGAATTAAACACAACAGTAGATAAATACAGAACTGGAAAGAACACTTGGCAAGGATGACTGAGAATAGAATACCAAAAGCAGCATAGAACTATTCACCACAAGGAAGAATAAGTTTGGGAAGACCAAGGAAAAGATGGAAAGAGCAGCAATTTGGAGCCGGAACAGGCTAGAAAATAAGCCTAAACCGTGAAGAAGAAGAAGATTTACCATTATTATTATCATCATCATCATCGTCGTCGTCATCGTTATTATTATTATTATCATTATTATTATTATTTACAAAATATATTGTGAAGTGAAATCATATTATCATAAATTAATTGAACACAGTTTGGAGGCTAGTGAGATGGATATTGCTAGATTAAATATTGGCATCTACCTAGTAATTACACTCAGGTATACGTTTACTATAAGCGGGACAGGAAGCAAGGACGTATTAGAATGTCGGAAGGCCATAGAACCTACATTATTATTATCAGCCTTGTCTGATGGTCGAACTGACCTCTCTCAGCTTGAATTGGCTTCTAAATATTGAAAAGTTTTCTGCTTTATCTGACTGAACCACTTCATTATATGAAAGAAAGGAGATGAAAACAACAGTTCTGTATACCTCGTGCAGCTGGAAAACGCGCCGTTTAATTTTGCGGTAACACGGTTACCTGTGTTGGTGAAATCGGCCCTAAACCACGGACGTCCAAACTACGGTCTGCGAGCCGGATATGGCCCTCCATCACTAATAAACCCCTATAGGCCTGTAGCATTCCAATAATTAAAATATGCTAGGGACAAGCCTACAATGTTAATCTATCAGTAATGGAACAAGAACTTGTGAAATATGTTATAACAACATAACAAGAAAAGTAGCAAATCAACACAATA
This sequence comes from Diploptera punctata, assembly GCA_030220185.1. Taxonomy (NCBI): domain Eukaryota; kingdom Metazoa; phylum Arthropoda; class Insecta; order Blattodea; family Blaberidae; genus Diploptera; species Diploptera punctata. The sequence goes on along the minus strand of JASPKZ010010265.1, from coordinate 395,253 downwards.
ATAATAATAATAATAATAATAATAATAATAATAATAATAATAATAATAATAATAATAATAATAATAATAATAATACATTTTATTAGGAATATTCCACAGTACAATGTTCCTCCTTCAACCCTAAGTGATTTATCGCCAGAGGTTCCTGTCTAAAGCATCTCTTCCCTCAAATCTCTAGCTTCCACACTTCTTCTTCCATTAGCTTTCCAATCAAGAATTTCTTTGGTATTCTTCTTCTTCCTTTCTTATGAGGTGTCCATACCATTTCAAACGCTTTTCTTCTATTTTGTATTTTTTTTTTCAACTTGCATAATTTCCCTTATCATGCTGTTTCTGACTATCCCTTCTTGAAATTCTTGTCGATCGCCTCCAAAAATTAATAATAATAATAATAATAATAATAATAATAATAATAATAATAATAGTAATAACAAATGAAATGGTATGGTCATGTAAAAGAATGACGAAAGACAGATTCCCAAGAAGAATACTAGAATGAGTGCCACTTGGTAGAAGAAGAAGAAGACGGTTAAAAAATAACATTGATTGATTGTGTTTTTGAGCAGCGTTATGGAAAAGGGATTGGACGATGGGATTGAAATGACAGAGAGAAGGGAAGGAGAAATCTTCTTCTTTGTCAGGCTCTACGACTTCCAGTGGAATGCCATGGCCTTCTCAACCAGTTTACGCCACTTCTTTCTATCTTGTGCAGTAGATTTCAAATCAAAAATCCCCATCTCTCTCAAATCTTCAATTACGTCATCTTCCCATCGATCTTTGGGTCTTCCTCTTGGTCTTGTTCCCTGTGGCTTCCAATTTAAAATATCATTCGCCAATCTTCCTTTTGGCATTCTTAGTATATGCCCAAACCATTGTAATCTTTTGGATTTGATGAAACTAACTATATTTTCTTTAGGGAAGGGAAGGAGAATTACAGTAGATTAATTGGGCGCATGAATAGTATGTTCTGAAACCTGCTAAATAAATAAATAATAATAATAATAATAACCCACAACAGCTATAATAGAGCATATGGACCGCGCCTCCTTGATGTTTCTTCCATTTTGTCTGCGATACCAACAAGTTTGGGCGGTTCTGCTCTAAACTGATGCGTCCGTGATGTTATTTTTTAACTTGGAGAAAGAAGAGGTGAATCAGTACTATTACTGGCTTTAAAATATCGACTTATCTGTTATTACTAGATGCCGGATTGAACATTCTGCATTTATGTAAGACATTTTTGTAAAATAATTTTTTCACATTTTGTGTTACGGTACATAAAATCATTTTAAAATGTTGTAATCGTTTAGGAAAATGAGGAAATTTCGGTCTGTATGGAACTGGTGCCACCCAGCATCGTGAGGAATTTGGGTAGCTACAATAAGTAGCGGCTCCAGGTTGAGAAAATCAGCTGTAATGGCTGGAGGGACCCGACATGCTGAGCACGTGTCATCCCTATACTGGCTGATGATAGTCTACCTCTTGTGATTAACACATGTGGGTGTGAAGCCAGCAGCCGGTTGGCAGGTCAAGGGCCTTCTACAGCTGTCACGCCGTGGAGCTTTTAGTAACCTAATTCGTCAGCAATTTAAGTTATATTATAGGAAAATAAGAATAGGGTGGTAGGTATGGTAGGATTAATCATTATAGCCATTTTTTTTAGATTGATACATACCGACGAAAAATATGTAATTAGGCCTATATAGAAATCTGGACTCTACTTTTTACTGATGAGCCATTTCAAATGTGAATTTGTACTTTAAACTATTATTTATTTTTTAGTTTGGTTTTCTAATAAAGCGTGTTGTTTTAGTTTTTTAAACTATTATTTTTTTATTATTTTTAGTTTAATTGATTGTCATAAACCGTAAGTAATCCCATGAAAATATAATTGCTTACGATATTTTTACTGTCTAGGCATGGATATAATTATATATTTTTAAAATTATGAATATCTAACGTTGTTTATTTAATATTTTTAAAAATATTTTTAATAGAGAAAAATAGTTAACAGAGACCTTTAATCGGCCCAAGTTTAAATGGCCAGTTAGCGGCAGGCTGACCGGTTTAAATTTTTAAATGTCCGCCTAGCTTTTAAAATCCTTGCCTTTTCACTATACTTACTTACTTACTCACTGGCCACTATAGAAAAACCCGTAGGTTTCATGGCCGCGGTGGACATAAGCTCTCCATACAGCACATCTGAAGCGTTAGCTAATGGCTTTCCAATCATTCCCTGTATAATTCTACTTCCCTTTAAATCATAGGTAAGGTTGTTCTCCACACCTTTCATTCTTGGTTCTACCAAACTGGGCGGTGTTCCCTCTGGCGTTCCTACAAGAAGCTTCCATGCACGTTCTTTCAATATAAACTTTTGCTAATTTTATGTATGGTTTATTTTTAAATTTGTAGAGGTTAAACAAACATTCAACCAAAACCGTTTATAGTGGTGTTAAATTATGATTTGGAATTAAAATCGTGGGATTTGTATTTACGGCAAAATCTCATGTTATTTTATATTTATACCATATAGAGAAGTTTTAAATTCACGATAGTTACCAAATAACGTTAGGGCTTTTGAGTGTTGTGAATCAGGTTAGAAGTAAAAAACTATGTATTTAGGTATATTCCAACCCTCCAGCATTCTTTTGTTTAGAATTGGTGTTGTAAGTATATGCGGTCAGTTTTCCCCCTAAGCAGAAAAACCTTTCAACAAAAACAGGTCACATTCCAACACAGTCCTCATCCATTCATAGTTTTGTGACCTCAGAGTGAAGTTTACAATGTCTGCTACAAAATTAAGTTTGCTGAAAACAAAAGATTTTAATGGAGAGTGATTCTGACGGTTATGTTGAATTCTCGGACTGTGACAATGACGAAGACGATAACAATGACAATAATGAGATACAATCAACTGACACCTATACCTGCGAGACACCTGACGTACGGGTAGGGTCCTTGGGTTCGTGGACAGACAAACGTGAACAATACTTTACATGAATTTACTGGTGAGACTTGTCGCATATTACAGACTGCTGAACCACATGTAAATAAAAACTCCAGCCCTTTTGTAGTTAGTTATGTTGTACTTCTCTTCCATTATTTCAATTCTAGTTTCAGAAACTAACAAGTACTGCAGATCTAGATAAATTGGCAATCATTCATGGCATTATTTATTACTTACTTACTTACTGGCACTATCGAACCCGTAGGTTCATGGCCGCGCGGACATAAGCTCTCCATACATCCCTATCCAGAGCTAATGCTTTCCAATCATTCCCTGTATAATCCACTTCCCTCAAATCATAGTTAATGTTGTTCTCCCACCTCATTCTTGGTCTACCAACTGGGCGTTTTTCCTCTGGCTTTCCTACAAGAAGCTTCCATGCACGTCTTTCATTCCCCATACGCGCAACATGCCCTGCCCATCGCAGTCTACGAGACTTAACTGTTCTTATTATATCTGGCTTCCTATAAAGACCAAGTAGTTCATTGTTATGTAGTCTTCTCCATTCACCTGTCTGCTGTTCATCTCTCTTTGGTCCAAAAATTTTCCTAAGAACTTTATTCTCAAATACTCGTAATCTCCTTTCATCCCTTAAAGTAAGAGTCCATGTTTCACACCCATATAATATAACTGGTAGAATAATAGTTTTATATATTTTCAGCTTAACGTTTTTTGAAAGGAGTTGGGACATTAAAAGTCTCTGCAATGCATAATAGCACGCATTTCCAGAATTGAGCCTATGTTTAATTTCTTTGTGCATCTCATTCCTATTTGTGATCATTGTTCCTAGGTATTTGAATTCAGCCACTTCCTCAAAATTTCCCTCATTTGTCATTAGCTGTCCATTTCCATTATATACTAAATTTCTACGTGTGACCATATATTTAGTTTTACTGATATTTACTTCCAGTCCTAATTTCTTAGTGTTACTCAATAGTGTGTGCGTGTTGGCCTTTAGTATCTCCTCGCTATCGGCCAGTAGTACTACATCATCAGCATAAACAACACAGCTCTTATTAATACCATTGAGTTGTAAGCCTTCCTCATTCTCTAAAGATTTAATGGCATGCTCTAGTACAAAATTAAATAGTAGAGGAGATAGTGCATCTCCTTGCTTCAACCCATTCTGGATTTCAAAAGTGTCTGAAAACTGTTTGCCTACAGGCACCCTACTCTTTGAGCCATTTAGACACATTCGTATAAGTCTAACTAACTTTTTAGGAATTCCGAACTCCAGCAGGATACTATATAACTTCTCCCTCTTAATTGAATCATATGCTTTTTTGAAGTCTACATACAGTTGATGTACAGTACAATTATATTCCCATTTATTTTCTAAAATCTGTCTTATACTAAAAATCTGATCTGTTGTAGACCTGTTTCTTCTAAATGCACATTGATGATCTCCTAGAATGTCATCAATATAGGGAGTAAGTCTGCTTTCTAATACATTTGTTAGAATTTTGTACGAAGTTGAAAGTAATGAGATGCATTATTTATTATAAATTATAATATAATTAAAAACATATAAGCATTTTTTCATAACAATTATAAACTTTTTAAAGAAATTTTAGAAACTTAGTGAAGGTTTTTATTTCAAAACTGCTTAACCTCAAATGTCAAACTACTCGAATACAGTATGAATCAAAATATTATGCAGTTCTTACAAACAGTTTCTGAGAAAATGGTACCAAAATGCAAATTTTCAGCAATTTTCACTTTAATGTTATGATTGCCAAGTAACTTAATAGAAAATATTGAGAATTACTTAATTTGGATACCAATCAACTCAGCAGGATCCTTTAATAAGTGGTGAAATTTTTTATTTGTTTTCTATTATAGTTTTATAGAAACTTTGATTTATTTTCAAGTAAGAAAAAGCTTATATTCGAAGAGAAAAACATATACCTAGACCGGGGTTTGAACCCAGGGTCATTGGCATAGAAAACCAAAGGTCTTGGGTTCAAACCCCGATCTAGGTGTATATTTTTCTCTTTAAATACAATTCTAATTTATAAAACACTGGCCAGACCCATATTATGTTACGGCAGTGAGGCCTGGACAATTCGCAGTGTAGATGAACAAAGACTAACTGCGGCAGAAATGAAATTTATGAGACGTACTGCGGGCTATTCAAGGACAGACCATAAAAGGAATTCTGAGATTCTCAAAGAATTGCACACAGAATCAGTCATGGAATATGTACAAAAATACAGAAACAACTGGAAATCTCATGTACGAAGAATGAGCAGAACAAGAATACCACGTCAGATCTTAAATTACCAGCCACTAGGCAAGAGATCTTTGGGCAGACCCTTCAAACGTTGGATTGAGACCGTAACAGACCACCAGGTCTATCACATGAAAGGAGGAAGAAGAAGAAGAATACGACTTTTCCTTCAGTGAGAAGTATTAATTGAATTAATAATAAAAACATCGAAAGAAAAACTTATTGAACAGAGGACATCCACTATTAAGCGTGCTTAAGGTGAGAGATTAAACCACGATGAAAAAAAAAATGTAAATAACGATGTGGCATCTTATTGGTTGTATAAAGATCATTCATAAATATATATATATATAAGACTATAGTATAGATATGCATCCGTCTAAAAGACAGACAGTAACATGGTAATTAGTTAAATACAATAATCAAGATATTTACATAAATGTCAGCACAGTGTTAAGTGTTAAGATATCAATTGTTTGCTAGATAGTGGTAATTATTGCGTCATCCATCACAATTACTGTCACCGGCTGACAATACTCACCGCTCCAATATCGAATTATGAATACAATTAGAGTAACACTGGCATTATATTTACCTTATAGGAATGCAGACTGGAGAAGTCGATCAAACAAATCAATTATTGAGTCGTACAGAGACTGCCGGCCGCGGCCTGACAGCTGTGAGGTTATGTACTGCTATTCAGCCACTGCGCATGCCCGGGTGGCGAGAAAATCGGTACCGTACTCAAAATAATATTGTATTTTATACAAAACGTGTGCAAACTAGGATAAAATCAAATTCTTATAACGGATTTAAAAATCTCAAAGTAACGCATACCGAATATTTCCAATTTATTTATTTTTTAATTTTTCATGCTAGCTAACACTCAGCGTACGCTCCTACGCTTAAATAAATGAAATGTGTTTTTATGTTTAGTCCAATAAGTAAACAGAAAAATAATTATAAATTTATATCGTAATTATTTTTAGATACCCCGTGCTGATTACCCGGCGTTCCCCAGGAATCTACTTATCCTGATCTTGGCATAAATGAGCTGAAAGATAAAAATGGTTATTATAAGTTATCCGTATAAGATAGACATATGCTGTCGCGGACGTTTTTGAAGATTTTTTTGAGATATTCAATTCTGTGAACATTAATTTGGTGTATATGTTATGGTTTGGGCAACAAGCATTCAAAAACTCCGAAAAATACATTTTTCACTACAAAGGATGATTTTTAAGGGTGAAGGGGTTGAGTATTACAACTATCTTATAGCCTAAAACTTTCCTGGGAAACGGCTGAACATTTTGCAAAAAGTCCCATCACAATCGGATGAATGGTGCAGTAATGCATACAGGACAGACAGACAGATATACATTCGTTTTTATATACATTGATTTTCAAATCATGGTGCAGTTATATCAGAAACGCAGATATTCTTGCTTGCTCCTTCGAGTTAAATATCATATACTGCAATGGGAAGGACAAGTGGAACGACTGGGGAATGAAAGAGGGGCATGGAAAATTCTTGTAGGAAAACCAGATGGAAAACGTCCAGTTGGTAGACCAAGAATAAGGTGAGAAAATAACAGCGATGCATTGAAGGAAATAGATTATACAAGGGATGATTTGAAAACATTAGCTCAGGATAAGGATGTATGCAGACCTTATGTCCGCGCGGCCTTGAACCTATGGGTTCGATAGTGCAAATGAGTCAGTTAATATGACTATATAAATCCGTCTTAGCTTCGCAAAGAGTGGGTCGAGATAAAGCGTGGCTTCCTATTTGCATACAAGTTTGCATATCACTTTTCTAGATTCTTAATAAATTATTCCTCTAATTGCTTATATTAATTTATTTCATGTAGGCCCTATTACTAGTATCATTAGTTAAATTCTCTAATATACATCACATAATAAAATATTATATTTCATCATCATCATCATAGTACATTCACGAATTTAGGCCATTTGTTGACCTGTTTCGGCCTCAAGAGAAACACCATCCAGAAGTCTTTTGAGTGGACGTCCTGGTCTTCTTCTTCCTGCAGGTTGATATCTTAACATTTGTTTGGGATTCTGTGATCTTCCATTCGATGAACATGTTGCATCCATCTTGACTTATAATCAGAAATTTTGTTTTCTAAAGATTCCATGTGTAATTCTTCTAAGATGTCTTCATTTTTTTTTTTTGTGATCTAGTAGTGTGTATCCTGCAGTCCTCCGAAGATATCTCATTTCAGCAGATCTAAGTCTCTGTATATCCTTCTGTTTCAACGTCCATACTTCGCTACCATACAAAAGAGTTGGAAGAGCCAGTGTTTTATACACTTTCAGTCTTGAATGCTTTTGGACTAACTGTGGCTTGAAGATAGAATTTATTAACCCTAAAATTCTTAAAAATTTAGATATTTTTGCATTTACATCCTTTTCTTCTTCATATGAGATATTGCATCCTAGATATGTAAAATTATTCACCTGCTCCAAAATTTTATTGTCCAGTACAATTTTACTTCTGACAGGATCTACACCTTGAAATGCCATAATTTTTGTCTTTTCTGTAGATATCTTTAATCCATATTCTTCTGTAATTTTGTTAAGTTCATACAGACCTTTCTGTAGATTATCTTCGGAATTTAATATTATATTTAGTGTATAAAAATAATTTTTACACATTTTATACATCTTAATTTTTCATTTTTTATAATTTAATATAATTTGTAGGCTATTTAGACCAATTTGTGCTCGTTGAGTGGAAGAGAAGGCCTTATATCTTTAACTCAGCCAGAATAAATAAATTTATCATCATTATCTATAATAATAATAATAATAATAATAATAATAATAATAATAATAATAATAATAATATTATTATTATTATTATTATTACATGAAATAGTATAAGTAACCAGCAAATACCCGTGCTCTGCTACGTCTAAATAAATTAAATATGCTTTTATTTTTATTTGAAAAAGTTAAATGAAAATTACGGGTTAATTAAACTGTATGGTATACATTGCGACGAACCAAACATGGCGGTTGCTAAAGTCAATTTTTACTTTTGGATTTTAGGTAAATCCCCACTTCTAATGACCGGATTTCACTGATTTTTGGATAATACCTACCTCGGTTTTTAATTCAATATCATATACTGAGTTTCGTTGTGAAATATAAAAAAATGCGGTCACTAGAGGATTTTTTTTAATTTTCGTAAGGTGAACTCTACACCTAATGGTTTTAGAGAATCATAGATACCTAAAAACCTGTATTCACAAATTTTCGTAACAATCAATCAACTATTTTTCGAATTTTTCGTGGACAAACATACGCAAGCTAATTTTTTAAATATAAAGTTAACTACATTTTCTCAAAACATACGATATATGCTTCAAAATAATTCAGATGTTGTAACAACAATTGTCAATTTTGTACACAATATAAAATATGCTAAAATACAGAGTGCAGCACAAATTAAACTCCTGGCGCGACAGGCCTACAAGGCCCTTAGCCTACCAGCCGGCTGCTGGCCTCACATCCACATGTGTCAATCACAGAGGTAGATGATAATCAGTCCGTATAGGGGTGACATGTGGTCAGCATGTCGAGTCCCCCCAGCCGTTATAGCTGGTTTTCTCAACCTGGAGCCGCTACTTATTGTAGCTACCCAAACGCATCACGATGCTGGGTGGCCACCGGTCCCATACTGGCCGAAATACCATGAGAAAATTTCTTCCCCCATGGAGACTCGAACCAGCGCAAGTCCCGTAGCTCTGCGCCAAGGCTTCCTGCCTTAACCACTCGGCTACGGCGCGGGACGCAGCACAAATTAGTTAACCGAAAATGCAAATATATTATTTTCTGTAGCTTACAAGAAGGGTCTAACTGCAAAACTCACATTCTCCACTTTTTAAAATTATAAGTAAACAGCAAAAAAACACATACCAACAAACATTAATTTGAATTTATTTTGTAATTTTCATGAATTTATCATAAGTAATGCCACGAGTGATTTCCAAATTATCGATAAATTCACGACTCACGAAGTGAGGAGTGAATTTATCTAGAGAATTTGGAAATCAAGAGTGGCATTTGTTAGGACTATTTAACGAATAAAATTAAGCTGTTTACTCACAAATCATTATTTAACTATAGTTATTTTAAAATATTTATATATTTAATGTAAACGGCGATGTTTGAAAACAAATGAGAAACGATAGGTACGCTTCTACTGCTTCTTTTGTTTATCACTGCAACCAGATCATACTATTTATTGCCAAAGGAACGCAATATTGTAAGGAGGAGCTTTCTTTAATATGGTAATTATAACACTGATAAATATTTGGTGAAACAAGACTCTGATTGGTTGTAAAACAGAAATCATTGAAACGTGATTGGTCATTGACTCCCATTTGGGGCATGAGTTAAATAGTCTATATAATTTGACTTGATTCACATGGAGATAAACTTATAGAGCAGGGATACAACAAAAAATGCATTTGGCCCAAAAATGGAGAATATGAGTTTTGCAGTTAGACCCTTCACAAGATCTATACAAAAAACAACTACCGAAATTGTTCCCTATTTAGCGTAGTGTTTGAGATTATATTCTCCCGTATTCAAACTCCTGTTTCAATCAATCTGATTTTTTCCCTTGCAACCATGTGCAGTGGTCGACTGAATTATGCCGCACCTGTATATTAACTTTATACATTGATCTTGCGATCCATCTAATGCTCAGATTTTTTATTTCACATTTTGTACATTTGTTTTTAAGATGCGGCTTATATTCGGAAAAATGTGGTAAAAAGTGCATCCTAACTAACTCACAGACTCTATCGAACCCGTAAGTTCATGGCCGCGCGGACATAAGCTCTCCATACATCCCTATCCCGATCTGTTTTCCAGTCATCCACTGTATAATCTATTTTCATCGAATCATGGATAATGTTATTTACCCACATCATTCTTGGTCTACCGACTGGGCGTTTTCCCTCTGGTTTTCCTACAAGAATCTTCCAAGTCTACGAGACGTAACTGTTATTATATCTGGCTTCATTTTACTCACATCATTCTTGGTCTACCGACTGGGCGTTTTCCCTCTGGTTTTCCTACAAGAATCTTCCAAGTCTACGAGACGTAACTGTTATTATATCTGGCTTCATACTCGTATATATATATATATATATATATATATATATATATATATATATCATGCAGCTCACTATTATATAGTTTTCTCCATTCACCTGTCCATCTCTTTTTGACCCAAAAATGTTCCTAAGAACTTTATTCTCAAATACTTGTAATTGTATCCTAACAATATAAATGTCATGTTTATGTTGGATATGATGTGTTCATCTGTAGTAGTAATATTCAATCCTTGAAATGGTAAACCTTCAAGAAAACTCGTTTTTTTACTCACCTTAGATAGTACAGGATCTGTTAAATTGAAACTTTAAAGTAATATTTCTTGAAGATGTTTCTTCGTAAACACTATCTGCTCGAATATCGCTAAATACAAATAGAAATTCCAACTTATATTCTAAAAATACAAAAATGCTATCTCATGTTGAATATCATATGTTGTAAATGCATGCCTACTGAAGTGTACAACTACTTCACATGGGAGTAAAGAGGAAATTGTAGGACAGTTGATATGAAAATATCATGAATCACCTACACCGATGACGTAGAATGACAAGCATACGAATTATATATTGTGTTTATATTAAATCAATGTGGATTTAGAAGAAGCAGGTCTACAACAGTTCAGATTTTTAGGTTAGGATAGATTTTAGAAAAAAATGGAAAATATAATGGCACTGTACATCAACCATATGTAGACTTAAAAAACGTGTACACTATCCTGCTAGAGTTCGGAATTCCAAAAAAAAAAAGTTGAGACTTATTAGAAAATTTCTAAATGACACAAAGAATAGTGTGCGTGTAGGAGTTTTCGGATACTTTTGAAATATACAATGGGCTAAAGCAAGGAGATGCAAAATCTCCTCTACTATCCAATTTTGAACTAAAGCATGCCATCAAATCGGATAAGGCGCAAAAAGTGGACATACGAATTTCGAGATAATTTTGGTTTTAAAATGAAGCTTAGGAACGTCGAAGATGAAAACATGAAAAAAAAAATGCGGACCATCCAGAAACAAAGCTGCAAAACAATTTATAAAGCACTATTCTCTATATTACCTGAAGTAAGTGGCTGCCATTGTGTTCGTGACGTCAGATTCGACAGTTAGACGTTAGTCCAGGGTGAAAACATGTTTTCTTCAATAAAGATACGAAAATAGAATAAATATTTTATTGTAATAAAAGTGCACTGTTGTATTTCCAAATGCTATATTTCCAAAATTACATAGCAAAGAGTTGGAAATTTAATAAAAATCACATCATCACATAGAGTTTCTTAAGAAAAAAAAATAGTTTAACTGAATCGATTGTCGATAATAATCGATGCATCATCGTACGTATTTCCCGAAAATGAACAACGGCAAATTAGCCCTTACAAATTATTCAACAAATAGAAAATTCTTCGAAATTTGTAATATAATTTATTAGAATACATGTATAATAACCTAAAAGCTAACCTAACTTATTTAAATTACTCTAACCTGTGAAAGTAATAAATAGAATGGCATTTAGGCAATATTAAATTACAGGTATGTAAACAAATTATACTATACTAGACGGCCCGGCGAACTTCGTATCGCCTTTAACTATTTTTACGTTAATTTTTCCGTATGGTTTTGTTGATTGAGATGAATTTATGTTGTCTGCATTCTCAGTATCATCCATAAGTGTATCATAAGGATTATATACATTTATTGATGGAGTATTTTGAGGAGGCTTGCTGATTTCATTATACTTTCGTTTTTTTCTACGAACTTGTTGGCAGTTTGGATTCTCATCATCATCAAGAAGTCTCTGTATAGTAATACCATCTTGTGATATATTATAGTCATCTTGTTTTTCATTTAATTGAGGCATAGAGATTGTTTCTGTAATATTAGGCATATTATTATAACTAACAGACTTACTTACAGTTCTGTTATTCCGTTCCTTAGGTACCTTCATGTTTTTAAATTGACATTCTTCTTAAATTTAAGATTTATGTCACATAGGCCTATACCAATTTGCGGAAGTTCACTAGATATCTTATTATTCATGGTCTCTAGAACTGATTATTCGCCATATTGTTCAATGTTCCTTCTCGGTCCAGTTAAATTTAAATTAAGTTGCTGTCTTTCAGCCAGATTACTTAAAACTAATACTTACACACGAAATTAATATTATTATCATCATCAATATATTGAAAATAAAATAAACACTTGTAATTCAATTGAAATTCGTGGTTGCAACAAAAAGCACAGCCACCTGGATCTCTCTTTGCTAAATAATAAACTAATTACCTTACACCGTCATCTGTTAGAATCGTATGGAACTCACAGATAATTATACCTCTTTGTTAAATAATAAACAAATAATTTGTAATAAAAATAATGCGACTATAAATTTAGTTATAAACAACCGTAGGTCTCAAGTTGGATCAAACAGCACACAATGTGCAAAATTTTATTAAAATCGGTTCAGTAGTTTAGGATTCCATCGCGGACAAACAACGTGACACGTAATTTTTATATATTAAGATGTGTAAGAAACTAAAAGCTTAACCTAATCTAATTATGTATAAGAAACTATTACTCTAACCTAGTTTCTTCAGTGATGGTCCACAGATTTTCTTGTGTTTTCATCTTTGGTGATCCTAAGCTTCATTTAAATACCAAATTTATGTCGAAAAGGGGATGTCTCCTACAGTAAACTAGTGAAATGTGTATTTTGTAGTGCTTATAAATAGTATATTACGATGCGAGGTTGGGAAAGTGGTTTTTACAGAATCGAGGATTTCCGAGATTCTGTAAAAACACTTCACAAACGTGCGTTGTACATTATTTTTTGCACGATGGTGTTTTCAAATAATAAGTAATAGTAAAATAATAACATCTTTGTTGGAAATATTTGCGTTCATTATAAACAATTGACTAACGTTAACAGTGTGGGCTATGTTTATTAGTTGAAACAACAGAAGGCCTTGAGAACAATTATTGTAACATGGCCACAAGTACGTATTTATTGTCTCATATTGGTTCAAATAAAGTTCAGTTCATTTAAAATGCAATGATTTGTTTCGTATAATGTATATTAACACTATCTTTTGGATATTTTCTGTATATACATTGTACGTAATATACATAGAGGGCAGTGATTTTACTTCCCGCACGTGGGTGTAAATGTAATATTAGGGTATATATTTAGGTTGGCAACCTCGAAATGTAGGAAGTTGAACTTTCAATAATGGTCGCCATTGCTGGTAAGTACGACAAAACGCACTATCGCGCAAAAATGTTATTTTACTGCTTTGTTTCTGGATGGTCCGCAATTTTTTTTTTGTGTCTTCATGTTTAGTGGTCCTAAGTTTCATTTTAAAACCAAAATTATCTCGAAATTCGGATGTCCACTTTTTGTGCCGCAACCCATCAAATCTTTAGAAGATGAAGAAGACTTACAACTCAATGGTATTAATAAGCTGTTAGTTTATGCTGACTATTTAACTCATGCCCCAAATGGGAGTCAATGACCAATCACGTTTCTGTTTTACAACCAATCAGAGTCGTGTTTCACGAAATATTTATCAGTGTTAAATTTACCATATTAAAGAAAGCTCCTCCTTTTTAATATTCTGAACAGGTCTGACCATTATTTTGCAGTGACTGAGCCTGTGAGAAATACGGCTACCAGATTGTATATATAGTGCATAGATGTCAACACATAGCGCTTGCAGGATTTAATATAAAAACATTTGTAGCAATTTATTATACCGCCAAAAAAATAAACCACTGTTTGCACTTTCTTAAATGTATTTTTTCCCAGGTAATAATCCAGAAAAATATAATTGTCATATTTACATCATACGACATCAGAAATGAATTAATATACAGTTTGATGTGTTTCATTTTTTCTCCACTAGAGAGCATTCTTACAATATTGCGTTCCTTTGGCAATAAATAGTATGATCTGGTTGCAGTGATAAACAAAAGAAGCAGATGAAGCGTACCTATCGTTTCTCATTTGTTTTGAAACATCGCCGTTTACATTAAATATATAAATATTTTAAAATAACTATAGTTAAATAATAATTTGTGAGTAAACAGCTTAATTTTATTCGTTAAATAGTCCTAACAAATGCCACTCTTTATTTCCAAATTCTCTAGATATATTCACTCCTCACTTCGTGAGTCGTGAATTTGGAAATCACTCGTGGCATTACTTATGATGATGTAGTACTATTGGGCGATAGCGAGGAGATACTAAGGACCAACACACACACTATTGATTGACAGTAAGAAATTGGAATTGGAAGTAAACATCAATAAAACTATATAATGTTCACACATAGAAATACATTATATATAATGGAAATGGGCTGTTAATGACAAATGAGAGAAATTTTGAAGAAGTGGCTAAATTCAAATACCTAAGAACAATAATAACAAACAAGAATGAGGTGCAGAAAGAAATTAAATATAAGCTAAATTGTGGAAATTCATGCTATTATGTATTACAGGGACTCTTGTCGTTCCAACTTCTCTAAAAAAAATTATTAAACTGAAAATATATAAAACTGTTATTCTCCCAGTTACATAGATGCGAAACGTGGACTCTTACTTTAAGGAAGGAAAGGAGATTACGAGTATTTGTGAACAAAGTTCCTGGGAATATATTTGTACCAAAGATACATTAACAGACAGGTGAATGGAGAAGTTTAGATAACAATGAACTACACGATATTTTTGGAAACCAGATATAATAAGAACAGTTAAGTCGCGTAGACTTCTAAGGGGCAGAACATGTGGCACGAATGGAGAATGAAAATGGTGCATAGAAGCTTCTTGTACGAAAATCAAACGAAAAGCGTCCAGTAGGCAGTTCAAGAAAGAGGTAGGAGAATAACATTAACCATGATTTGAGGGAAGTAAATTATACAAGGGATTATTACAAAATATTGGCTTAGGAAAGGGATGTGTGGAGAGCTTATGCCATGAATCTACGTGTTCGACACTGCCAATTTGTTAGAATGTGCCACATTTCAACTAATACATAGAAGTAAACATCGGTTCTTTAGAAATATAGTACGTATGTATAAATATTATGAAAACTGAACCCGTGAAAGTAAAATAAGATAGAATCTATGCATTATTTTAAAATCTGTGTCCGAATATGGAAACTTGAGCCACATATGTAATGAATTTCAACGCTACCGATACTGAAATACTTGTATCAATGAAAAAAAAAAAAAAAAACTTACCAGTAGAGATGCAATGCTAGCGGGAAATACCGGAACTCGTGTCTGCCTCAGCCGTCTGTTCAAGAGAGAACGAGAGAGAATGAGTCGACAGTCGACGAACCGTAACCGGTCTCAAAACAACCCTACTACAATAAGAATATAGAAACCTCCCCTTAAGCAATCCAGGGTTGACCAATTTATAGCATGACAGTGTTTTTTTCTTAATGTCGTCTTCCTTGTCGTTGTGGACTGGACTTCAGATAAAAAAAAATGCAAAAGTTGTTTTCCTAGTTTCTATTTTTTGTGACTTGTAATTAGTTATCTTAAGCAGGTCATTGCAATCATTCGTTTAATTATTTAATTCTACTGCTCATCAAGAATTGCTCACCCCTTAGTTTTACAGATTGTGAATCAAATGAAAAGTGGAATGAGGATTAACAGACAAGTAAAATGTTTTAAGGACGTCTTGTTCACGCTCACGTGGTCAATATTTAAAAATGTTCATGAAGACTTAGACCTACTTCACTACAAATGAAAGTTTAAGCTAATTTTACCCCAATCTCTATCTATATAGAAACCTACGTCAGTCCTTTATGGATTCAAAAACTAATTTTACCATCATTTAGAGATTTTTGGGACAATTAACGTTTTTTCTCATTGCCACCACGTTGTCATTTCGACACTGGTATTCTCTCCTGGCATGGAGTTATTGTAACCCACTTCTGAGATTGGGGCGCCTGGAAAGTGAAATTACGCTGCTACATGATATATGATAGATGATGATGGTAGTGGTAATGATGCGACAGGAGAAGCCTTAATCCTGAACTTAATGAATATGTTAATGATGGCCAGATGATGTTCGGGGATCGTTTGGGTCTTAAGGTTTCCTGACACATTTGTCTTACAGGCGAGGAAAAAAAAAAAAAGCACCCAAGAAACTTGTCCCTACCGGGGATCGAATCCGGGCCCGTTGCGTGACAAGACAGCATGCTACTTCGAGAACACAGCGGTGGACTTAACGTATATGTAAAGAAAAATAAATGCTTGGTAGCGCACTGGAGTATCAATCCAGATTCAAATCCCGTCCAAGCATTAATTTTTCTTGTGTCATATATATATATATATATATATATGACATAAGAAAAATAAATGCCTGGACGGATTCGAACCCGGAACTCTGGGTCTGTACCCCAGCGTGCTATCCATTACACACACACACACACACACATATATATATATATATATATATATATATATATATACACGTTAAATATATGTTTTAGTATAAGTATAGACTTCTTTGGGTTGTAGAGGGGATTTAGTGGATAAAGTTTTGATAAGGAACCCATGTCCGGTAATGTACCATTTCGATGTAAAATAGGTTTGAAGATTGAAACACAATGGGCTGATACGTGTGTCTCGTGTTTCAGAATAAGCATTACAGATTTCTAGGGGTTGTATTATAAGTGTGGTTCCAAGTGGCGACCCTGTTGTTCATTGTACAAAGTGTACATGCAACGCATGTTTTCATAGACACGCCCTATAAGACCTGGTGCTTCCTCGATAATAATTTCTGCTGCTGCCAGAATTCGTGCAAGATCTGCCGCCGACTCGACAGGTGTCTCGGACCAACGGATCTGTGCCCCTATAGCGCTAACATCGTTCTTAGAAAAGTATACGTCTACACTCACACCATTTCACCGCACTCCCCTCCCACCACGTCAAACACCAGCCACGGTAGCTTATCGAATAGGGATGTTGCCAAACTTCCCCCTGTGTCATGGCTCTTGAATCTTGGATAATGCAAGGTTGGAGTCGAGTTGACAGCACTGGAGTGCAAGTGCAAGAGAGAGAGAGAGAGAGCTAGGAATGCAGGGGGGGAAGGGATTTGCCGAGGCAGAAAAGGAAGTAGGCTTTAGTTCGCATATCTTACGGGGGGGGGGCACAGATCCGTTGGACAAACAATACAACCTCTAGTCTAGAAGTCTGTAATACTTACCCTGAAACACAATATCGAAATGGTACGTTTCCGGGCATGGGTTCCTTATCAAAACTTTATCTACTATGTCCTCTCTACAATCCCTAGAACTCTGTAATACTTAATCTGAAACACTATATATTACCGTACGTACTATACAGCCGAAGCTATAAAAAATGTATCAGCGCACTAAAAAAGTCGCTTTTGGACGCTTAATGGCTTAAGCTGCCTAAACCATAACAAAAACACCAAATTAATGTATAGAGAATTGGATATCTAAAAAAGAAAGTCTATAAAAAAAAGGTTCGCGACAGCATATGACAGATAACTCACAATAACTATTTTTGTCGCGAAAAACGTCGCGGGTCGTATGTGTTTATGATTTACAGATTTTAAACCAAGCAACAGATCTTCATGAAAATTTGTACATACAGATTTTCAGGTATGGTGAGTGTTCAGCCGCTATTATTTTGTAAAACCATTAGGTGTAGAAATTAATCGGAAACGAACATTTAAAAATCGCTCTAGCGGGTCGCAATTTTCACAACCAAACTCAGTAGGCCTATATGCTATTAAAATTAATCAAGGTTTGATCCTTCCGGGAAATTCTCAAACCTTTTTGCAGACGATTTAGCTCTTCTGGCACTTTCCGAAAATGATTTGCAACAATCAATTTATAATTTACAAAAAATAGGTGCCAAATTTAATATGGAAATATCAATTAACAAAACTAAAATTATGGCATTTCATGGGAAGGACCCCATACAAAGTAAAATCTGTCTCCAGAATAAAATTTTAGAGAGATCTAATCAATTTAAATATCTTGGATATTATCTCTCTATCTGGGATGAAAAGGATATCCTGAAAAGGATATCCCGGAAAAAAGTACTAGTTATAATAAAAGTTTAGGAATTATTAATCAAGTTATGAAACCATCCCTTGTAACAAAAAAAAAACCAGATCCAGATTACGTTTATATAAACACTTTGGTGGCTAGACCAGTGTTGCCTCTATGGTCGTGAAGCATGAACACTAAAAACACAACATGAAAGCAGAATAACGGCTTGTGAAATGAGAAAAAAATTTTTTTTCATGTGTGCGCAGAACAAGCGGGTTACATCAGATGGGATCGGAAAAGGAACACCGATATCTTAAAAGAATTGAAGACTACGCCAATTTTGGAATATATTAAACAGTACGAACTAAATTGGAAACACCATCTTGAAAGAATGAGTTCAAATCGGATCCCCAAAGCTGTTTATAATTATATATACCAAGAGGACGAAGATCACTGGGCCGTCCTATGAAACGCTGGAGGGAAAATTTTCTATAGGATCGTAACAGGCCTTGGCCTAATACTTGGAAGGAAGAAGAAGAAGATTAATCAAGGTAGATATTATCCAAAACCCAGCGAAATCCGGACATTTTAAGTGGGGGTTTTACCTGAAACCTGAAATTAAAAATTTACTCTGGCAACCGTTATGTTTGTTTGCTTCGTCTCAATGTATACCATGCTATAATTTAATTAACCCGTACATGGAGTCTTAATTCAAGGAAGGAGAAAAGAATATGAGTATTTGAGAATAAAGTTCTTAGGAAAATGTTTAGACCAAAGAGAGAGATGAACAGACAGGCGAATGGAGAAGACTCCATAACAGTGAGCTACATGATCTTTACAGGAACCCAGATATAATAAGAACAGTTACGCCTCGTAGACTGCGATTAACAGACATGTAGCACGAGTGGGGAATCAAAAGGAGGCTGGAAACTTCTTCTAGGAAAATCAGAGGGTAAACGCCCAGTTGGTAGACCACGAATGAGGTGGAAGAGTAACATTGGCCATGATTTGAGGGAAATACATTATACAAGGGAAGATTGAAAAACAAAAGCTCAGGATATTGATGTATGGAGAGCTTATGTCTGCGCAGTTATATTTATTTTTAACATATTATAAAACCTATAGTGCACAATAAAATATAAGAAAACGCCTTCCTCCGATGATGATTTGCTAGAATTTATCTGACACGAATACAGCGGATGGGGTCTTGCTGATAAAAGAGCAGAGGTCACGTAGCATTACGCACAGTACAAATAGGCCTATATAGAGGGTGTGACTTTTGTTGTTTAATTCTCATATTTAATTCCACTGTTGAAAGTTAATACACGTGTTGATTACTGATTCACAAATGTGGCAAGTCATTCGCTCAGCCTGTTATTTCAGAAAATAAGTACTTTTATTAAGGGTGAATAATTTATGAACATGTAATTATTATCAGAAGTAGGGCATATTTATATTCAAATGAATTGGAATTAAAATAGGAATTAATTGGTAACAAAATTAAAATGATATAACCTACCACAAAATAATTTCATATGCAATAAATAAAACACTAGTATGAAGCAAATAGCGCCCGGTCATAGACCTGGACCTCTGCTATTGTGGTGAACGAAACTAGTAAACATACAATGGAACCGTAAGCCCTTATACAATGCGGAAAAAGTCTGCAGTTTCCTTTGTTAAAATGACTTACAAGACTGCACTATTATCAGATTGTTATAACCATGCTAAGCCCAAAAATTTCATACAAAAGGCTGGGAAGTCGCAAACAAGCAACTAGATTTCCCTAGGTAAACTGTGGAAAGAGTTATCCCCAAGCCAATTTTAACTAGGACATGTCGCTAGCAGCGGGTGCCTTCTTTGGCGGCATAAGGTAGATGCCGACAGACGATAGCCGTCCTATTAAAGACCACTCCATTTGGTCAACCCTGGAAGTATTATATTAGGAGGCAACTAATTTAAAGGGAGGGGACGAGGCCACAAACGCCTAAGTTTAACGCCCACGATAACGCCCTTAAGATATAATTTATCAATCAAAATTAGTGTAACATAATGACTATTTGTGAGACGCTAAGACTTTTGGTGGAAGGGACATATGCCAGCCCACTCAGAAATAATACATAGGCCTATTTTTACTTAGCGAAAACTAGAGTTAGTAGGCAGTTCAGTAGCTTGGAGTAGGCAGCCAGTAGTCGGTTGCGAGCAGAGTCGCGACTGGCGAATGTGCCGGTAGAGACGGCACATCGCTTTGTATAAGCTCCAGCGCTTTGTTGAGTGTTATATATATTGTTAGTTCTGACCCACCAACAGCCTTCGTGTCAAATCGTCGTCTAACACGACAAGTGTAAACAACGAGTGACAATAAAAGTGCATCATCCAGTGGATTTGATCACAGGAAGCCTAATATATATCTCCCCAGTGAATGTCCTTTCTCACGGATTCCCGAGAGTTAAGTCCATTGTTCTACCGAAACCTGAACCCAACTAGTCCGGAGCACAATTATCCATGTTCCTTAATCCTGGACATAATTAAACAACCACGACAACAAATCCTGCTTTACAAATGAGGAAAATTTTGAAGAAGTGGCTGAATTCAAAAACCTAGGAACGATAATTATAAACAGGAATGAGATTTAATTCATAGTGTTCTGCCCAAGAACAAGTCTTTCACTGCAAACTCAGCATTCTCCACTCTTTCCTTAACTCAGCTTTCCTTTTTGTCGCATACAAACCATGTATTTTAATATTGTCTATCATCTGATGTCTTTTCCTGCCTCTAACTTTCTTTCCGTTAACCATTCCTTCTAGGCATCCGTCAGCAGGCAGTTTCTTCTTAGACAGTGGCCAATCCAATTTCTTTTCCTCTTCTTTATTAGTTCCAGCATTGTTCTTCCTTCACCCACTCTGTCTAGCACATCTTTATGTTTTTTATTTTGTCTGTCCATTTTATACGTTCCATCCTTCTCCATATCCACATCTCAAAAGCTTCCAGTCGTGTTTCCTCATTCCGTCGTAATGTCCAAGTCTCTGCACCATACATACTACATCCCACTAGTGCTTGCTTACTTACTCACTGGCACTATCGAACCCGTAGGTTCATGGCCGCGTGGACATAAGCTCTCCATACTAAGCTATCCTGAGCTAATGCTTTCCAATCATTCCCTGTATAATCTACTTCCCTCAAAACATTTCACTCGTCTCTTCCGTAATTATTTTGCTAAAGGTCCGCAGAAAATGCTTCTCTTCTTGTTAAAGGCTTATTTTGCCATTGCTATCCTCTGCTTTACTATTTGACCGCAGTTCATGTTACTACTGATAGTACAACCCAAGTATTTGAAGCTCTCCACTTGCTCAATGGCCTCATATTTAATCCTCATGTTTACCTTCTTTGGTTTCCTTCCTATAATCATGGTCTTCGCCTTATTTATATTTACTTTCATTCTATAATCCTCGCATTTGTCATTTAGCTCCACCAGCATGTTCCTCAGTATCATTGCATCTTCTGCTAGAAAAGCCATATCATCAGCAAATCTTATGCACTTTATTCTTCTTCCTACCATGTTTACGCTTCCCGTATTCCTGAAGCAGTTCTTCATTAGGTCTTCCAGGTAGATGTTGAAAAGAGTAAGTGATAGAGGACATCCTTGCCTTACCCCCCTTCCAATTTCTCTTCCGTCTGACATTTCTTCTCCTATCTTCACTTTAATTCGCTGTTTCGTATAAAGACTACTTATGAGCCTCCTCTCCTTCCAGTTCACGCCAATTTTCTTCAAGAATTTATTCCAATTGACGCTGTCAAAAGACTTTTCCAGGTCAACAAATACTGTATAAACTTATTTTTCTTTTTCTATATATATTTCTCCTATTGTTCGTATATATCCAATTGCACCTCTCGTACCCTTTCCCTTCTGAAGCCAAACTGTTCTTCTTCCAATTCGCTTTCCATCGTAGAACGTAAACGTTAATTCAGTATTCGCAGGAGAATCTTTGCAGAGTGTGATATCAAGCTAATAGCCCTGAACTCCTTACTTCGCATAGTTTTCTTCGGTATTGGTATTAATACTTCTCAGTCAATTCTTCGGGCCATTCACCTTCTTTTATATCTCGTTGCATAAAAGCAGAATTTCCTTATTTCCTTCACCCAGTATTTAACCAATTCAATGGGGATTCCATCTACCCTTGTTACTTTCCCATTTTTCTTTTCCTTAATTGCTAGTTCAACTTCTTCCTTAAGAATTGAATATCCTTTTTCATCTTCTGATACGTCTTCTTCATTTTTTATAACCAAGTTAGCCGGATGATTTCTTGTCTCATATAGCTCTTCAACATATTTCTCCCACGTATTCATAATTCCCTGCTTGTCTGTTATTTCTTCATTACTTTCGTCCCCAATCAGCCATATAGTTGTCCTGCTCTTCTTTCCATAGTTCAAGCATTTAACTTCCTGGTTGCACCAGGAATTAATAGGCTCAGATAATACACTTAGCCCAAAATTAAAATGTTCTGATAATGTAATCAAATGTGCTACAAGATAAGCATGTCTTATAACATATAAGAATCACAAAATTACTGGGATCAAGGAAATCATATTAAAATTTGATTTCAATTAATTATTTAATAAATAATCAAAATATACCATCTTATTAATATTGTTATAAAATACATATGTGGCAAATTAGTAATACTGGCCCAGGGAAATTCCAATATATCAAAAAAATAATAGGTATTGTTAAAATTGACTACTCAGGTAACAAGAAAACATTAATACAATAAAAGGTATAGGTATTGTTATAATATTTAAACTCTTTCACTTGATAACACAGGTAACAAGCAAATAATATATGAACACAAAGGGTATTGTTAAAATAATAAAACTATTTCCATTTATTATAAAGGTAACAAGAAATATTCATTCCCCCTTAAGAAAAGATAACGTCTCTTGATATTGCAGTTTACAAATTTGAAAGAAACTGAAAACATAGTTATCTATTAACAATATCAAAAAGATATAACCCAGTTCCCAGAAAACGTTAATTAATGCCTCTGACCAGTAAAGCACCAAGAAATAAGGATAACATTTACTTACTTACATACTCACTGGCACTATGGAACCCGTAGGTTCATGACCGCGCGGACATAAGCTCTCCATACATCCCTATCCTGGGCTAATGCTTTCCAATCATTCCCTGTATAATCTACTTCCCTCAAATCATAGTTAATGTTATTCTCCCACCTCATTCTTGGTCTACCAACTGGACGTTTTCCCTAAGGATAACATTTACACGTAAAAGAATCACAGGTTTAAATTATCAAAATATTCATAGATGTGATGAACAAACTTACATTTCAGGAATTCCCAGGGCGTAAACCTTCCTTTAAGGGAACACATAACTAATGAATAAGATTTACTGTAACATATGTGTATTCAAATTGTATCGAGTGGAGTGGATGAACTAGAAGGAGCCATCGTCTTTTTAAGCGAAAACGCATATCAAAATGTCCTCACTCTCGCTATCTATTCAGTATTATAACATACGCAGATTTACAGACCACGATCTCCGATACAGTTCAATTTGGAATCGTCCGCGAACTTCCTAAATTTAAAGTGATTTAGAACTTAGAAGGATTTAGTCTTCTAAAATTTGGACTTCGATGTTTTGAATAACGCACGTGGACTTAAAATGATAAGTGTAATAGTGACAATTGTATTTTCCATTAATAAATAATTTAACACTCGTTTAAAGTTTGAGTGATAATTTTAAATGATTTCTAATTATATAAAAATTATAAACCCTGAGATCTCGTCAGCCTACCGTGAGAAAACCGGCACATGGTACATTAAATCATATTTTCCTTTCCTCACCAGATTCTCTAGTTCTTCACATTTCTGCTTCATCCATTCTTCCTTTGCCCTGTCAGTTTCTCTTCTAAGTTCGTTATTTAGTTTAATGCACAAAGAAATTAAACATATGTTAAATTCTGGAAATGCATGCTACTATGTATAACAAGGACTCTTGTCCCAACTTCTCTAAAAAACGTTAAACTAAAAATATATAAAACTGTCATTCTCTCAGTTATATTATATGGATGTGAAACATGGACATTATGTTAGCTCAGCAGACTTCTTATGAAACCCTTTCCTTCCCTGTGCGGGATTAGGGCACTCCCTAATGGCAACTTATTGACCTAGATAATTTAGTTACGCTCATTTACCCATAGATGTCAGCGAGTGATAGCGGGTAGGCCTAGTGCCTCGATGGGACGTCTAATGGGCAACTAAGATATCACTGGATGGTGTACAGAGGAGGCCTTTTCATATAGGCTTGTGATTCTTTTACGAACCTGAAAATCTTCAGACTCGGGATCCACGGCTTGATTTCCCTCTCGGAGGAATTATTCCTTGCATTTTTTTCCATCCCAAAAATCTATCGAACCCGGCCGGTTTTGAACCCGCGGCCCTCGGAATTAGAGGCAAGGAGCATAACCATTAAACCACCGCGGCCGATTCATTTCATATATCCATCCATCCATCCATAGTAATTCTGCCCAAGGGTAGGTCTTTCACTGCAATCATAGCATTTTCATGCTATGCTTTGCAGCTTTACGAGGGAATTGCAGGTGTGGTAGCTTCCCGTTGCTTTCCACACCGGTGAAGGGTGATGATGATGATGATGGCCATATGATTTCGGGGACCATTTGGGCCTTAAAGTTTTCCTGACATTTGTCTTACAGGTGAGGAAACCCCGATAAAAATCTCACCCAGAAAAACTGCCCCGACCGGGGATCGAACCCGGGCCTGCTACGTGACAAGGCGGCACGCTACCTCGAGACCACAGCGGTGGACCTTCATATATATATATATATATATAAGTAAAGTATTCCCACTACAGGCCTCAGGAGGCCCTTGGGGTAGTGGGAGGTTAAGGCTCCCACTTTTTCTGGACAATCGGCACTTGATGTCAGCCGGGTTATCAGCCCTGCGTGACGGCCGCCTTTACCCCCAGAACAAGCGTCTGGTACTCATTTCCGTTAGACGCTGAGACGACCGCAGGGCCATAGCGCCTCTAGAAGGTTCGGGTCAATTTAAAAATCCTGACCCCACGGGACTTGAATCCTCGACCTTCCGGCTTGTAGCGCAGTGCCTTAACTACTACGCTACGGCGTGCCCCTATATATATATATATAATAATAATAATAATAATAGCTTTATTTTACCTGGCAGAGTTAAGGCCTTAAGGCCTTGTCTACCACTCAACCAGGTTTAAAAAAAAATACAAAAGAAAAGTCTTAAATCTAAATTACAATATATATATATATATATATATATATATATATAAACGATTACAAGTTATGAATACAATACAATTAATATTTATAATGTATTTTGATTTACTCTAAATTTAACGAATTAAATATATAATATGTACAAGATATATAAAAAAACGAGGAAAAGATTAATGACATAGTATAAAATTAAATAAACAGAGAAAAATTAATTATTAGACAACAGGTAACTGTATAAGCGTGACTTAAAGGTGCCAAGTGTGCGGCAACCCCTGATATCTTGAGGAAGGAGATTCCAGGAGCGGGCGGAGGCTACTGTGAAGGAAGTAGAATAGGAGGAAGTGCTATGAAGAGGAATTGTTAGCAGACTGCTATCTTGTGACCTAGTGTCAATATTGTGGTAGGAGGATAACTTCTCAAATCTGGACGCCAGGTAAGTAGGAATGTAGGAATTCAGAAGCTTGAAAAGTAGCGAAAGAGAGTGCAATTTACGTCTGTCAGTAAGACGGAGCCAAGAGAGGTTATTAAAGTGTTCGGAAATATAAATATATATATATATATATATATATATATACACGCCTATAATTAAATTTGAGAAACAACTCATCTGAAGAATATGATCGGAGGACAATAAAATATGTAAAAACATACTTGAAGAATAGCTAATACTCGGTGTGCGTTGTTATGATTAAATAAATTAAATATTAAAGGTTAATTAAACTGTATGGTATACGCTGTGACGAACCAAACTTGGCGGTTGCTACTCAGTTTTTAATTTCGGATTTCAGGTAAACCTCCAATCCTAAATGTTGAATTTTGCTTATTTTTTTGATAATACCTACCTCAGTTTATTTTAATAGCATATTCTGAGTCTCGTGAAACATCGAAAATTGTAACCGCTAGAGCGATTTTTAAATTTTCACTTTCGATGAATTCCTACACCTAATGGTTTTAGAGGGTCCAATTGTGAATCTGAACCATCCAGGGACCCATTCAAACTTACACAAAAAAATCATCAAAATCGGTCAAGTCGTTTAGACAGTTTTTAATTTCGGATATCAGGTAAACCTCCACTTTTAATTATCGGATTTCGCTCATTTTTGGATAATACCCACCTCGGTTTATTTTAAAAGGATATACTAAGTTTTTCGTTGTGAAACTTCGAAAATTGTGACTGCTAGAGCGATTTTTAAATTCTTACATCTGGTGAACTCCTACACCTAATGATTTCAGAGGGTTCAATTTATGAATCCAAACCATACAGGGACGCACTCAAACACACGCACAAAATTTAATCAAAATCTATACTAGTGTTTATTTTCTGATTTCAAGTAAATCTCCACTTCTAATTGTCGGATTTCACTCATTTTTGATAATACCTACCTCGGTTTATTTTAAAAAGATATACTGAATTTCGTTGCGAAAATCGCTAGAGCGATTTTTCAATTTTCACTTCAGGTGAACTCCTACACCTAATGGTTTTAGAGGGTCCAATTGTTGATCTAAATCATCGAGGGACCCAACAGGCACATACAAAAATTTTCATCAAAATCGATCCAGTCGTTTAGGAGAAGTAAAGTGACAAACACACGTACAGAAGAATATTATATAATACAGATACATAAATTAAATTGACAAAAACATGGAACAGCATGTGCAGGAAATGCTTCAATGAGCAGGCAATTAAGTACCTGGAATAACAGTGTAGTGACATTCTGACGCAATATAACCTTCTTTCTTGCTATGAAGATGTCATAAAATACTGAGTGATTAATTATACCTATTAGGAGAAAAATGACTCGTCAATATTTGATATATGGGCTATTAAGTGTACTAGTTTCTGTAAGAAAAGTGTAACTCCATATCACATGTATAAAAATGCAGTATCTAAAATTATTTTTCTACTTCAAATTCAAGGTTAGGCTGTAAGCCTGTGCCGACTCGAAGCATATCCCTCCATCTGGTCATGGGTCGTCCAAAGGAACATTTACCTCTTGGAATATATTTACAGCCTGCTTTCATAGATAAGATGCCTCCATTCGACTTATGTTGAAACTATTTTAATTTGTCTGTCACCTTATTTACTAATTCACATATTTGTAATTGTACTCTAATGTCGGTATTGCGGATATGATCTCTTAAAGTGTGTCCTGCTATCCTTCTTAAGAAATGCATTTCTGCCGTTTCTATCTTCCTTTTTCCAAATTTATTTAATGTCCAGTTTTCACTTCAGTATATTAGGAGTGGGACTGCCAAGATCTTATAAAATCTCATCAATCATCATTGTCCCTTTCCTTGGTTTTATTAAGCAAGGTTCTTTGAATTGTGCCACACATATGATGGAATTTTGATAATTTATTTATATCTAGAACTTTCTCTTTTTTATATGATAATAAATATCCTAAATAATTGAAGCATCTTACTTGATCTATTGTTTTGTAGAACTATTTTTGATCTGGTAGGATATTTTCCTTCAAATGCCATTACTTTTTATTTGTTTGTTGATGTATGAAGATTATAATGTAACATAATTTCTTGCAATTGATATACTTTTCTTTGTAATTCATCTTCAGAAGCTGCGAGGATTATTTGGTCGTCAGCAAATAAAATATAATTTAACAATTTTTCCTAATTTAAAATTATAATTATAAGGTATCTAAAATTAAAATTGGAGAATTTTTATCAGAAGAAATTAAAGTAACAAAAGGCCTTCATCAAGATTGTAGCATATCACCCACTTTATTTAAGATATTTATACATAAAGCACTGTCAAACTGGAGCAAAAAATGTTCAGGAATGGGAGTACCATTTGGAGATGGATCAACATATAGAACAATATATACAATGTTATTTGCGGACGACCAGATAATAATTGCAAAATAATTGATATAAAAATGTATTAGCGACAAGAATGTTGATGTACAAGAATTAATTATTCTTTATTAACTATGGCAATAACCTTCTGAATGATAAAACCAGCATTATTTTAATCCGAGCAATAGGTCGAAAATGTCCAGTAAAAACAAAAATATAGATAACCTTTTGTTCGTCCAATGTTCATATTGCTGACTCATTACCAACTGTGGGAACTATTTGAAGAAAGAATGTCATTTGAGATGAATTGCAGTTTATTATCATTGCTCAATGTGCACCTATTATGAATAAAATTCTTGGAACGTCCTTTTAAGCAATTTACTGTTTGGGCTTATCTACATAAATAAAGTATACTTCTAGCACTGTAAACTTTCGGGTGGGGCATCTTTAGTGAGTGAGTGAGTGAGTGAGTGAGTGAGTGAGTCCCGAACTCTGTTTAAAATCCAAATAGCTCCTATAAAATGCCAGCAAAACAGTTTAATAAAAGAAGGAAATACTTTACATGTGACGCGAAAAATCCATGCGCATGCGCCAACAAACGCAAAGCGCTTTACACTATGGAATGAAGGGTTGCACGATATTTAATGAATCTAAAAGCTAACCTAACGCAATTTAAATACTCTAACCTGTGAAAGACCAACCTGAAAGCTAACCTAACGTAATTTAAGCACCTAATCTGTGAAGGAATGCAACGTCCAAAAAATAAATAGTAAGTTCTGAAATTCTGAAGTATATGTGTACAGTTAATTAGTACATACTCTATGTTGTTCATAGAATATCCGTTAAAATCAATATGGCTGCCACGTCTTCATGTGACATATGTAGTTAAATATCACAGAAAAATATATTGAAATACTCGTTAGAAAATAAAAATAAAAATCATTGTAAATGGTGGGAAATAATTTGAAAAATGAAACTCTAAGAATACAATTTAAAAGGAGTTCATGAAGGAATTAAAAAATCGCGTCACATTTTGTAAAGTTTAGCTGAAAAAAATACGAATATTAGAGAATTAACTGCTTAGTAATATTTGTTGACCAAAGGAGACGAACAACAAGTGAATAGAGAAATTTAATAACAGTGCACTCAATTTTCTTCATGAGAAACCAGTTTTAATAATGAAAGTTAGTCTCATAAACTGTAATGGACAGAGCATAAATCACAAAGGATAACTGAAGAGGATGATGATTAAAGACGTAGCCCATTGTTGAGCCATAACCTCTCCTTTATCAGGAGTTAATAGACCAAGTTCATTTTAGCTACGTTATTTGCTCAAAAATGTCATGAGTAGTATGCGGTCAACACAGGGACTCAATGAGACATCTAGCAGGCAACTAAGATATTACTAGGGTGTTGGTAATTAAAGAGAAACAAGGAAACTTCCTGTAATAGGAAAATCAGAGAGAAGATTGGAAAATATGACTGAGGATACAGATGTGTGGAAAGCTAATATGTGTTGTGTTAGGGCCAGTGAGTGAGATAGTGAAAATAAGTGATTAGTGGATAATAATATTTATTTTTACAGGGACGGTTAAAGGAAGTGTGACGATGTCGTAATCTCACATAAGCGAATATAAATTTGATTTTGGACGGGGTCAGTTGTATAGTAAAGGATAATGATGTTGTGTAATGTGGGTACGGTAGCGTTTGGTTGGTGGAAAAGGATAATTGTGTATATATTAATTCGGTAGATTGGAAGATTAATTATGGTATGATAGGTAATTATGGTGATTCAGATTACGTTAAAGTTTTGAAGAATTAAAAGATGAAGTTAGTAACAAAACAAAGTGTAGTTTTATTCAGTAAATGTGCGTCTGTCCTGGACACACATAAAATACAAAAAGCCAAGATTCTTTCCATGACGGTGTATATACGAGTATTTTTTCAGCCCCTTCACAAAACACAGTACAAAGACATTTTCTTAAAGTAAAGAATGAACATATTTTTTTGTATATAAGTCACCCTCGCTAGGTCCTCTTTTTTTTACGACATGTGAGAGGGTGGCATCTGACCAGTTTCAATTGACCCGTCTCCATTACGTAGTCTTAAACCCGTTACACAATTTGTAAGTGTTTAAACTAGTAACTTCTCTTGATTAATACATTTTTACAGTACAATGACTAGGGCTCGGAAGTTGAGGAAAATATTGTTTTATTCCATATCTGAAGACGAAGCGGCAACATAGTATATATTCATTTTGGGTTATTGCATGCCAGAAAAAGTTAAGTTTTTTGTCTTTTTTCTACTATTTTGGCTTTTTTTAGCCTTTAAAAAAATAGATCTTAACGACATCTTTTGCAACGATACCTTCTTTTGACTACATTTACAACACTTGTATAATTCAAGTATCCGCAGAGTCTAGTCTCAATTCCAACTTGTTTTGAAATTGCTATCTAGTTTTACTTCCTAAAGACTTCTCATATTCCAAACACTTTTGTTCCGTGACAAACTATTGAACCCTCACAAAATATCACGTTATTTTTAACTACCAACCTACTGACCGACTAAACTATTGTATTTCGACTTCACATTTTCTAAGAAATTACCACTTTGTGAAAATTACCTCGAGCAGAGGTTTAGAGGATGAGAAATGCCTATACTTACTTACTTACTTACTCACTGGCACTATCGAACCCGTAGGTTCATGGCCGCGCGGACATAAGCTCTCCATACATCCCTATCCTGAGCTAATGTTTTCCAATCATTCCCTGTATAATCTACTTCCCTCAAATCATAGTTAATGTTATTCTCCCACCTCATTCTTGGTCTACCAACTGGCCGTTTTCTCTCTGGCTTTTCCTACAAGAAGCTTCCATGCACGTCTTTCATTCCCCATACGCGCAACATGTCCTGTCCATCGCAGTCTACGAGACTTAACTGTTCTTATTATATCTGGCTTCCTATAAAGACCATGTAGTTCATTGTTATGTAGTCTTCTCCATTCACCTGTCTGTTCATCTCTCTTTGGTCCAAAAAATTTCGTTAGAACTTTATTCTCAAATACTCGTAATCTCATTTCCTCCCTTAAAGTAAGAGTCCATGTTTCGCACCCATATAATATAACTGGTAGAATAATAGTTTCATATATATTTTCAGCTTAACGTTTTTTGAAAGGAGTTGGGACATCAAAAGTCTCTGCAATGCATAATAGCACGCATTTCCAGAATTGAGCCTATGTTTAATTTCTTTGTGCATCTCATTCCTATTTGTGATTATTGTTCCTAGGTATTTGAATTCAGCCACTTCCTCAAAATTTCCCTCATTTGTCATTAGCTGTCCATTTCCATTATATAATGTATTTTTACGTGTGACCATATATTTAGTTTTATTGATATTTACTTCCAGACCTAATTCCTTAGTGTTACTCAATAGTGTGTGCGTGTATTTTACCCCAGTTGAACCCATGTCCGCATTTCTTGACGGTTGTATATTTACGGTAAAAGATTGTCACTCCTTCGACCAAGGTACTTTTTTCGTCTGACTTATTACCTTCGACCAGTCCGGCATGGGTAACCCTATCGGCAGCAATGCTACCGCCGGTATAGCTCTCGGGATCATTTTTAAGCACGCAAGCCACTCCACCACGACATGGTAAAAATACCACGGCGGGAGAAAGGCCTATAACTCAATGGTATTAATAAGCTGTTAGTTTATACTGATGATGTACTATTGGGCGATAGCAAGGAGATACTAAAGGACAAGACGCACACACTATTAAGTAACACTAAGAAATTAAGACTGGAAGTAAATATCAATAAAACTAAATATATGGCCACACGTAGAAATACATTATATAATGGAAATGGACAGCTAATGACAAATGAGGGAAATTTTGAGGAAGTGGCTGAATTCAAATACCTAGGAACAATAATCACAAATAGGAATGAGATGCGCAAAGAATTAAACATAGGCTCAATTCTGGAAATGTGTGCTATTATGCATTGCAGAGACTTTTGATGTCCCAATTCCTTTCAAAAAACGTTAAACTGAAAATATATAAAACTATTATTCTACCAGTTATATTATATGGGTGCGAAACGTGGACTCTTACTTTAAGGGAAGAAAGTAGATTACGAGTATTTGAGAATAAAGTACTTAGGAAAATTTATGGACCAAAGAGAGATGGACAGACAGGAGAATGGAGAAGACTTCATAACAATGAACTACATGGTCTTTATAGCAAGCCAGATATAATAAGAACAGTTAAGTCTCGCAGACTGCGATGGGCAGGACATATTGCGCGTATGGGGAATGAGAGACGTGCATAAAAGCTTCTTGTAGGAAAGCCAGAGGGAAAACGCCCAATTGGTAGATCAAGAATGAGGTGGGAGAATAACATTAACTACGATTTGAGGGAAGTAGATTATACAGGTAATGATTGGAAAGATTTAGCTCAGGATAGGGATGTATGGAGACCTTATGTCCGCGCGGCCATGAACCTACAGGTTCGATAGTGCCAGTGAGTAAGTAAGTAAGTAAGAGGGTGAAGGCAGTGAGGTTGTCTTTACTCACTCGTTAGCAACTGCAACATTTTTTCTGTCCTTTTTCCAGTTTTTAGTTTTTTTGTAGGATATCCTTAGGCTTATTAAAGGTCTTTTATAGGTAATTTATAGGTCCTCAACTTCCGACCCTAATAACTAGAGACCAGATGTTAGGGAAAATGCCTATAGTTATTTATTATAGATATTCTAAAAGTGACTTCATATAAGTTCATACCGACGACCCTAGAGTTTTTTCCATGAGGTTTATTTTGCCTATAAATGCCTATTTCATCATACAATGCCTATAAATGCCTATTGCTAATTTTCTCAAAATTAATTTAGTATTTCAATGAAATTAATTGAAGTGAACAAACTTCATGACACATATCATTGCATAGAAATTTTCAAGTGTTTTTATAAGTTGTTAGAATATTTTAGGATAAGGATGGCAATAGCCAATAAACTAGTAGATAGATGGTTTCCCCTCAATGTACTCCTGTTAGGCAAAATAAAAAGTACCGGTTATTGTACTTATCCACCTCATGCACTCCCGTTAAGAGAAATAGTCCTAAACTATGTCCCATTGTATTACGCACCGTCTCCAAGGCTTGGAGAAAGTTCTATAGTACCAGCTTTGCTTCTTTTCATAAGTAACGCCACGAGTCATTTCCAAATTATCGATAAATTCACGACTAACGAAGTGAGGAGTGAATTTATCTAGAGAATTTGGAAATCAAGAGTGGCATTTGTTAGGACAATTTAATGAATAAAATTAAGCTGTTTACTCACAAATCATTATTTAACTGTAGTCATTTTAAAATATTTATATATTTAATGTAAACGGCGATGTTTGAAAACAAAGGAGAAACGATAGGTACGCTTCATCTACTTCTTTTGTTTATCACTGCAACCAGATCATACTATTTATTGCCAAAGGAACGCAATATTGTAAGAATGCTCTCTAGTGGAGAAAAAATGAAACACATCAAACTGTATATTAATTCATTTTTGATGTCGTATGATGTAAATATGACAATTATATTTTTCTGGATTGTTACCTGGGAAAAAATACATTTAAGAAAGTGCAAACAGTGGTTTCTTTTTTTGGTGGTATAATAAATTGCTACAAATGTTTTTATATTAACTCCCGCATGCGGCATGTGTTGACATTCATGCACTATATATACAATATGGTAAACCGTATTTCTCACAGGCTCAGTCACTGCAAAATAATGGTCAGACCTGTTCAAAATATTAATTCATTTCTGATGTCGTATGATGTAAATATGACAATTATATTTTTCTGGATTGTTACCTGGGAAAAAATACATTTAAGAAAGTGCAAACAGTGGTTTCTTTTTTTGGTGGTATAATCAATTGCTACAAATGTTTTTATATTAACTCCCGCATGCGGCATGTGTTGACATTCATTCACTATATATACAATATGGTAAGCCGTATTTCTCACAGGCTCAGTCACTGCAAAATAATGGTCAGACCTGTTCAAAATATTAAAAAGGAGGAGCTTTCTTTAATATGGTAATTATAACAGTGATAAGTATTTCGTGAAACACGACTCTGATTGGTTGTAAAACAGAAATCATTGAAACGTGATTGGTCATTGACTCCCATTTGGGGCATGAGTTAAATAGTCAATACAAACATTGCTGAGTGACAAAGACGGTAAATGGCTCAAGCTTTCTTTCTCTGTCTCACACCTGAAGCTGAAACCTTTAAGTGACTGGCAATAGTATTTTTGATGTTGGTAATACTGAATTCAGTCGGTAGTCCTCGTTCACAGACAGGTGCTTCAAAGACAAAGTAGTGCGACAAGTGTACGTGGCTTTTTTTTTTTTTTTTGCCTTTAGAACAGTTGTTTTACGATGCCTAAAGAACGGACAATAGTAAAAGACAAACTGACCAATTTCGTGAAGTAATTTGGAACGGAAATATTCTCAAGTGACGGTTCAATATTGTTTTGCAAAATGTGTAAAATTTCAGTGAATTTCGCGAAGAAGTGTCATGTTTCGCAACACGTACACGCTGCAAAACATACGTCTGATCTTTGTAAAAACGCAAAACAAGTTCCAAAATCATCTCTGATATCTTTGTATGCTATTGATATATATTTATTTTCTTTATGAAAGGCTGTAAAAATTTATGTTGTAGTCCATTTTTTGTAAGCGCCTATTTTGAATTTTAGTGCCTATATTAATGATTTTAGTGCCTTTTTGCCTGCCTATTTTGAATTTTTTAAGTGCCTAACATCCGGACACTACCAATAACAGATTGAATCATGACCTTCCTGCTTTACGAAGGAATCAAATGGGAAGTTTATGTGATATGGGACCACGACTTGTAAGTGTAAAAATACTAGAATTCAAGCACTTGACCTGCTTATCGTATGTGGGACGACTTGTACTCCAATTATTATCAAGGCCCTATCATTAATTTCAAGGACATCCTATAATCTGGTACATCAAAATCATCTTTATATTATCATTAGTTAACGCCCGGCGTATGCTGCTACGCCTAAATAAATTAAATGTGTGTTTTTATCTTTACTTGAATAAGTAAAAAGAAAAATAACTATAAATGAATATCGTAATTCTTTTTAGATGCCTCTTGCGTCTGAAAATGAAACAGACCAAGTATGGCGGTTACTAGAGTCAGTTTTAATTTTGGATTTCAAGTAAATCCCGACTTCTAATAGTCGGATTTTGTTGATTTATTTACAATACCTAAAAAAAAAGTAATCCCACTACAGGCCTCGGGAGGCCCTTCGGGTAGTAGGAGGTTAAGGCTCCTACTTTTTCTAGACAATCGGCACTTGATGTCAGCCGGGTTGTCAGCCCTGCGTGACGGCCGCCTTTACCCCCAGAACAAACGTCTGGTACTCATTTACGTTAGAGGCTGAGTCGACCCCAGGGCCATAGTGCCGCCAGAAGGTTTTGGTCAGTTTAAAAATCCTGACCCCAACGGGACTTGAACCCTCGACCTTCCGACTTGTAGCGCAGCGCCTTAACCACTACGCTACGGCGTGCCCCATTATTTACAATACCTACCTCACTCAGTATATTTTAATAGTATATACTGAGTTTTGTTGTGAAACATCGAAAATTACGATCGCTAAACCGATTTTTAGATTTTTTTTCAGGTAAATTCCTACACCTAATGGTTTTAGAGCGTAACGGATAGCAGCTAAACACTTGCCGTATCTGAAAACCTATATGTACAAATTTTCAAGTCGATCGACCGACAAATTTTCGAATTTTGCGAGCACAAACATTGGCAGGCTGAATTTTCACAAAAGACCATTAATACTGGAATGGTTAAGGGGACTGGGTAGTGATTTCACATACGAGTAAATTTATTTTATGTCCAAAAGTATATTTCAATGTTTCTCAGCTTGTATTGCTGATAACTAATTGAAAATTTGTATAGATATACTCTGAAACTTTGTGCATCCAATGGTATAAGACACAATTAATTCTTTTTGTATCTAAAGTAATTAAAACATGTTAACTGATGGCCTTTTTTTCCAACATTTTAAAATATATATTCAATTTCAAGTGCACTTTTCTTCAATATTTTTTTTTTTCAAATGCCCCAGGTTTGTCTTTCGACATTCCTGGTTTCTCTCCTGGCATGGCGTACTTGTAACCCACTTCTGAGGTTGGGGCGCCTGGAAGGCGGGGTTACGTTGCCCCGATGATATGATGGGTGATGATGATGATGATGATAATGGTGCGCCAGGAGATTCCCTAATCCTAAGCTTAACCTAAGATGAATATGAATGATGATGATTGCGATGGCCATATGCTTTCGGGGACCGTTTGGGCCTTAAAGTTTTCCTGACATTTGTCTTACAGTTGAGGAAAAACCCCGATAAAAACCTCACCCAGAAAAACTGTCCCGAACCCGGGCCCGCTGTGTGACAAGGCAGCACGCTACCCCGAGACCACAGCGGTGGTCAATATTTGTTATTCAAATGCCTTGATTTTGTAAAAAAAAATTGTTAAATGATGTCTGTTCTCAATTCTAAAGCCAAAGTTATTTAAATACGTCATACATAACATAAAGAAATAAAATATTTAGTTAGAGAAAATATTTTTAAAAAAGTTAATCAAATTAAATATTTTTTTTATATTGACCTTCAGAGTGAAATAATTAAATAACTTTGGCTGTAGAATTGAGAACAGACGTCATTTAACAAATTAGAAAACAATCAAGGAATTTCAATAAAAATATCGAAGAAAAGTGCACTTGAAATTAAATATATATTTTAAAATGTTGGAAAATAGGCCATCAGTTAACATGTTTTAATTACTTTAGATACAAAACCAATGAATTGTGTCTTATACCATTGGATGCATAAATTTTCAAAGTATATCTATACAAATTTTAAATTAGTTATCAGCAATACAAGCTGCGAAACATTGAAATATACTTTTGGACACAAAATTAATTTATTATATGTAAATCACTACCCAGTTCCCTTAAGAGAACTAGGCCTATTAACGTGAAAAGTAGTAGTTTTAAACAAATGTCACGGCCCCTACACTAGCTGTATGACCATCCACATCAGTAATTGACAAACGTGGATATGAAGCAGCCAAGGCCTATCGCGCCTTGGTGTTTTAATGATGGAAGAAATATTTTAGTTGCACAGATTATAGGGCCTATGTCCTGTTTTCTATGGCTTTCTAGCTACCATGATAATAGGAAAGGGTTCAGTTTTATTTAACAACTGTTTTTAACTGTGCCAAGGAGAACTCTGGAATGGAATCCACAGATATTGCCTAAACGAGGATCGAACTCGGGCACACAACCTCGAGACCATAGTGGTGAACTTGTTAAGAAAGAATAGGTTAAGAAAACTGAAACTAGGGTTGAGGTATTGTGTCACGCTACCCATGTGACTCATTTTATTGTCAATTGGTAGCCAATGGCAGCAATCTCTGCACTCGGCCTTCAGACTACGGAGCGCTCGTGCCACGATTTGCTTATTTATTGATAAGAACTTACGTCATGAAGGCACCGCAAGTTCTGTTTCTTTTAATGACGTATAAAGATAATGTTTAATAGCGATAACATTGTTTATTGTGACATTTGCCACTTTATCTAAGAAAAATAGTTTCACTCCAATAAATTCACTGATTTGATCATTAAGAAACAACACTGGAAAACAGTAGGTCTAATGTAAAAGTAAATAAAAACAGATTAAAAGTATGGAACAAATAATTATTATAGTCCTTATTATTTTGTATTATGCACATTTAAAAGACATGATTCAGAATAACGCATTGATCGTTTTGCAAAACTGAAACAATTTTTACATGATAATACAGTAAAAGTTCCTTATTCGCGAGGGATATGTTCCGCAAAATACCGCGAATATGGAATGGTAATTTGTATGGGTATATAGAGGATGTGTTCCAGGGTTCCTGAATAAAATAAAAATTATCAAAGTAAAATCATTTAATGGTAGATTTTGAACAATTTCTATTAATAACACTGGTCAACATGATTTTTGTCTCATGAGTACCAATAGTTGCACTTAATGCACTTTTTTTATCGTGTTTTCAAATATGTATTCGGAATTTATCCATCACCCACAGTTTTTTTATTTCAATTTCAATTAATGGATTTAAATAATTATTTTTTTTAATAAAAGTTTTTTCGTCCATTTGGCCATTGTAAAATAAAACCAAATGAGCTAACTCAAATGATTTCAGCTATGGAAAAGAGATATCAAGGCAAGTGGAATCCTAATATGCTGGCCGATTATTGTTGGACCATCAAGAGGGATGCCCCACAGGCGAAATATAGCAGAAAATCGTCATTTCTTACTTTCTAGGTGAGTCCAAATGTTCGAATATTGTGTAGTTACAAATGTAAAAAATATTAAAGTGTTTGAAATTATAAATTTCTGTCTCTCGGAAACCTTGCATGATGGAGAAAAACCGATATCATATTTGAATTCAGGAGAAAAAATATCAGAATTTTTTTCTGAGAAAAAAAAGTTTAATTTTTGTTGCTCAGTGTTATTATTGTCAGGCTTAGGCAAGGGCTTAAATAAATTAGTAGTTTTTTTCTGTTTTGCCGCTTTTGAAAGGTCTTTCAATTCAGATTGATATTCAGCCATGAATTCAGCGATAGAATTCTTTATTTTGTCTTCGGATTTCTTGATGAATCATACAATTGATTCATTAACATTGAAACAGTGTGATATACAGTGGAGGAAATTGGTATAAAGCAACTTGTTAAAAGGGTTAACACAAGTTTATTTACTCTTTCTTTGGCATTTTTCTATATTAACTTGGGAGGTGATTGAGTATAAAACACACACAAATAATGTCAAAATTAATTATCCATTTCCGTCCAAAAAAAGTACACGAAAACTGAAACCACTCTCACACAAGGTGGAAATTAGTATAAAGGCACTTTGTGTATTTCACAGATTAAACCAAAAAGACTGAGCGCAAAGTTTACAACAAGGTTCTAAAATTTAGTTGAACGTCCATTGTTGTTAATTACTTGGAAGATTCTCTTTGGCATTGACTTGATGAGGGTGTTTATTTCTTCCACTGAGATTGAAGCCCACTCTTCCTGAATAATATTTTTCTGCTCAGTCACTGTCCCAAACTGCCGTCCATTGCGATACACACGCCTTGCCAGGATCCCCCATAAGTTCTCAATCGGGTTTAAATCAGGACTTCTGACTGGCCACGTCAAAAGTGGTATTTCTTTCTTCCTGAACCATTCCTTTGATTTAGCGGACACGTGAATGGAAGCATCATCTGCTGAAAAATTAGATCTTCACCAAATTCCTCATACATTCGTATCAATTAGGACTCCAGAAGCTCCTCAGTGTAGGACTCAGAATTCATCTTGGTGCGTATCCATGCTATTTTTGATCTTCCTTTAAAGCAGAATGCTGCCGAAATCATAACGCCTCCACCACCGAAGTTTCTACTCATTCTAACTTGTTCTTCAGTACGGAGGTCGTTCCAGTAATACTGAAGGTCATCAGGCCCGTCCAGATTAAATTTCTTTTCATCACTAAACATTACTTTATTCCATTCTGAGGTCCAGGACGTGTTATTCAGCAGAAGTCATTCTAGCTTTCTTATGTGCATTGTTCAGAGGTAGTTTACTAAGACTTTTTTTGAATTTTAGGTTCTTGTCTTCTGACAGAATTTGTCTTGGTCGTCTGGCTGTTAATGACAACTTCCTGGATTTGAGAAGAAAACATATTCTTACCTTTACTTTACGTGGCATTGTACGTACTGCAGACTTGTAACTGATGAACGATGCTCACAGACACGTCGTCTCCATGTAATTGCAGTGTTTTGTTTACATTTATGTCTCTGTAAGAGCCAGAAGTTGATCTGCCTTTATACCGATTTCCACCCCTAGGACAGCGTTTTCTTAGATTTTACGTATTATTTACATATATAATAAATATAAAATGAGGAGACCTGATGAAATTATGTCCAAGATAATTATATGTAATCTATGACACACATACGGTATTTGCATAAATATTTCAGGTTGTTTTACTACTAAAAGTTAGTGGCTTTATACCAATTTCCTCCATTGTAGACGCAAACGACTCGCCAACGCGTTAAACGGTCAAGCATTTTTGTTTTTACTTTAAGGGGCAACAATATATATATATATATATATATATATATATATATATATATATATATATATATATATTCCGCTTCGGAAGCAATTTTCTTTCGTTTTACTCGACATTATAAATTGTCAACAAAGCAGAAGATACACGTGTTATTCAATCAATATTATTGTAACGAATCAGGAATGACAAGAAACAATAAAACACCGATCGCGACGAGGGCGGCATTTATAACGGACATAGCGGCGCGTGAAATACGAAGGCGGTAGCTTTTAACAACGAACTTTAGGCTTAGTGACAATAATAAGGTTTGTTTTACTTTGATATTAATTTGTCCATTTGGTTTGAATCGCTCTGTGTAAAAGTCGCCTTGGTACGTGTCGGCAAAAAAAAAAAAAAAAAAAAAAAAAAAAAAGCCGATGCGTTAATAAAGGATACTAATCCTTCTAATATGCTGAATTACCGCGAATAAAGAAATGTTTAGCCGCGAATACAGGAACTGTGTCGCAATTTTTTAACCCGCGAATAAGGAGCTTTTACTGTACGCGATTTGGCTACCATATTAGCTTTATTTTATTTATTTATTTAGCCTGGTGGAGTTAAGGCCATGTTGCCTTCTCTTCCACTCATCAAGACAAACATATGTTACATATAAACACAAAAAATACAATAATAGTACATACTAAACAATTAATTATCTATCAAATCGAATAATAATGAAAAATAATATCTAATAATACAATAATATTAGATACAATTAAAATTAAATTAATGATAGAATATATACAAAAAGGAATAACAACTCGAATCTATTATACACAAAAACAAAAGAAAGAAAGAAAAAACAATACAAAGAAAATAATATATTATTATACAAGGCATTATGTAAATACATTAACAAATCTTAAAACTATTTTTATTAAATAATGAAAAAATAAATTATTAATTTTTAAAAAAGTAATATTAGTGAGTTGTTTCTGTTAATCTTATTTTCAATTTGTTTCTGAAAGAGGTAAAGTTTGCCAAAGTAAAGTTTAAAGGTTTATTACTCGTATTCTGACTAGTGTTCGCCAAGTTGGTCGAAATTCGACCATAAATAGCACATCACTTTATATTGCATTGTTCGGCCGCGGTGGAGTAGTGGTTATGCTCCTTGCGTCTGGTCCCTACGGTCGCGTGTTCAAACCCGGCCGCGGTCAATGGATTTTTTTAAGGATGGAAGGAGCAAGTCCTCGGGGAGGGACTTTAAGCCGTGGGTTCCGAGTCTGAAGATTTTCAGGCTCGTAAACGATCCTTAAGCCTGAATAAAGAGGCCTCTAAGCAAAATTTACTAACATCAACGTTCTAGTAATACTTTAGTTGCCTGTTAGATGTCTTATTGAGTCGATGTGTTCACCACATGCCACCCATGACATGTACGAGCAAATAAGGAAACTAAAAAAAAATATCTTGGTGTAGTAACTCCTTACAAAGGAGAGGCTATGGCTCAACAATGGGCTACGTCATTATAGATAGATTATATTATATTTGAAATTGTTAGTTTTAAATTGTAATAGACCATAATCATACAAATATAGGGCATATAAGTTATGTTAGAGTGTAACTGATGATGGAGATGACAGTATTCTAAATTAGCACCCAGCATTGTGAGAATTTGGGTAGCTATAATAAAATAGCGACTTCACATTGAAAACCCAGCTATAACGGCTGGTGGACCCGGCATGATGACCACATGTCACCCCTGCACTGACAGGATGAACGTCTATCTCTGTGATTAACACATGTACATGTTTTACCTCTTATAGTTTAAATGGTAGCTTTGGTGCTGGGTTTTAGTGTCATGCAGTTAAAAACGGCAGGTACATTTTGAAGGTGGTTGTTGGATGTGATGTCCCACGTTGTGGAGACATTTGAAGATATATGATTGTAATAATTTAAATCACTGTTATTTGCCACAGCACTAATGACTCTCTTCAGGGGAATGAGGGAAAGTTTCTTACAAAAACAAATAACGACACTTTAACAGTTAAATTAAATATTATATTATTAAAGTTCTCATTTAAATTGAGATGAATCTTGTAAATGTTCAATAGTTTCGAAAATTCCGGCTCAAATAAATAAATTTCACTTATCAGATTATTATTTCATATATATGTAATGGATGACTATTTCCAAACGATTTAGCTCTTCTGGCACTTTCCGAAAATGATTTGCAACGATCAATTTATAATTTTCAAAAAATAGGTACCAAATTTAATATGGAAATATCAATTAACAAAACTAAAATTATGGCATTTCATGGGAAGGACCCCATACAAAGTAAAATCTGTCTCCAGAATAAAATTTTAGAGAGATCTAATCAATTTAAATATCTTGGATATTATCTCTCTATCTGGGATGAAAAGGATATCCCTGAAAAAGTTACTAGTTATAATAAAAGTTTAGGAATTATTAATCAAGTTATGAAACCATCCCTTGTACAAAAAAACACCAGATTACGTTTATATAACACTTTGGTGGCTAGACCAGTGTTGACCTATGGTAGTGAAGCATGGACACTAAGAAAACAACATGAAAGCAGAATAACGGCTCGTGAAATAA
The DNA here is from genome assembly GCA_030220185.1 of Diploptera punctata. Lineage (NCBI taxonomy): Eukaryota > Metazoa > Arthropoda > Insecta > Blattodea > Blaberidae > Diploptera > Diploptera punctata. The sequence goes on along the minus strand of JASPKZ010010265.1, from coordinate 351,953 downwards.
GATTCATGCGCAGAACAGCGGGTTACACCAGATGGGATCGGAAAAGGAACACCGATATCTTAAAAGAATTGAAGACTACGCCAATTTTGGAATATATTAAACAGTACGAACTAAATTGGAAACACCATCTTGAAAGAATGAGTTCAAATCGGATCCCCAAAGCTGTTTATAATTATATACCAAGAGGACGAAGATCACTGGGCCGTCCTATGAAACGCTGGAGGGAAAATTTTCTATAGGATCGTAACAGGCCTTGGCCTAATACTTGGAAGGAAGAAGAAGAAGAACTATTTCCAACGGTCAATTTTTCACTCAATAACACATTATTTCCACTTTATGGATTATTTATACTCCAGATGAATTAAATGTATACTACAATATCATTTCCATAACTTTTACACTATTTTGTCAACTAATATCAAGAAATGAACACTAATTCTCTTATTTCTTGATGGCCCATTGTTTTACATGTCTAACTTCTTTCAAGTATTCTAACCATCTTTTTATTCTTGTAGAATAAATCCAGTATCAGATTATATTTTGATTGGTCCAATTGAAAAGGAAGGAGTACTACTGGCTGACTCCCATCCAATTCGTCCAATCCCATTTATTTGTTTATAAAAAAAGTCCATTGAAATATTTAAAGTATTTTTACATATATTAAATTAGTTAGAAATTATATTAACTGTATTAACAGTTTATATTGACCAGTTTGAATTTTTTATATTCTAGTAAAAAAATTGAATTCTCTAAATCAATCTTATTTCCATTCTTAATAAAAATAAATATAATCGGGTTTAAATATTAGATAAACAAGTCTTTATTATTTTTATATGGGGATAAATATCCGATTTTAATTTTTGGACATGACCTTTTGTATATGACATACTTCTGTGGAAGAAATTTAACTCTTGCACCATGGATATTTTCCATAAAAAATGCAAATAAAATCGGTTGACAAACAGAGGAGAAAATTGTACTTAACTGTTTTGTCATGAGAATTGAAAGTTCGGGCAGGACAAACGTCTGCAGGGTCCGCTAACGAACTAACTAACTCGCCGGCACTATCGAACCCGTAGGTTCATGGCCGCGCGGACATAAGCTCTCCATACATACCTATCCTGAGCTAATGTTTTCCAATCACTCCCTGTATAATCTATCTCCCTCAAATCATGTTATTACCCCACCTCATTCTTGGTCGACCAACTGAGCATTTTCCCTCTGTTTTCCTACATGAAGCTTCCATCCACGTCTTTCATTCACCATTCGTACCACATGTCCTGCCCATCGCAGTCTACGAGACTTAACTGTTCTTATTATATCTGACTTCCTATAAAGACCACGTAGTTCACTGGTAAGTAAGTCTTCTCCATTCACCTGTCTGTTCATCTCTCTTTGGTCCAAAATTTTTCCTAAGAACTTTATTCTCAAATACTCGTAATCTCCTTTCCTCCCTTAGAGTAAGAGTCCATGTTTCGCATTCATATAATATAACTGGTAGAATAATAGTTTTATATATTTTCAGTTTAATATTTTTTGAAATGAGTTGGGACGACATGAGTCCCTGTATTGCATAATATCACGCATTCCCAGAATTGAGCCTATATTTAATTTCTTTCTGCATCTCATTCATATTTGTGGTAATTGCTCCTATGTATTTGAATTCAGCCACTTCCTCAAAATTTCCCTCATTTGTCATCAGCTGTCTATTTTCATTATAATATGATCCATTATTGGAACTGTGTTAAAATAACAATATTGGAAAGTGTTAAATAACATTTCCATTATATAATGTATTTCTGTGCGTGACCATATATTTAGTTTTATTGATATCTACTTCCAATCCCAATATCTTAATGTTACTCAATAGTGTGTGCGTGTTGGCATAGTATTGTATATATTTTGTTGTTCGTTGATTTTTGTACTTTAATTCTTAAATGGGCAAAACACGAATTTCTTGTGTCAGTTATTTGAATGTGGCGGACCGCAGTGAAAACGGAATCTTGTATAACTGTTATTATTACGTAAATTGTATTATTAGACACATATTTTTTAATAACTTTGTTGCTAATTTACAATCTGTCTGAAAAGACAATAGGTAAATTTGTTAAGAGACATAACTTGTTAGGAGAATACTGCCCATTGACAGCACTCCATTAGACAACATTTCATGTGAAAATGAAAGGAAGTTCTAATATTTTATTTCTTTTTAGTCTTATTTCTTCACTGTTGTCTAGAAGATTGATTGAAAGATGATTAGGATGAACTTCTAGTCGCCTTAGATATCAGACACATATTTAAGTGATTTATTTTTGTTCGTTTTCTTCTGTTTTATATAAGATATGAAATTGATTAAACCAACTGATACATTACGAAGTTAAGGGTTAATGATTGCGACTTGCCCACTATTCATTTCACGAGCCGCCACTGAGCTAATTAATACACATAATCGCAGATCAAGAGATTACAAATATCGCTGAACACATGGGTATTAAAATAAGCTGTATTCACAAGTAGGCCTATATAAATAGCAGAAACATAAAATAGTCATGCATGTTACATTGATAGCAACCATGTTAATGGATTTTGTGGTGTTTCTGTGCTACGTATCTTGGTGTTCTGCTATATATTTGTCTTCCCAAGGCAAGAAAGGCAACCCATGGACAGCTCATGTAAGTTATGCCTACAATTTGTTGAAACGTTGTAAAATGGAAAGAACTAAATTGTTTGAGGAATAGCTTGAGATGGCTACCTGTTTCGTTTGCCTGGATTTGTCATTTTTCACTGTCTTCCGGACATGGAAGGTATTGTATCAATGCCATCGACCCCATAAAGCAGCCTGTGCGAAAGAGAGGGTGAGTACATGTTGTTCCTGTCTCAGGTTTTTCCTCTTTAGACTACAATTAACTCACTGGTATAGTCGGCTCGGTCATTTAGTTTGCAGGCGGCATCAAAGGCAGCTGTTTCTCTATACTTACTTACTTACTCACTCATAAGCTCTCCATGCATCCCTATCCTGAGCTAGTGCTTTCCAATCATTCCCTGTATAATCTACTTTCCTCAAATCATAGTCAATGTTATTCTCCCACCTCATTCTTGGGTTTAAAAAATACATTGGTACTGCCAGGTAGAGCCGGCGAATTGTTGTTAAGAGGCTTTAAGACGCGCTCCAATCACCAAACACTGAAAACAGTTCTCTGCCAATAATGTCTTCGCATTTTTAAATGATGTTTCCATGTCTACTCCACATGGAAATAAATATCTTATTAGCGTTGCAAATGTATTTTGCAGTATCTTTAGTTGGTAAAATTTATTCTAGTGAATAAAACGTGACAACACAGCTTGATATGCTAAATACTCATACGCGCAAAAGAGACCTACCTAACCACAGAACAAAACGCCTGTAAACTAAACTACTGAACCGACTATACTATCCAAATCGTAGGTTCATAGCCGAGCGGACATCCCTATCCAGAGCTAATATTTTCCCATCAATCCTGTATAATCTACTTCCCTCAAATCATGGTTAATGTTATTCTCCCACCTGATTTTTGGTCTACCAACTGGGCGTTTTCCGTCTGGTTTTCCAACAAAAAGCTTGCATGTCCCTCTTTCATTCCCCATTCGTGCTAAAAAAAACTGTCCATCGCTGTATACGATACTTAACTATTCTCTTTATATCTACGTAATTTTCTATAAAGAACATGTAGCTCATTGTTATGCAAGTCTTCTCCATTCGCCTGTCTGTTCATCTCTCCTTGGTCCAAAATTTTTCTTAAGAACCTTATCCTCAAATAATTTTAATATTTTCTCCTCCCTTAAAGTAAGGTCGAAAGAGTGACGATCTTTCACCGTAAAATTATAACTGTGAAGAAACGCGGATATGGGTTCCGCTGGAGTGAAAAGACTGCCGTTTAGTTCTGCGGGGGGAACTATTTCAGGGAATCTATGCCAAAGGCTCAAACACATGGAATGTAAAATGGAAATGATTTACCTAACTGTACAAGGGACGATAGGAAAATTACTTGTACGTAACGAAAATTCGAACCCGAGATTTGAAAGGAATTGCATAACATTATGTTAAATTTAGATATCCTTTTCATCATTCCAAATACCGATAGTTTGCTGGAGAAAGTGAAAAGAGAATATTTGAAAACAAATGAAAAACAGTACTTTACCTTTTCCTATAAATACAGAATAACAATGCGCATGAGTTTATAGAGCTGTCGCTAGATGGCAGCATGTGTGGCATGACCAACCTTCGAAACAAATTCCCAAACGTTTATTAGAAATGGATGTACACTAACTTCTCATTTTCTAACTTAACAAAATAAATTACATGCATATTACTTACTGAAGTATACACTAATCTGATGTACACTAACACTAACCTAAAGAAAATAGTGTAATTCAGTTGTTGATGGTGCAAAATTGGAAAAGGAGTATCACAATATTGTCTTAAAAATGTAATATGGTGTTTCTCGTAAATAAATAAATACGTAAAAATTGTAAAATAATGTTATAAGTAACGTTCAAAAACGTTTAAAATATTATGAATGTTGGTAAAGGCAGAAGTAGTATTTAGAGTAACATTATTACAAGAATATACTATGGAAAATTAAGGGAAAGGTAATGTACTGTTGAGACCCACTTCTTTGAAACGTTATCTAGAAATATTGAAATTAATGTCCATTCAATTCATGGGACACGTCGTAGCAAAGTTGGTTAAGTAAATGTGCCACAAGCCGGAATGTCCATGGTTCGAGTCCCGGGAAATTGGGATTTTTAAACTGATATTTCGTGCTAATTGTTTCTAAAGTTAGGAGATTTAATTTCGTACTACCCCAAGAGTTTTTAAGGATTACAGTAAGATATTTTAGTTTTTTTACAATTACCTATAGACCTATTGCGGCTTCGTTGATGCAAGCGGTTAGACGCTCGCCTGTCACCGCGGTCCCGAGATCGAGTCTCGGTCACTACATGCGAATTTCGTGGCGGAAGAAACGGAACTTGGGCAGGTTTTTCTCGGTTTTTTTTTTCCCCACGTATTTCCCAGCCAAAATTTCTCCATACTCATCTCATCCATTTCATTTCGTTCATCTGATGGTGCATTAGGCGTAGTCGGCCAGCACCCTTGTCATTCACAGACCTCTAATATATAAGGGGGGGGGGGGTTCATCTCATTTCATACTTCGACCCGACCCTGAGTTGGACACGAATTGAGGATATTTATTTTACAGGTAAATGTGAAAGATGGAACACCGCCTGGTGATGATGCACCGTGGACCGTGAAAATGAGAATGAACGATAATTTGGAATTCGCTGTAACTAAACAAGGTACGTGTAGACTATCCAATTTAATCAATTCTCCCATTAACATAATATAGCCTATATTTGTAAAATAACTATTACTCGCCCTAATCAAATCTGCACACCTAGACGAGTACTGATAGTATATCCAAACAATAATAATAACAACAATAATGATGACAATAATAATAATAATAATAATAATAATAATAATAATAATAATAATAATAATAATAATAGCTTTATTTTACCTGGCAGAATTAAGGCCTTAAGATCTTGTCTACCACTCAACTAAGTTTAAAAAAATACAAAAATGATTCTTACATCTAGCTACAATAAAAATAAATAATACTTAAGTGTCTACAATATAATTATTATTTACAAAATATTTTGAATTTAATCTAGTTTTAGCAATTGAAATATAAAATATACAAGATAGAAAAAATGAGAAAAAATTATTAATGACAGAATAAATTTAACTCTAGAAAAAAATAATTATTTGACAACAGGTAACTGTATAAGCGTGACTTAAAAGCGCCAATGTGTGGCAACCCCAGCTATCTTGAGGAAGAAAATTCCAGGAGCGGACAGAGCCTGTGAAAGAAGTAGAATAAGAGGAAGTGCTATGAAGAGGGATTGTTAGCAGACTTATCTTGGGACCTAATGCCAATATTGTGTTAAGAAGATAGCTTCTCAAATCTGAGCGCCAGGTAACTAGGAGTGTAGGAATTCAGAAGCTATTTCTCTGCTTATAAAATAAAACCATTTACCTTAGTAGTAATTTCGCTAAGAGAGTCAGCAATCAATCCGGAATGCAAATGTATCCAATTAAAATTCTCCATTGAAGGGAGAATCCCTAAACGCATGTTAAATATTATTACGTGTTTGTCAAATTAGTCATTTATTCGACGACTGCTGAAGTTTTCGGATAATTTAAAATCGCAGTGTTTGTCATCTCTATATTACCAGCTTCACAACACAACACAGGAGACGGTAATTTGCAATATGTAATGAGGAAGGCAAAGCAGGGACAGCTCACTCCCCAGTAGTAACATGGTTGCTGGATTATTCATTTAATCAAAGACTACCGTAGATGACGGATCATTTAAATAGCACAGTATTTACTAGCGCTCCCCTCCCAGTCAAATAACACAACATGGGGGACAGGAAGTGGCAACATAGTAAGAGAAGGAAGAGAATCGACAGCATATTCCTAGCATATATTTTACGCGTGAAGATTTAAACTGGGCGAGTAATATCCTTGAAGACATGATAAATATTCAAAATATTTTCTTTGCCGTAATTTCAGCTATTTAATTTAAATTTTATAAGTCATATATAATTGCATGATATATAGTAGGGATTAAAAATATATAAATTATCAATATGAATAAAAATACGAAAAAAATTAATGTAATTAAATACAGTATATAAAATCCAATTTTAAAATATAGTAACTATATCTGCTTTGCAATCCAATGTTTTAAGAAATTATACAGAAGCGGCCATTTAGAAACAACTGAACTTCCAACGTATTCCGCACTGCGCATTCATGAGGATGAAACAATTCTTAATTAATCTATTAAAATTGTAATTATACATTTTAAGATTATCCCATATAAGTTATATATGTGCTAGATAATACATAACTAACTCACTGGCACTATCGAACCCGTAGGTTCATGGCCGCGCGGACATAAGCTCTCCATACATCCATATCTTGAGCTAATGTTTTCCAATCCTCTCCCGTATGATCTACTTTTCTCAAATCATGGTTAATGTTTTTTCCCATCTCATTATTGACCCACCAACTGAGCGTTTTCCCCTCTGGTTTTGCTAAAAAAGGTTAATATCCCCTCTTTAATTCCCCATTCATACCATATGTCCTGCCCATCACAGTGTGCAAGACTTAAGTGTTATTATAGCTGGTTTCCCATATACATATTTTTTATTTTTATTTATTTAGAGAGTTAGTCCAAATCGGAGGAAAAGAAGAGGGAGATCTAAGAAGATATGTACAGAGGCAATCATTAATTTGATGAAGGATAGGGGACTGTAGGATGTCTGGAAGGATAGAGATGAATGGAAGAAGAGAATCAAAACTTAATGTTGGGCACAGGAAGATGTTATATACATTTAAAACCTATTAAATAAATAAATAGAGAGCGAACTACATTTTCTTACACGCTTAAATGTCATAATCATCATCATTTATGGCATGACAGTCCATTTTGGGCCCTAGCCTTCCTCAGAATGTCCTTCCAGACTTCTCTATTCTGATAAATTCTTCAAATTTCTAATTTTACTAATTCTAATATCCTACAAGACATCATCCTCCCATCTTAATATTGGTCTGCAATTTAATGTTTTGTAATAGTTGTGCCATATAGATATTTTAACAGTTTTATTATTATCCATACGTATCAAATGTCCAGCCCAGGCCAAACTATTAATTTTTATATACTTCACTAAATCGGGTTCCTTATATAATTCATAAATTTCGCAATTTATCCTTCTTCTCCAAACATCACATTTTTTCACAGCCCCAAAAATAGCTCTTAATAACTTTCTTTCAAAAGTAGCCAAGGATTTCTCATTTGACTTTAAGAGAGTCCAAGTTTCTGATGCATATGTAATTACTGGTCTTATAAGAGTTTTATAAATTAGTAACTTAGTTTTCTTTGTTATTAAGTGTGATCGTAGATATTTTGTAAGTTCAAAGAAACATCTTGCAGCTATTATGCGTTTTGAACTTCTATAGAGTTGTCATTCTTACAAGAATTTCTGAGCCCAAATATTTAAACGTATGCACAGTTTGGAATTTGTGTGAATCTATTACAATATGCAATGGATAATGTGAACATTTCTTGCTGGAAGATGGCATATATTTAGTCATACTTTGATTAATTTGCAAATTAATTTTAAAACCGTTATTCGACCGATGAAAATGCAGTCACACACCTGGGTTTGTTTACATTACAACTGGAACTTAGCTCTGAATTAGAATAACGCATTTTCCGCGGGCAGATTTAACCTGGGCGAGTACTAGCTTGCAGTATCAGATCGTCACTTGATTAAGAAAAACGCCCGGAAGGAAATTACAACCAGGAAACTATGCCGTAATAGTTCGATATACGTCCTCTAAGCGGAGGCCACTTTGAATACCAGATGGCCTAGCTCCATCTCGCTTGTTTTTTAGTGCAACATATAATCATTTATGTTCGTCCAGTCTAGAGTTGCGCTATGTACAAGGTGTTTCAGAATAAGTATTACAGACTTCTAGAGGTTGTAGAGGGGACTTAGTAGGTAAAGTTTTGGTAAGGAACCCATGTCCGGAAACTTACCATTTCAATGTAAAATAGGTTTGAATATTGAAACACAATGGGCTGATACCGTGTGTCTAGTGTTTGAGAATAAGTATTACAGACTTCTGGGGTTGTACTCAAGTGTGGTTCTATGTGGCGACTTTGCTGTTCGTTGCACAAAGTGTACCTGCGACTCATGTTTTCATACACACGCCAAACTAGACCTGGTGTGTGCTCAATAATTTCTGCTGCTGCCAGAATTCGTTCAAGACCTTCCTCCAACTCGACAGGTGTAGTAAAACCCATAGAAGTCTGTAATACTTATTCTGAAACACAAGACACACGATATCAGCCTATTGTTTTTCGATCTTAAAACTTATATTAGACCTGCATCGAAATGGTAATTTTCCGGACTTGGATTCCTTATCAAAACTTTATCTACTAAGTCCCCTCTACAATCCCCAGAAGTCTGTAATACTTATTCTGAAACACTCTGTAGAGTAAAACTTGCTTACAGCTCTGAATGCTCCTTGATTCGTTCATCGTGAACTTGGGTTGTTATGAATACATAGAGTATTTTACATAGATCATTAATTAATTATTTCATAGATTATTTTAATTATTCAAATAAAACGTGGTTGAAATAAAGCTTTAGGCATATTTTATTTCAGGACAGAGTTTTGATTATGGCAGAACAAAGTTTCAAGGCTAACTGTAAAATCTCTGCATTTAGACTATGAAATGTTAGTACTGTTAGGGGAGATACAGGTCAAAGCTCAGTATTTAACCCTGGCAAAGGAAGAGACTCTGTCTGTCTGTGTAGTGTGCTGAGGGGTAAGTCACCGACCATTTTTCTTAACAAATTCGCTAGGAACAGTTAGCAATGTAGTCAAGTATCATAAATATTTTAAGACTGTTTTATTTTCAAGTGTAGGAATTAGTATATACTTATTAAAATGTAAATTAGGGTAGATTGACAATCCCCCCATCTCCCTCTTTCAAACCTAAAGAAAGTTCGAATGTAGGTTTTCTTAATATAAGCTTAGATTAGTTATTTAGGGTTAGAATACTTAGGGTTATTGTAATCATTATTCTCTAGAAATAAAAATAGATAAATTAAGAATCCATTTATTTATGTTCAAAAGTACGTATGCCTTTATAACTAATACATCCACATACTAACGCTCGGCTAGAACCTCATGCTACCAAAATTTCCAAGTCTCGAAGGTCCTTTAAGCCCTAAGAAAACCAGCAGTTCGTAATATGGGTCATGTACTACTAGCCAGTACATTCACAACCAAGCTACGAATTTCAATAGTCTTATAAAAGTTCCAGAATTAATTGTTTTCTATTCCAAAGGCAAAAATAAATAAACTGATTATACATAAATTAAAAATGGCATTTCCTAAGACGTTATTTTTTTACTCCACAACGCGACAGGCTTAGAAGGCCCTTGGCCTAACATCCGGCTGCTGGCCTCACATCCACATGTGTAAATCACAAAGGTAAACTAACATGCAACCTGTATAGAGATGTTTATGTGCTCAACATGTCGGGTTTTCTCAACCTGGACCCTCTTACTTATTGTAGCTACCCAAATGCCTACGATGCTGGGTGGGCACCGGTTCCATACTAGGCAAAATTCCATGAGAAAAATTCTTCCCCATAAAAACTCGAACCAGCTAAGTCCCGTAGCTCTGCCCCAAGGCAATTTGCCTTAACCACTCAGCTACGGGACGCGATAAGACACTATTTTGTAACTCACTAACTAATTCACTGGCTCTATCGAACCCGCATGTTCATGGCCGCGCGGAAATAAGCTCTCCATATGTTCCTATCCTGAGCTAATGTTTTCCAATCATTCCCTACATATTCCATTTTCTTTGGCAGAAGTTATGGCACATGTTGACCGCTGCAGTCGCTTGGCACATTTTTGTCCCCGGCACTTGTGTCGCAACATGATGCATACTGTTTCCATTTCAACAAATTTCGGGCACATGTGACGGCACATGACGCTCAACATTTTGCGGGACAAAGTGTAGTAATGGAAACGAGCCTTTAGTGTACATCCATTTTTTATAAAACATGTTTGGGAATTATTGCGAAGGTTGGCCATAACCGATTTCACAGATATGTCCGCCTTCTGGCGGAAGTTTTTTTTAAGCGTTCGGGCCTGAGTACTACGATTCAAGAATAACATTCTTGGACGAAATATTCTATAGTTTCCCTCCCCCCCCCCCAGAGTATATCCAGTTGTGGTAGTCATAATTATTTTTATTCTATGTAATTGACAGAAAATACAGACAGACGGAAGGAACTGGGATATTATAAATTCTACACCACTCCGGAGACATGGTTAAGTGCCCAAGAAACATGTGAACAACATGGAGCTAATCTCCTCGTTCTCAATTCAGTGAGAGAATTCACAACAATAAAAGCTATTTGGGACACTTACCCTGACATCAGTAACATTCATGTTGGTCTTCACGATCTTCTTGAAGAAGGTAGTTTCGTCACTGTGGACGGTAAGAATTTTGGTATGCCACAAGAAATTTGGTTTTATAATAAATTTTATGATAAATACTATTCAATAATGCTTCATATTAAAGAAGGTGAATGTGATTTGGACGATTTTTATGATAGATGGTGTTCGGTGACTATAGGGTTTTATGTCTAGAAAATAGTATTGCTCTTATTGGCAGGGCAGCCCAAACTTTTTAATGGGCCGGGCCAACTGTGCAATTGATCGCGGGCCGGAACATAAATATCGTTACTATTATTGTTGCTACTGTTACTATTGTTGTTGATATTATTATTATTATTATTATTATTATTATTACTTACTTACTTACTTACTCACTGGCACTATCGAACCCGAAGATTCATGGTCGCGCGGACATAAGCTCTCCATACATCCCTATCCTGAGCTAATCCTTTCCAATCATTCCCTGTATAATCTACTTCCCTCAAATCATAGTTAATGTTGTTCTCCCACCTCATTCTTGGTCTACCAACTGGGCGTTTTCCCTCTGGCTTTCCTACAAGAAGCTTCCATGCACGTCTTTCATTCCCCATACGCGCAACATGTCCTGCCCATCGCAGTCTACGAGACTTAACTGTTCTTATTATATCTGGCTTCCTATAAAGACCATGTAGTTCATTGTTATGTAGTCTTCTCCATTCACCTGTCTGTTCATCTCTCTTTGGTCCAAAAATTTTCCTAAGAACTTTATTCTCAAATACTCGTAATCTCCTTTCCTCCCTTAAAGTAAGAGTCCATGTTTCGCACCCATATAATATAACTGGTAGAATAATAGTTTTATATATTTTCAGCTTAATGTTTTTTGAAAGGAGTTGGGACATCAAAAGTCTCTGCAATGCATAATAGCATGCATTTCCAGAATTGAGCCTATGTTTAATTTCTTTGTGCATCTCATTCCTATTTGTGATTATTGTTCCTAGGTATTTGAATTCAGCCACTTCCTCAAAATTTCCCTCATTTGTCATTAGCTGTCCATTTCCATTATATAATGAATTTCTACGTGTGACCATATATTTAGTTTTACTGATATTTACTTCCAGTCCTAATTTCTTAGTGTTACTCAATAGTGTGTGCGTGTTGTCCTTTAGTATCTCCTCGCTATCGGCCAATAGTACTACATCATCAGCATAAACTAACAGCTTATTAATACCATTGAGTTGTAAGCCTTCCTCATTCTCTAAAGATTTAATGGCATGCTCTAGTACAAAATTAAATAGTAGAGGAGATAGTGCATCTCCTTGCTTCAACCCATTCTGGATTTCAAAAGTGTCTGAAAACTGTTTGCCTACACGCACCCTACTCTTTGAGCCATTTAGACACATTCGTATAAGTCTAACTAACTTTTTAGGAATTCCGAACTCCAGCAGGATACTATATAACTTCTCCCTCTTAATTGAATCATATGCTTTTTTTAAGTCTACATATAGTTGATGTACAGTACCATTATATTCCCATTTCTTTTCTAAAATCTGTCTTATACTAAAAATCTGATCTGTTGTAGACCTGTTTCTTCTAAATGCACATTGATGATCTCCTAGAATGTCATCAATATAGGGAGTAAGTCTGCTTACTAATATATTTGTTAGAATTTTGTACGAAGTTGAAAGTAATGAGATGCCCCTGTAGTTGTTGCAATCAGTTTTATCTCCTTTCTTATAAATTGGTATGATAATTGATTCCTTCCATTCATCTGGAAGAGCTTCTTTTTCCCAAATCATACTAAGCAACCAGCGTATCTTGTCCATCAATTTTTCTCCCCCTGATTTTATCAGTTCTGCTGGGATCTCATCTGAACCTGATGCTTTATACATCTTCAATTTTTCAATCGCCATTTCAACCTCTAATGCACTTGGCTCTGCGACTAGCATTTCTGCTGTCTGTAAATTATCCTCCTCAATGTCCTGTTCTGTATGTACATTTAATAGCTGATTAAAGTAACCTTTCCATCTATTTAATATACTCCTGGAATCTGCAATCATATCCCCATTTTCATTCCGAATTATGTTTGTTCTAGCCTGAAACCCTTTCTTCTCTATACTAATTCCCTGATATAATTCTCTAATGTTCCTATTTTTTGCATTCATTTCAAGATCATTAATCTTCTCTCTCAAATATTCCCTCTTTTTACTCTTTAGTAACTTGGTGGTTTCCCGTCTAACACTACCCAATTGCTCTAAATTTACCTCATTTGGCTCGTGTAACCATTTCATTTTTGCTAGCTTTCTTTTCTTTACAATGTCGGCACATTCCTCATCAAACCATTTCTTGTTTTGCCTCTTTTTTAAACAACCAATGCTTTCTGATGCTGACAATTTAATAGTATCTCTTATAGCCTCCCATTCTTTATTTATATCAGTTTCTTCTTCGTTTGCCACATTGTCATCTGAAGATTCCAGTACTTCAAATCTATTAGCAATTTTGATTTGGTATTCTTGCCGCATTTCATCATTTTTCAAGTTTTTTAATTCAAATTTTACAGAATCATCTTTAGCGTTTGTTCCTCTCATAAGCGATAGCCGTTGTCTGATTTTCACTCTGACCAGATGATGATCTGAATTGCAGTCTGTCCCTCTAACTGATCTAACATCAATGATGCTACTGTGCCAGCGTTTATCCACTAATACATGATCTATCTGGTTCCGAGTTTTTCCATCTGGGGACGTCCAGGTGTATTTATGAATATCCTTATGCTGAAATGTTGTGCTCTTAACAATGAGATTCTTTGATGTGGCAAATGTGACTAATCTAACCCCGTTGTCGTTACTATCTTCATGAAGACTGAATTTGCCTATTGTTGGTTTGAATATATCTTCCCGCCCCACTTTTGCATTAAAATCTCCCAAGACAATTTTCATATGATATCGTGAAAGGCTATCAAATAAGCATTCTAATTCTTCATAGAACTCATCCTTGATCTTGTCATCTTTATCTTCTGTGGGGGCATGTACATTTACAATTATAAAATCATGTCGTTTACCCTTTAGAATTATGTATGATATCCTATCACTAACAAACTTAATATCTCGGATAGCGGATAGGATCCTCCTTCTGACTAAAAAACCCGTTCCAAATGCAGGTCTTTCTGCACCCCTGTAGTATAATTCAAAGCTTCCTGATTCCTGACTACCTTCTCCTGGCCACCTAACTTCCTGTAAAGCGACTATATCCAAGGGCGATTTATCTAATTCCCGCGTTAATATCTCTAGTGCCCCGCTATTGTATAAAGTCCTAACATTCCATGTTCCTAGGAACATGTCCCTGTGTTTGAGCCTTTGGCATGGGTTCCCTGAAGTAGTCCCCGCCCGGAGAACCGAATGGGGGACTATTTGACCTCCGGAAAATTTTACCCCAGTTGAACCCATGTCCGCATTTCTTGACGGTTGTATTTTTACGGTGAAATATCGTCACTCTTTCGACCAAGGTACTTTTTTCATCTGGCTTATCACCTTCGACCAGTCCGGCATGGGTAACCCTATCGGCAGCAATGCTACCGCCGGCATAGCTCTCAGGATCATTTAAGCACGCAAGCCACTCCACCACGACAAGGTAAAGATACCATGGAGGGATTATTATTATTATTATTTATATTACTATTACTACTGAAATAAAATTACATGATCATACAGAAGAATGTTAAAACATTTGCAACACCATGCTGCAATAAAAATTGTATAACAATTGGTACAAAAAATGAATATATTTACCTAATGAGAATAGTGGAGCTGGCTTCTTAAAGGTAACAATCGACCGATGTCGTGTCTGCTGAGTAGTACCGATAAATAAGACGTCTTGGAGATGTTCGTCACTCAAGACCGACCTCAATCGTGAGTTTTGCATTTTCATTTTAGAAAATTTTTGTTCACACAAGTAATATCGAGGAAAACATGCAGATTAAACGTCAGGCATGTTCCTTCAACCCTAAATATTTTTCTGCTAGTAACTTGTAGAATTTAATCAGATCTGTAGGATCAAAAACTCCTTTCATTGCACCATCACACTGCAGATCTATTAGTTCAAATCGCAACATTGCTGGTGCATAGTCAACATCGAAGGAAAATGGAGACGAAAACAAAGAAATGTCTGGTTCCATTTTATTGAAATCAACAAATCTATTAGAAAACTCTTCTTCAATTCTTTCTTCCACAAAAGAATCACTTCTGAAACACAATTCAAGATATTCATTTTGT
This sequence comes from Diploptera punctata, assembly GCA_030220185.1. Lineage (NCBI taxonomy): Eukaryota > Metazoa > Arthropoda > Insecta > Blattodea > Blaberidae > Diploptera > Diploptera punctata. Next base: position 336,609 of record JASPKZ010010265.1, on the reverse strand, counting down.
AGAGCATTTACACTTGGAAAATGTACCCAGTTTTTACAGACACGTGCCTTTTCAATAGCTTCAGTTTAAATTTGAAAGCTGTTATTGCACTGTAAACTTGATTGATTAATTTATCTTTACCTTGTAAAATTATGTTCAAGTCATTCAAATATTTTGTCATGTCGACAAGAAATGCTAGTCTGGACAGCCAATCGTGATCACTTAACACATCACATTCATACTTTTTTCCCTTACGAAATTGGCGGATTTCATTTCTTAGAGCAAAAAATCTTGCTAATGTTTGATCACGGCTCAACCATCTTATTTCAGCGTGATAGATTATATCACCGTATTCACTGTTCATATAATCTAGGAATGTTTTGAAAGTGCGGTGATTCAAGGCTCTGCTACGAATGAAATTAATTATTATCTTAGTAACAGTCTGCACAACTCCATCCAGATTTGCCGCTTTAGCGCAAAGAACTTCTTGGTGTACAATGCAGTGCAATTTATGCACTGTGACTCCCAAAACTTCAACGTTTTTCTTCACTAATTCCGCCATTCCGGTGTTGGCTCCCAACATACATGGCGCACTATCAGTTGTTATACTGCATAATTTCACCCAGTCTAGTTCAATATTGTCGACAGGTTTCACAACTTCCTCGGACAAGTCAGTACCTTACGTGGTACCATATATATACTTCTTCCCCTATAAGTTCTTCCGTAATTTTGAAATCGGTATACCGGTATATGTCTCTAAGAAATAGCAACAACTGAACAGTATCAGTTATGTCCGTGCTTTCGTCGCATGCAATGGAGAAAAGTTCAAATTGTTTTCCTTATTCTACAAGCTGATGTCGAACATTGGATTCTAGTTCTTCTACACGCCTACTTACAGTGTTTCTTGATAGAGACACTGAATTTAATAAATCAATTTTATCGGGAAACAACTTCTTGGCAACAGCAATCAGACACTTTTTCACAAATTCTCCATCAGAAAAAGGTTTTCCGTTCTCAGCAATTAGTTTCGAAACTTCATAACTCGCTTGGGTAGCATTTCTTTGTCTTACACTACCACCCTGAATTAATAACTGCTGTTGTGCCGTAACTTTTGGAAAGAGCTCGTTCGCTTTCTCAGTACGTCCATCTCCCTTAAATTTATCAAAATGGCTATGCTTTGTTTGGTAATGTCTTTTGATGTTATATTCTTTCACAACTGCAATAACATCGTTACAAATAACACATAACACTTTGTTTCCATACTCCACAAAGTACTTGCTGGTCCAGGATTCGTTAAACTTCCTACACTAAAACTTTGCGTTTTTTTAAGCATTTTCTCATTTTAACACTATTTTAACAACAATTCCGTGCACAGACTACTGTTTGATTGACAATACAATAAGCGAAACAAGTACGAGTAGTATTCAAAGTTTGGAGTGGGGGAAAACGGTAAATGAGAGATTAATCATCTCTACTACTTTGTCAAGAGAAGCGGTGACACCTCAACTCCACATTCCAGAGAGATGAATTTCACACAGAGATGTCCAAACTAGATTTCACATTTTAAAATCTAAATTTATAATATAAAATTAATTTGTTCATTTCAGTGCTTACGCGGGCCGGATGTGGCCCGCGGGCCGTAGTTTGGACGGCTCTGTCTTATGGGAACGTTGCTGTCGACCGCAGACTGAGTGACAGAGATAGAAATATATCTCTCTCTTCTCCTCCTAGCACAAGTACAGGCAGAAATATAAGTTTACGACACAATTATCTTCACTTGAGCTACTAAAATATAAATCGTAATTATTATACTGTGGTTACTAAAGCCAAGATTTTTAAAATACATTACGAAACTCAGTTGAGGTCACTATGTTAAAATTTTAAGAAACATAAAACAGTACCTCAGATCTCAGTCGTCCTCAGCAATCAGATGAGGACGACTGAAATCTCAGGTACTGTTTTATGTTTCTTAAATTTTTTGGTTACTAAAGTACAACATTAACATTTGGAATTTTATAGAATGTCACTACAGAGACGCCAGTAGCTTCAGAACATTCTAAACCACACTTGATATATTAGTTACTTATTCTTTTCCTGACGACGGTTGTACGTGACAAAACAAGTTTCGATGAAAGGGAATGGTTCAGTGCATCTCTACTAGGCGCTGTTGTGATAATTAAGTTCACCCTTAACTTTATTAAATAATTGTTTGATAATTATGTTCCTTAATTTTTTTATAAATCGGGCAACTACTTTCTTGGCAAAGTTATAAGTGAAACTAATTAAATTAATTATTTATTTGAAATGAATTAACTAATAAATAAATCTCAAGTAAAGGGACACGAGAAAAGCAAGATTTGCTCCATTATAGCAATGCTATTTTCTAGACGTGAAAACCACGAAAAAATATCTTGACAAAAATTAAATTTTTACTGGGAGCCTAATTAATTTTTCCATTACTTTATCAAATATATTAAACTAATGTAGGCCTATCTTATAGGATAAACTGCAAATTTAATGGTTAATTAATTTGTGTATATACCGATACAGGTTTCAGGTAAACTTCCACTTCTAACGATCGGATTTCCTTGTTTTTTTTAAGAATACCTTCCTTAGTTTATTTTAATAGCATATTCTATTCTTTAGTATTTGTCCGTGGGCAGGTATTTCACTGCTATAATGTTGAATGATTCCGGGTTATGTGGCCGTGGTCCATAGTTGGTGTTGATACCAGACGTTTCGCCCTCAACTGCGGAGGGCATCTTCAGTGGCGAGTGCTTCTAGGCGTGTTTCCTGGTCGGAAGATCTAGTAGATCAGTAGATCTTCCGACCAGGAAACACGCCTAGAAGCACTCGCCACTGAAGATGCCCTCCGCAGTTGAGGGCGAAACGTCTGGTATCAACACCAACTATGGACCACGGCCACATAACCCGGAATCACTCAACATTATGATTACCGGCCGTGAAAGCCTGCATTCATTTCACTGCTATCATAAGCATTTTCGTGCCGCTTTGCAGCTTTATTAGGGAATTATTCGTACATGTGGTAGCTTCCTGTTGCTTTCCACACCGGTGAATGATGATAATGATAATAGCCGGATGATTTTCGATGACCTTTGGGCCCAAAGAATCTTGACATATGTCTTACAGGTGAGAAAACCCAAAAAAAAAAAAAACTCACCTAGGAGCTTGTCCGGGGGCACGCCGTAGCGTAGTGGTTAAGGCACTGAGCTACAAGCCGGAGGGTCGACGGTTCAAGTCCCGTTGGGGTGAGGATTTTTAAACTGACCCAAACCCTCTGGCGGCACTATGGCCCTGGGGTCGACTCAGCCTCTAACGGAAGTGAGTACCAGACGCTTGTTCTGGGGGTAAAGGCGGCCGTCATGCAGGGCTGACAACCCGGCTGACATAAAGTGCCGATTGTCTAGAAAAAGTGGGAGCCTTAACCTCCTACTACCCCAAGGGCCTCCGGGCCTGTTGTGGGATCACTTTACTTTTAGTCCCGCGCCGTAGCCGAGTGATTAAGGCAGGAAGCCTTGGCGCAGAGCTACGGGACTTGCGCTGGTTCGAGTCTCCATGGGGGAAAACATTTTCTCATGGTATTTCGGCCAGTATGGGACCGGTGCCCACCCAGCATCGTGATGCATTTGGGTAGCTACAATAAGTAGCGACTCCAGGTTGAGAAAACCAGCTATAACGGCTGGGGGGACTCGACATGCTGACCACATGTCACCCCTACACTGGCTGATTATCATCTAACTCTGTGATTGACACATGTGGATGTGAGGCCAGCAGCCGGATGATAGGCTAAGGGCCTTGTAGGCCTGTCGCGCCAGCAGTTTGTTTTTTTTGTTTTTTAGGAGCCTGTCCTGACCGGGAATTGAACCCGGTCTGCTGCGTGACAAGGCAACACGCTACCTCCAGACTACAGTGGCGGTAGACTCATGACATATATACATATATATATATATATATATATACTGCCATGGTAATTTTGTGTGTCTACTAGATAGGATCGGTGGAAATCTTTACTTTTTTTTTTCAAAAACCTTTTCATGAGAACAACCTCAATAGCTTCAATCCTTCGGAATACACGAACAATTGATCCGATCAGGAATCGGATTAATAAACCACAGTAATGCACCAACAGTTATGTAAAAAAAAAAAACTCCAAGACGACATGCCTAGAATGCCCTTGGCCTACCAGCCGGCTACTGGCTTCACATCCACATGTGTTAATCACAGAGGTAGACGATCATATAGCCATTGAGGGACCACATGTGGTCAGCATGTCGGGTCCTCCACCGTTGTAGCTGGTCTTCTCAACCTGGAGCCGCTACTTATTGTAGCTACCCAAATGTCTCACGATGCTGGGTGGGCACCTACTGGCCGAAAATCCATGAGAAAATGTCTTCCCCCATGGGGACTCGAACCAGCGCAAGTCCCATAGCTCTGCACCAAGGCTTCTTGCCTTAACCACTCTGCTACGGCGCGGCACAAGAGTTATGTAAACAAAATAAATAAAATTAAAAGGTGTGTACTGATGAATACAAATATGGAAGATCTCGTCAGATATTAAATACTGCATTTAATATATACACAAACAATAAAGGAACGCGAATCTCACTTTTTCATGGTGTATATTAATGTGTATAAATATTGTAAGATTTGCTTTCTTAAATCATGGTATAGTGATTGGAGAGGGGTTATTGTTGGGCCAAGAGGTAAAGATTGGATTTAGTGACACTAGGAATACTGAAGGAGTTCTCCATGTGTGAGAACTTAGGTTGCTCGGTTGGTATTCGGTAGAGTTGAGGTTCTTATCTCGGGATTCCACGAGGACTTCGTCGGGCAGAATTAATGTACAAAGAATATCTGGTAAAAGTAGTTTATTCTTGACTTTTATAAACTGCAAGTAATTGTATATATATGAAGTGAATTTATCCAACTTTTTAGAACGTAGTGTTTTTGAAAGTTACTTGATGAAATTATACACGAGAAGTAAGTGACGAGGAGAAGCCTCTCTCGCCTATAGGTAAATTAGTTACTCCCACTACCTCGATCACGTGGACCTAAGGTCTGTGCTTAGGCACATATAACGAAACATATAATTGGTTAATGCGCCCTCCTATTTTGATCCCGGGGGTGTTACAAATTTATTATTGGCGATTTACGCCTTCAGAGGTTGGACCTTTTTTTCCCCGTGCTGGCTTCACGTACAGTCTAGTCACAAACATTAGCTAGGCTTGGGTTTTTTTCTTCTTAGGCTTGGGTTTTTTCCTAGGCTTCCGACGCTAGAAACTTGCCATGTTCCCACACTTTTTTGCTAACGATGTTTGTGTCAGGGTAAAACCCCCGCTTGTACATTAGCTAATGGGTTATGGTTATCACGCTAAATCAGTTAACTGGAGGCTTAGAAGATATCTCTACTCAATCTGTCGAGCAAAGGATTATTGTCATTAGTAAGTTATTATCATGTGTCAGCCACTTCCGTCTTCACAAAAGAAAGGTTTACATTACCTGAGTTGTCAGTATTCTTTAATAACTAATAATTTGATTACATTGATGCTGACTTCTTTGGATCATTTTATACGGCCTTTGCTCTTACATAATCAGGTTCCACTCTCTTCCCTGATCAATTTGAATATAAATATGACCTAAGTCCAGTAACTGCTTCATTTAATGATGTTATAATATCATCTGGTTATTATTGCCGATAGGGATTTATTTAGATTTACACAGGAGGCTGGATGAATGAATTGCCACAAATGCCCTATAAACAAATGGAAAAATCAAGGGATTTTTTTATTTGTTTATAATCCTCTCGCGTAATATAATGCTAGTATCATAGCTATAGTGGCCTTTAAAGAAAAAATGGCTATAATATTTTGGTTAGAGCACGTTAACCCTGAGAGTGTTGCCAGCACGTCAATTATGTTCAGATTGTAAACACTGATATGTATCCCTTTTACCTGGGATCGTTCTTTGAGGTTAAATAGACTCACTTTCTGCAATATAGACATACATAAATATTCATAAAGAAAAAAAAAGATACACCCTTAATATATTTGGTGGTCTACTCAAACCATTCATGCTTATACAATTACCATTCAAAACTATTTAGTTGAATACCAGTATAGCATAAATTGCTTGTTCATGTGTAACTGTTTATTTTCAATTTCGTCTACACCTTAATATCTACCTACATTATAATGTGCGTCTACAGCTTGGGAATTCATTTGCGATGAACCAGTTTTGTCTACTTCAAACCATATGTCGAATAATACTTCAGTTTTGCTAAATTTAATTTAAATTGAGTCAATAAGACTTATTTACATGGATCTATATCTTTGCGACCAAAATACTAAATATCGCGTTTAAGCAGCTGTGCTATCGTTATAAACAATTATTATTGATAGTATTACCCCCTGATATCATTTTTTTCCCCATAGGTATTGCATACATACGAATTCATCATGATTATTAATCCATGAAATATTCATGATTCTTAATATTTTATTCTCAACATATTTCGGCCCATTTACTTTGCCAAAGCATAGCTGGCTATATCATTGCTCAGCCAAACGACGTTATTTTCTTAAGCGTGCAAAATCATTTCCTTCGAATGCAGAATCGTATAGTATGTCACATTCGCTTCCACCAGCGACCATGACTTCATCTCATCTCATTATTAACATCGAATACAAATTCGCACAAATTGTCACATTCGCTTCCATCAGCGATCATGACCTCATCTCATCTCATTATTAACATCGAATACAAATTCGCACAAATTGTCACATTCGCTTTCACCAGCGACCATGACTTCATCTCATCTCATTATTAGATAATACGGGATCCCTTGCCCTCAAATATTTTCAACAAAATAGCACGTGTTATACAAACACAGTGACGTGCCGCTTCGGCCCACGTCTACAAATTAAATTCTGTAAATATAATCAACAAATAAATTCCTCACGCTTTATAGGTTCACACCGTCACTCGGCCTTTCAATTAAGGTGCATTGAGCTTCACCCTGTCTCATTAGCTCCTATGTTTACGCTGTCTGATTGTTATTTTAGACAAAAGAATCATAATCATCATGATATTATTCGTATTCAGATTGTTGTACAAGTTTCTTCAATTACCTATATGTATTAAACAATGACAATGGCCTATCTGGGCTCATTTTAACATTTACTGGATTAAGTAGATACTGCAGCTTTCTGCTCGAGCGATTGGGTTAAAACATTTAAAAATATAGATCCATTCTCTATCGATAAGTTCAAATCAACAATTTATTAATCGCCCTCAATCTTAGCTGAAAGTGGACATGCATGTGTTATGTATTCACCCTAATTCAATTAATTATATCATATTCATCAATATGGGGGTATTATCATGATTAATATCTAAATTGACATTTCACTTTATTTTTTTTCGCAGTCATTTTGCCCTTTCCTCTCGCGATTAGCGTTTTCATCTAGGCCTATTTAATCACTTTATTAGTGTTATTTATTTTAATTACTGATTATATTTGGTACTTTACCATACAACACTTATTTATTTTTTTTTCACTAATACTTTTCATTTATGTCCTAATCTCAGCTAGTATTGAGTTCGAATCCCGTGAAAACTGGTTCATGCATTTAAGTATAATTTATCAGGTCTTGTTTTTTTTTTTTTTTTTTTCGTTTGGGGATTATGTAGAGCTTATATGTTTGTACCTTTTGTATGTTATATCAAAATTTTGTCGGTATATAACCACTTCCTTACCTGGGTACTGCATAATTTCAGCGTTTACATTGACCTTATCTCATACCTAAAATCACAGTAGTGTCTACCTGTGCACACAATACAATATAGTACAATGCAAGACATACACACATACGTAATATATCCATTCCGTTGTCATTCTTACGTGTAAAAATCTCTCCCTCCTATTTTTCGAGTGTCATTTTCACTGTCCGTCTATCTACCCTTAATACTATTAGTGTCTAATTTCACAGTCTGTTAACTCGCAAAGGCCTCCTGTACTATTATTATATACATGTTTTGCGATACTACGCCCACACGCAAACAAACTCTGAACACTCGCATGGTAATTTATCGGGTCTTTACAGCCTCAATCTTATCCTTAGATTCACATATGATGACTAGACTTTTGTCAAAATTTTTCAAATGATTCTTACTTCTATCATCTATGTTAGTATGCGCCACAGAATTACTAGCGATCTCTGGGTTCCCTAGTATCTCTATACGTGCATATGTTTTGTGATTAGCCGTCGTCCAAGAAACACTCTCCGACGCGTATGATTCATTTTCGGGGCTCCTATCCTTTTGACCTCTACTATTTATGTTCTTTGTGATGACACTTATTTCATCATTTAGTTTGCTGGTTTCGTTAGTCACTTTCTGTTCTATATTAGTGCCTAACTCATTAAATCTAGGCTCTACTATCATTTCGATCAATTCAGAGCGTTTATCCTGCTCTGCAATTTTCTGAGCTACTTGGGGCTTTAGTGTTTCTTGTTCGTGGGCTGGCTTTTGTACAAATAGACACATATAATTTACCCTTTTGTCCGAGTTCTCTACACTACAGAGCACATTCTTGTCGACTCGTTTTATTTCCCCTTGTAATTCCTCCTGTTTCTCCCCTAAGTTAGTTTGTAACGTTATTATACTATTGTTCATCTCTGTTCTCATTTGACTTATTACCCTGTTTTCTGTTTTCTCTGAGTCTTTAATAAGTTTTTGTTCCATTTTATTTATCTTTAGTTCTACACACGCTGACGATTCATTTATTTTCGCTTCTAGCATCTCTCTATCTTTTCTCATCTCATCCCTTAATGTTTCTTTCAACGTAAATACATCCTTTTCCCTGCTTATCTCCATCTGTCCTCTCCAAGTTTCAAATTCCTGTTTCATATTCCTCTGCATTGCCTCTAAATCCATTTTCCTATTTCTATCTATCGTCTCTAAATCCATTTTCCTACTTCTATCTATCGTCTCTAAATCCATTTTCCTACTTCTATCCATCTCCTCTATTCTCGACATTAGCATTTCCATGTATTTCATGGTGTCGGTGCTTGGATTTCCCTTGTCCTCTACTTCCCCTCTAGCTTCTACTCTTGCGTTGTTTTCATTACTTTCCCCTGTGCTCTGCTCTAAGTTCTCTCTGCCATCTTCGTTGTCCTCTCCCATCCTTACGATTTCGTTCTCTCCTTCAATCAGTTGCCCACAAGCCTTCTCCCTAATCTCTTCGTGTTTCCTATCCATTTTTTTATCTTTATTTGCCTGCCTCTTTCTATTCCTACTTCTTAACAACATAAATACACACAGATATATTCTCCGTTAAATCACTGTAATATTTTGATTTCTTATATAGGTAAAAAGTAAAAAAAATGCTTATTCTGTTGTTGTGTCACTTACTGCTTCCTTCCTTCAGTTGCTGTCTGTCTGCTTGTTGCCATCATCTTCTCTGTCCTGGTTGCCTCGTGGTCGTGGGACTTAGTCGTTCTGCCGTTGATTTCTATTCGTGTGTTACTTTACGACCTATTCTGCCCGCACGTTAGGGAGCCAATATGGAGAAGGGGTTATTGTTGGGCCAAGAGGTAAAGATTGGATTTAGTGACACTAGGAATACTGAAGGAGTTCTCCATGTGTGAGAACTTAGGTTGCTCGGTTGGTATTCGGTAGAGTTGAGGTTCTTATCTCGGGATTCCACGAGGACTTCGTCGGGCAGAATTAATGTACAAAGAATATCTGGTAAAAGTAGTTTATTCTTGACTTTTATAAACTGCAAGTAATTGTATATATATGAAGTGAATTTATCCAACTTTTTAGAACGTAGTGTTTTGAAGTGACTTGATGAAATTATACACGAGAAGTAAGTTAATGTGACGAGGAGAAGCCTCTCTCGCCTATAGGTAAATTAGTTACTCCCACTACCTCGATCACGTGGACCTAAGGTCTGTGCTTAGGCACATATAACGAAACATATAATTGGTTAATGCGCCCTCCTATTTTGATCCCGGGGGTGTTACAAATTTATTATTGGCGATTTACGCCTTCAGAGGTTGGACCTTTTTTCCCCGTGCTGGCTTCACGTACAGTCTAGTCACAAACATTAGCTAGGCTTGGGTTTTTCTTCTTAGGCTTGGGTTTTTTCCTAGGCTTCCGACGCTAGAAACTTGCCATGTTCCCACACTTTTTGCTAACGATGTTTGTGTCAGGGTAAAACCCCCGCTTGTACATTAGCTAATGGGTTATGGTTATCACGCTAAATCAGTTAACTGGAGGCTTAGAAGATATCTCTACTCAATCTGTCGAGCAAAGGATTATTGTCATTAGTAAGTTATTATCATGTGTCAGCCACTTCCGTCTTCACAAAAGAAAGGTTTACATTACCTGAGTTGTCAGTATTCTTTAATAACTAATAATTTGATTACATTGATGCTGACTTCTTTGGATCATTTTATACGGCCTTTGCTCTTACATAATCAGGTTCCACTCTCTTCCCTGATCAATTTGAATATAAATATGACCTAAGTCCAGTAACTGCTTCATTTAATGATGTTATAATATCATCTGGTTATTATTGCCGATAGGGATTTATTTAGATTTACACAGGAGGCTGGATGAATGAATTGCCACATGATTTACTTTGTTTTTTTTATGGAAGTGGAATTAAGGCGTCCCGCGCCGTAGCCGAGCGGTTAAGGTAGGAAGCCCTGGCGCAGAGCTACGGGACTTGCGCTGGATCGAGTCTCTATGGGGGAAGAAATTTTCTCATGGTATTTCGGCCAGTATGGGACCGGTGCCCACCCAGCATCGTGAGGCAATTGGGTAGCTACAATAAGTAGCGGCTCCAGGTTGAGGAACCAGCTATAACGGCTGGGGGACTCGACATGCTAACCACATGTCAACCCTACACTGGCTGTTGATCATCTACCTCTGTGATTGACACATGTGGATGTGAAGGGCCAGCAGCCGGCTGGTAAAAGGGCAACCGCTGAAAAGTGGAAAGACCCTCAATCGGAATCGGAATTAAGGCAAATTTTATGAAGAAAGTCAGATTACTACCTGATACCCTGCGTGCATTGCTACGCCTAAATGAATGAAATATTAAAGATTAATTAAATTGTATGGTATACGCTGAGACGAAACAAACATGGCGGTTGCTAGTCAGTTTTTAATTTCGGATTTCAGGTAAACCTCCACTTCTAATTGTCGGATTTCGCTCATTTTTTGATAATACCCACCTCAGTTTATTTTAATAGGATATATTGAGTTCCCTTGTGAAAATTCGAAAATTGTGACCGCAAGAGCAATTTTTAAATTTTCACTTCTGGTGAACTCCTACACCTAATTGTTTTGGGGGATCCAATTCTGAATCTATTCCATCCAGGGGCCACTCAAACAAACACACACACACACACACACATCAAATTCGGTTAGTCGTTTTAAGCAGATTTTAATTTCGGATTTCAAGTAAACCTCCACTTCTAATTGCCAGATTTCGCTCATTTTTGGATAATACATATCTCGGTTTATTTTAATATAATATACCGAGTTTCCTTGTGAAACATCGAAAAGTGTGACCGCTAAAGCGATTTTTAAATTTTCACTTCAGGTGAACTACATCTAATGGTTTTAGAGCGTCCACTTGCGAACCAAAACCATGGAGGTAACCAATCAGACACACACCAAAAATGTCATCAAAATCGATCCAGTCGTTTATGAGTTCAGTGACATACACATGTACAGAAGAATTATAGATATAGATAATTAGAGAGAGAGAGAGAGGAGAGAGAGAGAGAGAGAGAGAGAGAGAGAGAGAGAGATTTAGCCTGGTGGAGTTAAGGCCATGTGGCCTTCTCTTCCACTCACCAGGACAAACATATATTACATAAGAATATAACAATCTTAATTAACTCTAATATTAAACACTAAGTAAAAATTTGATCAAAAGATAATATCTAATATACATATTACGATCTATAATACAACCAGTTAATATTAGTTAAAATTAAGACTAAAACTAATAATAAAATGTATACAAGCAAGACATATTAAATTGTCCCTGTCTAGTGTATATAAAAAACAGGAAAATAATGAGATATAGAAAACTAATTTTACGATTATACAATATTTAAAACAAAACAAATAAAAATATTTGTTATTCTTAATATTATTTACATAAATAATTAAATATATTAATATTGCTAAAAGAATACTATCAGTGAGGTGTATAAGTCAGTTTGTTATTAAATAATTCTTTAGTTTGTTTTTGAAGGATGTTATAGTTTGACAGTCTCTGACATAGGGTGGAAGGGAATTCCATGTTTTGGTAAGTGACACCGTAAAAGATAATGAATAATATACAGTGTGATGAGGCGGGATATAAAGGACAATGTGCTGATGGGATCGAGTGTCAAGATTATGTGTGTCGGATAGTCTGATGAAGCGGCGTGATAAACAATTAGGCGATGATGTGTGAAGTATTTTATAGAGAAGGGATAGGGAATGGACAGTTCTACGATCTCTTAGACGAAACCACGATAATTGTTCCAGGGACGGTGTAACATGGTCAAATTTGCGAATACCACAAATAAAACGTGCGCAAGAATTATGAACACGTTGAAGTCTTTGAGTGGAAATAATATTTAAGTCTGTAAAAAGAGTGTCACAATAATCAAAATGGGGCATTGCAAGTGTTTCTACTAACATTTTCCTAAGGGCGAATGGCAAACAATTTCGTACACGATTTAATGAATGTATTATTGAGAAGACTGTTTTGCATGTATGGTTTATTTGTGTATTCCAATTTAAGTTTTTGTCAATAAATACTCCTAGAATTTTTACTGTCTCACTATAAGGGATTTGAACTCCGTTTAGTGACACATGCGAAACTGTGTTTAGGTTAATTGTAGATAATAGTCTCTGATGACCCATAATGATTGATAACTATTTTGTATTCAATGTACGTAATATGTACTGAACCCAGTTTTACAGTTAATATTATTTTCTTTTGCAGGACATAGAATTAACGAAACTGGTTATTTAAAGTGGGGACCGAAGGAGCCATCTCACGGTGTTCAAGCGAACTGCTTGAGATTGTTAAAGGATGGATTATATTACGATTCATGGTGCAACAACAAGTTTCAATTTTTCTGCGAAATGTAGTGACATCTACCAAGCAATTATAAACAGTCGACTTAGAAAATAATTATACCTAACTTGCTGGCTCTATCAAATCCATAGGTTAATGGCCGCACGGACATAAGCTCTCCATACATCCCTATCCTGAGCTAATGTTTCTCAATCATCCCCTATATAAAATACTTCCCTCAAATCATAGTTAATGTTATTCTCCCACCGCATTCTTGGTCTACTAACTTGAAGTTTTCCCTCAGGTTTTGCTACAAGAAGCATTTATTCACCTCTTTCATTCTCCATTCGTGCCAAATGACCTGCCCTGCAGTCTACGAGACTTAACTGTTATTAGGCTATATTTGGCTTCCTATAAAGACCATGTAGCTCACTGTTATGTAGTCTTCTTCATTCACCTGTCTGTTCATGTCTCTTTGGTCCAAAAATTTGCCTAAGAACTTTATTCTCAAATATTGCTAATTTCCTTTCCTTCTTTATATATATATATATATATATATATATATATTAGGGATATTCCACAATACAGTGTTTCTCCTTCAACCCAAAGTGATTTGTCGCCAGAGGTTCCTGTCTAGGGCATCTTCTTCCCTCAGATCTCTAGCTTCCATACTTCTCCTCACTCCATCCATCCATCCAACGTTCTCGAGGTCGGCCTCTTCCACTTCTACCATTAGCTTTCCAATTAAGGATCTTCTTCGGTATTCTCTTTTCTTTCATTCTTATGAGGTGTCCATACCATTTCAAACGCTTTTCTTCAATTTTTTTTCAACTTGCATAATTTCTCTTATTGTGCCGTTTCTGACCTTATCCCTTCTTGAAATTCTTGTCGATCACCTCCAAAAATCCATTTCTACTGCTAACAGTTTATTGGCTTGTTTTCTACTTACTGTCCAGGTTTCGGGCCAATATAATAAAATGCTTTGTAACAGAACTTGAAATATAGTTTTCTTCGTTCTGTATATTGTATACATAAAAGGGGGGGGGGAAATGAATGAATGGATAACACCAGAGATTTTGCAGAAAATAGATGATAAAAAATAAAGCTTATGAACAATGACTTGGTTCAAACACGGAGGAAAACAAAAATATATATAAAGAAAAGAAGCACATAGTAATGAAAGAAATAAGGAAAGCTAAAAACAACCGTTGGAACAGAATATGTGCAGAAATAAACTGTCAAAGAGGATTTAAACAATCACAGCAGCCTGGGCAACTTTAAAGAAATTGCGAACAAATGTGTCACGTTGAACAACAATTGAACCAATTTCACTAAAAGAATGGGAACACTATTACAAAAAAAATATTAAATGAGGAACGGCCGGAATACATGGAAGAAGGCAATTTTATTCATGAGAATATAGATTGGGAAATATCTGAGGATGAAGTGGCAGCATCTAATTATCCATGAAGGGAAAAATGGGAAAGCCAGTGGACCTGATGGAATTAATCTAGAGCTATTAAAATATGGAGGACAAAAAGTGATAAAATTGCTTATGAAATTGTATACAAACATTCTTACAAGAGGAACAATACCCTCAGAAATTAAATTGGGGTTTATAAGATTGATATAAAAGAAGGCAGAGAGAAGAAACAGCAGTATTAATAATTATAGAGGGATATGTGTGAATAACTCAACCTCCCTTAAGATAAGAGTCAATATTTCGCATCCATATAATATATCTGGGAGAATAACAGTTTTATATATTTTCAGTTTAACGTTTTTTGAGAGAAGTTGGGATGACAAGAGTCCCTGTAATGAATAATAGCATGCATTTCCAAAGTCGAGCCTATGTTTAATTTCTTTGTGCATCTCATTCCTATTCGTAATTATTGTTCCTATATATTTGAATTCAGCCACTTCTTAATTTACCCTAATTTGTCATTAACTGTCCATTTCCATTACAAAATGTATTTCTATGTCTGAACATATATTTAGTTTTATTGATGTTTACTTCTAGTCCTAATTTCTTAGTGTTCTCAATAGAGTGTGCGTGTTGGTCCTTGGTATCTCCTCGCTATACCCAGTAATACATCATCAGCATAAACTAACAGTTTATTAAATCCGTTGGGTTGTAGGTCTTCTTCATCCTCTAAAGATCTGATGGCATGCTCTAGTACAAAACTGAATAGTAGAGGAGATAGTGCGTCTCAATGCTTTAATTATACCAGATTAAATAAATAAAATGGAGAAAAAATATGAATGATTTTAAAACAATTTATAGAAAATATGCACCTAAAAATGTAAATCGAAGAACGTAGTACTGTCAATTGGACGGTGTTATGCATCAACCGGCTAAGCGCCACTCTTTTAAAAAATAGAATGAATTCCATCTGTTACAGTGGCTCATGAAGTACGTAAGTGTACGCACACTTTTATCGCCAAATCTTTAAATACAACCTTATTGTTAAAGAAAGAGATTCTATGTTTTGTAACAAACGGCTATGAAACCAGATCTTCATAAATTCTAATCTAAATTTTGCATCATGCAGCTAAGCGCCAAATGTTCCGGTTCTTAGATCGTTGATGCATAACTGTCAAACAAGGAAAGTACGGTAACTTGCAATATCCAGTATTGTTAGTTTGACTCTACAATAAGATTGTAGTGAAGACTGACTTATACTTTAAACGTATTTTTCTCGAAACTTACATACGGTAATGGTGCATAGCCAGTTGATGCATAACGCCAATTGTTTCTAGACATTAACAAAATAGTTGATGATTTATATTTTAAATAAGGTAGGCTGCGTAAAAAGCCTATAAGTATTTTGATACATTATGATTTAATCTTTAGCCCAAGTTTTACACTATCACCCTTAAGGGTTTGAGAAGGGGCGAATAAAAAGGCCAAAATTAAGTGAGATTAGTGTTGAAATCATTGTTTTCCGGGCCGCTTTATCTGATTGGTGACACACTCTGTGACATTTAAGCCAGCTCAGACAATTTCTTATGAGGTAAGATTGGCATTAATTTTATTATCCTGTATTTTTTTAGTAGGGAGTTATAATTTAATATATTTCAAGCTTGATACACTAAATAGACTTATCCGTGCAAAATAGACCTATTTAACCACTAAGCAAAGCGCCTGAAACTAAAATATTGACGTGAGTCCACTATATATCACAACGCTTTTCTGAGTGAACGTTCAAGGTAGGTTTCGGTATGCAATGGCTGACAGTTCTCTGGTCAGCAAAAGAAGCGATATTTAAAATAATATAGCATATACTTAAAAAAAAAAATCCTCTTATATGCGTTGTAATAGTAGACACATTACGTTTACATAAAATCATATAGAAATCTGATTTTTCCCTATAAAATGTGTTATCTTAAAATCAGTTCAATATTTTCGCCAATCAGCTTAGTAATTCCAAAAACTACAGCAGGAAATTGGGATAAATAAATATCCGACCAACGCCAGGCAATCAATTAGCATCTGATATACACTAATCTAACAAAAATAGTGTAATTGAGATGTTGATGGTGGCAACATAGGTACAGGAGGGAAAATAGCTAGCGAGTATCACACAATATTGTCTGAAAATGTAATGTTATTAGGGTCATTCAAAATATCTCTGCAGGCGGAAGAATTACGAACCTCTGTTTGTTGCTACACGTGACGTCATATAAGGCAGTGTATACTGTCAGCGTCCCACGTCCCATTCCCCTCTGCACTCATAGATAGCAGTGTCACGTGGTCTATTCCTGCATAAACACGACTGCAGTGCCCTCCTCGACAACTGCACTTACTCCTTGAACGGGTAATACCGCGTTTCTCGTAAATAAATAAATACGTAAAAAAAGAAGTAAAAGAATGTTACAAGTATCGTTAAAAAAAAACGTTTTTTCGCGATAGTACGTTTTGTCATACTTACAGCAATTATGACCATGATTAAAAGTTCAACTTCCTACATTTCGGGCTTGCCAATCTAAATAACTATATCTAAAAGGTAGTGTTAATATACGTACATTATACGAAACAAATCACTGCATTTTAAATGAACTGAACTTTATTTGAAACAATATAAAACAAACACGTACTTGCCGCCATTTTATAACTGATTGGCGTCATGGCCTCCTGTAGGTTCAACTAATAAACATTGCCCACAGTGTTAACGTTAGTCAGTTGTTTACAATGAACGTAAATATTTCCAACAAATGTTATTTTTTACTATTATTTATTATTTTGAAAACATCATTGCGCAAAAAAAAATGTACAATGCACTTTTGTGAAGTGTTTTACAGAATCTCGGAAATTAAAAACCTCGCTATCGTTCGGTTTTTAAACATTTTCCTCGCTTTTGTAAAAAATCACTTCCCAACCTCGCATCGTAATATACTATTAAAACATTATAAAATGTTAGTAAAGATAGAAGAAGTACGTAGAGTAACAATATTACAAGAATATACTATGAAAAACGAAGGGAAAGGTAATGTATTGTTCAGCCAGTAAATATATATTTGTTATGTTAAAAAATCTATTCACTTTAATTTATTAATAAACGTGTTGTTTAAACAATATTATTTACGAAAATCCAAATATTTTCAAACTAATTATGATAAATTATTAATTGGCATTGTTTGGAATTTTAATAGAGAGTAAAATAACGTAATATTACACCTACCTTTGTTATCGTTTCATGTTTATTCACTCTCTGAAGTTTAAAGTGTAGTCTTTCCGAAGTTGACCATTTCTCAACCTCCTCCATTATGTCCCAAAACCCAGGTTTTGTGTCACTATCACAATACGAACAGTATACTCATTGTTCAGCTGTTGTGTATTCCAAACATTCATTAACTAGCACTCTCAGTTCTTGTAATTTGTCATATTTACTTTTGTGTTGCGAGACAAGGAAAAACACAGTATCATGTAGATCGTTAACTTCTCCTACTTCACTGTATAGTTATAGATTATTATTATATGACGCCCGATGGGGCATAATCAAGTACGATAATATTTCCGTTTCTAATGTAGACAATATTTTTTTTCAAACCACTCATGGATCCTTCTCATATCATTTCTTTATGACACCTTTTCGTAGAATGTAATTCAAACATTACCTACAATAGAATAATAAACGAGTCATTGTTGAAAATTAGTAGGACTATGAGATTAGTCGTTCACCATCGAGATATATATTGACTATGTTGAAACTGTAAGTATACTTTTAAACATATAACTTACTTATTACTTCCGGAATACTTCTTGGGACTATAACAACACCGATATAATAAAGATTTTTTTTTTAGTTTGCAATTTGTAAACAAATTGTACTTAACGTCAAAGCGTTGAAACGCATCAAACTCTAGATTCCACATTCTCCACTAGAGGTCTATTAGATCGCGTTACGTTACTACCTATTTAAGGGGTAATATTATGAACTCTACAAAATTATGTTTGTGAATCATAATCGCTCGATATCGTAAACAAATGAGCAATAAAAGTTAATCTATTATCTAGTCGGCCGTGATAGGGTAGGGCTCTTTCATACGAGACATAGCTTGTCAATCCTATATTATTTTTAATTAGAGGCTACACTGGTAGTAAGGCAAACTGATACAACTTAAAAAAGTTTTTATTTAACAACAAGCTTTCCCCTAACGAAGTAATGTTAGTGACTTGACTTTCGTGCATCCAAGTAGGCGTATTACGTACTAGAGTTATCATTTATAACAATCTTTATACGTAACATTTTCAGCCTGCGTATGTTTGTGCTCGCAAAACTCGAAAATTTGTCGGTCGATTGTAATGGCAATTTGTACATAGAGATTTTTAGATACGGGGAGTTTGACTCCCTATCAATTATGCTCTAAAACCATTAGGTGTAGGAATTCGCCAATTAACTAACTCACTGGCACTATCGAAAACTTAAATTCATGGCCGCGCGGACATAAGCTCCCCATACATCCCTATCCTGAGCTAATGTTTTCCTATCATTCTCTGTACAATCTACTTCTCTCAAATCATAGTTAATGTTAATCTCCCACCTCATTCTTGGTCTATCAACTGGGCATTTTCCCTCTGGGTTTCCTACAAGAAGCTTCCACGCACATCTTCCATTCCCCATTCGTGCTACATGTCCTGCCAATTGCAGTTTACGACACTTAACTGTTATTATATCTGGCGTCCTATAAAGACCATGTAGTTCACTGTTATGTAGTTTTCTCCATTCACCTATCCATCTTTCTTTGGTCCAAAAAAATGTTCTAAGAACTTTATTCTCAAGTACTCTTAATCCCCTTTCCTCCCTTAAAGTAAGAAACCATGTTTCGCATCCGTATAATATAACTGGTAGAATAATAGTTTTATATATTTTCAATTTAACATTTTTTGAAAGGAGTTGGGACGTCAAATTCGCATGATACATAAATTAAAAAGTCAATCTAACGGTCTCAATTTTTTTATGTTTCATGTCAAAACTCAGAATATGCTATTAAAATAAACTGAGATAGATGTTGTCCAAAAATCAGCGAAATCGGTCGTTAGAAGCAGAGGTTTACCAGAAATCCGAAATTTAAAAAAAAATTACTCCAGCAACTGTCATGTTTGGTTCGTCACAAAGTATACCATACAATTTAATTAATCCGTAATTTTCTTCTAACTTATTCAACTATGGCTACAGACTGTTGATGAAATCCTAGATATGAAGGTTTTTCTTCATTCACCCGTTTCCAGAATAATTCTGAGGTACACTGAACTTTTCTTAACGAAGTAAGAGTAACAGAAAATTTGTTAGATATAAAGTCACTAATATCTTACCTAATTTCATTCTATCTCTTCAACTAACAAGGCAACTGTCAACCATTCCACGTCAAAACATACCTTGAAATTTTTCTCAGAGAAGCATTGTGATGTACCAAGGCAATGTCCAAAAAATTATATACCATTTTTAACTGTAAGGTCCTGCCTGTGTCATAGCCGAGTGGTTAAGGCAAGATGCCTTGGTGCAGGCTAAGGGACTTGCACTGGTTCAGGTCTCCACGGGGGAAGAAAGTTTCTCATGGAATTTCGGCCAGTATGGGACCGGTTCCCACCCAGCATCGTGAGGCATTTGGTAGGTACAATAAGTAGGGTCTCCAGGTTGAGAAAAAAGCTATAATGGCTGGGGACCTGATATGCTGACTGCATGCCACCCCTGCACTGGTTGAATTGGGTTTTTGGTTCCCACCAAAGTCCTATAGTTATTATTTAATTTTAGGAAGTTATATTTTGAGGTTATTTTAATTATATTATTTTTGGTCTGGACATCTTACCTCAATATTAAAAATTCTCTGTTTTATCTTCAGCTTTCCCAGACTCAGTCTGGGAAAGCTGAAGATAAAACAGAGAATTGTTTTGAAACATGTCCAAGAACAAATCAACATTAATATTGAGGTAAGATGTCCAGACCAAAAATAATATAATCCTATAGTTATCTCTCTCTCTCTCTCTCTCTCGTTTTGCCCTTAGTAATACTATAGATTAGTTAAGGTTAGTTTAATTACTTTATATTGTATAATTTGTTGTTATAGTTTTAAATATAGGATATTTACCTGTTCAATTATTTATTTTATGAATATCAACTATCCTCCAACAGTAGTCATCAACCTTTCTGCTTGGCTGAAACCAAAATCTGTAAGTAAAATCGCACGCTACCCAACTGCTTCAAGTAACCATGCTCCGAAGTCCATCTAAGCCCTTTTGGTTAGCCTCTAAAGTGCAACAGTCTACCTCTATGATTAATACATGTGCAGCCGGTTGGTAGGTCAAGGGCCTTCTAGGCCTTTCGAGCCATGGAATTTTTTTTAACTGCAAGGCACAGAAATCATAGCCATAATCCAGTAATGGCAAACTACTGTGAGAAGCAGCTGGACTCCCTGCTTGACTAAAGGGGAGTGGAGTGAGGTGGGGCATGGCATGAACAATAGGTAGTAAGTGTTATCCAATCCAGCGAAGTTACAAGTTGTATTACTTCCCTGTAGTTTAAATTAAAAATTTGCAGTTGGATTTTAGTGCCTTGCAGTTAAAAGCAGCATATATGTTTTTGAACACAGCCTTGGTATATCACAAACTTCTCTGGGAGAAATTTCTAGGTACATTTCAACATGCGATAGTTGATTTCTTCTTTGATCTACATATTGGAAAAATTATTGCCTGCAAAGAGGTAATTTTACCATCTTACCCCACAGCGCTTTTGATAATGAAACTTTTTTACTTGCAGCCTCAACATCCTAAGAACATCATATCAATCAATACTTACTCACTTCACCACCAGGGTAAAATTGAGTACTGGACTCCCAAACAACAAGAGGTATACTATTGCTATACCTCTTCAGAGCTAAGTTTCAGTTGTAATGTAAACAAACAAGAGATGTTTGACATTTTCATTGGGCAAATAACTGTTTTACCTTCAAGCATGTAAGAAAATGTAGTTCCCTCTCTAACACTCAAAATACATTTTTTTATATTAGGAATATTCCACAATACAGTGTTTCTCTTTCAACCCAAAGTGATTTGTCGCCAGAGATTCCTGTCTAAAGCATCTTCTTCTCTCAAATCTCTACCTTCCATACTTCTCCTCGCTCTATCTATCCAATGTCTGCCTCTTCCACTTCTTCCATTAGCTTTCCAATCAAGGATCTACTATTCTATCTTCTTCCATTCTTATGAGGTGTCCATATCATTTCAAACTTTTTTCTGTTATGTTTTTTCAACTTGCATAATTTTCCTTATTGTGCTGTTTCCGACTTTATCCCTTCTTGAAATTCTTGTCAATCACCTCCAAAAATCCACTTCTACTGCTAACAGCTTATTTTCTACTTATGGTCCAGGTTTCAGCCATATAATAAAATGCTTTGTAATAGAACTTCATTATATTTATATTATATTATATTCCTATTATATTATATTCCTATCATATTATATTTCTACATATAAATAAAATAAAAATATTTAAAATATTGTATATATTACTTAGCACAAGTCTGTATAAGTTATATGGGAGAATCTTAAAATATATAATCATTAATCACAATTTTAATAGATTAAAGAAGCATTGTTTTATTCTTACACATGCACAATGCAGAATATGTTAGAATTTCAGTTGTTTCAAAATGGCCACATCTGTAGAATTTTTTTAAAGCATCAAAAAAGAAAGCATTTGAAAAGCAGAGAGAAACAAATTATTATGAATGTTTTTAAAACAGGTTAATGAAAAATATCCCACATTAACTATTGAGGATGTGGTTAAATAACAGCAAAATTTACAGATGAGTCAGCATGGAACATAAATTCTGTTCGTAATGAAATTGTAATAAAGGATATCTATTTACATCGTAATGAAATTGTAATAAAGGATATCTATTGACATCTTGGAAGAAGCATAAACATCTGATTAGGTAAGCCCATATGTAATTTTCTGTCATAAATAAATAAGAAATGGAGGAAGTTCCTAATTATTGATACCATTTACCTTGTATTCAGTCTTATTTCCCGTAAAATATGACATTGCTTAAGAACAATGTTTCTATCGATGGCAGTTTTATACACAATTCAGTCATATGGCAGTTAAAAGTAGTACTACGGTTCTCCCAATAGGCGGAGTATGTAGAGTAATATCTTATGCAAGTTTGTTTACAGTTCAAGTGGAACTTAGCTCGGAATTAGTATAGATCATTCCATTCTCAATTTCGCATTGCCATCTATTACAAATTTTAAATAAATTAGTAATTATGAAAACTCTTATGGTAATAATAATAATTGCACACAATCATGCATAATTAATTAAAGAGCATATTGTGCTAAAGACATTGTGAGTTAGGAACACAATTCCAGATGATATCTTGTACACCTCAATCTGCATAGTTTAAATCTGCAACTGTCTTCGATTTGATGGTAAGAGACATTCACGCACACTTTGTGATGGAGACCTTCAACTGCATCTGGTGCCCTAGTTCCTTGTTTGGTCCAGGCCAGCTCCTATCTATCATGACAGGCATACCGTAGAATTCTTCAGGAATATCATCCCGCTTCTGTCTCTCTCTCTCTTGCATCAGTTGCTCGTATGTTTTAGTGGATGGCAGGTTGTAGCGCATTCTGAGGTCTTCCAGGAAGAACTGTTCTCTTTACAGTACATAGACCAGTCTCGAGGGAGTGAATCTAGAGACTGCTAGAATTTTCTTTAGAAAGGTGGCCTGGACGCTTTCCCAGATTTTTAAGTTGGGTCTCCCAAACTATCTCTATCCCATATGCGATTATTGGCACTATTTTTGCATTGAGGAGTTGATGGTAGGGCAGGTGATTTTATTTCATTCATGGCTCTTAGGGTCGTATGTTAGAACATTACTCTCTACTCAAATTACTTCCAATCACTAGTGAGCTGATTCACCGTGAGCAATTGCCGAGAACGAATTAACGGCCGACTTATCGGTAATGCATGAGAGTCGACGTTTTCGTAATATTGGCAACGAATTACCCAGAATTCTCAGCGATAAAACCACTTCCGTTATTTTCGTCTGCTATAGAGGAATGCATTTATGCTTGCATCCCGCAAATAATACCGTATACAAACTCGTCTGCGACACGCAATATTATGCCGATTCTCCTGTTCTTCCAGTTGAATTCTTTGGTAGACTCTATCAAATTCCTCTTCTCCGTGTATACCGAAAACATGATCGAAGTCTTCAAGGTCCGACATCTTGGATAAATGTTGGATAAAGCAGCAAAGTACATCGATTACCATCGGTTCCCGTCGGTTCCCTTCGGGATTTTAATTTGAGTTGCTCATGTAAGGTACCTCCGCAGGTAGCTTACAAATTTAACCAATTATTATCGCATGAACAGATTTCTGAGTAAGCAAAATCGTATTATAGCATACAACTTGCTCAGCAGAGAAGGCATTTTACTGTCTAATGCGTCCAAACATGCGACCCTTAGAGTCACTGTTACTCTATGGTACTCATATGAGGTCATTAAATTTATTGTAACATGTTTAAGGGCTCAATAGTTAAGTGACAATATAAATATGACTCTGATGAGAAATTAGGACACTATTCATTAATATCAAGATTATAAACATGGAATCATTATTAAGTAGACCATGCTTAGCCATAAAATACATAACTATTGACAATTTAGTTTATTGAAATAAAAATATTTACAAAAAATACTATAACATTTCTAATCAACAAACCACCACATTCTATACTAAAAACAAAAAAACACCTCACCAGTCTTATAAACTCTTAAAATATAGCAGTGTCAAAATAAAAATAAAAAACAAATGCAAGATGGTTGCATGAAGAATTGAGATGGAAAGATATAATACAATGATAGAAAATGATCTTTTTTAAATTTTCAATCATTTATTACGAAAGATCGGATTTTAAAGGAAAAAATGTTTAAAAAGGACAAAAAAAAAAAGGATATATTTTCTTAAAAGTAGGATTTTAAAAAGGAACACAGGGAAATAAATAAAGAATGCATAATCACTGCTACTTTATGCTATTAAAAAAGGCATCTTATGTGCGGGTGCTTCCCATTGCCTCTTGTGATTTGAGAATTGTATATAAAAATAGAAAAATTAATGTTTGTACTGGGATGCCTAGATAGCATGATTGGTAACATACTAACGTATAGAGTTAGAGATCCTGGATTCAAATCTTGGTTCAGGCATTAATTTTTCTTTTCATGTCATATATACAGGACAATTACAAATGATTCATCACATTTTAATCAGCTGTATAAACCAAACTATAAAACAACAATACATCAAATGAAAAGAAATTCTGAAAGTTCAATTTTTCATATTTTGTTGTGATGACATAATAATGGTTTTGAAAATGACGACTATGAAGCAAAAAGTGCTCTGCATGTTGGAATATGATAAGACATTTTCTTTTATTACCATACAACATGCATTCTGGAGAAAACTGATGTCATTCCTTGATATGCTGGAACAATGGTTGCTTCCACAATTGATGGAGGATTCTAATGACTTCTACTTCAAATTGACTGGGCACTGCCTCATTGGCACATGGAAGTGCGTTACTACCTGAACACACAACTACCTCACCATTAGATTGGGCATTGTGGTGAAGGTGACATACCTTTGTTACAGTGGCCTCCTAGATCCCCCGACCTGACGGTTTGTGACATTTTTCTTTGCAAGTACATAAAAGACAAAGTGTACGTACCACCACTGCCAGCAACTTTGGATGAGCTCAAGGAATGCATTAAATATGCATTTACAATGATTACCAGGGATATGCTATTCCACGTATGGGATGAACTTCAATATCGCTTAGACGTGTGCTGTGTAACAAGGGTAGCCACACAGAACACTTGTAAAAGTAAACGTTCAGAGTTCCTCTTTCATTTGATGTATCATTCATTGTTGTATATATTATAGTTTGGTTTATACAACCGATTAAAATGTGATGAATCATTTGTAATTGTCCTGTATATACATACAGTATATATATGAGCGAGAATAGACAAACACAATTCCTTTGAAATATTCGGGTAAGATCCAGAAATGGGTGTACACGAATTATTCTAAGTTCCACAGAATCGCAGTGCGCTTGCAGGAGTCGCTGTAATGGTTAATGTAGCTTCCGGTAGATGGCTCTGAAGTCGGCGTTACCAACTTTGGGAATAAATTCTCAAATGCTAAAACAAAATGGACGTAAACCAACTTCCCATTTCCTAACCTAACAAAAAATTTACATGCATATTATTTAGTAAACTATAAACTAATTTTACGTACACAAATACTAAATATGGTTTGGAATTTTTTTCAAATGTTGGTAACTTCGATTTGAGAGTCACCTGGCGGATGTTACATGAAGCATTTCTGTGTCTCTAGAACCCGATGCACAATATTTGCATAATTTATAAATTTTTAAAAATCGTAAGAAATGTTTATAAAATGGTTCCAAAATGTTTAAAATAGTATGAAATGTTATTATAAATGGTTGAAAAGTGTTTAGTGCATCAGTGGCATAAGAATGTAAGTGAAAAATTGTGTGCACCCATTTCTAGATTTCAGCCAAATATTCTGTTGAGCATAAAGTGCTCCAATTAAAAAAAAGAATAAGATTTCATAAGAATGGAACTATTGATTCCCTACAAAGGTTCTTCTTTTTAAACCTACAAATAATAGATTATGAGGATGCTTATCAAAGAGATAGACAGATAAATTTTATGAGGTTTAAAAAGCCCAACATGTCTAAACCATCCTGTTGATGATAATAATGAATAAGATTTTATTTTATTTCCATAGCTTTTATCCCTCTAGATGAATTATTATTATTTAATGCATTACTCTGGGAATCATTTCACTTTTTTTACTCAAACAACAAACATCATCATAATATATGCTGATCAAACTGTATTACAAAAGAAGACACTGAAATAAACTCTAAAAATGAGGTAATTTGAAGTTATTCTGAAGTAGTTACCTTGGAGCAAAATAATTTACATATCAATATGGACCAATTGAAATTAATGTTTTTTTTTATTTCTGAAACAAATTAATTTTTATATTTGAAAAGAAAAATAAACATTGTACTTTCATAGGAAATATTAGTATGAGGTTTAATTTAAGATTTAAATTAAAATTCTTTATACCTCACCTCAGATCCAGTTATGTCATATCTGACATCATATTACTGGATATGAGGTGAGGTATAACGAATTATAATTTAGATATTAGAAAATTATACACCTAGAACAGGAATTGAACCTAATACTTTTAGCTTTATATGCTAATGTTTTGCCACTGAGCTATCCAAGGCCTCCAATTTGAACACAAATTCTTCTCTTATACATTTCAATTACTGAGAACTTCAAAGGACTGAAAGGTCCTGGGTTCAAACTCCAGTCTAGACATATATTTTTCTCTTCAAATATAGTTTTTTCTTCAGTGAGAAATGTTAAATTTATAATAAAAACAAACTATTTTCATCTAACATTAGTTGGTGTAAAGGGTGATATGAAATGAATAAATGAGAAATTAAATGGCATGAAACGGGAGTGGAGATTGTTGATGGAATCAAATTAAGCAAATGGGAAAACCCTGAGAAAAACCCAAAAATCCCAGTGTGGCTCACCACCATTACCCTTCTGGAACCTCCTGGATTCGAATCTGGGGTCCCAGTAGGGGCAGCCGTACATACTAGCAATATGTCCAATGAAAAGAGAAATGTCATCCATTGCATGCCAAAACCTATCTTCCAGAGAAGCGTTGTGATGTACAAAGGCCATGTCCAAAAATATATCTGCTGTTTTTAACTGCAAGGCATAGAAATCCAGTGCCAAATCTCTCATTTAAATTATGACAGCACCTGAATTCACTCATCCCCATCTAAAACCAGATGTCAATTTTTTCCAATTTTCTTGATGGATACTGTTCTTTATATAATTATATACTTAATATGTTTTATAAATATTATTCCCTGAGATGGTGTGAAACATATGATTCCTTGTTAAAATATTTTTAATTATAAATTGGAATTTGTTCATTTAAATTTGTAAAAAATGGTGATGGTAACTATGTATTATTAAACATCCACGTCAAATGTCGTGAAAATTATCTCACACAAGGAGACTGAAACTTGAATAAATTAATATTTGACTGAGATAACGATTAATTGTTGTTTTGTTTTTCTAATGGTGAGATTTGACGCTTAAGTCATTTTCTCTCTGGCTTCCCAGTACAAGCGAACAAGGTCCTTAGAGTGTTGTGCAGTTGGATTTAAAGCTGGATAGACTAGAAGGTGGTATTTGTCCATGATCAGGTCCGGGTCTTTGCATATGACACATCTGTCTGATGGGAAAACGTGTATTCTGTGAAGATGGTGAGCCAGGCAGGCGTGTCCCGTCATCAGTCTTAATTTTGCTACTACTTCCTTGCGGCCTTTATGTTTTACTTCTGTGTATAGTTCATCAATTTTTTTCCCATGATTTCCGTCTGGCTATAGCAATAGGTTTTCCATTTGGAATGCTTTCTTGATTTGTTAGATTCTTCTGTGGAGGTTTGATTTGGGGTGGGTTGTTATCTGTATTTTGCTTCCTTTTTTGGCAAGTCCATCAGCTATTTCATTGTTAATTATTCCTGTTATTACTGTTCTTTATGCCACTTCATATGGCAATAACAAGACAAGTCACTTCTTCATTCTATTAGCTATAACAGACAATTTTTCTTTTAGATAGTCTAAAAGGGAGGAAGTTCACTGGAAAAAAAGATATATCAACATTTTTGGACATATCTGGGTTTTCCCAGGGATGAGCAAATTGGTAGATTGAATAACCCTCACTATCTGCTGTCCACACCACATCCCACTTCTCTTCACTCCTATATTACTCATGTAGGGAGTCTATCTGTTCCGTTCAGTGCGTTGACATTGCTGGAGCTCTGATTTCAGTGTCTTGCAGTTAAAAAAGGGACATAAGTTTTTGGACATGGCCTTGGTAAAACTCAACACTTCAATGGAAGAAATTTCAAGGTAGATTTCAGCATGCAATGGTGGACAGTTCCCTTGTTAGATGGCTTATTATTATCTTGCTCCAGGGTACAGAATTTTAAGGTGAGTTATACTTAGAATATTTTGTTCTCTCCTATACTAATAATGGTCTAATTAACATTCTGTCTTTAAGGAGATAAGTTGAATTTACCAGAGAGGCCTTGGTATCCATTGACAATGGCATGTAATTGCTCATCTTACTTCCCTAGGGAAGAAAAGTAATTGTAAAGTAAAGTAATCCTACTACAAGTCTCAGGAGGCCCTTGGGGTAGTGGGAGGTTAAGGCTTCCATTTTTTCTGAACAATCGGCACTTGATGTCAACCGGGTTGTCAGCTCTGCGTGACGGCCGCCTTTACCCCCAGAACAAGTGTCTGGTACTCATTTCCGTTGGAGGCTGAGTCGACCCCAGGGCCATAGTCCCACCGGGACTTGAACCCTCGACCTTCTGACTTGTAGCGCAGTGCCTTAACCACTATGCTACGGCATGCTCCGAAAAGTAATTGACTTAATTTAATAATTTAAAAATATAACCTACTTAAAATTTTATTGAGTAATACAATACAATTTTATTGTATCACACTTATTTCTCACTTTGATAATTCAAATTTATAGTGATTGAACAGTTGTTACAATTATTAACATTAGCCACAAAATTTGGTTGATTTTCATTAGTATTTCTCTTATTTATTTCAATATGTTTCTCTAATGTTGTGTAATACATTCTTAAATATTCTGTATACTTTTTTCATATTTATTTTTCGACTTTGCTGATAATAGAAAATGAACTGCCGCATTCACCACTTCCTCTACAACACATTAATCAGTCCAAAACTATTATTTAAAAGTCTGCTACTAATTCAGACAACAAATTGCAGTTGTTTTTATCAACATTCCCTTGCTATCAAACAATTAAACTCTTCAAACCAAGATATAAATTCACATAAAATATAAAAATTAAACATAATTATTAGTATAGGAGCGAACAAAATTATATATGCAATTCGGGAAGTAAGTACATTACTGGTCTCAAACTTATTTGCTAATAATGTACTACTTATTACCCTTGTTGCATACATAACTACTACCAACTATAGAGCCATATGCTATTATCTGAATTCTTTGAATGACGTACATAACTTAACACTACAGGAATTTAAAGATCACTTGAAGTCCCATGTAGACAGTAATAGTATAACCCACAAAGAAAGCAATAGCTCGGCTGGGCTGTGGAATGACAACGACCGTGTAGACAATTGTATGAACCACTCTTGCAGCAGTGAAGAGTCTGTACAAATTCACAGCGAGGAATGGTGCTGGATTCACAAACACATAGAGGAATCCAATCACAAAGAATGGTAGAATGTTCTCCATATCATTAAGGTGTCCTCTGCAAATATAAATGTAAATTTATTAAAAATTTTAATTGATTTATCACCAATACTCATAAAATTATTTATTATACCACACAGAGTTCTTTTCTTGAGGTAAAAACTTGAAATATGTAACTTTTTGGCAGGTGCCATCATCCTCAACTGTATTAAGATATTGTATTTAAAATTATCTGGAGGCTTTTCGGAAGTTAACTTCCATCATCTGCTACTAGTTGTTGTTGATTAAGACATTGTATAGACTCGATGTGTCTTTAGTACTACTAACGAGTATGAATCTACGCCTTAACCAACAACAACTAGTAGCAGATACGCACCCTGCTGATGATGGAAGTTAACTTCCGAAAGGCCTCCAGATAATTTTAAATACAATATCTTAACGCAGTTGACGACGACGGCACCTGCCAAAAAGGTACATATTTTAAGTTTTAATTCATGACTATTCCTCTGTACGTAGATTTTTTCCCATATGGTGAGTTGATTTGTGTTTTCTGTTTTAATAATTTTGTGTTTACATCTATTTTGTGTTTTTCTCACCAAAAATGAGCAGTCACTGCAGATTTTTCTACTTCCCTTTTTTTTTTACATTTCTGCAATGGCAAAAGAAGCTTTTAACAAGAGAAGCATTTTCTGCAGACCTTTGGCAAAAGAATTATGGAAGAGGCTAGTGAAGTGCTTTGTGTGGAATGTAGCATTGTATGGTGCAGAGACTTGAACATTATGACGGAATGAGGAAAAGCGACTGGAAACTTTTAAGATGTGGATATGGAGAAGAATGGAATCTATAAAATGGACAGACAAAGTAAGAAATAAAGAAGGAAAAGAAATTGGATTGGCCACTGGCTAAGAAGAAACTGCCTGCTGAAGGATGCCCTAGAAGGAATGATCAACGGAAAGAAAGTTAGAGGCAGAAAAGACATCAAATGATAGACAATATTAAAATAAATGGTTTGTATGCAGATACAAAAAGGAAAGCTGAATTAAGGAAAGAGTGGAGAATGCTGAGTTTGTAGTGAAAGACCTGCTCTTGAGCAGAACACTATGAATGAAAAAAAAAGTATTCTTTAGCTCTAATGGTTAAATTTTTTTTTGTTTTCCCTATGTATATATTATCACGGTCTGCATATTTTATTTGATATATTCCTGATTTTTTACTATCATCAATCTTTTAATTTTGTTCGTTTTTATTAGTTTATTAAAACTATAATCATTCTTTGGTGCTAAACTGATATTAAATTTTTCAAAAAATTTTCACAATAAATTTTAAAAGATTTTTGAAAATTTTTAATATTAGTTTAGCACCAAAGAATGGTTATAGTTTAAATAAACTAATACAAACCAACAAAAATGTAAAGATTAATGATATGATGATAGTAAAAAAATCAGGAATATATCAAATAAAATGTGTAGACTGTGATAAGATATACATAGGGAAAACAAAAAAAAATTAACAATTAGAACTAAAGAACACATAAGAAATGTAAAAAAAAAAGTAAGTAGAAAAATCTGCACTCCTCACATTTAGTCAGAAAAACACAGTAGTATATTATGATGCGAGGTTGGGAAGTGCTTTTACAGAATTGAGGGAAATGTTTAAAAACCGAGCAACAGCAAGGTTTTTAATTTCTGAGATTCTGTAAAACACTTCACAAATGTGCGTTGTACATTATTTTTTGCGCGATGGTGTTTCAAAATAATAAATTATAGTAAAATAATAACATCTTTGTTGAAAATATTTGCGTTCATTATAAACAATTGACTAACGTTAACAGTGTGGGCAATGTTTATTAGTTGAAACAACAGGAGGCTGTGAGACCAATTAGTGATAAAAAACAGGAGGCATGAGACCAATTAGTGATAAAATGATGGCAAGTATATATTTATTGTTTTATATTGTTTCAAATAAAGTTAAGTTCATTTAAAATGTGGTGATTTGTTTTGTGTAATGTATCTTAACACTACCTTTTAGATATTTTTTGTATGTACAATGTATGTAGTATACATAGAGGGTAGTGGTTTTACTTCTCACATGTGTTTTTGTAATATGTAATATTACAGTATAGTTATAGTTATTTAGGTTGACAATCCCGAAATCTAGAAAGCTGAACTTTCAATCATGGTCGCCATTGCTGTAAGTACGACAAACCGCACAATCATGCAAGAAATAGATGTAAACACGAAATTGTTAAAACAGTTAGAAAACACAAATGAACTCACCATATGGAAAAAAATCTACATAGAGAACAAGGAAAGAATTATGGATTTTGAAATTCCCAGAGAAAAGAACTCATTGGACCACAGGAAGAGGGAGCAGGAGTCAAGGATCAGGGCCGACAACTTAAGAAAAATCAGTCTGTAAAAGCTGAAGATGGGGCTCACAAGCCTTGAAACATATTTTTAACATAAACAACCACTGACCAAATATCTTAATTATTAAATAAACCTCTTAATGTTACTTCCTATTGTACTTTTAAAATAAATTGAATCTGTCAAGTTACCTCATAAATTATTCCATTCTTGAGAACATATATAGGAAACATAACTATGAATAAGAATCAAATGAATCATGAATTCTTCTTATCTCATATTTCTATGTTTCTTTAAACATAGCACTGCAGTATCAGTGTCCATCGTCACCATCATCAGCTGTTTTCACGACTGTCAATTTTTTCTTTTGCCGGTAAGGAGAAAAAAAAAGAAGAGAAAAAAATATTTAAAAATTGACAGTCATGAAAACAGCTGATGATGGTGACAATGGTCGCCGATACTGTGGTGCTGTGTTTAAAAAAACATATAAATATGAGGTAAGAAGAATTCACGATTCATTTGATTCTTATCAATAAAACCTCATAATGTTAAAAATTCCCAAATTTATTATATTAAAAAAAACCTAACTATGAAGTTTAATTTAAAATTTTAATTAAATCCTCTTCATCACACCTCATATCCTGGCTTCTAATTAGACCGATTTCAAAATTTAGGCAGTTTCATCATCAGTAATATTGCAACCGTCATTCTGTCATACAGGAGCACTGCTGCTTAATCCATCTGTTGGTAAACTGATTTGATTCAGAGGTATATTGGTCCATCAACAGATGGAGCAAGCAGCAATGCTTCTTGGTTTCAGTTTAATTAGAAGCCAGGATATGAGGTCAGGTGAAAAGAATTTTATTCCAAATCTTTCAATATGTCTTCATTTTATCGTCAGCTTGTTCAGACTATTGAATTTTCGGTAGTTGGTCCTGAATGTTAACTCCTCCTCCATCTTTAGTTTGACTGAACAACTTGAAAATCAAATATTTTTCTCCAGGAATTTCAAAATTCATAATCGTATCTCTATCTGGATGTAGATCTTAATTTGACATAATCAAATTAATTATTATATATCAAATATAATAATATGATTCGCTTAAAATTACAGTGCCAAAGGTCTGATTGGTTTATATTTAAATCAAGAAACCCACAAAAAAATGTAATTTTTTTACTTTCAAATTCAAATACTTACCGTCTGACTCTCTCTATGTCTGGATCATCATGAGAAACTTTCCCTCCAAAAGCTGTATCTTCAGGACTGATGAATTTCTGAAATATTTTAGAAATATTATAAGACACTCAACAGTGAATTGACCAAAATTGAAAAATACAGCAATTATATTGGCTGGAAGTGGAGACTTTAAGGGAGAACTCGCAGAAGATTGGAAGTGTAGTTGCAGAACCATTTGAGAGGCGAACATAAATGATAATGGAGAGAGACTAAAAGATTTGTTGAGCAATAAGCATTAAAAATTCTGAATGGATTTTTTGAATATAAAACTCCATGGTGCGACAGGCCTAGAAGGACCTTAGCCTACCAACTGGCTGCTGGTTTCACATCCATTTGAGGTGGAGTACTGTGGTGAATCAGCGATCTTAGTGGTGATCATTGTAATCTTGTAGTATGTTATAAGATGTTAATTTTATAATTTTTACCTGGTAAGCCAGTCATCCTCAACTAAATTATTAAACTTCAAGTTATTCTAATATGGAGGCCTTTCGAAAACAATGTTTCATCTTCTGCATTTTAACTGGAACTGATGGTGTTATATAGGTTGTCTAACGGATTTATGTCTGTGGTTATGCAATAAAGACGTACTCAACAAGAACATAACTGCAGACATAAATCCCTTATACAACCTATATAACACGATCAGTTCCAGTTAAAATGCAGAAGATGAAACATTGTTTTCAAAAGGCCTCTATATTAGAATAAAATTAAAATATAAAATTATGGAATATTCATATTACAGAACACATCATGAATCTTATAAAAGTTGACATATTGGAATAACTTGAAGTTTAATAATTTAGTTGAGGACGACTGACTTACCAGATAAAAATATAATTAATATCTTATTATATAACCTCAACGGTGCTTTAATATGAATTTCAAAAGTGTTGATTGTAGTATGTTGTTGAGCAGTATTTGTTTTATAAATCTGTAATATTGAAAGTTTTTAAATAGCAATATTTTGTGAATACATTCATTGTTTCTCACGTTTAGTAAGTAATACTGTTACGAATAGGAATTTTAGGTATATATTTAATTACAAACTAAAAAAAAAAAAGAATTGTAATAAAGGTGTAATGTAAGAAATAAGTTAATATTTTAGAGACATAAAGACATGCAAACTATTCTGGTGGAGAAGCTAACTGTAAAATTTCTGAATTTAGCCTGTCTGCCTGCCTTGGGGCTTGCAGGAGGGAGAGAAAGTATGTATAGTACTGTTAGTTGAATATATAAGAGCCTAGAAAGATGAGTGTTGGTCTTGATTCTGGAGTCATCATGGAATGAGTTATACATATACTTTTACTTAATTTATTCAATAGGTTTTAGAAATGTAATCAAAGTAACTTTGTTAGAGTAATACTAAACTTTAGTGTATAAAAATAATGATTCCAAATTGTGTGTTTAAAAACAGAACCATGGGAATTTTTAGAGTAATATTAGGGTGCAAATGGTAACATCTCACATACAATCTCTTTCTCTCCCTTTTAGAAATAAGAGGCCATAATGTAGGATAAATATTTTAATTTAGTCTAGTTAGAATTAGATTTAGTTAAATATATGTATTAAGTTATGTTAGAAAATAAAATATATAATTTAAGATTTAGTTTATATATCTATGAGGAACGTGACTACCCCTTTAAATAAGATTCTCCATCACTTTTAGCTCAGCAGAACTCATGTAAGTATAAAATTCATGCTACCTAAGTCCTCCGAAGAATCCCTTTAAAATTCCACTTAAGCCCTTTAGTGGAACTAGTCATAAAATATCCATCCATAGTAATTCTGCCCGAAGGCAGGTCCTTGACTGCAATCATAGCATTTCCATGCTATGTTTTGCAGCTTTACTAGGGAATTGTGTAGGTGTGGTAGCTTCCCGTTGCTTTCCACACCGGTGAAGGATGATGGTGATGATGATAATGGTACGGATGATAATGATGGCCATATGATTTCGGGGACCTTTTGGGCCTTAAAGTTATCCTGACATTTGTCTTACAGATGAGGAAAAACCCCGATAAAAACCTCACCCAGAAAAACTGCCCCGACCGGGGATCGAACTCGGGCCCGCTGCGAGACAAGCCAGCACGCTACCTCGAGACCACAGCGGTGGACCTCATAAAATATAACACACCTTAATTATAAAAATCACACTACCTAAGTCCTCCAAAGAATCCCTTTAGAATTCCACTTAAGCCGTTTGGTGGAACTAGTCCCAAAATATAACACTTTATTATAAAAATTATGTTACCAAAGTTCTAAGAAGAATCCCTTTAAAAATTCCACTTAAGCCCTTTAGTGGAATTTAAAGGGATTCTTCGGAGGACTTTGATAGCATGATTTTTATAATTAATTGAGTTCGCCAAGCTAAAAATTATGGAGAATCTTATTTAAAGGGGTAGTCGTGCTCCTCATATATAAAAGGTAAAAAAGGTAAAGTGATCCCACTACAGGCCTCAGGAGGCCCTTGGGGTAGTAGGAGGTTAAGGCTTCCATTTTTCTGGACAATCGGCACCTGATGTCAGCCGGGTTGTCAGCCCTGCGTGACGGCCGCCTTTACCCCCAGAACAAGTGTCTAGTACTCATTTACGTTACAGGCTGAGTCGACCCCAGGGCCATAGTGCTGCCAGAAGGTTTGGGTCACCGGGACTCGAACCCTCGACCTTCCGGCTTGTAGCGCAGAGCCTTAACCATTAAGCTACGGCATGCCATATAAACTAAATCTTAAATTATATATTTTATTTTCTAACATAACTTAATACATATATTTAACTAAATCTAATTCTAACTAAATTAAAATATTTATCCTACATTATGGCCTCTTGTTTAAAGGGGAGAGAAAGAGATTGTATATGAGATGTTACCGTTTGCATCCTAATATTACTCTAGCAATTCCCATGGTTCTGTTGTTAAACTAACAATTTGGAATAATTATTTTTATACTCTAAATTTTAGTATTTATCTAACAAAGGTACTTTGATTACATTTCTGAAACCTATTGAATAAATTAAGTAAAAGTATATGTATAACTCATTCCATGATGACTCCAGAATCAAGACCAACACTCATCTTTCTGGGCTCCTATATATTCAACTAACAGTACTATACATACTTTCTCTCCCTCCTGCTAGCCCCAAGGCAGGCAGACAGGCTAAATTCAGAAATTTTACAGTTAGCTTCTCCACCAGAATAGTTTGCATGCCTTTATGTCTCTCAAATGTTAACTTATTTCTTACATTACACCTTTATTATAACTCTTAATTTTTTTTTTAGTTTGTAATTAAATATATACCTAAAATATTTCCTATTCGTAACAAATACCGCCCTAAAAAGAAGTTCAGTAGAATTTCTTTAGAAAGTGGAATTGGGAAGTACTTGAACATCCACCAAATTCACCAGACATGAGCCCTTGTGACTATAATTTATTCTCGAAGATCAAAAAGCTTCTATGAGACATTCAATTTCAATCAAGAGTTGATATCTAGAAAGCTATATATATCAGTGAGAGAGATATCCATAAATGGTGCTGCAGATGAACTATTCATCAATGGAATTGGCAACGTATAGTTGACTTGACAAGTGACTATAAGTTAAGATTGTAATGTCAAAAATAATCCAAGTATTTTTTTTGTGATGTTATAGCAATATTGCCATCACTTATCAAATTCCCTAGTAAAATAACAGCTGACAGAACTGAAGACATAAACAAATTTAACAAAGCAACCAGCGTGTAAGTTAGTACTACTAAAGGATTACACAAATGCATTATATTTGTATAGAACTTCCAGTATGATGACTGCTTATTCTCTATCCATGGTAATTTTTTTCTGTTCAATTATAGATTAATGGCTATTTTAAATATATCTCGCCGTAGCGTAGTGGTTAAGGCACTGCGCTACAAGCCGGAAGGTCGAGGGTTCGAGTCCCGGCGGGGTCAGGATTTTTAAACTGATCCAAACCTTCTGGCGGCACTATGGCCCTGGGGTCGACTCAGCCTCTAACTGAAATGAGTACCAGACGCTTGTTCTGGGGTAAAGGCGGCCGTCACGCAGGGCTGACAACCCGGCTGACATCAAGTGCCGATTGTCAAGAAAAAGTTGGAGCCTTAACCTCCAACTACCCCAAGGGCCTCCTGAGGCCTGTAGTGGGATCACTTTACCTTTTATATACCCCATTCTTCCCCCCATGGGGATTAGGTCACTCCCTAGTGGGAGCGTTTATCGAAGCTAATTTAATTACACTTATTTACCCATAGATGTCATCGAGTGATATGGGGTCAGCATATCGCCTCAGTGGTCAGTAAATTTTGCACAGATGTCTCTTTATTCAATCTTATGGTTCTTTTATGAGCCTGAAAATATCCAGACTCGAGATCCACGTCTTAAATTCCCTCCCTTTGATTTTTCCATACTAAAAATGCATCGACCTCGACCGGGTTTAAACCCGCGTCCCTCGGAACTAGAGGCAAGGAATGTAACCACTAGCCCACCGCGAATCATTAATATATAATTATACCTGTTCTTAAAATTCAGTGGATCTTGTATGACTAGTATTTAGACCTATACTATTTAAGTTGCATTAAATTGTGAATAACGCTATTAATTTCCTAAATTTTGTATAATATATATATATATATATATATTAATACGTGAAGAAAACATTGTACCCCTATTTATGCACATTGCACGCACGGAAGAATGTGATATTTGACATAATTTAAGTTCATATAGAGAAGGAGTGCAGAAAAATTAAATTTTGAAAAAAGTTAGTTTTGACGTTTGTCTACATGGTGCAAGAGTTAAATTTCTTCCAGAGAAGCATGTGATGTACAACGACCATGTTAAAAAAATTATCTGTAATTTTAACTGCAAGTCACTAAAATCCACTAAACTCCCATTTAAACTATAGGGAAGTAATACATTTACATGTGATAACCATAGAGGTAGACGATCATCCTGCCAGTGTAGGGGTGACATGTGATCAGCATGTCGGGTCCACCAGTCGTTGCAGCTGGTTTCCTCAATGTGGAGCCGCTACTTATTGTAGCTACCCAAATTCCTCACGATGCTGGGTGCTAATTTAGAATACTATCACCCCCAATCATTTGTTACACTCTATCATAAATAAATTATATATATAATAATATATATATATATATATATATATATATATATATATGATTATGGTCAATTAAACCATTTTTAGTAGCTATTTACGAGCTTTAGTGTTATCATAAGTAATGCCACGAGTGAATTCCAAATTATCGATAAATTCATGACTCATGAAGTGAGGAGTCGAATTTATCTAGAGAATTTGGAAATCAAGAATGGCATTTGGTAAGACAATTTAACGAATAAAAATTAAGCTGTTTACTCGCGAATCATTATTTAAATATAGTTATTTTAAAATATTTATATATTTTTATATATTAAATATAAACGGCGATGTTTGAAAACAAATCAGAAACGTTATGTTTCATTTGTTCATCACTGCAACCAGATCATATTTATTGCCAAATAGAATCGCAATATTGTAAGAATGCATCCTAGTGGAGAAGAAAATTAAACACATCATTACAGGTTATTAATTGATTTCTGATGTCCTATGATGTAAATATGTCAATTATATTTTTTCTTTGCAACATTAATTCCTGGGAAATAATACGTTTAAGAAAATGCAAACAGTGGTTTCTTTTTTTGGTATAATCAATTCCTACGAATGTTTTTCTGTTATATCTCGCAAGCAGAATCTGGTTACATTCGTGCACTATATATACAATCTGGGAGCCACTTGATAAAATAAAAGCGATAAAAAGAAAGTGATAAAATCGAGGCGGAAAAACGACTGTGATTGGTTGTAAATCAAAATTCATTGAAATGTGATTGGTGATTCACTGCCATTTGGGGAATGAGTTAAATAGTCAATAAAACATTTTGGAAACTCTTACCTTTGACAAAACAATTAAGAATCTTTTTCTCATCTGTTTGTCAACCGATTTCCTTTTTACACGCTTTATATTAGCTTGACCTATATCTATCTATCTATCTATCTATCTATCTATCTATCTATCCATCTATCTATCCATCTATCTATCCATCTATCTATCCATCTATATATCCTTCTATCTATCCATCTATCTATCCATCCATCCATCCATCCATCCATCCATCCATCCATCCATCCATCCATCCATCCATCCATCCATCCATCCATCCATCCATCCATCCATCCATCCATCCATCCTATCTATCTATCTATCTATCTATCTATCTATCTATCTATCTATCTATCTATCTATCTATCTATCTATCTATCTATCTATCTATCTATCTATCTATCTATCTATATATATATATATATATCTATCTATCTATCTATCTATCTATCTATCTATCTATCTATCTATCTATGTAACGGAATTTTTGAACACGATTTTCACCCACATAGAAACATTGCATCGACTTGAAACTTTGTATACGTGTAAAGGACCCCTGACAATACAATAATTTCATATTTTGTTTCTAAAATCCTGGCCAGAATCATCAGAAAATAAAAAAAGTATCTTTGTATCTATGTAACGGAATCTTTTAACACGATTTTCACCCACTTAGAAACATTGGATCGACTTGAAAGGTTGTATACTTGTAAAGGACCCGT
Organism: Diploptera punctata; assembly: GCA_030220185.1. Taxonomy (NCBI): domain Eukaryota; kingdom Metazoa; phylum Arthropoda; class Insecta; order Blattodea; family Blaberidae; genus Diploptera; species Diploptera punctata. The sequence continues at coordinate 296,368 of JASPKZ010010265.1, read as the reverse complement.
GACAATACAATATGTTCATATTTGTTTCTAAAATCCTGGTCAGAATCGTCATATAATAAAAAAAAAGTGTCATTGTATCTATGTAACGGAATCTTTGAACACGATTTGCACCCACTTAGAAACATTGGATCGACTTGACACTTTGTATACTTGTAAAGGACCCGTGACAATACAATAATTTCATATTTTGTTTCTAAAATCCTGGCCAGAATCATCAGGAAATCAGAAAAAATTAAAACTGGTATAATAGGTTGCAGACTTGTCGACTTTTTAGTCTATCGTTGGAAGAGCTCAGTTGGTAGAGCGGTGAACTCTTATAGTGGTATATAATTTTAGTAATCCATAGGTCGCTGGTTCAAATCCGGCTGGGAGGATTTTTTTTAGAAGAGTATTACTTTTAGCTCATACTACAATAGTATCGAATTTAAAGATATTTACATTTTTATCTTATTCTGTAAAATATTAAAACTAAAAATTAAAAAATAAATAATAGTTTTAAAAAACTAAAACAACACGCTTTATTAGAAAACCGAACTAAAAGAATGAAAAATAATTTTAATTTTCAACACGCTTGGGATAAATAATTTTACCATCAAAAGCGTGGGGTGCTCTTTATGATTTTTACATTTTCTTCTTAGAGACTTTACTTTTACCAATATCTGTTTATTATCAAATATATTAATTGATAAAGAGTACCCCAAGCTTTTGATGGTAAAATTATTTATCCCAAGCGTGTTGAAAATTAAAATTATTTTTCATTTTTTTAGTTCGGTTTTCTAATAAAGTGTGTTGTTTTAGTTTATTAAAACTATTATATATATATATATATATATATATATAAAGTCCTGCACAATGTCAAATAAAAAAAATTAAAACTAACAATGTCTATTACAATTTAAAACTAACAATGTGTAATATAATATTTTTTATAGTAATTCTGCCCGAAGGCACTTTACTAGGGAAATGTAGGTGTGGTAGCTTCCCGTTGCTTTCCACACCTGTGAAGGATGATGACGATAATGATAAGGATGATGGCCATATGATTTCGGGGACCGTTTGGGCCTTAAAGTTTTCCTGACATTTGTCTTACAGGTGAGGAAAAACCCCGATAAAACCTCACCCAGAAAAACTGCCCCGACCGGGGATCGAACCCGGGCCCGCTGTGTGACAAGGCAGCACGCTACCTCGAGACCACAGCGGTGGACTAATATAATATAAAGTGTGATAATAAGTGCAGTGACGTGTTATTTATCATCGTATGTTTATGCTCGCAAAACTCGAAAAGTAGTCTATCGATTGTTACTTATGAAAATGTGTACATACAAGTTTTCAGGTACGGAGAGTGTTTAGCCGGTATCTATTGTTCTCTAAAACCATTAGGTGTAGAAGTTAATCTGAAATCAAAATTTAAAAGTCTTTCTAGCAGTCGCAATTGTTCATGTTCCACGACGAAACTCAATATATGCTATTAAAATAAACCGAGGTAGATATTGTCAAAAAATCAGCGAAATCCGGTCATTAAAAGTGGGTGATTACCTGAAATCCGAAATTAAAAACTGTCTAGCAACTACCATATTTGGTTCGCCGCGGTGTATACCACACAATTTAATTAACCCGTAATTTTCTTTTAACGTGTTCAAGTAAGAATATAAACATGCATTTTTCACTTATTTAGGCGTAGCAGCTCCTGCTAGTACGTAATAATATACTTACTTACTCACTGGCACTATCGAACCCGTAGGTTCATGGCCGCGCGGACATAAGCTCTCCATACATCCCTATCCTGAGCTAATGCTTTCCAATCATTCCCTGTATAATCTACTTCCCTCAAATCATAGTTAATGTTGTTCTCCCACCTCATTCTTGGTCTACCAACTGGGCGTTTTCCTTTTGGCTTTCCTACAAGAAGTTTCCAGGCACGTCTTTCATTCCCCATACGTGCAACATGTCCTGCCCATCGCAGTCTACGAGACTTAACTGTTTAGAAGAAAGAAACTTTCTTCAATGGAGTAATTGATATCAAATTTACCGCGCTTTGTGTCACTATAGCTATGCTTCATGCTAGTCTCGTCCGCAGGTTCCACAATAGCCGTGATCGTCTAGTGGTTAGGACATTGCGTTGTGGCCGCAATAACCCAGGTTCGAATCCTGGTCACGGCAGTGGTAATACACTATCACGGTGGACCATTTTTGTTTAAATTACAATTATTTATACAAATCTAATAAACTTGTCACTACGTTTAAAGATTTGCAAATGCAAACTCGCGCTGATACAATTTTTATTCCTATAATTACACATTTTAAAGTCGTTCAAGACCACTTTTATTTAAATCAAAATTACTTCTCATTGTGTTTAAGGATTTTTAAATGGAAAATGTAACTGACATAATTATTTTAAATAAACATAAGTTTTTTTTTAATTTCTATTATAAAAAATTCCCGAACCTCGGAAGGATTTATCTCAACATTGCGACTCCGGTCGCGAAACCCGGAATAATTATATATTCACGTAATCATATCATCGGGATAACGTAATTCCGCCTTCCAGGTGCCCAACCTAAAAAATTAATTTCAATTCCGCCAATGCCAGGGGAGAAAACAAATGTCATAAAACACAACTTGGCCTGGTGGCAATAGTAAAAAAAGAAGAAAAAAAAATGCAGACGGTACAACAATGGTGAATGGATATTGTTAGACAATTGTCTTTTATTATCCTCCGCCTCACGAAAACTTTTGAGTATATGCTTCTTAAAACAATATCTACTTTTAATTTTATAATTGCGGACCCGGCGAACGTTCAATTCTCGTGTCATGGCCGGACGATAAAAATGTTACTTTTTTTGCGCGATAGTACGTTTTGTCGTACTTACCGGCAATGGCGACCATTATTGAAAGTTCAACTTCTACATTTCGGGGCTGCCAACCTAAATAACTATGCTGTAATATTACATTTACACCCACGTGCGGGAAGTAAAACCACTGTCCTCTATGTATACTACGTACAATGTATTTACAGAAAATATCCAAAAGGTAGTGTTAATATACATTATACGAAACAAATCATTGCATTTTAAATGAACTGAACTTTATTTAAAACAATAAATACGTACTTGCGGTCATGTTATCAATAATTGTTCTCAAGGCCTCCTGCTGTTTCAACTAATAAACATTGCTCACACTGTTAACGTTAGTCAATTGTTTATAATGAACGCAAATATTTCCAACAAAGAGATTATTTTAAAAACACCATCGTGCAAAAAATAATTTAAACGCACGTTTGTGAAGTGTTTTACAGAATCTCGGAAATTAAAAACCTCGATATCGCTCGGTTTTTAAACATTTTTCCTCGATTCTATAAAAATCACTTCCCAATCTCGCATCGTAATATACTATAATTTCAAAATTAAAAATAAAATAAACTTATTCTTTCATGGAGTCACTGATATCAAATTTACCGCGCTTCGTGTCACTATAGTTACGCTTCATGCTAGTCTCGTCCGCAGGTTCCACAGCAGCCGTGATCGTCTAGTGGTTAGGACCTTGCGTTGTGGCCGCAATAACCCAGGTTCGAATCCTGGTCACGGCAGTGGTAATACACTATCACGGGTGGGACCATTTTTGTTTAAATTACAATTATTTATACATATGTAATTTGTTTCTCACTACGTTTAAAGATTTCAAAATGAAAAACTCGCGCTGATATAATAATAATTATTCCTGTAATTACACATTTTTAACTCGTTCAAGACCATTTTTATTTGAGTCAAAATTACTTACGCACATCTAATTTACTTCTCATTGTGTTTAAGGATTTTTAAATGGAAAACGCAGCTGATATAATTATTTTAAATAAAGATATATATATTTTAATTTCTATTATAAATGAGTCCAGAACCTCGGAAGGATTTATCTCAACATTGCGACTCCGGGAATAATTATACATTCACGTAATCATATCATCGGGGTAACGTATTTCTGCCTTCCAGATGCCTCAACCGAAGAAATTAATTACGATTCCGCCAATGTAAGGGGAGAAAACAAGAAAAGTCATAAAACAGAACCTGGTGAATTAGACAAAAAAAATTGCAGACGTTACAACAATGGTGAATGGATATTGTTAGACAACTGTCTTTTATTATCCTCCGCCTCACGAAAACTTTTATGAGTATATGCGTCTTAAAACAATATCAACTTTTAATTTTATGAAGGCGGACACAGCAGACGTCTGCTCGAACGTACAATTCTCGTGTCATGGCCGGACGATAAAAATTGTACTTTATTGCGCGATAGTGCGTTCTGCCGTACTTACCAGCAATGGCGACCATTATTGAAATTTCAACTTCCTACATTTCGGGGATGCCAACCTAAATAACTATACTGTAATATTACATGTACACCCACGTGCGGGAAGTAAAACCACTGCCCTCTATGTATACTACGTACAATGTATTTACAGAAAATATCCAAAAGGTAGTGTTAATATACATTATACGAAACAAATCACTGCATTTTAAATTAACAGAACTTTATTTGAAACAATATAAAACAATAAATACGTACTTGCGGCCATGTTATCAGTAACTGTTCTCAAGGCCTCCTGTTGTTTCAATTAATAAACATTGCCCACACTGTTAACGTTAGTCAATTGTTTATAATGAACGAAACTATTTCCAACAAAGAGATTATTTTACTTATTATTTTGAAAACACCATCGCGCAAAACTTGATGTAAACGCACGTTTGTGAAGTGTTTTACAGAATCTCGGAAATTAAACATTTTTCCTCGATTCTATAAAGATCACTTCCCAATCTCGCATCGTAAGATACTATAATCTCAAAATTAAAAATAAAGGAACTTGTTTCTTCACGGAGTCATCGATATCAAATTTACCGCGCTTCGTGTCACTATAGTTACGCTTCATGCTAGTCTTGTCCGCAGGTTCCACAGCAGCCGTGATCGTCTAGTGGTTAGGACCTTGCGTTGTGGCCGCAATAACCCAGGTTCGAATCCTGGTCACGGCAGTGGTAATACACTATCACGGGCGGGACCATTTTTGTTTACATTACAATTACTTATACACATCTAATTTACTTCTCACTACGATTAAAGGTTTTCAAATGCAAACTCGCGCTGATATAATAATTTTTATTTCTATAATCACACATTTTTAACTCGTTCAAGACCATTTTTATTTGAATCAAAATTACTTACACACATCTAATTTCTCACTGTGTTTAAGGATTTTTTAAACGGAAAATGTCTATGATATAATTATTTTAAGTAAAGATAAGTTTTTGTTTATTTCATTTCTATTACAAATAAGTCCAGAACCTCGAAAGGATTTATCTCAACATTGCGACTCCGGTCGCGAAACTCGGAATAATTATATATTCATGTAATCATATCATCGGGGTAACGTATTTCCGCCTTCAAGGTGTCCCAACCTAAGAAATTAATTACAATTCCGCCAATGCAAGGGGAGAAAACAAGAAATGTCATAAAACACAAACTGGTGAATTAGACAAAAAAAAAATTGCAGACGGTACAACAATGGTGAATGGATATTTTTATTCAACTGCCTTTTATTATCCTCCGCCTCACGAAAACTTTTATGAGTATATGCTTCTTAAAAAATATCTACTTTTAATTTTATAATAGGGGACCCGGCAGACATTGTCTGCTCGAACGTTCAATTTTCGAGTCATGGCCGGACGATAAAAATGTTATTTTTATTGCGGGATAGTGAATTTTGCCGTACTTACCAGCAATGGTGACCGTTATTGAAAGTTCAATTTCCTACATTTCGGGGTGCCAACCTAAATAACTATACTGTAATATTACATTTACACCCACGTGCGGGAAGTAAAACCACTGCCCTCTATGTATACTAGGTACAATGTATTTACAGAAAACATCCAAAAGGTGGTGATAATATAGGCCTACATTATACGAAACAAATCACTGCATTTTAAATGAACTTAACTTTATTTGAAACAATATAAAACAATAAATACGTACTTGCGGTCATGCTATCAATAATTGTTCTCAAGGCCTCCTGCTGTTTCAACTAATAAACATTGCCCACATTGTTAATGTTAGTCAATTGTTTATAATGAACGCAAATATTTCCAACAAAGATATTATTATTTTGAAAACACCATCGGGCAAAAATAATGTAAACGCACGTTTGTGAAGTGTTTTACAGAATCTCGGAAATTAAAAAGCTCGCTATCGCTCGGTTTTTAAACATTTTTCTTCGATTCTGTAAAAATCACTTCCCAATCTCGCATCGTAATATACTATAATCTAAAAATAAAAAATAAAAGAAACTTGTTTCTTCACGGAGTCATTGATATCAAATTTACCGCGCTTCATGTCACTGTAGCTACGCTTCATGCTAGTCTGGTCCGCAGGTTCCACAGTAGCCGTGATCGTCTAGTGGTTAGGACCTTGCGTTGTGGCCGCAATAACCCAGGTTCGAATCCTGGTCACGGCAGTGGTAATACACTATCACGGGTGGGGCCACACATGTAATTTGCTTCTCACTACGTTTAAAGATTTCAAAATTAAAAAAAAATAGCTGATATAATAATTTTTATTCCCGTAATTACACATTTTTAACTCTTTCAAGACCATTTTTATTTGAATCAAAATTACTTACGCACATCTAATTTACTTCTCATGATGTTTAAATGCAACATGTAGCTGATATAATTATTTTAAAAAGATTTTTTTAAAATGTCTATTATAAATAAGTCCCGAACCTCGGAAGGATTTATCTCAACATTGCGACTGCGGTCGCGAAACCCGGAATAATTATACATTCACGTAATCATATCATCGGCGTAACGTATTTTCGCCTTCCAGGTGCCCCAACCTAAGGAATTAATTACAATTCCGCTAATGCAAGGGGAGAAAACAAGAAATGCCATAAAACACAACCTGGTGGCATTAGACAGAAAAAAAAATTGCAGACGGTACAACAATGGTGAATGGATATTGTTAGACAACTGTCTTTTATTATCCTCCGCCCCACGAAAACTTTTGAGTGTATGCTTCTTAAAACAATATCTACTTTTAATTTTATAATAGCGGACCCGGCAGACGTTGTCTGCTCGAACGTTCAATTCTCGAATCATGGCCTGACGATAATTTTTTTTTTTTTTTTTTTTTGCGCGATAGTGCGTTTTGCCGTACTTACCAGCAATGGCGACCATTATTGAAATTTCAACTTCCTACATTTCGGGGATGCCAACCTAAATAACTATACTGTAATATTACATGTACGCCCACGTGCGGGAAGTAAAACCACTGCCCACTACGTACAATGTATTTACAGAAAATATCCAAAAGGTAGTGTTAATATACATTATACGAAACAAATCACTGCATTTTAAATGAACTGAACTTTATTTGAAACAATATAAAACAATAAATACGTACTTGCGGTCATGTTATCAATAATTGTTCTTAAGGCCTCCTATTGTTTCAACTAATAAACATTGCCCACACTGTTAACGTTAGTCAATTGTTTATAATGAACACAAATATTTCCAACAAAGAGATTATTTTACTATTATTTATTATTTTGAAAACACCATGGCGCAAAAAAAAAAATAATGTAAACGCACGTTTGTGAAGTGTTTTACAGAATCTCGGAAATTAAACATTTTTCCTCGATTCTGTAAAATTCACTTCCCAATCTCGCATCGTAATATACTATAATCTCAAAATTAAAAATAAAAGAAACTTGTTTGTTCATGGAGTAATTGACATCAAATTTACCGCGCTTCGTGTCACTATAGCTTCGCTTCATGCTAGTCTCGTCCGCAGGTTTCACAGCAGCCGTGATCGTCTAGTGGTTAGGACATTGCGTTGTGGCCGCAATAACCCAGGTTCGAATCCTGGTCACGGCAGTGGTAATACACTATCACGGGTGGGACCATTTTTGTTTAAATGACAATTACTTGTATACATGTAATTAACTACTCACTACGTTTAAAGATTTTTAAACGCAAATTTGCGCTGATATGATTTTTAAAATAATCTTTATTCCTAATATGATAATTTAACATTTTTAACTCGTTCAAGACCATTTTTGTTTGAATGAAAATTATTTCGCACACCTAATTTACTTCTCATTGTGTTTAAGGATTTTTTAAATGATATAATTATTTTAAATAAACATAAGTTAGTTGTATTTGTATTACAAATAAGTTCAGAACCTCCGAAGAATTATCTTAACATTGTGATTCCGTGGTGAAAGTCAGAATAATTATACATTCACGAATATTTGCAGACAGTACAACAATGGTAGAAGGATATTGTTGGACAAATGCGTTTTATAATTCTCCGCCTCACGAACATTTTTATACGCTTCTTAAAACAATATCTACTTTAAATTTTATAATATAACAATATTATAATATGTAATTTAACAGAGCTTGGGCAGGTTTTTGTCGGGATTTGTCCCGTTTTCCCCTGCCACAATTTCATTCTACAATTTCTCCATACTCATCAATTTCATTTCGTTCATCTGCCCCTGTGATGGTGCGTCAGGCGTGGTGATCGGTACCCTTTTGTCATTCACAGACATCTATAGGCTATATAGGGGCTCATCTCATCTCATTCCTCAATCCGACTCCGAGTTCGATACGAGTTGAGGATATTTATTTATTTATAATATACTATTTACACAAAACTGTTAGTTTTTCGTCCACTCGACCTAGTATGCAAGGGCAAATTCCCTGGGTGTTGTTTTTCCTCACCTGTAAGATAAATATCAGGAAACTTTAAGGCCTATTTGTCATTAGCTGTCCATTTCCATTATATAATGAATTTCTACATGTGGCCATATATTTAGTTTTATTGATATTTACTTCCAGTCCTAATTTCTTAGTGTTACTCAATAGTGTGTGCGTGTTGGCCTTTAGTGTCTCCTCGCTATCGGCCAATAATACTACATCATCAGCATAATTATTATTATAGTTATTATAAATTGGAAATTTTAGCTTTTAAAGGATCAGATACCGTAAGAGCTAAAATAATTCTGGAGGGGAAACCTGTTGAACAAGTGAACCATTTTAAATACATGGGTTATGAAATCTCATATTTTAAACATGACGATTTTTTAACACAATACATTTTATTACATATGTGGCACAATTAAGAGAATATTTAAAAAGAAAAGAAAAGAAACAAAACTAAAATTTTATAAAGCAGTGACAGTCCCTTACTGTTGTGTGGCAGTGAATTTTGGGTTTTATCTAAAAGAGAAGAGAAGATCATAGAAGCAGCTGAAATGAGGTTTCTGAGAAGTGTAGCTGGCTGCGTACTTATAGATAAAAGAAGAAGTGAAGATATTAGAAATGAGATAAATATTTTTAAACTTTTAGATAAAATAATCTAGAAGAAACTGGAATGAACATGTTCAAAGAATGAAAGAAGAACGCATACCAAAAAAATTATATTTAATTACAAACCAAAAGGAGACAGGAATATTGGTAGACCGAAACTTTTTGAATGATACTCTACGAGACCTGAATAAGCCACATGGGTTTAATCCACGATTGTTGATGATAATCGTTATTATTATTATTATTATTATTATTATTATTTATTCAATGTCACCATTTTGTCATTTCGACATTTCTGTTATTCTCTTCTGGCATGGCGTTAATGTAACCCACTTCTGAGGTTTGGGCGCCTGGAAGCGGAGTTACACTGTCCCGATGATATATGATAGGCGATGATGATGATGGTAATGATGCGCCAGGAAAAGCCTTAGTCCTAAAATTATTGAATATGATAATTATGTTAATTATGAAAGTTTCCTGACATTTGTCTATACAGGTGAGGAAAAACCACGGAAAACTATCACCCAGATAACTTCGTTATTATTATTTGGCTTATTATTATTATTATTATTATTATTATTATTATTATTATTGTCCATCGCTGTGGTCTCAAGGTAGCGTGCTGCCTTGTCTCGCAGCGGGCCCGGGTTTGATCCCCGGTCGGGTCAGTTTTTCTGGGTGAGGTTTCTATCGGGGTTTTTCCTCACCTGTAAGACAAATGTCAGGAAAATTTTAAGGCCCAAACGGTCCCCGAAATCATATGGTCATCATTATCATTATTATCATCATCATCATCATCATCATCATCATCATCATTCACCGGTGTGGAAAGCAACGAGAAGCTACCACACCTACAATTCCCTAGTAAAGCTGCAAACAGCATGAAAATTATATGATTGCAGTGGAGGACCGTCCTTCGGGCAGAATTACTATGGATGGATTATTATTATTATTTTATTATTATTATTATTATTATTATTATTATTATTATTATTATTATTATATTACTTTGAACACACATGTGAGCGGAATTACAGACATCTTCACAACACGTAATAGATCAGACTATCATGTGTCGTTAGATAACAAGTTTTTTTCAAGTCATTGTAATTGGCTTATCTCAAGATAACTTTGCATTGAAACAAAGTACGAAAAGTTCTATAATTAAACGTAACTACATAACTTACTTTTACTTATTAAATATCATGACACTTGAATTAGAAATATAATTGTCCCATAAATATTCACATAAAACTTGTTAGTTAAGTACATTTTAAATCTTGCATTAATTTAACGCAAATCGTACACGTTTTAGCAAAACGTATCTTGGTGGAGGCTTTGATTTTTTTAATTCAGGATTACTTTAAGGATTAAAATACAGAGTGCAGCATAAGTCAGTTAACCACCGCACAAAATGAAAATAAGTAACTTGAAATATTTTATAGACATGACTAGAGTACGGATGTTAGGCACTTAAAAAGTTCAAAATAGGCAAGCAGAAAGGCACTAAAATCATTAATATAGGCACTACAAAATCAAAATAGGCTCTTACAAAAAATGGACTACAATATACATTTTTACAGCCTTACGTAAAGAATATAAAAATATCCTACCAATAGCATACGAAGATATCAGAGATGATTTTGGAACTTGTTTTGCCTATACTTATGTTTTGCAGTGTGTACGTGCTGCGAAACATGGCATTTCTTCGCGCAATTCACCGAAATTTTACACACTTTGCAAAACAATATTGAATCGTCATTTGAGAATATTTCCGCACCAAATTCTTTCACGAAATTAGTAAGTTTGTCTTTTACTGTTATCCATTCTTTAGGCATCGTAAAAAAACTGTTCTAAAGAAAAGAAAAAAAAAACACTTGTCGCACCACTATGTCTTTGAAGCACCTGTCTGTGAACGAGGACTACAGACTGAATTCAATGTTATCAACATCAAAAATAATATTGTCAGTCAATTAAAGGTTTCTGTGCAATGATATGTGTCATGAAGTTTGTCCATTTCAATTAATTTCATTGAAATACTAAGTTAATTTGGAGAAAAGAATGACGAATAGGCATTTATAAGCATTGTAAGCTGAAATAGGCATTTATAGGCAAAATTAACTTCATGAGAAACAACTCTAGGGTCATCGGTATGAACTTATATGAAGTCACTTTTACAATATCTATAATAAATAACTGTAGGCATTTTCCCTAAAATCCGGTCTCTAGACATGACACTGGTCAAGATGTATTCCCTAGTTAGCGAATTACCTCAAGCAGTAGTGTTTGATATTATATTCTGAAGGTCCCGTATTCAAACCCCAGTTTCAACATTGTTTTTCCTTGCAGTCATGTAAAGTGGTTAACTGACTTATGCCGCGTTTTGTATATTTTTAAAACCTACTTTGTACATTGAGATTCTGAGTGCTTTCCTTCTGCGTTTACTACAAGCAGCTTCAATGCCTCTCTTTCATTCCCCATTCATGCTACGTGTCCTGCCCATCGCAATCTACGAGACTTAACTGTTCTTATTATAGGCCTACCTGTTTTTTTTAAAGACCATGCAGCTCACTGTTATGTAGTCTTTCCATTAGCCTGTCCATCTCTCTTTGATAAAAAAAACCTAAGAACTTTATTCTCAAATACTCTAAATAATTTTTCCTCCCTTGAAATAAGAGTTTATGTTTCACATCCATATAATATAACTGGGAGAATAACAGTTTTACACACTTTCAGTTTTTCATGCTATGCTTTGCAGCTTTACTAGGGAATTATAGATGTGGTAGCTTCCCGTTCGTTGCTTTCCACGCCGGTGAATGATGATGATGGTCGTTGGGTGCTAAGCTTCCTGACATTTATCTTACAAGTGAGGAAAAAACCCCGAAAAAACCTCATCCAGGAGCTTTGTCCTGATCGGGATTCGAACCCGGGCCCTCTGCTTGAAAAGACAGCACGCTACAGTAGCAAGTATTTTCGGAATTAAGCCTACGTTGATTTATTTCTGCATCTCTTTCCTGTTTGTAATTATTGATCCTAGGTTGACTGATCCATAGTAATTCTGCCCGAAGGCAGGTCCTTCACTGCAATCATAGCATTTTCATGCTATGCTTGCAGCTTTACTACGGAATTGTATGTGTGGTAGCTTCCTGTTGCTTTCCACACCGATGAAGGATGATGATGGTGATCATGATGATGATGATGGTCATATGATTTCGGGGACCGTTTGGGCCTTAAAGTTTTCCTGACATTTGTCTTACAGGTGAGGAAAAACCCCGATAAAAACCTCACCCAGAAAAACTGTCCCGACTGGGGATCGAACCCGGGCCCGCTGCCTGACAAGGCAGGACGCTACCTCGAGACCATAGCGATGGGCCCTAGGTTGATGTGTTATTTAATGCGTTGTCTATAATATCCACGGATTAATGAATATCGATAAAATTACTGAATACACAGTTTTGTCCTCATCTTACGTAATAAATTACACAATATAATTCTTTAGGAATATTACTTGGCAAAATTGCATTATTCTATCTCTCAATGCCAAACTAAACATTTTTACAAATCATGCTTACCGAGCTATGGGTTTACTTTTATATCTGTCATTAAGATATATCGCAATATCCTAGATAGCTTTAACACACATTGCACCATAATTTTAAAATCGCGAAATCTGTTAACTACATCAAATAAAATGTCAATGTGTATTTAGAAGAAACAGGTCTACAACAGATCAGATTTTTAGTATAAGACAGATTTTAGAAAAGAAATGGGAATAGGGGCCTATAGTGGTACTGTACATCAACTATATGTAGACTTCAAAAAAAAACATATGATTCAATTAAGAGGGAGAAGTTATATAGTATCCTGCTGGAGTTCGGAATTCCTAAAAACTTAGTTAGACTTATACGAATGTGTCTAAATGGCACAAAGAGTAGGGTGCGTGTAGGCAAAGAGTTTTCGGACACTTTTGAAATCCAAGAATGGGTTGAAGCAAGGAGATGCACTATCTCCTCTACTATTTAATTTTGTACTAGAGCATGCCATTAAATCTTTAGAGAATGAGGAAGGCTTACAACTGAATGGTATTAATAAACTGTTAGTTTATGCTGATGATGTAGTATTGTTGGCCGATAGCGAGGAGATACCAAAGGACAATACGCACACACCATTGAGTAACACTAAGAACTTGGGACTGGAAAATATCAATAAAACTAAATATATGGTCACACGTAGAAATAATTATATAATGGAAATGGACAGCTAATGACAAATGAGGGAAATTTTGAGGAATTGGCTGAATTCAAATACCTAGGAACAATATTCACAAATAGGAATGAGATGCACAAATAAATTAAACATAGGCTCAATTCTGGAAACGCGTGCTATTATGCATTGCAGAGACTCTTGATGTCCCAACTCCTTTCAAAAAACGTTAAACCGAAAATATATAAAACTATTATTCTACCAGTTATAGGCTACTACATGGGTGCGAAACTTGGACTCTTACTTTAAGAGAGGAAAGGAGATTACAAGTATTTGAGATTAAAGTACTTAGGATTTTTTTTTGGACCAAAGAGAGATGAACAGACAGGTGAATGGAGAAGACTACATAACAATGAACTACATGGTATTTATAGGATGCCAGATATAATAAGAACAGTTAAGTCTCGTAGACTGCATTGGGCAGGACATGTTGCACGTATGGGGAATGAAAGACTTGCATGGAAGCTTCTTGTAGGAAAGCCAGAGGGAAAACGCCCAGTTGGTAGACCGAGAATGAGGTGGGAGAATAACATTAACTATGATTTGAGGGAAGTAGATTATACAGGGAATGATTGGAAAACATTAGCTCAGGATAGCGATGTACGGAGAGCTTATGTCCGCGCGGCCATGAACCTATGGGTTCGATAGTGCCAGTGAGTAAGTAAGTAAGTAAGTAAGTAACATAAAATAAAATTAATTCGAAATTTAAATTTAAGGTGTCTCCATTTTTAAAAAGGCCTACGCCCATTAAAACAGGAAGAGACTTTGGTCATGGCAAAGTTCGAATTTATATGTAATTACTAGAGTTAGGAATTTTAGGTGCAAAATTTTGGTGAAAAATGTGCAAAAGAAAGGTGCTTTAATTTAGCAGAAGAAGGCGCAAAAAAAGTGCAATTTTTTTTAAATAGAAGGTGCAAATTTTCCATGTGAATTATCATTAAAGAGTACCAAAACCAATTACATCAGGTAACTCACGACACAAAATTCAGTCATGTTGTCATATACTAAAAAGTCTGAGTAAGACAAGTCCCAGAACATTATGTTATTGAAATCACAAGTCCAGAAAACTGTTAAAGCAGATATTATTCAACAACTCAAATTTTTAGAACATATCTTAAAAAAGTTCAATATCTCGACTGTCTATGAGTGGTTTCATCTAATGTAAAATATACTGGTTTTCACATTCTACTTGACTGATCTGTTTTAATTTTTCTTCATACAGAAGTTGAAGGTATGATTTTCATCTGGGACAGACTTCCCAGTATATTTCTCCAAATATGCTTTCATAATAGAGTTGTTAAGTTTGGAAAGAGGAATACCACATGCCACAAAGGTCTTTACTGCATCATTAAAATCAAACTTTTTTATTTATTAAACTTGAAGAAGACAGCGCCTCGCCAATAAACTGTTGTCGCAATACACATTTACTGCTTTGTAGTATTTTTTTCGTGTTTTGCTCTACCTATATGCTGCGTAACATGATTGTGTTGGGGTTTTTCATCAATTGTTATTGAAATATCACAAAGAACTGCACCTCATAGCAGATCTGTCACTCTGAATTCCATATGCATTAAAATGTTTTACAAAATCACATAGTTTGTAGGAGTTAACATTCGGTTATGCATACTGTATACTGGTCACTCAGGAAAATAGCAGACCGCACAAGTCAAATATTATTTTGAACTGAAACATTTGTTAATGCACTCAACAACCTCCCTTGCTTAAACAATAGCTTTCGCATAACTATGGTGCAAGAAGGTACGAACAAAGTTAAAAGGAATAGCCTAACGGGATTGCACTAAAGTGGAAGTAATGTGATATGGAATGATACCACACATTGTTACCAACCCTTGAAAGCGTATTTGAAGAAACGTAAAAAAATATATACACATTATTTTGGGAATACAATGATGCTAAGATACAAAAAAAGGTTTTAAGAAGGTGCAAAATGTGCTTGCATTGACAAAAAAAGGTGCAAAAAAGTTCTAGTATTGAAAAAAAGGTGCAAAAAGGTGCAACTAAAACACATGTAGGGCATTTACTTAATGTTTTCCCGCACTGTAGCCGAGCGGTTAAGATAGGAAGCCTTGGCGCAGAGCTACGGGACTTGCGCTGGTTCGAGTCTCCATGGGGGAAGAAATTTTCTCATGGTATTTCGGTCAGTATGGGACCGGTGCCCACCCAGCATCGTGAGGCAATTGGGTAGCTACAATAAGTAGCGGCTCCAGGTTGAGGAACCAGCATTAACGGCTGGGGGACTCGACATGTTAACCACATGTCACCACTACACTGGCTGTTGATCATCTGCCTCTGTGATTGACACATGTGGATGTGAAGGGCCAGCACCCGGCTGGTAAAAGGGCAACCGCTGAAAAGTGGAAAGACCCTCAATCGGATCGGACTTACTGTTTTCTTTGCAAGACAAGCTAATTTGAGCATTGTAGTAAAAAAATAAAATTAAGGTGCAGCACCTAAAATTCCTAGCTCTAGTAATTACATTTTTTTTTTCGGTATGTATCAGTCTGAGAACTTAAAATGTTAATGAATTAGGTTACTTGGACCATTATATTTAATGTTCATGTTACATATTTTTACATATTTCTACATTTTTAAACACAATTACATATTTTTACATATTGTGTAAAATTCTAAATTGAACGTGCACTTTCGTCTGCTTAAAGTATTAATCAATGACATTTCCTAATGTCGAGCGATCGTTCCCACAATATTAAAAAAAATCTGATAATCGACAAAAAAATAACTCCTGAGAAATATCTTGTAACTTATTGTTTTTCGTACCATGATAGACTTCACGATTTTCTTTACACATTGGCCTAATACACCCTGATGAAATGCGGACAATTCTCTTCAGAGAAAAATTTACACGTCCAAAGTGTGGTATTAAACCCAGGGTGAATTACTTCATAGCCCAATTTTGGGCCTTATCCTCTCCTCTGTTAGGAGTTACTAGATCAATAACACACTATATTTTTTTTGACCACACAAGGACATGGAAGGCCTTCCCGAATGAGCTAAATGTCAGGGCCTCCTCCGAGACAACACAACATTAAAGACGAAACACACCATTCATATTAAATATGGCGAACATAATTATGCTTATGAAGGTCAAATGATGTTCGGGACCGTTTGGGCCTTAAAGTTTGCTGACATTTGTCTTACAGACGAGGAAAAAAAAAAACATCACACAGAAAATTTGTCCCGACCGGGGATCGAATCCTGGCCCGCTGCGTACGAGGCAGCGACACTACCCAGAGACCACAGCGGTGGACATCATCCTGTATTCCAGAGCTGTTATTTAAGTGCTCACTAGGTGGTGAAAATTCGGACCCCCCCTTCTGCCCGCATGCAGGTGCAGTCCCAATGAAACACAGAACTGATAAGTGAGTAGCAGTGTCTTAGCTTGTCAACCTATCTGACGTGAGCACATATTGACAGGCCTGTTACATTTTATAAATTATATTTGTTAAGCTTTCAAGTGTAAATAAATGGAAGTAAGTACGCACCCCCTTTCTAAACCTCTGACGGCCCGTGAGAATAGGCATGGCTAGCATTTTCAGCACCAAGATGGCAGAGTAGAAACAATAAGCAGAAAACACCGGATTGTTCGGAGACAACACTTGCTCAAGCAACGCCATATTTCTTCCTTTTTTCAGGCAAATCAATGTTTACGCTCTGGTGAGTGAAAAACAACTGAATTTAGAGATAATAGTTCTGTACACGTCACTGCAGACCAACACAAGACGAATCTAAGTCCAAGGTCAATGGTCTTCTGATGTTTAGTGTGGTTACGCCCACTTCTTACATCATTCGACACGCATATGGACACTTTGGGGACAACATGTATAATCTCATCACAAGTAGGTCAAGCAAGGAGTTTTTTTAAGACACACCTTTAACATTCTAGGCCACAAAGGGTCGTCTATGACACAACATTTTGGGATCTTTGCGGATACCCGGCAGATGAGGATTGAAGAAGTAATTCTCTTCATGCCCGATGTTGTAGTAACATTTTGAAGAAGGATTTGTGTCCCAAAAAAGAATTACTGGTTCAGGTTGGGTTTAATTTTCGGTAGAGCCGGATTCTCTTCTTAGGGTCGGAATTTGGTACACTGGATAGGAAAACACTTCAAAATTACTAAAAAATGTTTCTTGTAGAAATAACTGCAAATTTATTCACTTCTTAATTTTCCAGCAGATTAAGTAAATGTAGGTGGTATTATTCTTCACCGTCAATTAAAATTAAATTATTTTCTTTTCTTGAATCAATTATTCTTCTTGTATTAAATATTACATTTTATCAGGAGAGCTCTATTTGCTTCTATCTTTGTTGAAAGTTGTGTGCAGAATGAGTAGTGTAATTCTTTTATAATTTTAAGACCATTATTACATCACATGATGGTATTTTTAAATTCTATTGGTTAATAGTTCTTTATATAAAGTTTGATTTGATTTGTTAAATAAGAAAGTTAATTGTTTTAACATCCAATGAGAGTTTAGTTTACTTTCATTTAAGAATATGAAGTTATGCAGGTGTTCTTATTACAGTTATAATGGAAGGATTTATAATTTTGACAACAATTACTTAAAACAATTTCTAAAAGCATTATTTACAAAAACCGTTATGTAGTGCAATTTCTTTAATTGTTACTCAGACATTTTTATTCAACAATAACCAACAATGAATTATTTAGATATTTTTATTTATTTAAGTTATATTTAAATATTAAAATAATTTTAAAATACAAAATTATTAACTTTAACTTTTATATTCATTATAATACTAAAATCCTGCTATAGAATCTTATTTGATGTTCTTCACTACGCTCATGACATGGAAGCTTCTTGTAGGAAAACCATAGGGAAAACGCCCTATTGGTAGACCAAGAATGAGGTGCGATAATAATATTAACCATGTTTCGAGGGAAGTAGAATATACAGGGCATGATTGGAAAACATTAGGTCAGGATAAGGTTGTTTGGAGAGCTTATGTTCTCGGCCATGTGCCAGAGAGTTAGTTACTACCCTCATACTTATAAGTTGTATTGTATTGTGTTCTGCCCTAGGGCAGGTCCTTCGCTGCAATTATAGCATTTTCATTCTGTGCTTTGCAGTTTTGCTAGGGAATTATAGGTGTGGTAGCTTCCGATTGCTTTCCACACCGGGGATGATAATGACGATGGCCAGATGATGTTCGGGGATCTTTTGGGCCTCAAAGCTACCAGACATTTGTCTTACAGGTGAGGAAAAACCCCGGAAAAAGCTCACCCAGGAAGCTTGTCCCGACCGGGAATCGAACCCGGGCCCACTACATGACAAGGCAGCACGCTACCTCGAGACCATAGCGATGGACACATAAGTTAAATTTAAATATTAATTGATTTAAGAGTGATGGTTTGTTGTTGATTTTTGCAAAATGTCTGATGCGGAGGCAGCCCAAGCGAAAGGAATTCAGGCCCAAAGCCAGATGCAGGCATATGTAGGCTAAACTCATTTCAGGCAATCTGAAGTAATTTTCCGAGGGTTTAATTTAAATTTTGAAACGTATTTTGTTTTGGAGTAGACATTGGGGTGACGTGGAGAAGAAAGTATAAAGTTGTCAGCTTGAACTTTGTCGTGTCTGTTGTGTTTAGTTTTATTATATCATATATAGGGCT
The DNA here is from genome assembly GCA_030220185.1 of Diploptera punctata. Taxonomy (NCBI): domain Eukaryota; kingdom Metazoa; phylum Arthropoda; class Insecta; order Blattodea; family Blaberidae; genus Diploptera; species Diploptera punctata. Next base: position 277,074 of record JASPKZ010010265.1, on the reverse strand, counting down.
CGGAAGTTGAGGACCTATAAAAGACCTTTAAAATACCTAATGTATTCTTAAAAAAACGTAAAAACTGGAGGGGAAAAAAAGAAAACGTAAAAGCTGTTGTAGTTGCTAACGAGTATATAAAGACAACCTCGCTGCCTTCACCCTCTGCTCGAGGTAATTTCACAAATTGTCATCTTCTTAGAAAATTTGAAGTCGAAATAGTTCAGGCGGTCAGTAGACTGATTAAAAACAACGGGATTTTTATGAGGGTTCAATAGTTTCTCGCGGAAGAAAAGTGTTTGTAAAAAGTGTTTAGAAAGTAAAACTTAGAGTGTTTTTTTTAAAAAAAGTTGGAATCGAGACTAGACTCTGAGGATTCTTGAATTATACAAATGGTATACATCTAGTCAAAAGAAGGTAAAGTTGCAAAAAAAAAAAGCCGTTAAGACCTAAAAAAGGCTAAAAATGGACCAAAAAGTCAAAAAGGACGGATAAAACTCACCATTTTCTAGCCTACAATGACTCAAAATGTATTTAAAAAAATTTCCTCAACTTCCGAGCTCTAGTCATAACTTTTGAATTCCGCTGATGTATGTTAGCGTCTATTTATTTTATTGTTTGTATTTTTATTTATATTTTAATGATATTATGTAATAGTAATTATGATGAAATGAGTCCTCGTAAAGAAATTCCCAACTAGCATTTGCCTTGACCATTGAGGGAAACCCGGGGAAAAAGCTCAAGTAGGTCGGCACCGGGATTCGAAACCGCGATGAGTCTCAAACGCTAAGACTTGAGCGAAATCACACAGCTAAGAGCTTAAGTGCTGACTTCAAAAAAATCATACAATTAAACGTTGAAGCCGAGAAAAATAAAGTTAGAGATTTGTATTTGGTTTGTAACTTATAAAAAAATGACGCCTAAGAAATCTAATCCAAAACTGTAAAAAACAAACACTCCTATACTTTTTTTTCTCTTGAATAAGAATAAATTTTATTTACAAATAAATGTTATACATGATATTGACATCCCAATTGTCAAGCGCTCTTGCGCAGTTCAGTTACAGAAATAATACAAATAGAATATATGCATTGTAAGGTTCCTAAGAAATTGGGACTGGAAGTAAATATCAATAAAACTAAATATATGGTCACACATAGAAATACATTATATAATGGAAATGGACAGCTAGTGACAAATGAGGAAAATTTTGAGAATGTGGCTGAATTCAAATACCTAGGAACATTAATCACAAATAGGAATGAGATGCACAAAGAAATTAAACATAGGCTCAATTCTGGAAACGCGTGCTATTATGAATTACAGGGACTCTTGACGTCCCTACTCCTTTCAAAAAACGTTAAACTGAAAATTATATAAAACTATTATTCTACCAGTTATATTATATGGATGCGAAACATGGACTCTTAATTTAAGGGAGTACGAGTATTAGAGAATAAAGTTCTTAGGACAATTTTTGGACTAAAGGGAGATGAACATACGGGTGAATGGAGAAGACTACTTAACAGTGAACTACGTGGTCTTTATAGGAATCCAGATATAATAAGGACAGTTAAATCTCGCAGAATGCGATGGGCAGAGTATTTGGCACGAATGGGGAATGAAAGACATGCATGGAAGCTTCTTGTAGGAAAACCAGAGAGAAAACGCCCAGTTGGTAGGCCAAGAATGAGGTGAGAGAATAACATTAACTATGATTTGAGAGGAGTAGATTATACAGGGAATGATTGGAAAACATTAGCTCAGGATAGGGATGTATGGAGAGATTATGTCCACGGGCCATAAACCTACGGGTTTGATAGTGCCAGTGAGTAAGTAAGGTTTAGGAGCCAGTTTCATGTTTACATAATTTATGACACGTATAAATAAAAAATTGTAATGCAACGGGAATAAAGTAGGTTAATTTCAGACTGAACAAGGATTTAAAGATATTACAAAACAAGTTAATAATACAAAACAAAAATTTAGGAGAAAGTTTCAAAATATAAGACGCATTATGAAACACAATGCATTATGCAAATGAGACTGATAAAATCTAAAGATTAACATCAACCTGAAGAAAGTATTTAAATACATTAAGTAATAATATAAAGCAAAACAAATTTATGAGAAAATTTCTAAATATAAAACTTATTCTAACAAATAACTAATGCAACGGAGAATGGTATACGTAAACATAATATAAAATAGATGAAAACCAAACAGAAGAAAGTAATTGAATACATTAGGTTATATTAATAAAAACCGAAATAGATACTGTATATTTATTATTTTAAAATATTTAAATAATTAATTATTTTATTAATTGATTAAGTAATCGATTTAAAGAATTAATTTAATTAGCTGTGTTTAGTATGCATAGCTCTGAATTGGATCTAATTAATTGATTATATAATTTGGGTCAACAGTATGGGACCGGTGCCCACCCAGCATCGTGAGGCATTTGGGTAGCTACAATAAGTAGCGTGTCTAGGTTGAGAAAACCGGCTATAACGACCTATAACGAGTGCGGGACCCGACATGCTGACCACATGTCACTCCTACATTGGCAGGATGATCGTCTATTTTTTTTTCTCTCTGCGATTCAAACATGTAGATGTGAGGCCGCAGCCGGCTGATAGGCCAAGGGTATTCTAGGCCTGTCGCGCCATGGAGATGGAAATACTTTGGGTCAATCACTAAAATTAACTTAAAAGTAAATTATATTTCATTGACCCAAAACCCATGAACAAAACACATTCCAAGAGTTGGCAATAATTAAAAAAATAAGTTAATGTTGGAGATATTGTACAGCTGTTGATAAATCAATACAAAGTAAAAAGAACATTTAACAATGTTGTTAGTTATTGAAACACAGCCTACAGCTTACGTAACACCGTATAGTAAATTTTGATTCAACTCATCTCCATAATACTGGGATAATACTGTGCTCAGGATAGTCTGCCCTCTCAGTCGGAATAAAAAGCTATTATTCAATCAAAAAAACTACTTACTAAATGCAATAGATCATCACTCTATGGTAATTTTTCAATATTACTCTTCAGAGATCAAATTTAGATCGATTGAATTTTATTTCAGTTTGGTATGTATATCCATCCATAGTAATTCAGCCCGAAGGCAGGTCCTTCACTGCAATCATAGCATTTTCATGCTATGCTTGCAGCTTTACTAAGGAATTGTAGGTGTGATAGCTTCCCGTTGCTTTCCACACCGTTGAAGGATGATGATGGCCATATGATTTCGGGGACAGTTTATTTGGGCCTTAAAGTTTTCCTGACATTTGTCTTACAGGTGAGGAAAACCCCGATAAAAACCTCACCCAGAAAAACTGCCCTGACCGGGGATCGAACCCGGGCCCGCTGTGTGACAAGGCAGCACGCTACCTCGACACCACACCGCTGCAGCGGTGGACGTGGAATGTATATTTATGTCGACTATTTAACTCATGCCCCAAATGGCAGTCAATGACCAATCACATTTCAATGAATTTTGATTTACAACCAATCACAGTCGTTTTTCACCTCAATTTAATCACATTCATTTTATCAAGTGGCTCCCAGATTGTATATATAGTGCACGAATGTAACCAGATTCGGCTTGCGAGATAGAACAGAAAAACATTCGTAGCAATTGATTATATAAAAAACACTGTTTGCACTTTCTTAAACGTATTATTTCCCAGATGTTGCAGAAAAATATAATTATCATATTCACATCATAGGACATCATAAATTAATTAATAACCTGTAATGATGTGTTTAATTTTTTCTCCACTAGAGTGCATTCTTACAATATTGCGATTCTATTTGACAATAAATATGATCTGGTTGCAGTGATGAACAAATGAGACATAACGTTTCTCATTTGTTTTCAAACATCGCCGTTTACATTAAATATATAAATATTTTAAAATAACTATATTTAAATGTCCACCGCTGTGGTCTCGAGGTAGCGCGTCACGCAGCGGGCCCGAGTTCGATTCCCGGTCGGGACAGGTTCCTGAGTGAGTTTTTCGGGGTTTTTCCTCACCTGTAAGACAAATGTCAGGAAGCTTAGGGGCCAACGCCCCCGAAAATCATCCGGCCATCATAATCATCCTTATAATTATCATCATCCTTCACCGGTGTGGAAAGCAACGGGAAGCTACCACACCTATAATTCCCTAGTAAAGCTGCAAAGCTAGCATTAAAATGCTGTGATTACAAGTGAAAGACCTGCAGAATTACTATGGATGGATATTTAAATGATGGTTTGTGAGTAAACAGCTTAATTTTATTCATTAAATAGTCCTAACAAATGCCACTCTTAATTTCCAAATTCTCTAGATGAATCGGAAATCACTCGTGGCATTACTTATGATTAAAAAAAGTCAATGTTTGTCCAATATCTGGCACTTAACGGGAATTAAAAGTAAACAGTTAATATTACAATTTGGCAACATTGTATTGAATACGCACCTTTTTTCCCATCCTCTGACGAGCTGTAAGAACAGACATCGCCAGCATTTTTAACACCAAGATTGCCGAATAGAAACAATACGCTGAAAATACAGGATTATTTGCAGATAACAAATCCCCGACAGAAGCCATTTTCTCTTCTTGCTGCGTCTTTCCAAGTCTGTATGTTTCAACACGTGAATAACAACTAATAAACCGGTCCGTCGTAAACAGACACTTCCAAACACGCACACATCCAGTACTGGCGCTACGAGCACTAGCATTACCATGCAGTTTTTGTGGTTACGCCCAGTGGCGTACGATACGTTGTCAAATCAGCTGTCCCAATGCAAAATACAGAAATTTATTTAAATCAGTTTATAACAGTACTTTTAAGAAACATTTTGTTCAGTTGAGGTTATAGTTAAAGATTTAAAACCAATAGAATTTGTCCTGTTGTGGCAGTTGTCCTCAACAAATTATATTTGTATAATAACAGCTTTGAAAATGGAACCAGTTCCGAAAGGCCTAAGCTGAATATTTTATACAAATATAATTTGCTGAGAACGACTGCCACAACAGGTGCAAACGTTATTGTTTTTTTTCTAACATTTAACTTATAACAGACGAAATATCCACCGCTGCTGTCTCGAGGTAGCGCACTGTCTTGTCACACAAAGGGCTCGAGTTCAAGTCTCGGTCGGGACAAATTTTCCGGGTTAGATTTTTTTATGTTTGGGGTTTTCCTGACCTGTAAGACAAATGTAAAAAAAAAAACTTTAATATCCAAACGGTCCCCGAACATCATTTGGCCATCATAAATAAAAAAATATATATCCTCAACTCGTGTCCCACTCAGGATCGGGTCGAGGGATGAGATGAACCTCTCTCTCTCTCTCTCTCTCTCTCTCTCTCTCTCTATATATATATATATATATATATAGGTCTATATGGACGTTTGAAGAAGATCAGCTGGAAAATATAGAATGGATAGAATACGAAATAAAGAAATAAGGGAAATTATGGGTGTACAAGAGGAGCCGGACAACATAGACATCATAGAAAAGAAAAGATTGCAGTGGTATGATCATGTCAAACGAATGCCAGAGCAAAGATTGCCAAAAATAGTTATGGAATGGATCCCAATGGAAAGGAGGAAGAGAGGAAGACCGAAGAAAACTTGGATAGAAGGGGTACAAGCAGCTATGAATATCAGAGGAATGGATGAAGATCAATGGATGGATAGAGAGGAATGGCGTTTGGTTTCCGGAAGACGGCGGCAGCTGCCATGATACCCGATGATGATGATGATATATAGGTCTATGAAGGAAGGGTGTCGGCCGACTACGCCTGACGCACCATCACAGGGGCAGCTAAACGAAATTAAATCAAATGGATGAGATGAGTATGGAGAAAGTGGTGGAATTAAATTGTGGCAGGGAAAAGCGAGAGAAACCCCAAGAAAAACGTGCCCAAGCTCCGTTTCATCCACCACGAAACCCACATGGAGTGACAGAGACTCAATCTCGGGACCCCAGCGGTGAGAGGAAAGCGTCTAACTGTTAGCGCCACGGAGCCGTCTTGGCTATCATAATCATCATTCATATTCGCTTTAGATTAAGGACTCTCCTCGCTCACCACTATCATCGTCCTCACCCATTATATCTTAGGGGCAGGGTAACACCGCCTTCCAGGCGCCCCAACCTCAGAAATGGGTTACAATTACGCCAATGCCAGGAGAGAACACCAGAAATATTAAAATTACAACCTAGGGCATTGAATAAAACAACACGAAATTATTTTTTTAGAGTGAGGACCAATAATTCTATTCTATAGTGTTCTGCCCTAGAGCAGGTTATTCACTGCAATCATAGCATTTTCATGCTATGCTTTGCAGCTTTACTAGATAATTATAGGCGTAGATAACTATTATAGGCGTGGTAGCTTCCCGTTGCTTTCCACACTGAGGGATGATGGTGATGATGGTCAGTTGATGTTTGGGGACCGTTTGGTCCACAAAGCTTGCTGACATTTGTCCTACAGGTGAGGAAAAATCCCGGAAAACCCTCACCCACGAAGCTTGTCCCGACTGGGAATCGAACCCGGGCCCACTGCGTTACAAGGCAGCATGCTACCTTGAGACCACAGCGGTGGACAGGACCAATAAATTCATTTTTTTTACAGTAGGGCCGTTCATTTGAGACTCACATTCACGAGGTACCGAGTTCAATTCCTGATCCGGTCAACCAGAATAAGATTTTTGATGGCTTTCCTTCAGTTAACAAGTCAACTGCTGTGTCAGACTTTCATTACTTTAATCCATTTCACCGTTAATAAATTTACGGTCCACAAAAAAAACTTGGAATCCACTAAAATGACTGGTTTTTAATGAGTTTATTTGCGATTAGTTGCAATTTCATTGCCACTATCCATTTTATCTTCGATAAACAGCTAATAAAATCTTAAAATAATTACCTGATACACCAGTCGTCCTCAACTGAAGGTTGCTCAGCGGGAGTTTCTTAATCAAGCTAATTTAGTTACGCGTATTTACCTACATATGTCAAGGAGTGACATGTGGTTAGCACATCGCCTCAATCTAGTAGGCAACTGAAGTATTCCCTGAATGGATGAAGGTTGGTCAAAGAGGCCTTTTTATTCAGGCTTGTGGGTTTTTTATGAGCCTTAAACATGTTCGGAGTCAGGACCCACAACTTAAAGTCCTTCCCGGAGGAATTGTCTCCTGGATTTTTCCATTAAAAATCCAACAACTCTGGCTGGGTTTAAATACGTGACCCTCGGGACTAGAGACAAGGAACGTAACCACTAGACCACTCCGACCGACTGTTAGAATCGTCATCATCATCATCATCATGAACTTATTTATGTTTAGGTCACTTGAGTCTGTTCCTTTGAGATCTCAAGATGTGGTTGGTCAGTCTGTCTTAATTTTGATCTCCCTTTATCTCGAAGTCCTTTAGATTGATACTGCAATGCTAATTTAGGAAAGTGAAATGGGTTCATTTTTTGAACATGTTGTAACCAACAGCTTTGATAATTCTGAACTCCTTCAACTATATTATGAACTTTTAATTTATCGCGTATATCTGCGTTTCTTTGCTTGTCCATTTTTGTCAAACCTAGGAGTGGATATGAGAATCTCATCTGTGCCGCTTGCAATTTTTATTTAATTTCAGAATTTAGTATCAAATTTTCGCTGCTATATTTCAGTCCTGATTTTGCAGTTACATTCTGCAATATCAATTTGGTTGCGGTTGACATTTGTTTACCAAAATTTATTTTTAGAGCTCCATTTATTGCATTGTATATCCGTAACTTTATCTCTGTGTCATATCTTGTATCAGATATTATATGACCGAGGTAGCTAAATTTGGAAACTTATTCTATGGTTTCTCCATCTAATTCTATTTTAACTCTTCGTAAGTATTTCTAAGGATTCTATTGGAACAAAATACTGTATGGCAAAGTATCCTCTACTTAATACCTATTGATTTTGAAAAAAAAAAAAAAAACAGTGTTTGATTCAATTGAATCAGAAGCAATATGGAATTCTCTACAAAATTACAATATTCCAACAAAAATAATAAGTACAGTAAAAGTTCCTTATTCGCGGATTAAAAAATTGCGACACAGTTCCTGTATTCGCGGCTAAAAATTTCTTTATGCGCAGATCCTGTCGATATATTAGAAGGATTAGTATCCTTTATTAACGTATCGGCAACTTCTTTTACTACAGGCACGTGTCAAGCCGCTTTTTACAAGGAGCGATCGAAACCAAATGGACAAATAAATATCAAAGTAAAACAAACCTTATTGTCTCTAAGCCTAAAGTTCGTTGTTAAAAGCCATCGCCGTCGTAATTCACGTACAGCTATGTTCGTTGATAAATGTCGTCCTCGCCACAATTGGTGTTTTATTATTTCAACTTGTCATTCGTTGCAATAATTTTGATTGAATAACACGTGTTTCTTCTGCTTTGTTCCGGTTTATAATGTCGAGTAAAAGGAAAGAAAATAAGTTCCGAAGCGGGAAAAAAAAAAAAAAAAATAGTGTTGCCTCTTAAAATAAAAATACAAATGTTTGACCGTTTACATGTTGGCGAGTCGTTTGCATCTATATCACGCTGTTTCAATGTTAATGAATGAATGAACGTACGATTATCAAGAAATACGAAGACAAAATAAGGAATTCTATCGCTGAATTCACAGCTAAACATCAATCTGAATTGAACTACCTTTTAAAAGCGGCAAACAGATATATATATATATATATATATATATATATATATATATATATATATATATATATACTAAGTTCTTTAAACCCTTGCCTAAGCCTGGTAGTAATATCTTCTTCTTGTAAGCCCATGTTTCCCTTAACAGAGATTTAGGCGCTCTCCCCCTACAGGGAAGAATTTGAACCATACTAATTTAGTTACACTTGTTTTCGTATAGATGTCATTTGAGTGGCCCGTGGTCAGCGTTCCGCCTCATACTGACATCTAGGAAACCAAGGTAGTACTAGGATGGGAAAATTCGGTAAATTTTGCTTAGAGGTCTTTTCATTCAAGCTTAAGGATCTTTTACGAGCCTGAAAATCTTCAGACGCGGGACCCACGGCTTAAAGTCCCTCCCGGAGGAATTGCTCCTTGGATTTTTCCATCCTAAAAAAAATCCAATGACCCCGGCCAGGTTTGAACCCGCGACTCTCAGGACCAAAGGCAAGGAGCATAACCACTAGTCCACCGCGACCGATTGACAGTAATAATTAATAGAAATTATTCAAGATCTCTCATTAACTGATTTTATTTTAATATTTTTTAATTTTATTTTGGAACCTTGGAACGTATCCCCTATATACCCATACAAATTACCGTTCCATATTCGCGGTTTCAGTATTAGCGGCATATTTGTGGAACATATCCCGCGCGAATAAGGAGCATTTACTGTATTACTAAAAACCTATATGAATGATATGCTCAGATGAAGATGTTGATGCCAGAATAAAGAAAGCAAGATATGCCTACATTCAATTGAAATCAATATAGAGGTCGAAATAAATCTCCTTAAGATTTAAACTAAGATTATGATGGTCTTGTAGAAGATTTCCGGGCTGTTGGCCGTGGTCTTGAGGCTTGTAATTCCCCGACGCGCGACGTTTCGCCAGAGACTGCGTCTTGAGACAACCCTTGAGGATGCCGGACGCATCTATGGCGAAACGTCGGGGAACTACAAGCCTCAAGACCACGGCCAACAGCCCGGAAATCTTCTACAAGATCATCATAATAACTCCGGCCGTGAAAGCCTCAATATATTAAACTAAGATTATTTTATTCGAATGTGAAATCAATTTTATTAGATGGCTGCGAATCTCGGACGGCTACAAAACAAATTGGAAAGAAATTGCATATTTTTATACATCGTTACCTGAGAAATATCTTGCGCATTTGGTAGCTAGAGATTATAACAAATAAAGAACTTTGCAGAAGAATGAATCAAAATTAAATTTGTAAATAAATCAAATTTAGAAAACGGAAATGGGGTTGGTCACGTGTTAAGGAGAGAGAATGATAACATCACAAAAAATGGCATTTGATTGGAATCCCCAAGGATTAGAAGACGAAGAGGAAGACTTAGGAAAATTTGGAGTAATACCATCAGGGATGAAGCTGAACAGGCAGGGATGAGTTGGAATGAAATTAAGGCATTGGCAAACAACAGAGTGCATTAGCGGGCTTTTATTAAGACCCTATGCTTCCCAGTGGAGTGACCGGGACTAACTACTATATAAGTAATATATATGTCGGGTGATATTTTTATTGTAACAGGAGTCAGAGAGGGCTGCATATTGTCTCCAATTTTGTTCCTTAATTGATTATGAAACAAACTTCGATTTCGATCACATTTTTAAGAGGAAAGCACTGAGTTCAACATTAACAGAGATGTAGTATGATGGAAAACTTTTGACAGAGTTGGAATCCATTACATTTTTTATAATTAAATGTGTGAAGAATTTAAATATCTTGGTTCTATAATAGACTAGCAGACCCGGCAGACATTGCCCTGCCCGAACGTTCAATTCACGTGTCATGGTCAGACAATAAAAATATGTTACTTTTTTACCATAAAATTCACTAATTAAGATGTGATTAGACATTATTAAAAAATGGTAAAATCAAATGTTTCTTACCTCTCCTCATACAAATCTTCTAAGTAGATCGTGATTTCGAGACCATAACGATCTCATCTTCAGTACTTTTTTGGCGACTGATGTTATGTCGATCGGAAGAAACTCTTCTTCTTCCCTCTGTTGGCGGACCGATTATTAAATAAGTTCGCAAGAGAACTCCTCACTGCCATCTGTCGTGACTCAAGAACTGTGCATGATGACGTCACATAGTTTTCGGACGGAATATCTCAATAATGCAGATGATTGATTACACATCTGACATAAAAAAGAATTCCTATTACCCGATCGCTACACCACCTACCGAGTGCAATTATGAATCTAAACCACCCATGGACCCACTCAAACATACATACAAAAAATTGCATCAACATCGGTACAGTCATTTAGGCAGTTTTTAATTTTGGGTTTCAAGTAAACCTCCACTACTAATTTTTGGTTTTTGCTCATTTTTGGATAATACCAACCTTGAAAAAGAAGAAAAAAGTAAAGTAATTCCATTTCAGGCCTCAAGAGGCCCTTGGGGTAGTAGGAGGTTAAGGCTCCCACTTTTTCTGGACAATCGGCACTTGATATCAGCCGGGTTGTCAGCTCTGCGAGACGGCCGCCTTTACCCCCAGAACAAGTGTCTGTTACTTATTTCCGTTAGAGGCTGAGTCGACCCCAGGGCCATGGTGTCGCCAAAGGGTTTGGGTCAGTTTAAAAATCCTGATCCCACCGGGACTTGAACCCTCGACCTTCCGGCTTGTAGCGCAGTGCCTTAACCACTATGCTACAGCGTGCCCCCAATACCAACCTTGGTTTATTTTAATATGATATACTGAGTTTTGTTGTAAAACATAAAAAAATGTGACTGCTAGAGCGATTTTTAAATTTTCATTTCAGGTGAACTCCTACACCTAATAGTTTTAGAGGGTCCAACTGTGAATCTAAACCATCAAGGAATTCAATCATACACACACAAAAATTTTAATCAAAATAGATCCAGTCGTTTAGGAGGAGTTCAGTGACAAACACACGTACAGAAGAATTATATATATAAAGATAAATCTGGTACTTGTGAAAAATATATGAACACAGTAAATTGTGCAAGGAAAGCAATTAGATAGAAATTATAGAAACAATAATAGAAAGTATACTTGCATATGGGTCAGAAAGCTGGACAATAAATGGAAGGATGCAGAAAAGAGTCTTGACAGCAGAAATGGATGGATTACGGAGAAGTATGAGAATACCCAGGCTACAACATATTAGATATACATATATTAGACAAGAAATAGGTGTACAAGAGACTGTTATCGATAGGATAACAAAGAGAGCTTTACAGTGGTATGGACATGTACAACGGATGTTGGAAGAATAGTGGCGTAAACAGGTGTTAGATTGGATGGTACCAGGCAGAAGGAAGAGGGGAAAAACAGAGGAATATATGATGCAATGATGAAAAGGGGTATGGAAGGACAATAGGAAGATAGGAATCTCTGGAAAGCAGGATTTAAGGGCAAATTGCTGTAAAGTGGAAAGCCTGTATTAAGTAAGGAATTCATTTCAAAGTCAATTTCAATGAGAAAATTACAATAGGAAGTAACATTATGAGGTTCTTCTTAATAAATAAGGTAAATCTGGTACATCTTACCTCATAAAAGTTGAGTTTTTTTGACATGTTTCAATATATTTAACTTTTATAGGAATTAATCACTATGAGGTTTAATTTATGGTGAAATTAAATGTTTCTTACCTCTCCTCATATAAATCTTCTAAGTTGATTGTGATTTCGAGACTATAACTGTCTCATCCTCAGAACTTTCTTAGCGACTGGTGTTATGTCGATTGGAAGAAAATCTTCTTCTTCCCTCTGTTGGTGGACCGATGAAGCTCTAGATCAGGTCAAAATTTGTGGGAATTTCGAAGTTCATAAGTTTTCCTTATTTTTCTGAATGTGGATCTTTTCCCAATATACCTGTATATCATCTTCATCTTCATCTTATCCAGGCTGTCGAATTTTACATTTTTGGCACTGGATGTCATCTTCTATTCTATCTTTTGGTGGTCCAAAGAACTTGCAATTCAAATCTCTCTCTCCGGGAATTTCAGAATTCATGATTCTATCCTTGTTCTTGTGGATGCAGATATTCTCACAAATGGTGACTTCTTTAGTGTTTTGTAACTGTTTTAATAATTTGGTGTTCATATCGATTTTAAGAAAAAATATATATAAACAGAAAAAAAAAGAACTCAATGTTTGAGAGTAGATCTACATCCAGAAGTACAGGGATAACTAACTAACTCATTGGCTCTATCAAACACATAGGTTCATGGCCGAACAGACATAAGCTCTCCATACATCCCTATCCTGAGCTAATGTTTTCTAATCATCCCCTGTATAATCTACTTTCCTCAAATCATGGATAATATTATTCTCCCATCTCATTCTTGATCTATCAACTGGGCACTTTCCCTCTAGTTTTCCTACAAGAAGCTTCTATACACCTCCTTCATTCACCATTCATACTACATGTCCTGCCCATCACAGTCTATGTGACTTAACTGTTCTTATTATATCTGGCTTCCTATACATATCATGTGGCTCATGTTATGTAGTAGTCTTCTCCATTCACCTGTCTGTTCATCTCTTTTTGGCCCAAAAATTTTCCTAAGAACTTTATTCTCAAATACTCATAATCTTCTTTCCTCCCTTAAAGTAAGAGTCCATGTTTCGCATCCGTATAATATAGCTGAGAGAATAACAGTTCTATATATTTTCAGTTTAATGTTTTTTGGTCCCACGTCGTAGCCGAGTGGTTAAAACAAAAAGCCTTGGTGCTGGTTCGAGTCCCCATGGGGGAAGAAATTTTCTCATAACATTTCGGCCAGTATGTGACCTGTGCCCACATAACATAGTGAGGCATTTGGGTGGCTACAATAAGCGATTCCAGGTTGAGAAGACCACCTGTAACGGCTGGGGGACCCGACATGCTGACCACATGCCACCCCTACACTAGTTAGATGATCGTCTACCTCCATGATTAACACATGTGGATGTGAGGCTAGCAGCCGGATGGTAGGCCAAGGGTCTTCTAGGCCAGTTGCGCTTGGAGTTTTTTAAACTTTTTTTAAAAGGAGTTGGGATGACAGAAGTCCCTGCAATGCATAATAGCATGCATTCCCATAATTTAACCTATGTTTAATTTTATTGTGTATCTTATTCCTATTTGTACTTATTGTTCCTAGGTATTTGAATTCACAGAATCATGAATCTTGAAATTCCTGAGAGAGATTTAATATGAAAGTTCTTCAGTCCACCAAAAGATGGAATGGGAGTTGACATCCAGGGCAGACAACATGAAATTCAACAGTCTGGACAAGATGATGATATGCAGGAATATTTAAACATGTCCAAAAATAACTCAAATTTTTATGACGTGAAATGTAACATAGTCACCTTATTTATTAATGGGTTTTGTTTCTGATCTCCTCATTTGATATCACCACCATTGCAGTGGTCTGCTATACTTTTCTATATCCATAATTTTATTACTATAAAAGGAAAATAATAGCTAATGATCTGAGGGCAAGGATTTTTAATATACTAAAAGTTGAGATTGTAACACATATAGCATATATTATTCAATTGTTTCTGCGTGAAACCAAAACAAAATACAGACAGAAGTCTAATTTCTCATTATATTATTCAACTGTTTGTATGTGAAACCAAGACAAAGGACAGTCAGAAGTCTAACTTCTCATTACATTGTTCAACTTTTTGTATTAAAACCAAGACAAAAGACAGTTGGAAGTCTAACTTCTCATTATATTATTCAACTGTTTGTATGAGAAACCAAGACAAAATACAGTCAGATGTGTAACTTCTATTTAAACTATACTAGCTAATATCTGGCGATGTGCTGCTATCCCTAAATAAATTAAATATTGAGCGTTAATTAATTATATGGTGTACACTATGACAAACCAAACAGGGCGGTTGTTTGAGTAAATTTTTAATTTCAAATTTCAGATAAACCCCCACTTCTAATGGTTGGATTTAGCTGACTTTTGGATAATACCTACCTCAGTTTATTTCAATGGGATATTCCGTGGTTTGTTGTGAAACATCGAAATCACTATCGCTAGAGCAATTTTTATTTCAGGTGAACTTCTACACCTAATGATTTTAGAACATAATAGATAATGGCTAAACACTCGCTGCATCTGAAAACCTGTATATACAAATTTACACGAAGATCAGTTAAACAGTTTAGATGTCTATAAAGGACAAACAGACAGACAGACAGATATGTATTCATTTATATATATATATCACTTTTAACTTTTAACTTTTACTGCATTAAAATCCTTGCCCTAATAATCTGCTTCTCAAAAGAAAACAAATTAACATAAAATTATATACAACTCTGGTTACAATCTAAATTCTATTTCTAACATTTTACATCAAATGTTACAACATAAATGTCCTTTTCCTTTAAGTAAAATTGTACCATTTCACCTCATATTCTTCTTCTTCTTAAACCAGTTTCAGGACAATTTAGTTCCATCCTCAGTACTTTCATGACTGTTATATTGTCTTGAAGAGCCGCTTCCTGCTCCATCTGTTGCTAGATTGAAGAACCTCAAAATCAAATCATTTTCGCCTGGAATTTTAAAGTTCATTAATTTCTCCTTCTTGTTTTTCTGAATGTAGAGTATTTCCAAAACCGTGATTTAGCCTTTCTTTTGATGTTTTTCTGACCATGTGTGGGTGGTTACTGCAGATTTTTCTACTTCAGCATTTTTGACATTCCTGAGAAAAAAAGAAAAAGAAGAAGAGAAATTTAAAAACCAGAGTAAAAGAACATCTTACTGTTAGGAATGTCAAAAATAGGGAAGCAGAAAATTTTGTACTACCTGCTCATGCACGGTCAGAAAAACATCAAATTAAAAGAAAGGTTAGTTTAATAAAACAAATAGAAGCTAAGGAGCTCACTGTTTGGGAAAAAAAATCCACGTTCAAAAAAACTAAGACAGAAAAATTAATCAATTTTGAAATTCCCAGGGAAGTTGATTTAATTGGGAGGTTCATCGGTCCACCAATAGATAGATTAAGAAACAGTGCTTCTGGATGACAGAACATGAGTCGTGGAACTACTGAAGATGTAACCACTAAGGTTATGAAACTAATCTAATTACAAGACAGGATACGAGGTGAGGTGAAAATAATTTTATTTTAAATTTTAAATTAAACCTCATAGTGATATTTTCTATAATATTTCAGTTCATATATAATTTTATCGCTGTGTTATTTTACTTATGTAATGGTTTTCATACCCCTTACACTCTACAGAATGTGATGTAATAACCATATATTGTTTTAATTTTCTTTTTATTATAAAGAGTATCGAATATTGAACTTTTATAGGAAGAAATCGCTATGAGGTTTAATTTAAGTTGAATTAAATGTTTCATACCTCTCCTCATATCCAGTCTTCTAAGTAGACCGCAGTTTCAAATCCTTGGTGGATTCATCTTCAATATCCACTCGTTGACTGATGTTATGTCGATCAGAAGAACTACTTCTCTGTTGGTGGACCGATAAACCTCCGGATCCAGTCAAAATCTGCAGGAATTCTTATGAACTTTGAAATTACCACAGATTCTGACTGGATCCAGATTTTATTGGTTCACCAACAGAGGGATGAAGAAGTAGTTCTTCTGATCTACATAACATCAGTCAATGATGGGGCGGTAGTTTTATATGCTGTGAATAATGTCACTAAATTCACTGTTTTAATTATTGTGAATTGTTGTAAATAGTGGATGCCCTTGCCTCAGTAGCTAGTCAGTTCCTGTTTCAGGGTGAGTGCTGAGATTCCTATCTATAAAGGGTTCGGAAGGAGAATTGCGTGGGAACAGACAATCACGAATCATGAAAATAACTTTATTTTATTTAATTAATGAAGTAAGCTCTTAAAATACACTCAATACATTGTGCACCGTTGAATTGGTGTTGACTTTCGATGCCTAACTGCACGAGGACTTTCACGTTAAGCTTAAGAATGATTAATTTTACAGGAATTTCTAAGTCCCATGACTTGGGATCCCTTCTCGAGTACCAAACCTATGAAATCTCTGATATAAGTCTTCTCCCTACGAACTGTTGAGTATAAGTACAATAATTTGTCCTCATGAGTTTCGTATCGAAGTCAGGACCCTTTATTCCCATATATGGTCGTATACCCTAACTCTGATTTTGATTGGTTAGAATATTCAATCACATGTCTTATAAGGGCGTAAATATTTTATTTAAGCTCCCACCTACATTTGTAATTTTATTCTCACGGCTAGGGAGCGTGTTTACCAGTTTGGGCTTTCCACGAATGTAAATTTTGGAGTTTGACGTTTATCTCCCAAACATGATTTTTCAAGCTAGACCCAGCTTAAGGATTTAGGTCTAATTTGAGGGGTTAGATATTTATGACTTCTTGTTACTTAGGTTTTCCTACCGCTCCTTTGTGGGAACTTTTTTCAATAATATGTATGCTCCATTTATTTTTTTTTACTATATTCAGTTCAATCTTTGTTTATTCATTAATCCTATTTCTTAATCACTGTACTAGATTAGGGCCGTATCTTATTCGCTACAATGAGAGGGTACTGAAGATGATTCTGCCAAGAATTTGAAATCGATCTCTACTTAGAAGACTGGATATGAGGAGAGGTATGAAACATTTAATTTAACTTAGTATTGAGTATGTTGTGGAATGAAGTGCCACTTTGCCTTATTTTTACCAGAAATATTTTTCAAGATTTTAAAAATATATTACGAATCTCCATTGAGGTCACTATGTTAAAATTTTAAGAAATATAAAACAGTACCTGAGATCTCAGTCATTCTCAACAATCAGCAGTATAGTTTTTATTTAGAGGCTTTTTGAAAACTTAAGTTTTATATTTTAAAAGGTAGGTCCTTTAGCCCCCATCACTGTTGAAAAAACAAGTATTTATGACAGAAATGGGTTGAGATTCAAAACAAGTTATTTTTTAAATTACAAAAAATTATGAGATTACACAATGGGAAAAACATTTAACACTTGCAACAATACATAGACTATACAAATATACACAAACTGATAAAGTAATACTGGAATATATATTTATATGCTACATAATATCACTATCTTTGTACTATCACAATTCAGAACTTTCTTTGTCCTTCCCTTTCAAACAATATACATTCTTAATTTAACATTTCTCAATGAAAGATAAATTAAATTTGAAGAGAAAAATTTTCGCCTAGACCGGGACTCGAACCCGGGACCCTTGGCTTTCCGGGCCAAGTGCTCTACCAACTGAGCTACCGAGGCGAGTTACGATCTAGACGCAAATTTTTCTCTTATATACGTTGTAATTCCCTATCGCCAAATGCTTTTGAAACCATTGTTTCTATCTTTGCAAATGGCGGCTTCTTAGTTAAGAAGACATTTATTGGAAATTTAACATTACTTTAAAAGCCAGTAAGGCCTCTAATGATGTTTTTATTATTAATTTAACATTTCTCAATGAAAGATAAATTAAATTTGAAGAGAAAAATTTGCGTCTAGATCGTAACTCGCCTCGGTAGCTCAGTTGGTAGAGCACTTGGCCCGGAAAGCCAAGGGTCCCGGGTTCGAGTCCCGGTCTAGGCGAAATTTTTCTCTTCAAATTTAATTTATCTTTCATTGAGAAATGTTAAATTAATAATAAAAACATCATTAGAGGCCTTACTGGCTTTTAAAGTAATGTTAAATTTCCAATAAATGTCTTCTTAACTAAGAAGCCGCCATTTGCAAAGATAGAAACAATGGTTTCAAAAGCATTTGGCGATAGGGAATTACAACGTATATAAGAGAAAAATTTGCGTCTAGATCGTAACTCGCCTCGGTAGCTCAGTTGGTAGAGCACTTGGCCCGGAAAGCCAAGGGTCCGGGTTCGAGTCCCGGTCTAGGCGAAAATTTTTCTCTTCAAATTTAATATACATTCTCTTGTAAACTATGAATTATTTTAACATCATCAAATATATATACACACAATGTCATTTTTAAAGATATTTTTAAAAAATACATGCTTCACAGCCATAATTTTGTCAATTTGAGCTCATGGATCACATTTTATTATTCTTATGAATTACTTGAATTTACAAGTTACCGATATTTTGTAACTGTTATGAATTATTTGAATTTACCAGTTACCAATATTTTGTAATTATAATTACCGGATCCACTGCTGTGGTCTCGAGGTAGCGTGCTGCCTTGTCATGCAGCAGGCCCGGGTTCGATCCCCGGTCAGGGCAGTTTTTCTGGGTGAGGTTTTTATCGCGGTTTTTCCTCACCTGTAAGACAAATGTCAGGAAAACTTTGAGGCCCAAATGGTCCCTGAAATCATATGGCCATCATCATCATCATCATCCTTCACTGGTGTGGAAAGCAACGGGAAGCTACCACACCTACAATTCCCTTGTAAAGCTGCAAGCATAGCATGAAAATGCTATGATTGCAGTGAAGGACCGCCTTTGGGCAGAATTACTATGGATGGATAATTACCAGCTGCAGTTAATGGGTTTTTAGGATGGAAAAATCCAAGGGACAAATCCTCCGGGAGGGACTTTAAGTTATGGGTCTCAAGTCTGAAGCTATTGCTGATTTTGCTCATGTCTAGTCAGAAAAACATAAAATCAATGTGAACACAATTTTATTAAAACAGTAGAAAATACAAAAGACCTCACCATTTGGGAGAAAATCTACATCCAGAAGAACTGATATAGCATTATGAATTTTGAAATTCCTGGGGAAAAGGATTTGATGTGCAAGTTCTTTGGTCAAACAATAGATGGAGTTGGAGTCAACATCCAGGACCAATGACATAAAATTTGACAGTCTGAACAAGTTGATGATGATATATTATTTTAAAAAAATTATATCATCTCACTTCATATTCATCTTCCTATTAGACCGGTTTCAGGACCTTATTAGGTTCCATCCTCAGTACTTTCATGACCATTGTTGTGTTGTCTTGAAGAACTACCTCCTGCTCCATCTCTTAGTAGACTGATGAACCTCCAAATCAAATCACTTTCCCCAGAAATTTCAAAATTCATTAATTTCTCCGTCTCTCTTTTTTTTTTAATGTAGAGTTTTTCCCAAATCATCAGCTCTTTAGATTTTTCTATTTGTTTTATTAATTTAGCCATTATTTCAATTTGATGCTTTTCTCATCATGCATGGGCAGTTGATGCAGATTTTTCTACTTCCTCATTTTTGACATTCCCGAGACTTTCTTTCACTCTGTTACAATTTTTCTTAAATAAATTATACCTTATAGTGTTAATTCCTAAAATGTCAACTGATGATGATATGCATAGCTTATTGAAACATGTTAAAATAGAACACAACAATTTATGAGGTAAGATGATTCCAGATTCACCTTATTTATTAAGAAAATTTGTGGTGCATGAACTCAAACATACAGGCTACTTACATTCTTATAACTGAAAGCCGTGGGAGAATAACTTTATAGTCATGTTACTGTCTTTCAAAAGAGACAACTAAACAAAAAAGACTACATGTAGGCCTAGTCTTTAAAATTAAATATGTCAGACTTTATTTTAATTACGGTATATCAATTTCATGTGTTGTCAGCATATAGCTGGATACACTAAGAAGATAGATATCATTCCTTAGTTTTTTGATTCTTCTTATTCTTCTTTAACTAATGTCCCCATTTTGGAGATCAAGCTTTTATTTTATCCTATACTAGCTAATACCTGGCATGCGCTGCTACGCCTAAATAAATTAAATATTGAGGGTTAATTAATTATATGGTATACACTATAACGAAAGAAGCATGGCGATTGCTAGTCAATTTTTAATTTCAAATTTCAAGTAATCCCCCACTTCTAACTGTCGGATTTTGCTGATTTTTTTGATAACACATACCTCGGTTTATTTTAATACAATATTCAGAGTTTAGTTGTGAAACATCGGAAATTGTGACCGCCAGAGTGATTTTTAAATTTTTGTTTCAGGTGAACTCCTACACCTAATGACTTTAGAACATAATAGATAGTGGCTAAACACTCAATGCATTAGAAAACCTGTATATACAAATTTTCAGGAAGATTGGTTGAATGGTTTAGAAGTCTATAAAGGACATACATACATTAATTTTTATATATATAGAGGAATTTCAGGTAATGGGGACCCCTATTTTGAATTTATAGTTTTTCTTCTTCTATTTAAGGGAGTTGAATTTTGTTTAATTAGAATAATTATCATTAGTGCTATAACTATGAAATAGCATTGTTATTTTATTCAAATATGGAAACATCTTCATAATTTATAAACTTTTTTACATTACAATGTAGGTCCACTTTAACCTCCATATTCGGGTAAAGTGAACCACAGAGCCCACCTTAGCTTTTAGTCTATTTTTAAGTTTATTTACTCTGTTAATTTATACAGACAGGCAAAGATTAATCTGAAAATATTTATGACTGATCACAATTAAAAGCGTTGATATTTATTTAATGTTTTGAAAAATTATTGTTATCATTCAACTGCAGAAAGTGATGGTCTTTGGGTTTAGTAAAATTACAAGGATACTAAATAAAATTAATTATGTGCATGGTTTTTACAGATAACATCCTCATTGATACATATATACCCAGGTCCACTTTAACCGCCTCATGGAAAGTCCACATTAACCAAATTTCTTTGTTATCTTTAATTATTTTATACAGCTGCCATGTCACATAATATCAAACCAAACCCATCAGTATATTAAAACAGCATCTATAAATATAATATATTTAGGAGTTTTTTTCAACATTTTTAATATTCAATAGCAAAAATTAAGGATTAATTCTTAGCTTGAAAAACTTTTAAAATGGTAATTTTAATAGATATCACAAATAAACCCTTCTTCACACAAAGAATAAAAGAAACTGGCCTTGAACACATTAAGGTTGATTAGGTGAAGAAGATAAAATATTTTCTATTCGAGGGCAGCACCAATTAAAGAAGATATTAACAGGGCCCACTGAAACCGAAGGGTCCACATTACCCAAACTTCCTATATATTGACGATTTTTATTATTAATTTAACACTTCTCATAGAAGGATAAATTATATTTGAAGAGAAAAATTTTCGCCTAGACCGGGACTCGAACCCGGGACCCTTGGCTTTCCGGGCCAAGTGCTCTACCAACTGAGCTACCGAGGCAAGTTACGATCTAGATGCAAATTTTTCTCTTATGTACGTTGTAATTCCCTCGCGCCAAATGCTTGAAACCATAGCTTCTATCTTTGCAAATGACGGCTTCTTAGTTAAGAAGACATTTATTGGGAATTTAACACTACTTTATAGCCATTTGCAAAGATAGAAGCTATGGTTTCAAGCATTTGGCGCGAGGGAATTACAACGTACATAAGAGAAAAATTTGCATCTAGATCGTAACTCGCCTCGGTAGCTCAGTTGGTAGAGCACTTGGCCCGGAAAGCCAAGGGTCCCGGGTTCGAGTCCCGGTCTAGGCGAAAATTTTTCTCTTCAAATATAATTCCTATATATAGATTATAATTTGTAACTGCTCTTAATTCTAACTAGTTCCAGTGACACGAGATATCTTAAACAGAGATATCTTTAGAATTAAGGTGCACAAGTGGCAGGTTGCCCAAGAGGACAAATCCAAGAAAAAAAAACTGGAACAACATGGACAAATGAGAGAAAGAAAGCCCATAGCTAAAAAAATGAGAGAGATATGGAGTCAAAGGATACACCTCTGTGTACTTTGCATAGTCCTGGCTCATTTGCAATTAATGTAATGATATTAAATTGTACATCCTTCACAGCAGTACAGATACTAAATTCTGGGGTTATTCCAGTAGCCACAAAATATTGTTCATCTTGATTTTGATTTGGTTTCAAATTGACTGCTGTTGTAACTATAATAATTAATAACTGTAAAATGGCTTGCTATATCTTGTACTGTCATTGGAATGTAATTCAATTATTCATCTAAAGCATTCATATCAGCAGTGGAGTTTTTGTTTTCTGCATCACATTATTTTGAACTCATCAAATTGCTCTATTTATAGAAACTGGCACGCCGTAGCGTAGTGGTTAAGGCACTGGGCTACAAGCCGGAGGGTCGAGGGTTCAAGTCCCGTTGGGGTCAGGATTTTTAAACTGACCCAAACCCTCTGGCGGCACTATGGCCCTGGGGTTGACTCAGCCTCTAACGGAAATGAGTACCAGACGCTTGTTCTGGGGTAAAGGCGGCCGTCACGCAGGGATGACAACCCGGCTGACATCAAGTGCCGATTGTCTAGAAAAAGTGGGAGCCTTAACCTCCTACTACCCCAAAGGCCTCCTGAGGCCTGTTGTGGGATCACTTTACCTTTACTCAAAACTAATCTACAAATTTATATTAAGATTTTATTATTTTAGACTTAACAAGTTATTTTCCCATATTTTTCAATTAAATTCTCAGCTAAACTTTACAATCTGTGACGTGACTTTTTTTAAAATTCCTTCATAAATTCCTGTCAAATCTTATTCTTAAGGTTTCATTTTTCAAATTATTTTCAACTATTTACAATGATTTTTATATTTTTCCTAACAATTATTTCAATATTTTTCTATGATATTTAACTACATATGTAGCATGAATACCCCTGACAGCCATATTGATTTTAATGAATATTCTATGCAACAACAAAGAGTGTTCCAATGCAGCCAACATAGAGTATATACTAATTAACTGTACACATATACTTCAGAATTTCAGAACTTACTATTTATTTTTGGGTGTTGCATTCTTTCACAGGTTAGAGTGCTTAAATTGCATCAGGTTAGCTTTCAGGTTGGTCTTTCACAGGTTAGTGTACTTAAATTGTGTTAAGTTATCTTTTTGGTTCGTTAAATATCATGTATATGTTGGCTGCATCCTGTGATTTCATAGTGTAAACCACTTCATGTTTGTTGGCGCATGCGCATAATGTATGATTGAAACTTAGAAACATATTTCGCGTCACATGTTGTAAAGTATTTCCAAATTCTCATCTGAAATTAATGTATAGTTGGAGAAAATACATGACTAAAAGTTTATTATTTTTCATAACCAATATGCATTATAACTGCATGTGACAAACAGTCTTGAGATCTTTTCATTCACATTTTCACTATAAAAATTTATGACAAATAACCAGTTCTCACCAGAAATATGAAACAATTTTTCTTCCAGATCAATTAGGAAACAGGGTAAAAAGTCATAATTAAAAATATGTAAGAAAACAGTATAAAGATGGAGTTACAAATATTTTAAGTTCCTGCAGATGTTTTTATAGTCCTACACAATAGCCGAGTGGTTAATGTAAGATGCCTTGCTGCAGAGCTATGGGATTTGTGCTGATTCGGGTCTCAAGGAGGGAAGAAATTTACTCATGGAATTTCAGCCAGTATGGGAACAGTGCCCACCCAGCATCGTGAGGAATTTGGGTAGCTACAATAAGTAGTGGCTCCAGATTGAGAAAACCAGCTATAATGGCTGGGGGACCCAGCATGTTGACAACCTGTCAACATGTCATCCCTACACTGGCTGGATGATTGTCCACATCTGTGATTAACACATGTCGATGTGAGGCCAGTGGCCAGATGGTAGGCGAAAGGCCTTCTAGGCCTGTTGCACCTTAGAGTTTGGAGGAGATTTTTTATATGATGAACTGGTATTTACATGATATAAATTCAGTCTTGATTGATGATTATTAGGGAGCAGATTTTTATGTTCTAAAAGCTAAGATTGCAACATAGCATAGTAATAAAATTAATGTAATAAGTCTTTATATGCAATCAACTGATTATTTTGTAATATAACTTACAAAAAACATTTCTCAATACTTTGTGTGGGATCTAGTAATATTACATTTATATCACATGTCTTATTTTTAAATTAAAAATAAATAATGTAAATAGACCATTATTTAATTTAAAAGTAAGTTGTGTAATAAAAAAAACTCCTGGCACAACAGGCCTAGAAGGCCCTTAGCCTACCAGCTGGCTGCTGGTATCACATCCACATGTGTCAATGCAGCCAGTATAGGGGTGACATGTGGTCAGCATGTCGAGTCCCCCAGCCGTTATAGCTGGTTTTGTCAACCTGGAGCCACTACTTATTGTAGCTGCCCAAATGCCTCACGATGCTGGGTGGGCACCAGTCCCATACTGACTGAAATACCATGAGAAAATTTCTTCCTCCATGGAGACTTGAACCAGTGCAAGCCCCATAGCTCTGCACCAAGGCTTCCTGCCTTAAGCACTCTGGTATGGCGCGGGACTTAAGTTGTGTAACATAAATGTAATATTGCTAGATCCCACACAAAAATTAAGAACATTTTTTGTAAGTTATATTATAAAAATTCTTTTGATTGGATATAAAGACTTGTTAAATTAATTTTTATCGCTATACTATGTTGCAATCTTAACTTTTAGAACATAAAAATCTGCTCCCTAATGATTATGCTATTATAATATAAGAAAAGTTCAGAAGCACATCATTTGCAATGCTATACTAATGTTTAAACTCTTGGGTTTTTGAGAGGAATATCTGATTCCATTTATCATTGACAAGGTAGCCAAAAAGAAAGACATACTTGAATTATGAGAAATGCAGTATATGGGAAATCTATTAAAATTTTTGTAAGCATTAAAATGTTATTTTGTCTTTTTAACTTATTTATTTTCCTGCATACCATGCTTTCTTGAAACCCGTTTTTTATTGCTACATTCATTATATGTTGTTTTTAGCTTACTGTTTGGGAAAAAAATCCATATTCAAAAAACTAAGAAAGAATTTAGAAATTCTCGAGGAAGTTGATTTGGTTGAGAGGTCCACCAGAAGATGGAGTAAGAAGCAGTGCTCCTGGATGACAGAATATCAGTCATGTAATTATTGAAGATGTAACCACTAAGGTTATGAAACTGGTCTAATTAAAAGTTATATCAAAGAATATGAGGTGAGGTAAAAGGAATTTCATTTTATATTTTAAATTAAACCTAATAGTGACATTTCCTATAATAATTCAATATATCTTTAGAGTTTATAGAAAAATACTATTCTAGAAGGAGTCATCAGTAACTTAAGATATAAAGAAAAAATTTCTTCTTGATTTTTGGTCTTGAATGCATACATGTCTGTCATATTTTTCTTTTTATTTTGACAGACATTGTAATAGAGCTCTATAACATGTTACATTAAGGCCAATGTGGTTACAAGGATCTCTATGTTATTAGCCAAAACATGAGATCTAGTTGGGCAACTTCATCTGCAGGAAGATTCCCAGTATTCATTCTAATGAGACAGAATATTCTCCAGGACCAATAAGTTCACAAATAAGAGAAGAAAATTATTATGTGTTAGTTACTTTGACTCACCTCATATTTTTTTGATATTCTGCAGACTATAGAGTTGTCACATCTATACGACATTGTCGATGCATTCTACCTGTTATATTTGCAGTTATCATCCTATAGGTTGATTTCTACTCTCTCTGTTGGCTGACTGATGAACTTCCAAATCAATTTTTTTTCCTTTTCCCCAGGAATTTCAAAATTCATAGCTATTGCAGACTTTTCTATTTCTCTAATGTTAAAAAGTGAAGAAATAGAAAAATCTGCAATAGCTGCACATGCATGGTCAGAAAAATACAGAATAGAAACAAAGGCCAAATTACTGAAACAGTTAGATAAATCTAAGGAACTCACAATTTGAGAGAAAATTTACATCCACAAGAATAAGGAGAAAACTGAATTTTGAAATTCCCGGGGAAAGAGAAAAAAAAATTTGATTTGGAACTTTATTGCAGCCAACAGAGGGAGTAGAAATCAACCTCCAGAATGACAACCACAAATACAACAGTTAAAAATGCATTGACTATGTTGCATAGATGTGATGAAACTATATAGTCTACAGAATATCAAAAAAAAAAAAAATGAGGCGAGTGAAAATAACCAACTCATATTATTTAAAAGAAACCTCATAGTGTTATTTCCTACAAACATAAAATAAAAAAAGAGAAGAAAAATCTGGTCTCTGTTGCTTGGTATCAATCTTGCAACCTAAAAACACCTTTTTCGACATATATTGTTACAAGATAATTACTATATTTTTATCCTCTCACTCATAAGTGTGAATTGTAATACATTGGTCAGTGATCAAAGCCTCGTAATTCCATTCAAGAGTAAAATCTGGATTATTGCATTATTCGATAAGGAAAAGCATCATCTGCATGTTGTTAAAATATTGCAACTCCAAGATGATTTTGCTGCCATGTATTAATGATAACAAAAACCATACATTTCGTCAGCTGTTAACCTCAGGCCCAAAAACTATTTTCTGTCCAGCCTAAGAAAGACACTTCAGGAAAATAAATGGGCGGGTAATCCACGAAGCACATGACTGCTGCAGTTACTGTGATTCGTTCATGACCAAAGCATAGTTCAGTGGAAGCGAAAAAAATAGATCATGTACTTGATTAATATAATTACATATTTAAAGCTATTTATGTTAACTACAGTTAATCAGAATGCAGTATATACCTACATATTTCTTTGAATGTCGGAGACTAACTAAATATTTGCATTTGTTTGAAACTGAACAATTCTTGAGAGGAAGTTGAATGTCGATTACAAGTATGGCAGCTGTCGGGTAGTTTATGTTAACTTAACTCGGCAATAAAATGTGTGATCAAAGTTATTAGAAGCACAAAGGGAAATTGTTAAAGAGGTGAAAAACGGTGTTAAATGTATTTAGTAAGTTTATAGAGCATAATCCTGGCACTGTAGTGAATGATATAGTTAAATTAACTGCAGAATATACTGGTGTATGGGAGAATAGTGTTGTACATGTTCGCAGGGAATTAAAAGAAACTGGTAATATCAAAACGCCCAACAAAAATAGGAAAAGGCCTAAACATGTTTTAAGAGTGGTGGATAATTTTGTGAAGTGTACAGTTCATTACAAGATGCATCGATTTTTTATTTTATTACTGTAAGTACAGTTATTTTAATTTAAATGTTTGATTTTAATTAATTAATTTAATATTAACAATTATAATTTAATTAGTTTTCGACATACCATTGTAAATCTTAATACAACCTACTTACTCTTACTTACTTACTCACTGGCACTATCGAACCCGTAGGTTCATGGCCACGCGGACATAAGCTCTTCATACATCCCTATCCTGTGCTAATGCTTTCCAATCATTCCCTGTATAATCTACTTCCCTCAAATCATAGTTAATGTTATTCTCCCACCTCATTCTTGGTCTACCAACTGGGCATTTTCCCTCTGGCTTTCCTAAAAGAAGCTTCCATGCAAGTCTTTCATTCCCCCCTACGTGCAACATGTCCTGCCCATCGCAGTCTATGAGACTTAACTGTTCTCATTATATCTGACTTCCTATAAAGACCATGTAGTTCATTGTTATGTAGTCTTCTCCATTCACCTGTCTGTTCATCTCTCTTTGGTCCAAAAATTTTCCTAAGTACTTTATTCTCAAATACTTGTAATGTCCTTTCCTCCCTTAAAGTAAGAGTCCATGTTTCGCACCCATATAATATAACTGGTAAAACAATAGTTTTATATATTTTCAGTTTAACGTTTTTTTAAAAGGAGTTGGGACATCAAGAGTCTCTGCAATGCATAATAGCACGCATTTCCAGAATTGAGCCTATGTTTAATTTCTTTGCGCATCTCATTCCTATTTGTGATTATTGTTCCTAGGTATTGTTAATACAACCTACAACATTAAAAATTAAAACGATTGTTGTGCGTTAATTTATCAGCTTGTAACAAACAGCTGACAGAGTTTGCCTGCACTCTTACACATGCTGCACGGAGTAATACATTCAGAAGTTAAATGTCAAAGTGTGCTTCTTACGTTGGACAGATAATAGCATCTCCACCAGAGAGGAATAAAAACTTTTATGTGCTCTAATCTCACAAGGGAACTGTTAAGTATTGCATGCTTAAACCTAACTTTAAATTTCTCCCAGAGAAGTGTTGTGATGTACAAAGGTTATGTCCAAAAAAATATCTGCTTTTTTAACTGCAAGGCACAGAAATGGAAGCCAGAATCCAGCAATGACAAGCCACTGTACAGAGCAAATGGACTCTCTGCATTAATAAGAATGGAGTGGAGTGAGGCGGGATGCAGTAGAAGGCAGGTAGTGAGGGTTATCCAATCTACCAGTTCTATAGTTGTATTACTTTCCTACGTTTAAATAGGAGATTTGGTGCTGGATTTTAATTCCTTGAAGTTAAAAACTACAGACATAATTTTGGACATGACTTTTGTACATCATTATGTTTCTCTGGAACAAATTTCAAGGTAGGTTTCAGCATGCAATGGTTGACTGTTCACTTACACTGAGCAACAAAAAATAAACTTTTTTTTTTGTCTCAGAAAGAAAAATATGTGATTCTGATAATATTTTTTCTACTGAATTCAAATATGATATCGGTTTTTCTCCATCATGCAAGGTTTCCGAGAGACAGGAATTTATAATTTCAAACACTTTAATATTTTCTACATTCGTAACTACACAATATTCGAACATTTAGACTTACCTAGAAAGTAAGAAATGACGATTTTCTGCTATATTTCACTTGTGGAGCATCCCTCTTGATGGTCCAACAATAATCGGCCAGCATATTAGGATTCCATTTACCTTGATATCTTTTTTCCATAGCTGAAATTTCCTGATGAAAGTGTTCCCCGTTTTATTTTACAATGGACAAAAAAAGTTTATTAAAAAAATAATTATTTAAATCCATTAATTGAAATTTAAATAAAAAAACTGTGGGTGATGGAGAAATTCCAAATACATATTTGAAAACACGATAAAAAACTGCATTAAGTACAACTATTGGTACTCATGAGACAAAAATCAGGTTGACTAGTGTTATTAGACACAACACCACATATTTTCAACGTAACATTTTCACAAACTAATTAAAAAAATAGATTTTGATCTAAAAATCAGACAGTTATAAGGTTTCTTCTTTCTCCAGAAATTTTTTTCAATTATGGTGTACCGAGGGTTTGATTGCTGGCCAATGAATATTCACTTCCAGTAAAAAAAATATTTCTTTAGTCTCAGTGCTTAATCATGTTTATAACATAAGTTTCACTTC
Source organism: Diploptera punctata (assembly GCA_030220185.1). NCBI lineage: Eukaryota > Metazoa > Arthropoda > Insecta > Blattodea > Blaberidae > Diploptera > Diploptera punctata. The sequence goes on along the minus strand of JASPKZ010010265.1, from coordinate 247,209 downwards.
ACTTTTGTACATTTACACAAATACTTCACCCTGATCTTGTAAAGTTCGCGCACTTCCATTTAATGTTGAAGTGTTTGTTACAACAATAACATTACGTTGTACCATTGGAATAGGATTGGAGTTGTTTGTTGTTGCTAGGGAGTATGTCATTTTGTACTGCTGGGCAGTTTTCACACACAGACCGTACCTACAGCAACAAAGTATCAATATTATTACATATAAATTAAAGTTATAGGTAAATTATATTTCAAGAAGTTTGAGAATTAACAGTGTATATAAGAGAACAATTTGCTTTTAATTTTACAGGAATTAATGACTATGAGTTTAATTTATGATAAAATCAAATGTTTCCTATCTCTCCTCATATAATTTTTCTAAGTAGATTGCAATTTCGAGAAGGGTGAAAGAATATCTTAGAAATGTCAAAAATGGAGAAGTGGAAAAGTCAGTAGTAGCTGCTCATGCTTGGTCCGAAAAACATCTACTTGAATCAAAAGCCAGTCTAATTAAACAAATAGATAAACAAAAGGAACTCACGGTTTGAAAAAAATTCCACATTCAGAAAAACAAAGGAAAATTTTATGAACTTCGAAATTCCCGCAAATCCTGACCTGATCCAGAGGTTCATCGGTCCACCAACAGAGGGAAGAAGAAGTGTTTCTTCCGATCGACATAACATCAGTCACCAAGATTGTATTGAAGATGAGACCGTTATGGTCTCGAAATCGCGATCTACTTAGAAGAATTATATGAGGAGAGGTAGGAAACATTTGACTTTATCAGAAAAATTTGCATTTAGACTGGAGTTATCAGGTAGCTCAGTTGGTAGAGAATTCGCATAGAAAGCGAAAAGTCCTGGGATCAAATCCTAGTCTCAGTGTATATTTTTCTATTCAAATATAATTTGCCCTTCATTGAGATGTATTAAATTAATAATAAAAACATCTAAAACTATGGGATTTAAACTTCTGCTAGCATTAAATAAAATAACAGCTAAATCAAATGTCGAGTGTAAGGTTTAAACTTTTAACTTTCAGTTATAAAATTACACAGGAAGTAACATTATGAGGTTCTTCTTAATAAGTAAGTTGATTCTGTTGCATCTTACCTCATAAAAGTTGAGTTCTTTTAGGACATGTTTTTCAAAAACTTTTGTTTCATTTCCACCATAATTATTCTAAGTCCTACAGAATAACAGTGCCCATGTGCAAATATTTATAGACTTGATGCTAGGTGGAACCATGTAGCTGTGAAACTGGTATGACCAAGCTTTGCAATAAATTCCCAAACATTTATTAGAAATGGATGTACACTAACTTCCCCCCTCCTAATCTAACAAAACAAATAAACTAATCTTGTACACTAACTTATCCCATCAGAACTTAACAAAATGGAGTTAATTTCTTGAAATATGGTGTGAAATTAATTGCAAATGATGGGGGAAATCGATTTCACTGATATCTTGCGGAAGTAACATTAAGCATTCATGCATGTGCACTGCGCTTCTGTAGAACTTTGAAGAAATCATCGCATATGTAGATAAATTAATAATAAAAACATCAATAGAAGCCCTAGTGGCTTTATAAAGTGGTATTAAATTCCCAATAAATGTCTTCTTAAAAGAAGCCGCCATTTGCAAAGATAGAAGCAAAGGCTTCAAAGCATTTGGCGCGAGGGAATTACAATGTATATAAGAGAAAAATTTGCATGTAGATCACAACTCGCCTTGGTAGCTCAGTTGTTAGAGCATTTGGCCCGGAAAGCCAAAGGTTTGAGTCTCGGTCTAGGCAAAAATTTTTCTCTTCAAATATTGTAAATAAATATTTAATAATTGTAAAAAATTGTTAAAAGTACATTTAAAATAATACAAAATGTTGGTAAACACAGAAGAAGTAGGTAGAGCAATAGAATTATAAAAATATGTTATGGAAATTAAACTGAAGTTGAACTAACAAACCAGAATGAGTGCAGTCTCATTAGGATAATTAAAACCAACAAAAATGACAAAACTGAAGAAAAAAAACAAATCAGGAATTTATCAGATCAAATGCAAGGATTGTGACAAAATTTATATACCATATTTTATGGACTATAAGATGCACTTTTTTCTTCGAAAAATTGCCTCCAAAATTCAGGCGTGTCTTATACTCAAAATTAATATAAAAAATGTCCAGTATTTGATTTAAAAATCCCGCCAGTCTTAAAAATGGACATATATTCAATGTCACGGGAAACCTATCTCTATCTGGCAACATTGGATTCAACTGATAGAGGCAGTGCACCAATGCGACGAACATGAGATGCGAGGATTCAGGCTAACACTGTCTCTCTCCCACCCCGCCATCACAAACCCAGAACACTGTCTAGTCTATGAAGCGTCATTGCAGTCTACGATGCCAGTGAACTTGAACAAATGGATGGTGGATGAAACCCAAAATGAATTCACGCTGAGAGAGCTTTAAAACGACATGCGATCAAACAAGTGTGTCAGTGGATAAAAAGTCATGGTCTAGAGTGAGAGAAGATATTATTGTTAATTCTTTCAAGAAGTGCGACATAAGTAATGCTATTGATGGCAGTGAAGACCATCTTATATATGAAGAGGACAATGATGACAAGGAAGAAGAAGAAGAAAGTTGAGATGACGATTTTCAGGAATTTTAAAGATCAGAATGGTTGTATAAACAAAGATTTTTTTATTTTAATCTGGCTTTTCAATCCAATGATAAAAATGGTAAAAAATGTTATTTAAAAAAATGCTTAAAAATTAAGGTGCTTATACTCCGTAAAATACGGTACATAAAAAAAATAAATAAATAAATTTGAAAATAAGGGTGAAAGAACATCTTAGAAATCCAAAAATGGTGAAGTGGAAAAGTCAGCACTAGCTGCTCATGCTTGGTCTGAAAAACATCAAATTGATATAAAAGTAGTTTAATTAAACAAATATAAAAAAGCTCACGGTTTGGAAAAAATCTGCAAAAAAAAAAAAAGAACAAGAAAGAAAAAATTTATGAATTTTGAAGTTCCCAGAGAATTTAATTTGATTTGGAGGTTCTTCGGTCCACCAACAGATGGAGTAAGAAGCAGTTCTCCTGAAGGTCATAACATTGGTCGAGATATTACTGAAGATGAAACTACATAGGTTTTGAAACTGGCTCAATTAGAAGACAGGATATGAGGTGAGATATAAAGAATTTAAATTTATATCTTAAATTAAACATCATAGTGTTTTATCCTATAAAACTTCAATTTAATTTTATTAAATTCCCATGAGCAGAAAAAAAATTAATACAGATAAAAAATACATATTAAAAATAGTAAAAGAGAATGATTTTGAGGAAAAGATGATTCAAAAGAAAATAAATAAATTAAAAAAACAAAAAGTGATAAATGAAAGTGCTCTTCAGACAGATAAAGAAATTGGTAAATAATTCAAGAAATTTACATACCATCATTTAGCATTTAATAAGTTTCAAATAATTTTCAGCAAATTTAATATTAAATTATCAACTTTTATAAGATTCATGATGTGTTCCTTTGAGGTTTATTCAAGATTAATATAAAATTATAGAATATTCACCTGAAAGGTCCGTCTCCTCAACTTAATTATCATTTAACTGTAGCGCTTTCGGGACTTGTCCCATCATCGGCAGGATTCAAAACTGGTGTTTCACTGAAGATCTGGTAGAGGGGGTTGCATGTATTGGGTTCGTTTTCATTTATCAGGCTGTCGTTGTGAGCTGCTTTCATGATTTCCATCTCTTCGAGTACATTTATCTTCGCTGGATTATTTTCTCTGTGCATCACTGTTAGGGTGTTTTCAATATTTAACATGCGATGTCCTTCATGGATAACGTGTTTTGCATAGCTTGATTTACCTTCTGCGTGAACGAAGTCTCGAAAATGTTCTTTGAATCTGATGTTAAAACTCCTGTTTGTCCTTCCTATATAAAATTTGTTGCAGTCCTTACATGTCAGTTTATAAACTCCTTTGCTGTTGAAAATGTTATTTTCTTCAATGTTATTGTTTATTATGTTGTTTAATTTGTTATTGGTTCTGTATGCTATTTTTATGTTTTTATCGGCTTTCTTTAGTGCATTGGCTAATTTTGTCGTTTCTTTTCCTGTGTATGTAAGTGTTATCCATGTTTTCTTGTTGTTGTCAGATTCTTTTTCTAGTTTAGTTATGTTGGTTATGTTGTTCTTCCTTTTTTGTTTTTTTACGAGCTTATCTATGAATTCTTCATTATAGCCATTGGTTTTTGCCATATTTCAACAGCAAAGGAGTTTATAAACTGACATGTAAGGACTGCAACAAATTTTATATAGGAAGGACAAACAGGAGTTTTAACATCAGATTCAAAGAACATTTTCGAGACTTCGTTCACGCAGAAGGTAAATCAAGCTATGCAAAAACACGTTATCCATGAAGGACATCGCATGTTAAATATTGAAAACACCCTAACAGTGATGCACAGAGAAAATAATCCAGCGAAGATAAATGTACTCGAAGAGATGGAAATCATGAAAGCAGCTCACAACGACAGCCTGATAAACGAAAACGAACCCAATACATGCAACCCCCTCTACCAGATCTTCAGTGAAACACCAGTTTTGAATCCTGCCGATGATGGGACAAGTCCCGAAAGCGCTACAGTTAAATGATAATTAAGTTGAGGAGACGGACCTTTCAGGTGAATATTCTATAATTTTATATTAATATTAAATTAGCATCAAAAAATGATTACAGTTTGAATAAATTAATTAATATCAAGAAAAATGAAGAGATTGATGAAGGCAACAAATCAGAGATTTATCAAATTGATTGTAAAGATTGTGAAAAAGTATACATAGGAAAAATAAAAAGGAACTTGAATACAAAATTGAAAGAACACCTTAGAAATGTTAAAAATGGGGAAATAGAAAAATCTGCAATAGCTGCACATGCATGGTCAGAAAAACACAGAATAGAAACTAAGGCCAAATTACTGAAACGGTTAGATAAATCTAAGGAACTCACAATTTGGGAGAACATTTACATGTACAAGAATAAGAAGAAAACTATGATTTTGAAATTCCTGGGGAAAAAGGAAGCAATTTGATTTGGAACAGCCAACAGAGGGAGCAGAAAACAACCTATAGGACGACAACCACAAATTCGGCAGTTGGAAGGCATTGATAATGTCATACAAGTGTGAAGAAACTAGTCTGCAAGAGATATATAAAAAAAAAATTATGAGGTGAGTCTAAAACCCTATCTCATAATAATTAAAAGAAATCTCATAGTGTTACTTCCTTCAAATATTAAATAAATTAATTTTATTAATTTGAAACCCTCATAATGTTAATTAATATCATAAGTATTATGAAATAATGATTAAAGTAGCTTTTACACATACCTTGCAAGTAACACAAACAAGTCTTTCCTGTACTGTGCCGTGAGAATAGCATAAAGGTATGGGTTTGCACATGAGTTGAGTGGATAAAAAAATACTAAAAGAATTTTCGAGCGTGTTACATCAATGAGCGGATAGCCTGCAACAGCTGTGAGTCCAAAAAATGCAATTGGTGCCCAACAAGCAAAATCTGTGAATACTAGAAGTGCCATCTTCTTTGCTATTGTGAGCTCGCCGTTACGTGTATCCAGAGAGAAGTAAATTTGTGTGTAACAAATACAGATCACCACAAATGCCAATCCATTGATGACCAGCAATGTTATCAGATATGCCACATCTTCCACGTCCCTCGTATCCATTGGCAGGCAAATGCTGAAACATATGTATTAAGTATTTATATTAAATTTGAAACAAAAATTGATAAAATTGTAACAATTAGAATGCAGCTGTTTTTAGAGCCTTTTGTGAGATGAAACATTTCACTAATCAAGAAGCTATATTCAATTTAAAAAAAAATATTTTTATTGAACCTTTATTAATGTTGATAGAAAAGCATGAATTATTTTTTGATAATTATGAACTACACCCACATTATACAGGTGTTGCAAAGAAACACCGACAATGGAGGTGAGGTAGTATATTGAGGTATTTTTATATATTAAATTTGGGAATTTTTAACATTATGAGGTTCAATTTATAAGAACTAAATGAATCATGATTTCTTCTTACCTCATACTTCTATGTTTTTTTAAACACAGCACTGCAGTATCGGCGACCCATTGTCACCATCATCAGCTGTTTTCACAACAGTCGTTTTCACGATGATGGTGACAATGGGTCGCCGATACTGCAGTGCTGTGTTTAAAAAAACATAGAAGTATGAGGTAAGAAGAAATCACGATTCATTTAATTCCTATATACTGAGGTATGTTGATTTTTTAATAGGATACCAATGTCCGGAAATGATGCGTTTTTCATACTATGACTAATTAATTATGTCTCAAGATCAGTATTAGTTCAAAGAATTTGAAGACTCATTACTTGACAACACCTCACAGATACGGAACCTATGATACGTAGCTTCGCAACGGAATGTGGCTGCAACACGACGGTGCTCCAGCTCACTTCCATGCCAATGTGAGGAGACATTTGAATACCATGTATCCAGGTTGATGGATTGGCAGAGGGGGACCAGTTCCATGGCCTCCGAGATCACCTGATCTTAACCCTCTTGACTACTTTTTGTGGGGCGATATGAAACAGTCTGTATATCAGACTCCAGTAGAGTCACTATGGATCTTATAGCCCGAATCTGCGCTGCTGCAGAAATAATTCAAACAAGGCCATGCATATTTGAACGTGTGCACCATTCACTATACCACTGATCTATGCTCTGCAATGAGATAGGAGGTGGATGTTATGAAAACTTGACGTGACTGTGACAGTATTGTCAAGTATTGAGTCTTGAAATACAACTAACGGAACTCTTGAGAAGTTAGATACTCATAGTGTGAAAATGCATCTTTTCCAGATATTGGTACCTTATTAAAAAATTATCAATATATCTCAATATACCTCCTCACCTCTGTTGTCGGTGAATTTTTGCAACACCCTGTATATATAATGCCTGGATAAAAGGGAATAAAGAAGTTATATGATGAATCTATCTCTAGAGTAAAAATGGGTAAAACTATTAAATCTATCTGTAGAGTAAAAATGAGTAAAACTATTACATAAGGTTTTTGATTTACTAAAGATGGACACACATCTATACAGATGGATCTCTCTTAGATGAGAGTGGAGTAGGGGCAGGTGGAACATGCTCCTTTTGTAAACATGCTAGAAGAAATACTACTAATTTTGATGGTGAAATGAAGCTATTAATCTCTTACTTATTTTAGGAATTCTCACTATGAGGTATATTCATTAAAGTAGAATTTTTTATCACTCACCAATATGAGATGAGTGATAAAAAATTCTACTTTAATTATTAATCTCTTGCTTAAAAACATTTTTAATTGGCTACAACATTGAAAAAATATTGTCATTCTATCGGATTCCAAAGCCATGATTCAGGCCATAGCATTATTAGAAGTACAAAACATGATTCAGACTATTGAGAAACTTGGTAAACATATAGTCTTACAATGGATTGCAGCCCATTGTGGAATACAAGGGAATGAAAGAGCTGATATATTCACAGAGAAAGGGAGTAAAATTAAGCAGAAAATAACAAATACATTTTCTTATGAGTCAATTAAAAGAATTATAAAGACTATTTAACTCATGCCTCAAATGGGACTAAATGGCCAATCACATTTCAATGATTTCTGTTTTACAACCAATCAGAGCTGTGTTTCACGAAATATTTATCAGTGTTATAATTACCATATTAAAGAGAGCTCCTCCTTTTTAATATTCTGAACAGGTCTGACCATTATTTTGCAGTGACTGAGCCCGTGAGAAATACGGCTACCAGATTGTATATATAGTGCATGCATGTCAACACTTGCCATATGCGGGAGTTAATATAAAAACATTTGTAGCAATTGATTATACCACCAAAAAAAGAAACCACTGTTTGCACTTTCTTAAATGTATTTTTTCCCAGGTAATAATCCAGAAAAATATAATTGTCATATTTACATCATATGAAATCAGAAATGAATTAATATACAGTTTGATGTGTTTCATTTTTTCTCCACTAGAGAGCATTCTTACAATATTGCATTCCTTTGGCAATAAATAGTATGATCTGGTTGCAGTGATAAACAAAAGAAGCAGATGAAGCGTACCTATCGCTTCTCATTTGTTTTCAAACATCGCCGTTTACATTAAATATATAAATATTTTAAAATAACTATAGTTAAATAATGATTTGTGAGTAAACAGCTTAATTTTATTCGTTAAATAGTCCTAACAAATGCCACTCTTGATTTCCAAATTCTCTAGATAAATTCACTCCTCACTTCGTGAGTCGTGAATTTATCGATAATTTGGAAATCACTCGTGGCATTACTTATGAAAACAATTAATGATAATTACAATTATATTTTAATTGAAAAAGTAGGAAACAGAAATATGAAAATACTGTTAGAAAATCCATCCATAATTCCGGAACTACCACGAAAATCTGCAGTTGCTATACTGAGGCTTACTGCAGGACATGACTGCTTAGGGAAACATCTTCAAAGAATTGGTGTATTAATGTATTCTGAGTGTATATTGTGTTCTCAAGGTGTGGAAATGGACAGACAACATTTAACAAACTGTGTAGCTCTTCAAAATTATCAAGATATGACATTCAAGTATTGGGAAGCAACAAGGAGAATAACTTTATTGTTAACTCCAGAGCATTAGCTACGTATATACATACATGAGTTACTAAACATTTAAGACAAGGATGATGTTTATCGCCAATCTTATTTAAAATATATCTGCAAAACACCTTAACACAGTGGAAAAACAAATGTTCACCTATGGGAATAAAGGTAGAATAAGATACAATTTATTTAAATTATATTATTTTTGGTCTAGACATCTTACCTCAATATTAATGTTGATTTGTTCTTGAACATGTTTCAAAACAATTCTGTTTTATCTTCAGCTTTCCCAGAGTCTTATATAATTAAAATAACCTCAAAATATAACTTCCTAAAATTAAATATTAATTACAATTTATTTGTAGCTATTTGCTGATGATCAGCTACTGTTGGCAGAAGATTATGAAGATTTAAAGTACATGATAAGAAAACTGAAGGAGAAATATGAAAAATCAGGATTAAAGATAAATTTGGACAAAATGAAGTATATGGTACTAGGAGAGAAATCAAAACATTTGATTTTAGAAGATGGACATGGGAAAATAAAAGACGAATATGTATATTTTGGGATAAAAAATAGTGCAGATGGAAGTCATGATGCTGAAATTAATGAGAGGAAAAATGAGGGCAAATCTGCAAAACCAAAATTAAATGGTGTTTTATGGGATCAGAATATAAATTCTAAAACAAAAACAAACATTTTTAATACCATAGAATAATAAGAAGTAAAATGACCTACAGCACAGAAACATGGGAATTAAAATCTAGAACAGTAAATAAATTAAATTCTACAGAAATGGATTTTTGGAGTGTTCAGCTGTAATTTCTAGAAGAGAAAAAATCAGAAATGGTGTAATTAAACAAAATATGAATAATATTTAATTTTAGGAAGTGATATTTGAGGTTATTTTAATTAAATTATTTTCAGTACGTCCAGATACAATTCTAAAATTTTATAAAACAATAGCTCTTCCAACTCTACTTTATGGTTCTGAAACCTGGAATCTTACTACAGGTAAATTAAATAGGATAGTAGCTGCAGAAATGAAGTTATTAAGACCTTTAGCGGGTTATACGCTTTATGATCACATACGTAATGAAGATATCCGCAAAGCTCTCAACACACCAGCAATAACTGAAATCATTCAAAAATATCAAAATAATTGGCATGAACACCTTCTGAGAATGCCAAACAATAGACTACCTCTGCAGCTATTGAACTACAGACCCACAGGGCGAAGAGACCCAGGAAGACCTAAGAAGAGATGGAGGGATCAATTTCTTTCCTGAAGCAGAACAGGCCAATGGCCTAATCCATGCCTGCCATTGATGATGATGATGATTTTCAGTCTGATCATCTTAGCTCAATATTAATGTTGATTTGTTCTTGAACATGTTTCAAAACAATTCTGTTTTATCGTCAGCTTGTTCAGACTGGTTAGATTTATGTTGCACACTCTGGATGTCGATGTCGGCTGTGCAGCATAAATCTAACCAGTCTGAACAAGCTGACGATAAAACAGAATTGTTTTGAAACATGTTCAAGAACAAATCAATATTAATATTGAGCTAAGATGATCAGACTGAAAATAATTTAATTAAAAGATGAATGTTCAAACTCTAATTGTGAAGTTAATATAAAGTAAGTAAAGTAAAGTGATCCCACAACAGGCCCGGAGGCCCTTGGGGTAGTAGGAGGTTAAGGCTCCCACTTTTTCTAGACAATCGGCACTTGATGTCAGCCGGGTTGTCAGCCCTGCGTGACGGCCGCCTTTACCCCAGAACAAGCGCCTGGTACTCATTTCCGTTAGAGGCTGAGTCGACCCCAGGGCCATAGTGCCGCCAGAAGGTTTTGGTCAGTTTAAAAATCCTGACCCCACCGGGACTATATAAAACAAACAATTAAAATGGTATGGTCATGTAAAAATAATGACAGAAGACAGATTCCCAAGAAAAATACTAGAATGGATGCCACTTTATAGAAAAAGAACAGGACGGCCAAAAATAATGTGGGTTAGTGGAGTTTTGAGCAGCATGAGGGAAAAAGAATTGGACAATGGAGATTGGAATGACAAAGAGATGTGAATTAATTTGGTGCAAGAAGATGATGTGAAGCATTGTGTAACCTGCTAAATAAATAAATAAATATATATATATATTTATATTGCATTATTCTTTATAAAACATTGTGGTTTGTATTTAAATTGTTCAAACAATCAATAAGTCAGTAAGAATACAAAAAAAAAATAGTACCTTGTGGTAGAATAGCCGCTGATACCCATAAGTGGCAGGACAGCCATAGTGAGAGAGTACATCCACCCAGCTGCCATTATGTGCGCTGCTGCACGTAACTTCAGTCTTTTATTGAGGTATATGGCATATGTGATAGCAAACCAGCGTTCTAGTGTCAGGATTGTTAATGTGTATATTGACAGCTGACTAGCAAATACAGTTAGAAACCCTGCCACCTGACAACCAGCACCTGGAAATTAATATAACAAGTTATCAGTAACATATTCTGGAACCATTGTTTTAAACAAATAAATATATTAAAAGGACAAGAATTTTCCATTGAAACTCAAACCTTACAACTAGAGTCAGGATTTTTACGTACTAAAAGATAAGATTACAACATAGAATAATGAGTAGAGTCTGGATTTTTATCTACTAAAAGATAAGATTGCAATATAGTATAATGAGAAGTTAGACTTATGACTGTCTTTTGTTTTGGTTCCACACACAAACAGTTGAATAGTATAATGAGAAGTAAGACTCCTGACTGTCTTTTATCCTTGTTTCACACACAAACAGTTCAATAATATATACTATCTATTTATTTATGTAAAATCTTATCACTCACCTCATATTCTTCTTCTTATTTTAAAATAAACTGGTTTCAGAACTTTGTTTGCATTCCATCTTCAGTATCTTCATGACCGTTGTACTGTCATCTTGAAGATCCATCTTTCGCTCCTTCAATTGGCAGACTGAAAAACCTTGAAACCGGGAATTTCAAAGTACATTCATTTCTCCTTCTCGCTCCTTTGAATGTAGATCTTTTCCCAAACAGTGAGTTCTTTTGATTTTTCTATTTGTTTTATTAATTTAGCCTTCTTCTTGATAAGATTGATTGTTTTTCAGACCATGCATGGGCAGCCACTGCAGATTTTTCTACTTCCCCTTTCTTGACATTCCTGAGATGTTCTTTCACTCTAGTTTTCAAATTTCTCTTAGTTTTTCCTATGTAGAATTTCTCACATTCTTCACATCTTATCTGGATTTATCAGAGAAGTTAGACTAGTGACTATCTTTTGTTTTGCTTTTACACACAAACAATTGAATAGTATAATGAGAAGTTAGACTTCTGACTGTCTTTTGTTTTGATTTCACACACAAAGAGTTGAATATTATGAAAAATTAGACTTATGACAGTCTTTTCTTTTGATTTAACATGCAATAATAGTAATAGTAATCATAGCAACAACAACAACAACAACAATAATAATAATCTTCTTCTTCTTCCTTCCAAGTATTAGGCCAAGGCCTGTTACGATCCTATAGAAAATTTTCCCTCCAGCGTTTCATAGGACGGCCCAGTGATCTTCGTCCTCTTGGTATATAATTATAAACAGCTTTGGGGATCCGATTTGAACTCATTCTTTCAAGATGGTGTTTCCAATTTAGTTGGTACTGTTTAATATATTCCAAAATTGGCGTAGTCTTCAATTCTTTTAAGATATCGGTGTTCCTTTTCCGGTCCCATCTGGTGTAACCCGCTGTTCTGCGCATGAATCTCATTTCACAAGCCGTTATTCTGCTTTCATGTTGTTTTTTTAGTGTCCATGCTTCACTACCATAGGTCAACACTGGTCTAGCCAAAGTGTTATATAAACGTAATCTGGTGTTTTTTTGTACAAGGGATGGTTTCATAACTTGATTAATAATTCCTAAACTTTTGTTATAACTAGTAACTTTTTCAGGGATATCCTTTTCATCCCAGATAGAGAGATAATATCCAAGATATTTAAATTGATTAGATCTCTCTAAAATTTTATTCTGGAGACAGATTTTACTTTGTATGGGGTCCTTCCCATGAAATGCCATAATAATAATAATAATAATAATAATAATAATAATAATAATAATAATAATAATAATAATAATAATAATAATAATAATAATAATAATAATAATAATAATAATAATTGTAATAATGCAAAATATCATACATTTTAACATATGAATCATTCCAACATAATGAATATAATTATTTATGTTTATTTTTTCATCTGTTACAATCTATTTATAAATGTGGGATTGCATAATTGTTATGATTAAAGCTAGGATTTTTATGACCTATAAACCATTGAAAAAAAAAAGAAAAGAAATGCAGTTATGACCTAAAATTCACATAAATATGCACTGTAACATAAAAAATATGACCTAATATTATTATAATTATGTAATAATTTCAGTTGAAAATTCAATTAGTAAGTCAGATTAAGACAATTAACTATTTATTTGAGAATAAAATACGAGAAACAAACTAAAGTATGGAGTTTGATATTGTAGCATTCCTTTTATTTTATTAAAATTATTAATAGCTGCCCGTTTGTCGCGAGTCAATACATAAATACTTCCTCAGGTATATAAGTAAGGGGAAAAAGTTCATACTGTGAATTGAAACGAAATAGCAGAGGAAAATTAATTAAACAAGAAACAAAATTAAAAGAAATTTAACAACCCAAATGAACATGGAAGAAAAAAAATTGTATGTTAAAAGTTCTTTACTTCATAAAAGAGTGAAAATATGATGAATATGACCAATAAATTGTTATAATATGCGTCTCATATAAAAATGGCCAAATATGCATAAATATGACTTAAAAAAGTACTTTAATCCATATTTGAAGAGAAAAATTTTCGCCTAGACCAAGACTCGAACCCGGGACCTTTGGCTTACTGGGCCAAATGCTCTACCAACTGAGCTACCGAGGCGAGTTGCAAACTAGACGCAAACTTTTCTCTTATATACGTTGTAATTCCCTCGCGCCAAATGCTTTGAAACCTTTGCTTCTATCTTTACAAATGGCGGCTTCTTAGTTAAGAAGATATTTATTGGGAATTTAACACTACTTTATAAATCCAGTAGGGCTTGTATTGATGTTTTTATTATTTATTTAACACTAAATTTGCGTCTAGATCGCAACTCGCCTCGGTAGCTCAGTTGGTAGAGCATTTGGCCTGGCAAGCCAAAGATCACGGGTTCGAGTCTCGGTCTAGGCGAAAATTTTTCTCTTCAAATATAATTTATCCTTCAGTGAGAAGTGAAAAATATATTTTAGGTGATTAAGATAAATGGAAAATCCTGCGTATATATTTTTAATTTAAGCTTAGTTTATCTCTCTACAAGGCAGCTCCATGGCGCAAGCAGTTGGACGCTCACATCTCACCGCTGGGGGTCTCGAGATTGAGTCTGGTTACTCCATGTGGGTTTCATAGCAGACGAAATGGAGCTTGGGCAGGTTTTCTCAGGGTTTTCTCCTGTTTTCCCCTGCCACAATTTCATTCTACCATTTCTCCACATTCACCTCATCCATTTCATTTCATTTCGTTCATCTGCCCCTGTGATGGTGCATCAGGCGTAATTGGCTGGCACCCTTGTTATTCACAGACCTATATAGGCCTATATATATATATATATATATATATATATATATATAGGGCTCACTCAACTCATCCATCTCATCTTCGACCCAACCTGAGTTCGACACAAGTTGAGGATATTTATTTACTTTATCACTCTAGACTGACCACTCATGGTAGATTTTGTTCTACCTGTAGGATGTGTGATTCATAAATCTTACCAATTTGCCAGCCATAAGCGAAGTTGAAATACACAGAAGTGGAGTGAACGTCCATAGCAGCTAGAATAAGAAGGTAGACACCCATGCAGAGGTCAGCGAACGCGAGGTGACACATGAGGAACTTGGGAACAGTGAGATCAAACACATTGCTGAGTAGTACCAACAGTACGGCAAGGTTCCCAACCACCGCTGTTACCACTACAAACCAGACACTGATGCGCAGCCACATGAAACCCATGATGTCTTCACAAGGGTTCAGGGCATCTGGTTCCGGGCGACATACTATCTGCGGAGAGCTGAAACATCCAAATTTATTACTCGACCACATTAAATTTCAATGCGGAAAAACTGGAAACTAAAAGAATGCGGTAAGGGTGAGTAGGGGTTGGAGGTAGTAGACCCTTGTGTTAGATTACAGTGACAGTGTTTATTTTCTGTTAGTCATGTACAGTCAGTTGTTAGTGACAATGTCAAGTGCGAAAGTTAGACCCTATATTCACAGTATATAAACATTTAAGTCTGACAGACAATAGCTGGAAATCAGTGGCGATTTAATTTCTCTGTACGTAACATTATTCAGAAACCTGTAGGCATACAAACTCTGACAATTTTTCATTAATATTTAATTTTAGGAAGTGATATTTTGAGGATATTTTAATTATATTATTTTTTGTCTGATCATCTTACCTCAGTATTAATGTTGATTTGTTCTTGGACATGTTTCAAAACAATTCTGTTTTATCGTCAGCTTGTCCAGACTGGTTTGATTTATGTTGCATTATGTTGCACACCCTGGATGTCGATGTCAGCTCCATCCTGTGGTTGGCCAAAGAATTTATAAGTTCTTCAGTCAGCCAAATTTGGAGGGGGAGTCGACATACAGGGCCGACAACGTAAAATATAGGGCTGACAACATAAAATTCAACAGTTTGGAAGAGCTGATGATGGTGTGTAGGCCTATGACATATCAAAACATGTTAAAATAGAGCACAATTTACGAGATAAAATGATTCTGGATTGACGTTATTTATTAAGAAGAATCTCATAATGTTACTTGTTATTGTAATTTATTAATATAACTATTAATTGTGATATGACAATTATTTCACAAATGTTTTAGATTAATTTTGTATTTTCTACAGGTGTACTTATTGTCTTTTCATAATTATTTTCTATACCAATTCCGAGCTAAGTTCCAGTTGTAATGTAAACAAACCAGATGTATGATTGCATTTTCATTGGTCAAATAATGGTTTTACCTTTAAGCGTGTAAGAATATGTTGTTTGCCCTCTAACACTCTAAATAAACAAAATAAAAATAAAATAAATACAAATGTTTTCTTCGAGTTACGATGATTAAATTGAAGAAAACCAAAAGGCTTTTTCTGTCATTTATTAAAGACAAGCCACTCTGCTAAGGTTTTCGGTGGTTTTCCTTAGTGGGAAGAAATGTTGGAATGGTTTTCTAGTTTCCACCAGTAAATAACACTCCCCATAATTCCAAATTCGTATTCAGTCAGTTAATCCGAAAAGAGCTTTTTATTTTACAGGGGTCTGATAGGCTATTTGGGCCCTCTTTCCCCTGAACTCAATGGCTACCTGGAGATTCAAAATTTCCAACTTGACCCAGCCATCAAAGGCGGATTTTGAAGGGAGCACCACACTACGCCCTGAGTCAAAACTCATCAGAGACACCCAGCGAACTGGACACCAAATCTCCCCGAGGGATTTTCCTCCCATTGATCTGCTTCGGTCGGACGGTTCGTAGCCATCATGCAACCAATACAATTATGAACATGGGTAAAGAAGGCTCAATAATAAGTCCCTATATAACCAGGGTCCTCTGCGGCGAACCTATTATGTCGTCATGTCTGTCTCCTGCAAAATATTCTAAAATGAAATTAAAGTCCGTTTGTGGAATGTGTAGAGAAATTCGCGCATCGTGTTGTTGGGAGACAAGGTGGAGCCTAAGAGCGCATGAGCCCTTTGCTTTCCAAATCAGTCTGAAAGTGAACGCTGGACAGTTATGATCCCTCCAAGTTCTGCATAACCATTCCGTTGCGAATATTCGACAAGAACGAAATGAGTAATGTCACGTGATTTGTTCTCCCTCCTGCACTTACTTGCGCGGCCTCATTGGCCATGCATTTTTGCCCGCCTCTTGCGTAGATGGCTTATTTCAAACAGCTTCTCTACAGATTCTATGGACAGACTTTAGAACCTATGCAATTTCCACTCCTCAATTACAGAACGAGAAATGTCTTGTAAAATTTACCTGGCAGATAGATTGCCGCACATCGCCTCGAACTGAGTGGGCAACTTGGCTGTCGTCTGATGGAACACACCGTGATCTGCAGCATCGTCATGCCACCTGCCAGCGTCATCAGAAAGAACTTGATCGGGCACGAAACCATCGGTACCGTAATCGACGGCGATGGGCCCAAAAGCAAAATTTCCTTCGTGAACAGTAGAGCTCCAAGGCTGCGGAAAGAACGGAGGAAACGGAGAAGAAATGTCCTCTGTCCACAAGTCTGTGGCTCTCTTGCTGCGCTGCGCAGAGTTGTCGTGCTGACACTGTTCTCGCATCTTGGCAAGGTGTGCCTGGTGGAGGGCATGCTTGGCGGGGTCGTGCCTAGCTGGGAACTTGAAGGCGCAGCAGTGGAATGAGTACGTTAGCCATGCTTCTTTCAAGTGCTAGAAAAAATAAAGGGGGAAAAAATATATAATGATTAGGGCTCGGAAGTTGAGTAAAAATATTTTTATTTTATTTTATGACTTAAGACGAGGACCAACATAATATATACCGTATTCACTCGAATAATTGACCTCCTCGCGCAATTTCCCCTATCTTTTTCATATATATATATATATATATATATTCAACCCACCTCTGATACAATGTGCATTACCTAGGCCAAACATTTTCAGTTATAGCTTTGGACACTTATGAACATTTCAAGTACAGCTCAAAGGAATTAATGGAAAACCCAAGGTCCAATCCGTCCCCATCTACAAAGACCTTTTACCTGCAGTCTCTGTCACCCGCACATCTGTTGTCGTCAGTCTGAATACAGTTAGGTATCATTGTACATTAAAAAAAAAAAACTCCTGGCGCGACAGGCCTACAAAGCCCTTAGCCTACCAGCCGGCTGCTGGTCTCACATCCACATGTGTCAATCACAGAGGTAGATGATAATCAGCCAGTGTAGGGGTGACATGTGGTCAGCATGTCGAGTCCCCCAGCCGTTATAGCTGGTTTCCTCAACCTGCAGCTGCTACTTATTGTAGCTACCCAAATGCATCACGATGCTGGGTGGGCCCCGGTCCCATACTGGCCGAAATACCATGAGAAAATTTCTTCCCCCATGGAGACTCGAACTAGCGCAAGTCCCGTAGCTCTGCGCCAAGGCTTCCTGTCTTAACCATTCGGCTGTGGCGCGGGACATTCATTGTACATTGGTAACAGTGTTATTCCGTCACAGCGACAGTGTCGTTAAACTCAACTATGGGAAGAAAGTATAACAGCTACACTGCAAATTTTATGTTACAAGTGGTAAATTTCGTCAAGGAAAACGGAAACGGAGTGAAACATGTGGGAAGAAAGTTCGATGTAGAACCGAGATTAGTGCGGTATTGGAGGTTTCAAAAAGAATAACTAGAAAAAATAATATTTGAAGAGAAAAATTTTCGCCTAGACCGGGACTCGAACCCGGGACCCTTGGCTTTCCGGGCCAAGTGCTCTACCAACTGAGCTACCGAGGCGAGTTACGATCTAGACGCAAATTTTTCTCTTATGTACGTTGTAATTCCCTCGCGCCAAATGCTTGAAACCATAGCTTCTATCTTTGCAAATGGCGGCTTCTTAGTTAAGAAGACATTTATTGGGAATTTAACACTACTTTATAGCCAGTAGGGCTTCTATTGACGATTTTATTATTAATTTAACACTTCTCATAGAAGGATAAATTATATTTGAAGAGAAAAATTTTCGCCTAGACCGGGACTCGAACCCGGGACCCTTGGCTTTCCGGGCCAAGTGCTCTACCACACTGAGCTACCGAGGCGAGTTACGATCTAGACGCAAATTTTTCTCTTATGTACGTTGTAATTCCCTCGCGCCAAATGCTTGAAACCATAGCTTCTATCTTTGCAAATGGCGGCTTCTTAGTTAAGAAGACATTTATTGGGAATTTAACACTACTTTATAGCCAGTAGGGCTTCTATTGACGATTTTATTATTAATTTAACACTTCTCATAGAAGGATAAATTATATTTGAAGAGAAAATTTTTCGCCTAGACCGGGACTCGAACCCGGGACCCTTGGCTTTCCGGGCCAAGTGCTCTACCAAATTAACATGTCGTTCGTTTTGTGGCCCAAAGTGTGACTTTTTGGCAGGATATTCTTTTGTTAACTTTTATGAATAATAGAGGAATGTGTCTTGGTCTTCACCTTCATTGTGGTCCATTGTACCATTATATTTTGTACAGTTTGAGTGTCTGAAAATAGAGATACATTAAAATACAACTTACTCTTTCAATTTGTCAAAATGTCTTTTAGAGTAAAATTCAATGACCATGATGGAATTACCGTAGATGTATACATTGATAATGTTATACATTAAGGTAAGTACACACTTGCGCGCGCGCACCATGTTCGTCAGATTTGGACGGGGTTTTAAGGTGCGCGCGCGTCTCTCACCACGATCCACTCATTGTCGGTTTTTTCCACAAACACTTTGATGGTTCGCTGTTTAGATTTGGACGGGTACCTGAGAGGTTCGTTGTTTTCGGTGCGCACCTATTCTTTGAGTATGGAGTGGTCAGAGGAAAACATGTTAAAACTTATTGACATTTATAGAAGCAAGGAATTATTGTGGGATCCTCAACATAAGGATCATTTTTAAAAATCATTGAAAGGAGATGCCTGTTTTTTTTTTCAATGTTATGTGTTTTTTTTTCGTGTGTACTGTAATTGTATGAATAAATTAGAATTATTTAGAAAACATTATTTATTTAAGACGTTCATTTCATAATATTATGCATGAAGTATCACAAAACAATACAATATATAAACACATTTATTACTAATTATTTATTTAATTCTTCAAAGACTCCAAAGAGCAAGATTGCTCATGTTAAGGGGCAATATAAAAAAAATAATGGCCATAAACAATTAACAATAAAAACAAGAAAACAAATTCAGGCATAAGTTTAAATAATACAAACTACTATAGAAGCACAATATAGGCTATATACACATATAAATACAATATTTAAACAGGATAATATTAATAATATTAAATTAACAAAATTAACTAAGAAAGCAACGAGAAAAAATATTTTTTAATACAATTAGAAAAATGTTTAACATTCGTGAAATGTTGATATTCAATAGGTAAGTTATTGTAATGGTTGATTAATGCATAACGAATTCCTTTTATACCTTTTTTTTTGAGAAACTAGTATCTTTGTGCCATAAAGTACAACCTCTAGTATAATAATCATGTACATCTTTATTAAAAATTAAGGCCATGTTATGGTGAGATAGATTCTTAATAATTTTAAACATATATATACAAATCATATATATTTTTAAATTCCTTTAATGCTATAATATTTGAAAAAGTATAAATAAAGTTATAAGATGTAATAAGTAATAAGCGTGACCAGACGTCCCGATTTTGGCGGGACAGTCCCGATTTTTAACAATTTGTCCCGCGTCCCGCGGCATTTTAAAAAAAAGTCCCTATTTTTGGGAAACAATGCAGGACAAGCGGGAGAACGGAAAGGGAATAGACATGGTTGGTTACACCTGCTCTGCAAAATGTCTACTGAAGGTTTGTGGGTTTCCTATGGATCGCAGGAGGTTCGTTGAAATTAATAATTTCGACGAACATAACACGCGCCGCGCATATGTGTACGTACCTTTATGAAAGCTTATTGATATTTTCATAGTCGTCGCACAATTTTACCTTCTGAATTTTCACTCATAAATCTTTAAAAAAGGGGAAATTACTCGAGTAAATACAGTAGGCTATACATTTTGGTCATTGTAGGCCAGAAAATGGTGGGATTTTGTCCTTTTTAACTTTTTTGGCTTATTGGTCCATTTTCAGCCTATTTTTAGATCTTAACAGCATTTTTTTTTGCAACGTTACCTTCTTTTGACTACATTTTTACCATTTGTATAATTGAAGAATAGAGTCTAGTCTCAATTCCAACTTCTTTAAGAAAAACTATCTATTTTACTTTGTAAAGACTTTTCACATTCCAAACACTTTTGTTCCACGAGAAACTATTGAACGCTCACAAAATGTCCCGTTATTTTTAACAATCAGCCTATTAACCGCCTGAACTATTGTATTTCGACTTCAAATTTTCTGAAAAGTTGCCACTTTGTGAAAATTACCGTGAGCAGAGGATGAAGGCAGCAACTGCAACACTTTTTACATTCTTTTTCCAATTTTTAGATATTTTGTAAGATATCTTTAGGCATTTTAAAGGTCTTTTATAGGCATTTTATAGGTCCTCAACTTCCGAGCTCTAGTAATGATATATGAAGGTTAGTTTACAAACGTTGGTAAAGGGACAACAAAAGGGGGTGTCAATATGGTAAATATAGGAAGTTGCTAACCATTTATTGTTAAAGTAAACGTTACCAAGCTTTTACTTCTTGATCTCTTGATCTTGTAGTCAGCGTCCCTGGCTACAGATGAAGGGAGCCCGGGTTCGATACCTAGCATTCCAGGTAGCCTATACATGAGGTTTTAAAAAAATATCCACATTCCATTAGGATCTGTTGCCTGAGAAATATCTTGGGTATATGGCGGTCAGAGATTATAACAAATAAAGAACTTTGGAGAAGAATGGATCAAAATGAAATTTGTAAAGAAACTAAATTTAGAAAATGGAAACGGGTTGGTCGTGTGTTAAGGAGAGAGAATGATAACGTAACAAAATTGACATTTGATTGGAACCCCCTCCCCCCAGGGATTGAAAAGGCGATGAGGAAGACCTAGCGAAACATGGAATAATACCATTAGGGATGAAGCTGAACAGGCAGGGACGAGTTGGAATGAAATTAACCCTTAGACGGCAGAGATATCTGTGAAATCGGAATGACGAACATTCAAAAATATATTTTAAGAAATGTATTTTCACTCACTTAATTTTGTTAGGTTCCGATGGGGCAAATTAGTGTACATCAGATTAGTTTACACTTCATTAAATAATATGCATTTAATTAATTTTGTTAGGTTAGGAAGAAGGATGTTAATGTACATCCATTTCAAATAAACGTTTGGGAATTTATTTTGAAGGTTGGTCATACCGTAAGTGCTACCATCTAGCGACAGCTCTGTAAACTTTCTGTAGAACTTAACATATGTGGTTCCACCTAGCGACTAACTAACCAATTTACTGGCTCTATCGATCCTGTAGGTTCATGGCCACGCATACATAAGCTCTCCATACATCACTATCTCGATATGTTTTACAACCATTCCCTGTATAATCTAATACTTCCCTCAAATAATGGATAATGTTATTCTCCCACCTCATTCTTGGTCTACCAACTGGGTGTTTTCCTTCTGGTTTTCCTACAAGAAGCTTCCATGCACCTCTTTCATTCCCCATTCGTGTCACATGTCCTGCCCATAGCAGTCTATGAGTCTTAACTATTCTTATTTTATTTGTCTTTCTATACATACCATGTAGCTCACTATTATGTAGTTTTCTCCATTTACCTGTCTGTTCATCTCTTTTTGGCCCAAACATTTTCATAAGAACTTTATTCTAAAATACTCATAATGTTTTTGTTCCCCCCTTAAAATAAGAGTCCATGTTTCGCATCCATATAACATAACTGGGAGAATAACAGTTTATATATTTTCAGTTTAACGTTTTTTGAAAGGAGTTGGGACGCCAAGAGTCCCAGTAATGCAAAATAGCATGCATTTCCAGAATTTAGCCTCCACCTAGCGACAGCTCTATAAACTATGCGCATGCGCACTATTATTCTGTAGCACTTAAAATATATTGGGAAAATTAAAGTACTGTTTTACCACTTTCAACGGTTGAATCTGCGGTTAAACATTTTTCTACAATCTGGTAAGTTGAGTAATAAACACTTACCTTGAAACTGTACACAGATGGGATGACTGTTAAGGTTTCTGTACGTTCAATTCGCAGCACCTCAAGATCATCCAAACCGCTCGTAGGAAGTTGTACGATCGCAGTGTCTGACAGATCACTAAAAAAAAACTCATATACGTATTTCCACATTCACAATTGGACGGCGTTATGCATCAACCGACTATGGGCCATTTTACAAAAATAAGTTTAAACTTTAAATCAATCTTTACTATTTATTGTAGCGACAAACTAACAATACTGGATGCTACAAGTTATTTTCCTTGTTTGGCAGTTATGCATCAGCAATCTAAGAAAGGGAACATTTGGTGCTAAGCTGTATGATGAAAATTCAGATTAGCATTTTTGAAGATCTGGTTTCATAGCCGTTTATTGCAAAACATTCTGATAGGGCTGATGGCGTTTACATTTTTCTTTAATAATAAGGCTGTATTTAAAGATTTGGCGCTAAAAGTGTGCTCATGAGCTGGTGCATCAGATGGCATCAACATCTCAATTGTTTACAAATGACGCTTAGCCGGTTGCATAACATCGTCCAATTAACTTTTTGAAGTATAAACACATCATTAAATGGCAACGGGTACTTAACAAAACAGAGAATTTTTTAAGAAATAACGAATTTCAAATATTTTTAAAAAATCAAAATTACGGCGGGAAGTAATACTACGAGTTGATTTACAATTTATAAATTGGGTCGGTTAAATAAGCTAATAAGGGCCGGTTTCACCAACAGAGGTAACTATATTACGCCAGTTTATGCTATGCATTATACACGGGGAAACTGGCGTAATACAGTTACCTCTGTTGGTGAAACCGGCCCTAAAACTCCAAATTTTCACGGTGCCGGTTTCAAAGGCCTTCGCTTCCATCGTCAGACAAAACTACTACTGTTGAGATTCTGCTGTTACCACCATATTACGAACTGTCACCTGGTGCTGATTTTATGAACTAGGAGATTTTTCTTTAAATTCCCGGCGAGCAAAATTTAATCTCAAAGTCAGACCTTGGTAATTTATAATTCTAAATGTAGTTAATTTCTACTTTAAAGAGGCTAGTATTATATAAATAAAAGAATAATGAATAGTTCGTTTTATACCATACGGAGTGTGTCTAAATTCATTGTCAATTTCAACGAAGGAAGGAAATAATTGAAAAATCAATGTTATTGTGAAGTTTTACACATATTATACTGCCTTTCTACATGACCGCCATCTAGGTAAAAACACATACTTCATCTTTCGGCTGTGAAACGAAATTTAGACCTTAACATTTAAACTGTAAAAAAACCTGCTGCTTCTGTGATATGATTCCATAAATCAAGCAGACCTGATAAGGGCGTTTTCGTAGAGTGGAACATAGAATTTTCCACACTGTGTTGCGAGAAGCATTCAAATCGCTACTGAGGAGTCGAGTTGATGCGTTCGGACTATCACTGGCAATTTGAACCTGCTGTATTGTTCCTGTTGATACGCGTAGTCGTGCCTCATCACTAGAGTCTGGATGTTAGGAACTTAAAACATTCAAAATAGGCAGGCAAAAAGACACTAAAATCATTAACATAGGCACTAAAAATTCAAAATAGGCTCTTACAAAAATGGACTACAACGTAAATTTTTACAGCCTTATGTTAAAATAAAATAGCCGGTACCTGTTATTTCGCCTAACGGGAGTGTATTGAGGTGGAAACCATCCACCTGCCAGGTTATTGTTCTTTTGCCACTCTTATCCTAAAATATTCTAAGAGAGAATTTATAAAAAAGAACACTTGAAAATTTCTATGCAATGTTATGTGTAATGAAGTCTGTCCATTTCAATTGATTTCAATGAAATACTAAATTAATTTTAAGAAAAATGGCAAATAGGCATTTATAGGCATTTTAAGCTGAAATAGGCATTTATAGGCAAAATGAACTTCATGGAAAACAACTCGACGATCATAGGTATGAACTTATATGAAGTCATTTTTATCTCTATCTATCTTCGGGTTTTTTACAGCTGCTGCCGTCTTCCCGTGCCAAACCTCCAAAGCCTACGGTCTTGGGCATCTTCGATGCTTAGCCCTCTAGCTTGCATTACTGTCTTCATGTTTTCCTTCCATGTTAACCTTGGTCTTCCTCTTTTCTTCTTTCTGTTAGGATGCCATTCATATAGTTGCTTCGGCCATCGCTCATCTTCCATTCTTAAAACATGTCCTAACCACTTTAATTCCTTTTCCTCAATTCTTTCAATTATGTTTTCTTCTGCTTCCATTTTGTTTCTAATTTCCTTATTTGTGACACGTTCTAATTTAGACTTTCTGGCACTTCTTCGTAAATAATCCATTTCTAGAGCTATTAGTCTATTCTTGTAGTACTTATTGATTGTCCATACCTCACTTCCGTACATTGCAACAGATTCCACCAATGTTTTACCAATATATTTTTTTGTGTCTTTCCAAATATGCTTATCCCACCATATGGAATTTAATGATGATATTATTTTGCTACTCAATTCAATTCTATGTTTTATGTTCTCTTTGCCTATACCTTCGATGTTATCCATAATCATTCCCAAATATTTAGTTTGTTTCACTTGCTTTATTTGGATTCCATCTTCCAATACTAAGTTTCTCTTTCATTGCTATTTATTGCCAGATATTCTGTTTTTTGTAAATTTACTGTGAGACCCCATGATTCATATGTGCTTATCAACCTTTTTATCATGAATTCCATATCAAAATTGTCTTGCGCTAAAACCAGTTGATCATCGGCAAATTGTAATGTCAGCAAAAATCTATTGCCTATTGGGATCCCCATACCTTTGCAGCTTTGTTTCCATTTCGTTAATATAAATTCTACATAAATATTAAATAAAATTGGTGATAGACTGCACCCTTGTTTCAATCCCTTTGAGGTGTTTATAGGATTAGACATTATATTTCCCATTTTAACATAAGCGGAGTTATCTTTATAGGTTTGTTTAATAATTTCTATTAGGTTTCTGTCAATATTGTATTTCTCCAATACTTCCCATAATTTGTTCCTCGGAATTGAGTCATAAGCTTTCTCTAAATCTATCATTGTCAAATGGGTTTCTTCTCCAACTGCAGTCCGTTTTTCAATTAACTGTTGTATTGCAAATATATTGTCAACACAGTCATTTTTACAATATCTATAATAAGTAACTATAGGCATTTTTCCTAACATCAGGTCTCTACTCATCACACACTCCTGGTACGCTTAAATTTAATTACAAACAGACGACTGTGTGCATTTGTTGGGGCTGGTTTATTGAATTTATGGGCAAATTCAGCTCTGGCGTCTTCATATGACAATCCGCGTACCCGTGCACAAACAATGACAATCCGTTCTTCCATGCTAAACATGTTGCACTAAGCTAACCGCGTATAGAACGAAAAGGAAATAAAAGAAAAAGCATTTTTATGGAAATGGAAACTGACTTTAAAGGCACTCTGTATATGTAATAATAATATGTATTTATATATTATCTGAGAATTATGAACATATATATTTAATATATACTGGTAGACCCGGTAGATGTTGTCTTGCCCGGACGTTCAATTTCAGTGTCATGGCTGGACGATAAAAATATAAGTTACCTTTTTACCACAAAATTCACTAAGAAAAATTCTCGCTTACATCATTTGGGGCTTAAGAAACGTGCATTATGACGTCACATTGTTGTCGCGCGTAATATGTCGGTAATGCAGATGGCTACACGTCTGATATAAAATAAATTCCTATTTCCCGATCGCGGCGCCACCTACCGGGTCCAATTGTGAATATGAACCATCCAGACTCAAACAAACACAAAACATTTAATTAAAATCGGTCAGTTGTTTAGGCAGTTTTTAATTTCGGATTTCATGTAAACCATCACTTCTAATTGTCGGATTTCGCTCATTTTTTGACAATATCTACCTCGATTTGTTTTAATAGGATATACTGAGTTTCGTTGTGAAACATCTACAATTGTGATCGATAGAGCGATTTTTAAATTTTCACTTCAGGTGAAATCCTACATCTAATGGTTTTAGAGGGTCCAATTGTGAATCTAAGTCATCCAGGAACCCATTCAAACACACGCAAAAACATTTAATCAAAATCGGTCTAGTCATATAGGTATTTTTTTAAATTTCGGATTTCAAGTAAACCCCCACTTCTAACGGTCGGATTTCTTTGGATAGTACTTTGGTTTATTTTAATAGGATATACCGAGTTTTGTTGTGATGCATCGAAAATTGCGATCGCTAGAGCGATTTTTAAATTTTCGTTTCAAGTGAACTAAAAATAATGATTTTACAACGTAATAGACAACGGCTAAACACTCGCCGCATCTGATACCCTGTATATACAAATTTTCACGAATATCGGTTGAACGGTTTCGAAGTCTATAAAGGACAGACAGACAGACACATATACAGTCGTTTATACATCCGCCTATATATATATATATATATATATATATATATATATATATATATATGAATAAGAAAGTTGTCTTGAGTTTTCCGCGTCTTGAATTCAAGTTCGGCCTTTGGCCACTGATTCCGACGTTTCGGCATGATCCCACATGCCATTATCCAGGAATGATAAGTTCGAGTCACAGGTAAAACTGTATTTGTTTAATTATATAAGACCTAAACCTGTGACTCGAACTTATCATTCCTTGATAATGGCATGTGGGATCATGCCGAAACGTCGGAAACAGTGGCCAAAGGCCGAACTTGAATCCAAGACGCGGAAAACCCAAGAAAACTTTCTTATTCATACTTATATCCGCGAAAATCTGCAATATAACATATATATATATATATATATATATATATATATATATATCCATCCATAGTAATTCTGCCCGAAGGCAGGTCCTTCACTGCAATCATAGCATTTTCATGCTATGCTTGCAGCTTTACTAGGGAATTGTAGGTGTGGTAGCTTCCCGTTGCTTTCTACACCGGTGAAGGATGATGATAATGATGATGATGATGGCCGTATGATTTCGGGGACCGTTTGGGCCTTAAAGCTTTCCTGACATTTGTCTTACAGGTGAGGAAAAACCCCGATAAAAAATTCGCCCAGAAAAACTGCCCCGACCGGGGATCGAACCCGGGCCCGCTGCGTGACAAGGCAGCACGCTACCTCGAGACCACAGCGGTGGACATATATATGATAATTTTGACAATCACAAATCTCAAATGTAAACAGTTACTTTGAATCAATATGTTACAATATTTACTCACAGTTCTATAAGACTTCTGAGACCTCTGAATGCATCGATGGACAGCTTGCTGAGCCTTCTGTTGCCCTTCAGACTCCTACAATCCAGATCAAACTTTTACTCACACTCTGTACCAGTAAATAAACTAACAAGGGAACTGTCAACCATTGCATACCAAAACCTACTTTGAAATTTTTATCCAAAGAAACGTTATGATATACCAAGGCCGTTTAGAAAAAGCATACTATCTGCCTTTTTAACTGCAAGGCACTAAAATCCCGAGCCAAATCTCTCTCTCTTAAACTATAGGGAAGAAATATAACTCCCGAATATGTAGAATGGATAACCCTCACTACCTGCCATCCGCACCGCGTCCCGCCACACTCCATTCCACTCTTACTGAAGCAGGGAATCTATCAGCTACGTACATTGGATAGCATTGCTGGATTCTGGCTTCGATTTCTGTGCCTTGCAGTTAAATGGTATATACTTATAAATATTAATCTAGGAGGCTTTACTTACTTTATTTTATATTACTTTAATTTAATTTAATTTTATTCCATATTTTGTTAGTATTAGCTACTATTAGACCACATCCCCATTGTTATTTGTTCAGTAAATAGTTTACTAATATTTCAAAACTTTACCAAGATAAAGACATGGAAGAACAATTTGGTCTTAGAAGTGGTAGATCATGCACAGATAATATATTTTGCATAACACAAATAATAGAAAAAAAGAGCTACTAACAGAGATATACATTTATTTATGTCGATTTAACCAAAGCATATGATAATATTCCTAAAAAAAATGTCACGGGAAACTTTAGACGATTCTAATATTACCAAAATATTAATAGAAGCTATAAAATAATTATACAAAGAATCAATTTCGAAAATAAAAGTTGGAAATAATATAACAGAGGGATTTACTTTTACAAAATGTTTAAGACAAGGTTGCAGTTTATCTCCAACTCTATTCAAAAGTTATCTTGAAAGAGTACTAAGGGGCAGGAAGAAAGAATGTCAAAAAATGGGCATACCAATCCAAAATACACATGTATATTCACTCAATTTTGCAGACGACCAGGTGTCAATAGCACAAGACCACGATGACATAGAATATATGGCGCAAAAAAAAAAAAAAAAAATAAAAAAGAAGAATATGAAAAATGGGGACTTTAAAAATACAGAGAAAACTAAATATCTGTATATAGGAGAAGAAAATGGAAAATATAAATTTCAACAATGGAGAAGAACTAAAACCTAGTATCGAATCCACTTATTTAGGAACAAAGTTAGACCATTCAGGCGATAACACAGTGGAAATTAAAAATAGAATCGCACAAACAAAACAAGCAAGAATTACAAAAAAATAGAAAATTACAAATATATCAAACCATAATTCAGAGAATTTTAACATCCATCCATAGTGATTCTGCCCGAGGGCAGGTCCTTCACTGCAATCATAGCATTTCCATGCTATGCTTGCAACTTTACTAGGGAATTGTGTAGGTGTGGTAGCTTCCCGTTGCTTTCCACACCGGTGAAGGATGACGACGATGATGATGATGATAACGATAAAGATGATGATGGAGATGATGGCCATATGATTTCGGGGACCGTTTGGGCCTTTAAGTTTTCCTGACATTTTGTCTTACAGGTGAGGAAAAACCCCGATAAAAACCTCACCCAGAAAATCTGCCCCGACCGGGGATCGAACCCGGGCCCGCTGCGTGACAAGGCAGCACGCTACCTCGAGACCACAGCGGTGGACAATTTTAACATATGGTGGTGAATTTGGCAGTTCTACCAGGGAAATGAAAATAATTTTAAGTATAGAAATGGATTATATTTAAATTAATATTGGGAAGTAAACATTATGAGGTTATATCATTAATAGTGAGTGGAGAACATATTTTAATCGACTCACCTCATACATTATCAAACTTCTTTGATACCGACGGTTTCAGACAATATCATGTCCTTCTTCAGTCATGGCGTCCACTGATGAAATTCCGTGATTGTTGATTTCTTTAGTGACATCACCTCTTGTGCTGCCATCTTTCGTTGGGATTATAAACTTTGTAATTAAATTTTTATCCACCGGAATATCGAAATACATAGATCGATATTTATTCTTCTGAATGAATATCATTTCCCAAATTGTCAATTCCAACGGTTTATCCAATTGTTTCAAAAGTTTACCAGAACATCATAAAATTGAAAAAGATGCGAAATTTTTGAAACAATTGGATAAACCGTTGGAATTGACAATTTGGGAAATTATATTCATTCAGAAGAATAAATATCGATCTATGAATTTCGATATACCGGTGGATAAAAATTTAATTACAAAGTTTATAATCCCAACGAAAGATGGCAGCACAAGAGGTGATGTCACTAAAGAAATCAACAATCACGGAATTTCATCAGTGGACGTCATGACTGAAGAATGACATGATATTGTCTGAAACTGTCGGTATCAAAGAAGTTTGAAAATGTATGAGGTGAGTCGATTAAAATATGTTCTCCACTCACTATTACAGAAATGGATATTTTAAGATGATCAGCTGGAAAATCTAGAATGGATGGAATAAAGAAATAAGGGAAATTATGAGTGTGCAAGAGCAGCCGGACATCATATACATTATAGAAAAGAAAAGATTACAGTTGTATGGCCATGTCAAAAGAATGCCAGAGCAAAGATTGCCTAAAATTGTTATGGAATGGATCCCAATGGAAAGGAAGAAGAGAGTAAGACCGAAGAAAACTTGGATAGAAGGGGTACAAACGGCTATGAATATCAGAGGATTGGAGGAAGATCAATGGATGGCCAGAGAGGAATGGCGTTTGGTTTCCGGAAGACGACAGCAGCCTCCATGATACTGGTTGATGATGATTTTAAAACTGAAACCTATGGGTTCGATAGTGCCAGTGAGTTAGTTTTTATCTAACCACATGTTTAATAATTTCGGAAATTTGACATCAAAGTTGCAAGCGCAAAAATTATTCGTTTCCGTTTTAGTGTGCGAAGAGACGATTTTTTTACATATATTTCAATTATATTTATGCTATTTTTTAGTCAAATGCTGTTGCATTGGGGTAACGTCCTTGCCTCGAACGCAGCGGGCCCGAGTTCGATCTCTGGCCGGGACAAGTTTCCTGGATGAGGTTTTTTTCTGGATTCTTTCTCACATATAAGACAAACGTAGGGAAATGTTGAAGACCAAATAGTGTATGAATTACATATTTTTGGTAAATAATATGAAATAGAAATTAATAAACTGATTAATTAAAATTACACTGGAGCATTCGAAGTTTGGAAGCGAAACATAATTAGAAAAAAATATAGGCACACATTAAAAACATGAGAAATAAAAATATTAAGGAATATATATGGAGCAGTACAGGAACAGGATATATGGAGAATTAGAACGAACCAGGAATTGATAGAATTATATAGGGATTTAGATCTCTTAGGAGATATTAGAAGAAATACACTGGAATGGGTAGGACTTGTGTTGCGGATGGAGAAAGAAAGATTTTAGAAGTTAAACCGGAAGGAAGAAGATATATTGTAATACAGAAACTAAGACGGTTAGGTAAAATTGAGGAAGACTTAAGACAACTGAAGATTAAAAGATGGAGACAGAAATCTAGGAATAGAGAAGAATGGGCAGATGTTATGAAGGAGTTTATGGTTCTTAGGGGACCGTAGAGCCAAAGGAAGAAGAATAAGAGTATTCTATAAATAATGGCAACATTGATATAATGTCAAAATATTTATTTAGGTTACTCTTGGCATTACGAACTTCTTTTATAGTCTCCTGCTCCATCCATCGTAATTCTGCCCGAAGGCAGGTCTTTCACTGCAATCATAGCATTTTCATGCTGGGCTTGCAGCTTTACTAGGGAATTGTAGGTGTGGTAGCTTCCCGTTTCTTTCCACACCGGTATAGGATGGTGATGATGATGATGATAAGGATGATGATGATGGCCATATGATTTCGGGGACCGTTTGGGCCTTAAAGTTTTCCTGACATTTGTCTTACAGGTGAGGAAAACCCCCGATAAAAACCTCACCCAGAAAAACTGCCCCAACCGGGGATCGAACCCGGGCCCGCTGCGTGACAAGGCAGCATGCTACCTCGAGACCACAGCGGTGGACATAGTCTCCTGCTTACATTGTCAAATCCTTGGAAAACAGAAAAACTCTATCTGCAGCACCATTTCTGGACATTTCTCTCATCTGATCGATCTAGAGCTTTCTGGATATCAACTCTTGACTGAAATCGAATGTCTCGTAGAGGTTCTTTGATCTTTGAGAATAAATTACAGTCACAAGGGCTCATGTCTGGTGAATTTGGTGGATGTTCGAGTACTTCCTAATTCCACCTTCTAAACAAATTCTACTGAATATCTTTATACGGCGACATTACTTTACTAAATGTAAGAAACAGTGAATGCATTCACAAAATATTGCTATTTCGAGACTTTCAATATTACTGATTTATGCAACAAAAACTGCTCAACAACATACTACAAGATTACAATGGTCACCACTAGGATCGCTGATTTACAACAGTGTTGCCATTACTTATCAAATGCCCTAGTATTAATCAGATAGCTTGCATTATGGTGTACACTTACAGTTTCGCTATTTGCGAACCATTAAACGCCCATCCTTCAACGGATTCTACAGAATTGTAGTTTAAAATACTGCAACAAATCAAGTTTAATACATCATTTTAGCGTTGATTAGAACAAATATTGAAATAGAAACAACATTTAAAGCTGCAAATAAAATAAATAGATATACAATGTATGATACTTACAGCTGATTAACCTTCACTTGGACTGAGTTGGATTTGATTTCCTTGATTTTGTTCGACTCCAGATCACTGCAAAATTAAATAAATTAAAATATAAATTTTATTCTTTTTCCTATTATTTTCCACTTTAACAATACTTGGAATAAGTTTAGTTTACCTTAGCCAATAATCTTTCTAAGTTCTACAGAATAATAATAATAATAATAATAATAATAATAATAATAATAATAATGATAATAATAATAATAATAATAATAATAATAATAATAATAATAAATCATAATGATGATGACGACGACAACGACAACAACAATAGCAATAACAATAACAATAAAAATAATAATAATAACGATAATGATGATAATAATGATAATGATAATAATAATGATGACAATAATAATAATTATGATACTACTACTACTGCTACTAATAATAATAAATAATAATAATAATAATAAATAATAATCATAATAATAATAATGATAATGATGATAATAATGATAATGATAATAATGACAATGATAATAATTATGATACTACTACTACTACTACTACTACTACTACTACTACTACTACTACTACTACTACTAATAATAATAATAATAATTATAGGCTAATAATAATAATATTTTAACAACCCATTTTTTAAAGGTACAGTGATTAAAAATATAAAATTATGAAATATTTATCTAAAAGGACCGTCTCAACTTTATTAGTTACTTAGGCCTATCTGTAGCGCTTTCGGGATTAGTCCCATCATCAGCAGTTTTGAATCCTGCTAAACATGGCAATAATCCCGAAAGCGCTACAGATAAATAACTAATAAAGTTGAAGAGACGGACATTTTAGGTAAATATTTCATAATTTTATACTTTTTAATTTGAATAATACATCATAGACCTTATTAATGTTGATAAGTACAGTGAGAAAATATACTCACATCATGTGCATTATATTATTGTTTGGGAAACCGGTCATATCAGGGAAATGCTCCAATCCGGTCCGCGTGATACGTCTGAAAAGAAAGAAAACACTCTTATTAAAACTACATTTCATGTTAAATTAGTTACACTTATTTCCCGACAGATGTCATGAATGGTATGCGGTCAACATACCGACCCAATAAGACATCTGAGCAGGCAACTAATGTATTACTAGGATGATTAAGATCGGTAAATTTTGCTTTACAGTTCCCTTTATTAAGGTTTAAGGATCTTTTACGAGCCTGAAGCTCTTCAGACTCGGGACCCACGGCTTAAAGTCGCCTCCCGGAGGACTTGCTCCTTGGATTTTTCATGGAAGAGAACGAGCAGTAACTTTCGAATGCATAATCTTGTGCAGTAACGAAACAAGGGAATATGAATAAGGGTCAGGGATACCATATTAGAGCGGTTCAGAGCAAAAGTGGGCCAAGTCCAAAACAGAAAATCCTAGTTTTATGTGAATTTGGGTTAAAAATATCAATGATTCTTCAGAGCAATGGTGAATCAAGTATTGTATTTGTTCTTTTCCACTGTAAGAAAACAATGCTCAATTCTTCATTTGCAATTAAATGTATTATTTTAACTTTGTCCACCGCTGTGGTCTCGAGGTAGCGTGCTGCCTTGTCACGCAGCGGGCCCGGGTTCGATCCCCGGTCGGGGCAGTTTTTCAGAGTGAGGTTTTTATCGGGGTTCTTCCTCACATGTAAGACAACTGTCAGGAAAACGTTGAGGCCCAAATGGTCCCCATAATATGGCCATCATCATCATCCTTATCATTATCACCATTATCATCATCATCCTTCACCGGTGTGGAAAGCAATGGGAAGCTACAATCGTAGCATAAAATGCTATGATTGCAGTGAAGGACCTGCCTTCGGACAGAATTACTATGGATGGATGGATCTTAACTTTATATAAGTTTTCCTCAATTTTGTTTGTCTAATATAATCAGGTTGTCTTTTATGACATTTCTGACTTTCTCCTCTGGAATTGGCTTAATTATAATCCATTTCTTAGGTTGGGGCACTGGAAGGCGGAGTTACGTTACCCGATGATATGATGGTTGATAAATGATAATGAGGTGCCAGGAGAGTCTTTAATCTAAACTTAACCTAAATTCCAGACCATGGACAACCATATGAATCATTTCTTTTAAGGAAACATTACTATGGTCTGGCCGAGAATCGAAACCGGGGCATCACGAATTGTAGTCAAAAATGGTGACCACTAGTCCATGAGGCTGATAATATGGGCTTGATCCACTTCTGTTGTGAACCCCTCATATTTTATAAGTTGTACCGATATTAGGTCTAGGCATTGTTTCCTAGTATCTAATAATGAAAAGGTATTTTATTCAAACGTAATATTAGGCCTAAATACAAAAAAAGAGTAATAACAATCCAAATTATACCGAGTTTATATTCAAAATAATCAGGAAACAATTTTTAGTATAATAGAAATAGAAATAAATTGATAACTAGAACAATAGACGATTTTGATATATATAGCTTAATAAATTAAGCTATATCATAAAGTTATTACTCAGGAAAAGCATGTATGATTCAGGGGTTTTCCAGTGGCAGCGTGTCGAATACAATGGGGAAAAGAATCTGAACTGTCCCTTTGTAACAAAAGACTCGGCCAGGTAGGTACCTGTCAAACTTGACACAAATCCCCAAGCTAACAGGTGACATTTCACACAATAAGATATTGACATGACAGGTGACGTCTTTATCGGAGAAGTGACATTAGCAAGTCGTTATACAAAATAAATATAATTATTCTACCAACGTAATAAAAATATATGGAAGATTTGAACATCCCTCAGTGATGGAGAATGGGCGTAAACCAGCCCCAAAACTTGTTAAATTGGTTAATTTGTAAGGAGGTCCAAAGCACGTGTGGGCGGGATCACAAAATACCTAATACCCAAATAAATTAGTCGCGAGGAGAATAACACATCAGTTAGTCGCTGGCCCTCAGCCTAACACATCAGTTAGTCGCTGGCCCTCAGCCTAACACATCAGTTAGTCGCTGGCCCTCAGCCTAACACATCAGTTCGTTGCTGGTCCTCAGCCTAATAGCTTAGTTAGTTGCTGGTCCTCAGCCTAATAGATCAGTTAGTGGTTAGCCTTACTTCAATCAGGGCACATTGCTAGATCATCTCCTACATTGTGCTTTGGAGCTCTACAAAATAGTCGGAGGGCCGACCTGTGTATACATATAGGTGAATAAAGTAGTCAACTGTGTTAACTCCACGGCAGCCTCCAGTGATTTCATATTAACTTATCACGTTAATCTTCCTTGCGTTATTCCCTGAGATAAGTTTCGTGATTGCTCACCGAACCCAACCTGACTCATCCTAACGCCTAAAAATATCATCCATATATTCTGTCCCAAAGTTTAATTTATTAGTAAATTTAGTAATTTTCGAAAGCAGAATTTTGGTTGCGACATTTGTAATAGACGCGAAGAGAAAACAAAGCTCTAAATAATTTAATTTTCTAAAGTTTGAGTGAAATTACAGCCTGGAAAACGCAAAACCACAGGAAAGTTTGTTGTGCGGTAACGAGAGAAGTGGCCAGTACGTCAAGCTTATGTTACTTTACCAACTTGTAATTTACATAATTACTTCTGTTTGTGATGTAATTATACTTGTTTATTCTAAAATGTATCTAATTTACTTATTTTGTCCATATAAAACTCAAAACATCTTTCTGGCTATTCATTACATCCTGTGACGCGACTTTTTAAATTATTTCATAAACTGCTGTCAAATTTTATTCTTAGGGCTTCATTTTTCAAACTATTTCTCACCATTAACAATGATTTTTACATTTTCAACGGTTATTTAAATATTTAATATTTAGTATATGATATTAAACTATATTGGTAGCATGTAGACGTGGCAACCTCATTAATTTTAACGAATGTTCTATACAAAAGCAAAAACTGTTCTAGTGCAACCAACATTCTACACATACTAATTAACTGTACACATATATTTCAGAATTTCAGATCTTACTATTTATTTTTGGGCGTTACATCTTTTCACAGGTTAGAGTGTTTAATTGCATTAGGTTATTTTTTTAGGTTGACCTTTCACAGGTTAGAGTATTTAAATTGCGTTCGATTAGCTTTAAGGTTGGTCTTTCACAGGTAAGAGTACTTAGATTGCGTTGCTTTTAGGTTGGTCTTTCACAGGTTAGAGTGCTTAAATTGCGTTGCTTTTAGGTTGGTCTTTCATAGGTTAGAGTGCTTAAATTGCATTAGGTTATCTTTTAGGTTGGTCTTTCACAGGTTAGAGTGCTTAAATTGCGTTGCTTTTAGGTTGGTCTTTCACAGGTTAGAGTGCTTATATTGTGTTGCTTTTAGGTTGGTCTTTCACAGGTTAGAGTGCTTAAATTGCGTTGCTTTTAGGTTGGTCTTTCATAGGTTAGAGTGCTTAAATTGCATTAGATTATCTTTTAGGTTGATCTTTTACAGGTTAGAGTGCTTAAATTACATTAGGTTATCTTTTAGGTTGGCCTTTCATAGGTTAGAGTATTTAAATTGCGTTAGATTTGCTTTTAGGTTGGTCTTTCACAGGTTAGAGTGCTTAAATTTCATTAGGTTATCTTTTAGGTTGGCCTTTCATAGGTTAGAGTATTTAATTTTGTTACATTAGCTTTTAGGTTGGTCTTTCACAGGTTAGAGTGCTTAAATTGCATTAGGTTATCTTTTAGGTTGGTCTTTCACAGGTTAGAGTGCTTAAATTGCGTTAGGTTAGCTTTAAGGTTGGTCTTTCATAGGTTAGAGTGCTTAAAATGTATTAGGTTATCTTTTAGGTTGGTCTTTCACAGGTTAAAGTGCTTAAATTGCATTAGGTTATCTTTTAGGTTGGTCTTTCACAGGTTAGAGTATTTAAATTGCGTTAGGTTAGCTTTAAGGTTGGCCTTTCATAGGTTAGAGTGCTTAAATTGCATTAGGTTATTTTTAGGTTGGCCTTTCACAGGTTAGAGTGCTTAAATTGCATAAGGTTATCTTTTAGATTGGTCTTTCACAGGTTAGAGTGCTTAAATTGCATTAGGTTATCTTTTAGGTTGGTCTTTCACAGGTTAGAGTGCTTAAATTGCGTTAGGTTAGCTTTAAGGTTGGTCTTTCATAGGTTAGAGTGCTTAAAATGTATTAGGTTATTTTTTAGGTTGGTCTTTCACAGGTTAGAGTATTTAAATTGCGTTAGGTTAGCTTTAAGGTTGGCCTTTCATAGGTTAGAGTGCTTAAATTGCATTAGGTTATCTTTTAGGTTGGTCTTTCACAGGTTAGAGTGCTTAAATTGCATAAGGTTATCTTTTAGATTGGTCTTTCACAGGTTAGAGTGCTTAAATTGCATTAGGTTATCTTTTAGGTTGGTCTTTCACAGGTTAGAGTGCTTAAATTGCGTTAGGTTAGCTTTAAGGTTGGTCTTTCATAGGTTAGAGTGCTTAAAATGTATTAGGTTATCTTTTAGGTTGGTCTTTCACAGGTTAGAGTGCTTAAATTGCATTAGGTTATCTTTTAGGTTGGTCTTTCACAGGTTAGAGTATTTAAATTGCGTTAGGTTAGCTTTAAGGTTGGCCTTTCATAGGTTAGAGTGCTTAAATTGCATTAGGTTATCTTTTAGGTTGGTCTTTCACAGGTTAGAGTGCTTAAATTGCATTAGGTTATCTTTTAGGTTGGTCTTTCACAGGTTAGAGTATTTAAATTGCGTTAGGTTAGCTTTAAGGTTGGCCTTTCATAGGTTAGAGTGCTTAAATTGCATTAGGTTATCTTTTAGATTGGTCTTTCACAGGTTAGAGAGTATTTAAATTGCGTTAGGTTAACTTTTAGGTTCGTTAAATTTCGTGTATATGATGGCTGCATCACATGATTCTATAGTGTACACCGCTTCGCGTTTGTGTGCTCATGCGCATGGTGCATGATTGTAACTTGAGCTAAGTTCCAGTTGTACTGTAAACAAACTTGCATTAGGTATTACTCCGCCGGCTCCGTCTAATGGGGGAACCGTGGTGCTACATTTAAACGCCATATGATCGAATTGTGTACGGAACTGTCATCGATAGAAACATTGTTCTTAGGCAAAATCGTATTTTACGGGAAATAAGACTGAATACAAGGTAAGTAAAGATGGTACCGCTAATGAGGAACTTTCTCCATTTCTTATTTATTTATGGCAAAAAAGTATAGACCTACCTAATGAGTCGTTAACGCTTTTTCCATGATTTGGTAGAAATCTTTTATTTACTATTTCGTTACTAGGAGAATTTATGCTCCGTGCTAACTCACCTGTAAATTCTGCTGTTATTTTACTGCTCAATAAATGACTAATGTGGGACATTTTTCACTAAACTGTTTGAAACCGTTCAAAATAATAACTTCATCTCCGCTTTTCATATGCTTTCTTTTTCAATGTTTTAAGAAATTGTGCAAAAACGATCATTTTGAAACAATTGAAGTTCGAACGTATTCTGCATTGCGCATGCGTAAGAATAAAACAATGCTTATTTAATGTTGATCATAAACCCGTCATTAACATGTTTCTTTCTTAGTCCGTAATTAGCAAATGTCGACGTACTTTTCTATATAAAATTAGAATAATAAAACACATATCTCACATCTCAGACTCCTCAACAAAGTAAACTTCCATTAACATATTGTAGGCCTTTCGGAACATGTTCCACCATAAGCAGTTAATTAGGTTATTTTATTTTTGTAACTTTTTTTATTATTAATTTTAATTCTGGGACATTTAGGTATTAAAGTATACGTTAGCAATATTTTGTGTATAATTATTTTTATAGTTAAAATATTTAAAACTTATTTTTGTTTGACTGGGTAATGACTCGATACTTTTAAAATTCATTTTGAACTACCGCTTAGGTACTGTATTCAAATACATTATCGCAGTTTAAACTCTCACATTAAAGGTACTTTTACGTGCCACACGGCATACGGGCCTTACAGTGACACGATCTGTCGGGAGAGAGATTTTAACTATGGATCACACGCATACATTTTTGACCACACAAGGACATGGAGGGTCTCTCCGAATGAGTGGTCTGCTCAATGTCAGGGCCTCCTCCGAGACAACACAACATTAAGTCGAAACACACATTCATACTAAACATGGCGAATATGATGATAATTATGATAGATGATGTTCGGACACTGATTGGGCCTTAAAGCT
The DNA here is from genome assembly GCA_030220185.1 of Diploptera punctata. Taxonomy (NCBI): domain Eukaryota; kingdom Metazoa; phylum Arthropoda; class Insecta; order Blattodea; family Blaberidae; genus Diploptera; species Diploptera punctata. The sequence goes on along the minus strand of JASPKZ010010265.1, from coordinate 207,226 downwards.
TCCTTACATTTGCCTTACAGGTGAGTAAAAACCCAGAAAAAATCTCACTGAGGAAACTTGTCCCGAATTGAAAAGAAAAATATATTGCTATCTTTGACAAGCAATATGCAACATAAGGAGTCACATAGCGTGGTGTTCTCTTATCTTTAATGTCAGTCTTCTTATTCGAATTTTGTTATCTAATATATCAAAATTAATGTTTGTTTGTTTGCATGTATGTTTGTTTGTTTGTTCGTACTTTATGCGCGGCCATACCGTTGGTCCGATTCTGATGGGGCTTTTTGCAAAATGTTCAAGAGATTTCCGGGATGAACATAGGCTATAAGACAGTTGTGATACTCAACTCCTACACCCTTAAAAATCGCCCTTTGTAGTGGAAAATGTGAAAAAACTAACACTTTGGACGCTAAAATGGCTTACGCTGCCTAAACCATAACAAATACACAAAATTAATGTACACAGAAATGAATATCTCTAAAAGCTCTACAAAAAAGTCCGCGGCAGCATATGTTCATCTCTTACGAATAACTCACAATGACAATTTTTGTCTTTCATTGATGCCAAGAAGATCGAGACAAGTATGAAGATTCCTGTGCAAGCATAGCAGCGCATGTTGGATATTCTTTTACGGATAACTCACAATAACGAATTTTGTCTTTTAGCTCATTTATGCCAAGAAGATCGAGATAAGTAGATTCCCGGGCAACACCGGGTAACCAGCACGGGGAATCTTAAAATAATTACGATATACATTTATAATTATTTTTCATTTTACTTATTCAACTAATCATAAGAATTACATTAATTTTTATCTTTCAGCTCATTTATGCCAAGAAGATCGGGATAAGTAGATTCCCGGGTAACGCCGGGTAATCAGCACGGGGTATCTAAGAAATATAAATTTATAATTATTGTTCCTTTACCTTATTCAACTAAACATAAACTCACATTAATTTTCATTTATTTAGGCGTAGCAGCGCACGCCGGGTATTAGCTAGTTTCTAATATAAATTAGCTATGAGTTTTTCTCATAAAGCTGTATGGCTCCATTTCAGACCCTATACAACCATTACACATGAAGAGTTTCTTCCAACTTTTTATGCACTTTTTTCACGTAAAGTAGGCTAATATAATATAAAGATACTTTTGACGATGTTATTATACTTACAGGGACAGTAGAGATCGAGTAATTCCTTCGAAAATCCAGTGTGGCAGTGATGTCAGCAGTGGAGCTTCGTGTATGTATCTGTAAACAGTAAGAAATGAAAAGTTTGATTAACTTTATTTAAAATAAATAATAGTTTAAAAAAACTAAAACAACACGCTTTATTAGAAAACCGAACTAAAAAATGAAAAATAATTTTAATTTCCATCACGCTTGGGATAAATAATTTTACCGTCAGAAGCGTGGGGTGCTCTTTATAAATTAATATATTTTATAATAAACATATATTGGTAAAAGTAAAGTCTCTAAGAATAAAATGTAAAAATCATAAAAAGCACCCACGCTTTTGATGGTAAAATTATTTACCCCAAGCGTGTTGGAAATTAAAATTATGTTTAATTTTTTTAGTTCGGTTTTCTAATAAAGCGTGTTGTTTTAGTTTTTTTAAAACTGTTATTTATTTTTTATTTTTTAGTTTTAATATTTTACAGAATAAGATAAACATGTAAATATATTTAAATTCGATACTATTGTAGTATGAGCTAAAAGTAATACTCTTCTAAAAAAAACTCCCAGCAGAATTTGAACCAGCGACCTATGGATTACTGAAATTTTATACCACTAGAGTTCACTGCTCTACCAACTGAGCTCTTACAACGATTGACTAAACAGTCGACAAGTCCGCAACCTACAATACCAGTTTTCATTTTATTGATTTTCTGATGATTCTGGCCAGGATTTTAGAAACAAAATATGAAATTATTGTATTGTCACGGGTCCTTTACAAGTACACAAAGTTTCAAGTCGATCCAATGTTTCTAAGTGGGTGAACATCGTGTTCAAAAATACCGTTACATAGACACAAAGAAACTTTTTTATTTTCTGATGATTCTGGCCATGATTTTAGAAACAAAATATGAAACTATAGTATTGTCACGGGTCTTTTACACGTATACAAAGTTTCAAGCCGATCCAATGTTTCTAAGTGGGTGAAAATCGTGTTAAAAATTCCGTTACATAGATACAAAGACACATTTTGTTTTTATTTTCTGATGATTCTGGCCATGATTTTAGAAACAAAATATGAAATTATTGTATTGTCACGGGTCTTTTACAAGTATACAAAGTTTCAAGTCGATCCAATGATTTTAAGTGGGCGAAAATCGCGTTAAAAATTCAGTTACATAGATACAGGTCAAGCTAATATAAAGCGTGTAAAAATTCAGTCTGCGTATGTTTGTGCTCGCAAAACTCGAAAAGTAGTCGGTCGATTGTTACGGACATTTGTACATACTGATTGTCAGGTATGGATAGTGTTTTGTCGCTATCTGTTATTCTCTAAACCCATTAGGTGTAGGAGTTCACCTGATTCGAAAATTTAAAGATCCCTCTAGCAGCAATTTTTTGTTTCACAACGAAACTCGGTATACGGTATTAAAGTAAACCGAGATGGATATTGCCAAAATATCAGTGAAATCGGGTCATTAGAAGTGGGGATTTACCTAAAATCCGAAATTGAAAATTGACTCTAGCATCCGCCATATTTGTTTCTTCGCAATGTATATCATACAATTTATTAACCCGTATTTTTTAAAAACTTATTCAACTAAAAATAAAAACACATTAATTTTCATTTATTTAGGCGTAGGAACACTCACCGGGTATTAGCTAATATTTTATAAATGTAACAATGTACCCTACACATACAATACACGCTGTGGAAAAAAAAAAGTTTTCGAAATGTTTAGGTCAATAATCGCTTATTTTTTTAAAAATAAGATCTAGACTGAAAATAAAAACTGGCGTAAGTGCCAAAATCCTAGTTCTGAGAAAAACAGAAAAAAAAATGTCCCTACTTCAGTTTTTCATAGGCAGGCACATTCTTGTGGCTAAATTAATTTTCATTCTTGAAATTTTTAAGGTCATAAATCTACGATACGAGATCCGCAGTTTAATTATACCACTGTTTTATACAACTTAAAAATATCTGATTCACAAGAACATATTTATTTACAGATGAAGACAAACACATACAGAGTGTAACAAAAAGGTATGTCAAAAATTTGAAAAAAACAAAACATTTGATGCAGATCTTCTTCTTCTTCGGCTTTCCCCCACTTATAAAGTTTACCGTCTTCAGTTTCCATTTATTTCTATCAATCCAATCTCCTTCTTCCAAATTCCTATAATCCATTATAGTTCTGACATAAGTTTTCCATTTTCATCTTGATCTGCCACGTATATTTCTTCCAGGGGGCGACCATTGGTATATATTTTTTGGCCATCTTTCATCTTCCATTCTCTGTACATATTTGTTATTTCTTTCAGATAAAGGATAAAATGTTATATGAACATAGGTCTGGAAATTGTTTATTTCCTTGGTAGAGCTCTTTTCCTACAACTATGTTTACACGGTGAGATGTGTAATGCGTTGCCATAACCTCTCAACAGAACAGTTGTTCAATTGTACAGTAGATAAATAATAGTTTTAAAAAACTAAAACAACACGCTTTATTAGAAAACCGAACTAAAAAAATGAAAAATAATTTTAATTTACAACACGCTTGGGATAAATAATTTTACCATCAAAAGCGTGGGATGCTCTTTATCAATTAATATATTTGATAATAAACAGATATTGGTAAAAGTAAAGTCTCTAAGAAGAAAATGTAAAAATCATAAAAACACCCCGCGCTTTTGATGGTAAAATTATTTATCCCAAGCGTGTTGGAAATTAAAATTATTTTTCATTTTTTTAGTTCGGTTTTCTGTTGTTTTTGTTTTTTAAAACTATTATTTATTTTTTATTTTTTAGTTTTAATATTTTACAGAATAAGTTAAAAATCTTTAAATTCGATACTATTGTAGTATGAGCTAAAAGTAATACTCTTCTAAAAAAAACCTCCCAGCCTGATTTGAACCAGCGACCTAAGGATTACTGAAATTATATATCACTAGAGTTCAATGCTCTACCAACTGAGCTCTTACAACGATTGACTAAAAAGTCGACAATTCCGTAACCTATTATACCAGTTTTAATTTTTTTTTATTTTCTGATGATTCTGGCCAGGATTTTAGAAACAAAATATGAAATTATTGTATTGTCACGGGTCCTTAACAAGTATACAAAATTTAAAGTCGATCAAATGTTTCTAAGTGAGTGAAAATCGTGTTAAAAAATTCCGTTACATAGATACAAAGACACTTTTTTGATTATCTGACGATTCTGGCCAGGATTTTAGAAACAGATATGAAAATATTGTGTTGTCACGGGTCCTTTACAAGTATACAACGTTTCAAGTCGATCAAATGTTTCTAAGTGGGTGAAAATCGTGTTAAAAAATTCCGTTACATAGATACAAAGACACTTTTTTATTTTCTGACGATTCTGGCCAGGATTTTAGAAAATAAATATGAAATTATTGTATTGTAACGGGTTCTTTATACGTATACAAAGTTTCAAGTCGATCCAATGTTTCCAAGTGGATGAAAATCGTGTTCAAAAATTCCATTGCATAGATACAAAGACACTTTTTTTGATTTTCTGATGATTCTGGCCATGATTTTAGAAACAAAATATGAAATTATTGTATTGTCACGGGTCTTTTACAAGTGTACAAAGTTTCAAGTCGATCCAATGATTTTAAGTGGGTGAAAATCGCGATGAAAGATTCCGTTACATAGATAGATAGATAGATAGATAGATAGATAGATAGATAGATACAGGTCAAGCTAATATAAAGTGTGTAAAAACATTCACTTTTACATCTGCAACTCCAGTTCAAGATGTAGAGACTCTTCGTGCTCGTATTCTGGAAGGCTGCTAGACAATAAGAAATTCTCCAGATCTACATCAGCGCATTAGGGAGTCCATGCGACGGCGGGTTGACGGATGCATTGGAGCTAATGGAGGTAATTTTAAACATTTTATGTGATTTTCTGTTTCCCCATGGTTCTGTTATTACGTGTTCTCGTATGGGGTTCAGCTGTAGAAAAAGTGCTCTAAAAAAAGGAAATAAAGCGTTTCCGGATCTATGTCAATATAAGACGTTTTTATGCAAGAAATGTTTTTCCAAATGTTTGACATATATTTTTTGTTGCACCCTGTATATTCAGACAATGCTGAAGTAAGAACAATTTACTTAAGAGAAATATACTCAAGTCCAAAGCTGGGAATCGAACTAGAGGCTTCTTGTTTATTGGTAATTAGATCACGAGGACGCCCGTAATAATTGATCAGATAGAGTTAGTCCAGAATGTAACAGACTGCTTTGAGTGTGATAGAGAACTGGATTAATGAAGTTGTGTGGCCATGTGTGACAATTCAATGTGTTTCAATGTTGCCTACAGTGGAGAGACAAGATCTTATACCAGCTCCGGATATCTACAATCACGAATAATATTGTTATGATTGGACATTTGATTCTATTATACAGCATCGTGCCTAGTACAGAGTGTCCACAAATTAAGTATAGGGAAGTACGGATAATGTGGACCCTTCTGTTTGAGTGGATCCTGTTAGTATTTTCTTTAATTAGTGCTGCCCTCGAACAGAAAATATTTTAACTTTTTCTCCTCGTCGCATTTGACGGCCAGTTTCTTTTATTATTTGTGCGAAGAAGGGCTTATTTGTGATATTTGTGAAAATTACCACTTTAAAAGTTTTTCAAGCTAAGAATCAATTCTTAATTTCTGCTATTGAATATTACAAATTTTGAAAAAACTCCTAAATATATAATATTATGTAGATGCTGTTTTAATATACTGACGGGATTGGTTTGATATTATTTGACATAGTGGCTGCATAAAATAAACATAACAATGGAATTCGGTTGATGCGGACCATCCATGAGGACCTGGGTCCACTTACACGAATACGTATATTTTATGAATGAGGATGTTATCTGTAAAACCATTCACTTAATATATTTTATTTAATATCCTTGTAATTTTACTAAACCCAAAGACCGTCGATTTCTGCAGTTGAATGACGTGTCGACGTTATACTTACTTACTCACTGGCACTATTGAACCCGTAGGTTCATGGCCGCGTAGACATAAGCTCTCCATACATCCCTATCCTCAGCTAATGCTTTCCAATCATTCCCTGTATAATCTACTTCCCTCAAATCATAGTTAATGTTATTCTCCCACCTCATTCTTGGTCTACCAACTGGGCGTTTTCCCTCTGGCTTTCCTACAAGAAGCTTCCATGCAAGTCTTTCATTCTCCATACGTGCAACATGTCCTGCCCATTGCAGTCTACGAGACTTAACTGTTCTTATTATATCTGACTTCCTATAAATACCATGTAGTTCATTGTTATGTAGTCTTCTCCATTCACCCGTTTGTTCATCTCTCCTTGGTCCAAAAATTCTCCTAAGTACCTTATTCTCAAATACTCGCAATCTCCTTTCCTCCCTTAAAGTAAGAGTCCATGTTTCGCATCCATATAATATAACTGGTAGAACAATAGTTTTATATATTCAGTTTAACGTTTTTTGAAAGGAGTTGGGACATCAAGAGTCTCTGAAATGCATAATAGCATGCATTTCCAGAATTGAGCCTATGTTTAATTTCTTTGTGCATCTCATTCCTATTTGTGATTATTGTTCCCAGGCATTTGAATTCAGCCACTTCCTCAAAATTTCCCTCATTTGTCATTAGCTGTCCATTTCCATTATATAATGTATTTCTACGTGTGACCATATATTTAGTTTTATTGATATTTACTTCCAGTCCTAATTCCTTAGTGTTACTCAATAGTGTGTGCTTGTTGTCCTTTAGTATCTCCTCGCTATCGGCCAATAGTAGTACATCATCAGCATAAAATAACAGCTTATTAATACCATTGAGTTGTAATAATTTTTCAAAATATTAAATAAATATAAACGCTTTTTAATGATAATCACTGTAATTAAACAAAATTCAAATCCTTAATTAAAAGAAGAAAAACAACAAATTCAAAACAGGGGTCCAAATTACTCGAAGTTCCTCTATCTATTTTGTTGAATAAAATACTTTCTGAGCAAGTTCCAAAAACAGAAGTTTTAGTTTTTCGAGGGTATGAACGAATAAGGGTAAAAATCTCAGAGAATAAAACAATAGAACGGGTGAACAATTTTAATTTTCTGGGATTCAATGTGTCATAAAAAAGTGAAGTCATTGCAAACAAAATAAATAGGCCTACATTTAATTAGGCTATATGTGTGGCACCATAAAACGAAGTCTCAAGAAAACTAAAAAGGAGACACTTTTAAAATTGTATCAAACAACTAGGTAATACCCGTCGTGCGTTGCTACGCCTAAATAAATTAAATATTAAAGGTTAATTAAATTGTATGGTATACGCTGATACGAACCAAACATGGCGATTGCTAGTCAGTTTTTAATTTCGGATTTCAAGTAAACCTCTACTTCTAATTGTCGGATTTTGCTCATTTTTTGATAATATCTACCTCGGTTTATTTTAATACTATATACTGAGTTTCATTGTGAAGCATAGAAAAATGTGACGCTAGAGCGATTTTTTAAATTATCACTTCAGGTGAACTCCTATACCCAATGGTTTTAGAGAGCCCTATTCTGAATATATGCCATCCAGGGACCCCCTCAAACACACATACAAAATTTCATCAAAATCGGTCCAGTCGTTTAGCAGTTTTTAATTTAAGATTTCAAGTAAACCTCCACTTCTAATATTGTCGGATTTCGCTCATTTTTGGATACATAGCTCGGTTTATTTTAATAGGATACTGAGTTTCGTTGTGAAACATCGAACATTGTGACCGCTATAGCGATTTTTAAATTTTCACTTCAGGTGAAATCCTATACCTAATGGTTTTAGAGGTCCAATTGTGAATATATACGATCCAGGGACCCAATCAAACATACACAAAAAATGTAATCAAAATCGGTCCAATCATTTAGGAGGAGTTCAGTGACAAAGACACGTACAGAAGAATTGAGTAGTTGAATGGAATATGGGCACAATTAAAAAAATATACGTTTTGAGATATTGGCAATTAATATATAACTAAATGCATAACATTGCTGTTTATTTCAATTGATACAATCAGCTGCTGAACCTGCTGTAATAGAGATATCGAAACGAAACTTTTCAGGTTGACCAACTACAAAATGGTGAGTCCAAAAATTCATTGAACTGAAAAAGGGCAAAGATTGAGTTATGCCCATATTTCATTCAACTCCTCAAATAAATAAATAAATAAATAAATAAATAAATAAATAAATAAATAAATAAATAAATAAATAAATAAATAAATAAATAAATAAATAAATAAATAAATAAATAAATAAATAAATAAATAAATAAATAAATAAATAAATAAACAAATAAATAAATAAATAAATAAAAAATATATATAACGAAAAATAATGGCGACTTGAAAGCAAGTTGATTTCCTACCAGTCGGTTGCTAGCCGAAAAGTAGTAAGTCCAGTGGTGGGGCTGCCACCTAAAGCCTGTGGACAGGCATGAAGGAGGATTAGCATTTACTCTAATCCTGATGTAACAGTTATACCGCTGTGACTCGGTCCCCAGAGCCTCGTTTGTTATAAACAGGTTGGTTGCACCACGTGAAGGTGAGGTTGGGATTTAAGTAGGAGAGGTTATTGAATGCACTTCACTACTCTTTTTGATAAATAATGGCTGTTTCAAAACTACTATATGGATCGGAACACTGGTTCTTAACCAAAAAAACATCCTCATAGTCGCAAGATCCCTTCCACACCTTCCATCCGTCTAGTATACGACGTCTCTTTCTTCTTATTATTATACAACATGTATAAAAATTACGATATTATTATTTCTTTCCTCGAATAATATAATATGGCATCAAATCATTTAATGGAAATCTTCTCGGAAAATAGTGCATAGATATCCGGTTTACTAGAGTTCATGTTGTGATTTGAGGGAGATTCAGAGCACTTTAAAATGCTCATTATAGAGTTTTACATGAGCAAACAATCATGTTGCCTTGGATACACTACTATCCGTTCCTTCATCTTCCATAACAAGTCTTCAAACAAAAACACATATAACTAATAATAACAATAATAATAACAATAACAATAATAATAAGTAATATTATTATTAGTATTATTTATTAAGGATTTTCTCTACATTACAGTAGTTATCATTCAGCCCAAATGTATTTTGCTCCGCCACAGATTTCTATCCTCAGAATCTTCTTCTTTGAGGTCTCTGCTGTTCATGTTTCTTCTTACTTCATCCATCCACTGTTCCCTGGGTTTCCCTCTCCTCCTGCCTTCAGCATTCCAATCCAGCATCATTCTTGGGATTCTATTATTCCCCATCCTCTTCAGATGTCCATACAATTTCAATCTTCTTTCTTCTAATACTTCCATAATATTATGTTTAACTTTCAATAATTCTTTATCATTTTCTGGTTCCGAATTTTCTCCATTCTTGATTTTCTTGATGCTCTTCGCCAAAACTCCATCTCAGTTGTCAATAATTTTTTTGCTTGCTGTCTACCTAAAGTCCGGTCTCTGCACCGTACAACATAACACTTTGTACTAATGATTTAAATATCAATGTCTTGGTTTTATTTATAATATTTTTACTCAATCACTGAATTTAAATAATAATAATAATAATAATAATAATGATAATAATAATAATAATAATAATAATAATAATAATAATAATAATAATAATAATAATAATAATTCGTCTTAGATTAAGTTTAGGATTAAGGGCTCTTCTAGTGCAACACTATCATCAGCCTTCATATCAACGGGGCAGCCGTAACCCCGCCTTCAAGGCACCGCAACCTCAGAAACGGGTTACAATTAAGCCAAAGCCAAGAGAGAACAACAGCCATTGAAATGACAACCTGGGCATAGAAAAATTAATAACAATAATAATAATAATAATAATAATAATAATAATAATAATAATAATAATAATAATAATAATAATAATAATAATAATAATAATAATAATAATAATAATAATAAATAATAATAATAATAATAAACAATAATAATAAAATAACAATAACAATAATAATAATAATAATAATAATAATAATAATAATAATAATAATAATAATAATAATAATAATAATAATAATAATAATAATAATTGTTAGATTGTTAGAAGAAATTAAAATACCAAAACGAATTTATGTAGATAATACGAGTAATATTAAATAAGGTGATTTTATAGTAGGCCTATATATACAATTTTATTTTAATAGTTTGAATAAATAGTGAAAATAAATAAACTCGTGGCCAACATAAATTCATTCACAAAGAAAATTTCTCGAGAATTTATGAACAAAATCCAGATCACTCCCATGTAATGTTTGATAAACACTTGGTTGAGCCACAACTTCTAGCTACAAACACTATCTCAAATTCCATTGGTGTACAAAAATTTAAATACACTATTACTTACATTGTACGCAAGTGAAGTAGATTTCTGAATGTCCCCACTTCGATTTTTTCCAACTTCTTCAACCCATTCAACGTCCTGAAATAAAATAGAAAATAATATTACGGCGAAAACAAGTGTTGCTTAACTTTAGGCTATACCTCTTCCGAGCTAAGTTCCAAACCAGATGTATTTTCATTGGTCGAAAAATTTTTTTACGTTTAAGAGTATAAGAAAATGTAGTTAGTTCGCTAACACTCAAAATAAAGGAAATAAAAACGTTAACTATCACATCTCTATATAATAGAATAGAATAGATTTATTTAACCTGGTGGAGTTAAGACCATGCGGCCTTCTCTTCCACTCACCAGGACAAACATATGTTACATATAAAAACAAAAAAAATACAATAATAATTATACTAAACAATTAATCATCTGTCAAACTGAATAATAATGAAAATAATGTATAATAATACAATTAAATTAAATACAATTAAAATTAAATTAATGATAGAATGAATACAGAAAGGAATAACAGCTCGAATCTACTATACATAAAAAGAAAAAATAATACAAATAAAGTAATAAACTACAATGAATTAATTTATGCTTTTTGTACAAGGCATTAGGTAAATATATTGACGAATCTTAAATCTGTTTTTATTAAATAATGAAAAAAACACATTATTAATTATTAAAAAGTAATATTAGTGAGTTGTTTCTGTTAGTAATTTTATATTCAATTTGTTTCTGAAAGATGGTAAAGTTTGGCAGTCTCTGACATAAGGTGGAAGGGAATTCCATGTTCTAGCAAGAGATTTCGAATAATAGGTAGTATGATGAGGAGGGATATAAAGGACACTGCGCTCAAGGGATCGGGTAACTAATTTATGTGTATCAGAGAGTCTAGTGAAGCGGTTTGATAAATAATAAGGCAATGATGTGTGTAATATGTTATAAAGGAGGCATAGGGAATGGATGGTTCTACGATCTTGTAGACGAAGCCATGACAATGGTTCCAGGGATGGTGTAACGTGATCAAATCTACGTACACCACAAATAAAACGTATGCAAGAATTATGAACACGTTGAAGTCTTTGGGTAAGAACAGTATTTAGGTCAGTAAAAAGAGTATCACAATAATCAAAATGGGGCATTGCAAGTGTTCTACTAACATTTTCCTTAGAGCAAACATGTAAACAATTTCTTATACGATTTAATGAGTGTATCATTGAGAAGATAGTTTTGTAAATGTTATTTATTTGTTTATTCCAAATTAAATGTTTATCCATAAATACTCCTAGATTTTTTTACTGTCTCACTGTAAGGGATCTGAACCCCATTAAGTGACACATGCAATACTGCATTTGTGTTAATTGAGGATAATAGTCTTTGATGGCCCATAATGATTGCTTGTGTCTTTCTAGGATTTAATTGAAGTCTATGTTTCTCTGTCCACGCCGTTAGCGAGTCAAGGTCCTCATTCATTTTGGTTACCGCGTTATCTAAAGAATATTTGTCTGAGTGAAAGTAGATCTGCATGTCGTCCGCAAATAAATTATGTTTGCAATGTTTTAGGGAGTCAGGTATGTCATTTATATAAATTGAAAAAAACAATGGGCCGAGCACCGAGCCCTGTGGAACTCCAGCTTTACGGTAGGTCCAAGAAGAGCGTAATGTAGAATTTCCTACAACATATTGCTGGCGCTCACGAAGGTAGGAGTTGAACCATTGCGTGACACTGTCAGAAAGTGAGAGTTATATGGGAGAATTTTAAAATACATAATTACAATTTTATTACATGAAATAAATAAACAATTATTTGTTTATTAGGAATACATTAGAATTTAAATTGTTCTAAATGGCTGTTTTTCCTATGCAATATTTAAAGCATCAAAAAGGAAAACCTTTGAAAAGCAGAGAGAAACAAATTATTTTGAATGCTTTCAAACAGTTTAGTATTAACCATTAGGAATATTGTGAAAATAACAGCAGAATTTACAGGCGAGACAGCATGGACAACACATTCTGCTTGCAGTGAAATTGTAAATAAAGGATATCTATGGACATCATGGTAAAAATTTAAATGTCTGATTACGTGAGCCATATACTAACTTTTTGTCATAAGTAAAGCCACGAGTAATTTCCAAATTTATCTAGAGAATTTGGAAATCAAGAGTGGCATTTGTTATGACTATTTAACGAATAAAATTGAGCTGTTTACTCACAAATCATTATTTAATATAGTTATTTTAAAACATTTATATAATGTAAACGACAATGTTTGAAAACAAATGAGAAACTTTTTTATGTTTCACTTGTTCATGACTGCAACCAGATCATATTATTTATTGCCAAAGGATCGCAATATTGTAAGAATGCACCCTAGTGAAACACACAAAACTGTATATTAATGCCCTACAATGCAAATATGTCAATTATATTTTTCTAGAACGTTATTACCTGGGAAATAATACGTTTACGAAAGTGCAAGCAGTGGTTTCTTTTTTATGGTATAATCAATTGCTACAAATGTTTTTATATTATATACCGCAAGCACTATCTGGTTATATTCGTGCACTAAATATATACTATCCGGTAGCCACATGCATTCTAGAATTCTTACATTTTAAAATATAAATTGTAACATTCAATGTATTTTTTTAGAGTCAGTCACTGCAAAATAATGGTTTGACCTATTCAGAATGTTAAAAAGGAGGAGCTTGATTTAAAGTGATAAAATTAAATTGATAAAATCGAGGTGAAAAAGGACTGTGATTTGTTGTAAATAAAAATTCATTGAAATGTGATTGGTCATTGACTCCCATTTGGGGCATGAGTTAAATAGTCATTATCATTAATAAATAAGAAATGTAGGAAGTTCATAATCATTGGAACCATCTTATGTTGTATTCAGTCTTATTCCCGTAAAATACGATGTTGTCTAAGCACAATGTTTCATGGTACACAATTCAGTCATATGACAGGTAAAAGTAGCACCATGGTTCCCCCAATAAACGGAATCAGGGGAGTAATACTTTACACAAGTTTGTTTACAGTGCAACTGGAACTTAGCTCGGAATTGGTATAACAAATACAAAAACACTTGAATAAACTATGCATAGCCCTACATACATACATAGTGTTCTGCCCAAGAGCAGGTCTTTCACTGCAAACTCAGCATCCTCCACTATTTCCTTAACTCAGCTTTCCTCTTTGTATCCGCATACAAACCATTTATTTTGATATTGTCTTATCATCTGATGTCTTTTTCTGCCTCTAACTTTCTTTCCGTTGACCATTCCTTCTAGGGCATCCGTCAGCAGGCAGTTTCTTCTTATCCAGTGGCCAATCCAATTTATTTTCCTCTTCTTTGTGAGTTTCAGCATTGTTCTTCCTTCATCCGCTCTGTCTAGCACATCTTTATTTTTTATTTTGTCTGTCCATTTTATACGTCCCATCCTTCTCCATATCCACATCTCAAAAGCTTCCAGTCGCTTTTCCTCATTCCGTCGTAATGTCCAAGTCTCTGCACCATAACAATACTACACTACATACAAAGCACTTCACTAGCCTCTTCCGTAATTATTTTGCCAAAGGTCAGCAGGAAATGGTTCTCTTCTTGCTAAAATGTTCTTTTTCCATTGGTGTCCTCTACTTTACTTTTTGACCGCAGTTCATGTTACTACTGATAGTACAATCCAAGTATTTGAAGCTCTCCAATTGCTCAATGACCTCAACTTTAATCTTAATGTTTATCTTCCTTGGTTTCCTTCCTATAATCATGGCCTTCGTCTTATTTATATTTATATCCATCCAATAATCCTCGCATCTGTCATTTAGCTCCATCAGCATGTTCCTCAGTGTAATTGCATCTTCTGCAATCAAAGCCATATCATCAGCAAATCTTATGCACTTAATTATTCTTCCTTCCATGTTTACGCCTTCCGTATTACTGAAGCAGTTCTTCATTAGGTCTTCCAGAGAGATCTCGAAAAGAGTAAGTGATAGAGGAGATCATTGCCGTTACCCCCTTCTCAACCATCGTATGGATTTCTTGTATAAATAATATTCTCGTGAACAAAGAAGGGATCCCAAATGAGCAATACAACACCATTCTCATTTGGTTCCTAACAGATATAGCAATTAGAGTATTTATAATACTTTATATTTTATATTCCATTCTATTAACGCAATTTAACTTCTCGCCTTAAAGGCATTTTCACGTGCCACGTGTCACCCGGGCCTTACAGTGATACGACCTGTCGGGAGAGGAATTTTAACGATAGATCACACATACTTTTTTGACCACACAAGGATATGGAGGGCCTCTCCGAATCAGTGATCAGCTCAATGTCAGGGCCTCCTCCTTCCAATTTACTCAATGAATGTGTTAACTTAATTTATTAAAATCCCTGTGGATTATCCCCTTGGCGTGGTAGGGAGGCTTAGTACCAATGGCCCAGACGATCATAACCGGGAAGCCTTGGCTTGCGGTTAGATAAGAGGAGAGGGAACTAAGAATAATCCGCAACGTGGGAGCAATGACCACACTGGAAGCTGCAAACACGGAAGACCACAACGGCAGACACGGCGGAGATAGAAATATCGGAACGGCGAAAATGGCTGAGGTGGCAACCCAATCTCTGGGGATGAAATAAGATACCCAGCTCGGGAAAACAAGAGTGAAGTCCTCAACGGCAGAAGGCGGAAGAGGCAACCCTTCTTGTGGGGATAAAACACAAGGAAGGAAGTCCAAAGGCTTTAAGGAGGCAGCCCCTCCAAAGGACTAACCCTGCAGTACGTTAGTAGCGTACTCAGGGGACACTTCAAAATACTTACAAGCTCCAAAGATATAGCCGGACTGTCAGCATACAACTATTCACCACGAGGAAGAAGAAGTTTGGGAAGACCAAGGAAAAGATGGAAAGAGCAGCAATTTGGAGTCGGAACAGGCTAGTAAATAAGCCTAAACTGCGAAGAAGAAGAAGAAGAAGAAGAAGAAATTAGGTTATTGCCATAATAGATTTCAACTGCCTTTGTCAAATATTTTATGTAAGAAGTGTTGCTGTAGAAAGCTGTGTGACTTTATCTATCATATTTTTAAGAGACTTTGAGTTAGATTTTGTTTGGTTTGTTAATTAATTAATTAATTAGTTCATATTACGTTATTATGTAACACTAGAAATTAACCATACTCTAAATTACTGTAAATAATTAATTGTATTATGTAACGCTAGAAATTAACCATACTCTAAATTACTGTAAATAATTAATTGTATTTTGTAACGCTAGAAATTAACCATACTCTAAATTACTGTAAATAATTAATTGTATTATGTAACGCTAGAAATTAACCTTACTCTAAATTACTGTAAATAATTAATTGTATTATGTAACGCTAGAAATTAACTAAATTACTGTAAATAATTAATTGTATTATGTAACGCTAGAAATTAACCATACTCTAAATTACTGTAAATAATTAATTGTATTATGTAACGCTAGAAATTAACCATACTCTAAATTACTGTAAATAATTAATTGTATTATGTAACGCTAGAAATTAACCATACTCTAAATTACTGTAAATAATTAGAAATTAACCATACTCTAAATTACTGTAAATAATTAATTGCATTATGTAACGCTAGAAATTAACCATACTCTAAATTACTGTAAATAATTAATTGTATTATGTAACGCTAGAAATTAACCATACTCTAAATTACTGTAAATAATTAATTGTATTATGTAACGCTAGAAATTAACTAAATTACTGTAAATAATTAATTGCATTATGTAACGCTAGAAATTAACCATACTCTAAATTACTGTAAATAATTAATTGTATTATGTAACGCTAGAAATTAACCATACTCTAAATTACTGTAAATAATTAATTGTATTATGTAACGCTAGAATTAACTAAATTACTGTAAATAATTAATTGTATTATGTAACGCTAGAAATTAACCATACTCTAAATTACTGTAAATAATTAATTGTATTATGTAACGCTAGAAATTAACCATACTCTAAATTACTGTAAATAATTAATTGTATTATGTAACGCTAGAAATTAACTAAATTACTGTAAATAATTGATTGTATTATGTAACGCTAGAAATTAACCATACTCTAAATTACTGTAAATAATTAATTGTATTATGTAACGCTAGAAATTAACCATACTCTAAATTACTGTAAATAATTAATTGTATTACTCTAAATTACTGTAAATAATTAATTGTATTATGTAACGCTAGAAATTAACCATACTCTAAATTACTGTAAATAATTAATTGTATTGTAACTAAAACCCTAACATACCGAATGGTGAAATAGGGTTCATATTATTGGAAATTCAATAAAAATAAATAAAAAAAAACCTACTTAAGGTTGGAAAAGTTATATAATATCTATACAATAAAAAATAAAACACTTCTATGGCATGTTTTTTTACATATTTTACGGATTTTGTTAAAAGTGCAATTCAATAGACCTTCAAGTTTATATTACACTAGCTAAAAATTCTTGACAAGTTGAATAACCTGATAGTGCATTTGATGTCTGCAGGACGGGGGGTGGGGTTTATGGCGCGCGCGCGTGTATATGTGTGGAAGGGTGTGTATGTATAGGTGTGTGTTTTTTCTATCTTTTTTAATTTGTTTTGTAGCAATTTTAAAAATTATTAATATACAAAATTATACTTTTTTTATATCTACACACATGGTCTTTTCATGGATTAGTATAGATGTGTATTATTGTGTATGTAGTGTAGACATAGTATGTATGTATGTATATATATATATATATATATATATCATCATCATAATCCAGGGATTAAGCCTGTTGGATCGTTCCGGTTTCATGAAAGCTAGAATTGTTAAAATTGTTCAGACCATCTTCTGTGTGGGCGTCCAACATTTCTCCTTCCGTGCGGTTTATAATTTAGCAATAATATTGAAAATCTTTCTTCTGGCATTCCATCAACATGTTCTTTCCAGGCCTTTCTATATTTAATTATTCGATCTGTAAGTGTGAAAATATTTAGTTCCTTTCTTATATCTTCATTTATTTTCTTATCCAGCAGAGCAAATCATGCTATATTTATTAAAAGTATCACCTCAACTGCTTCCAATCTTTGTTCATGTCTTTTAGTGATCGTCCAACATTCTGATCCACACATCGATGCAGGAACAGCCAATACATTATAAAATTTAATTTTTGTTTCTTTATATATATATATATAATATATATATATATATATATATATATATATATATATATATCATTGTTTTTATACATTTTTATATAGTTGTATAGCCATGTATATATTTGTTTCTATTATGTTTATTTTTATTTTTGTATTCATGGAAAAATAATGCACATACGGCCATGCAGGTCTGTGCGAAATGTAAATGCAAATGTATTTCCTTTCTTATGAAAAAAGGCAATAAATTCCATTCCATACTATCTAATATTCGGTGTACGCTGCTACACTAAAATAAATTAAATATGATTTTTAAAATTTTGTTTCACGTAAACTCCTACACCTAATAGTTTTAGAGCATAATTTATAGCGGCTAAACACTCGGCGTATTTAAAAACATGTATGTACAAATTTTCATGAAGGTCGGTTGAAGGGTTTTAGAAATCTATGTCACAAACATACGCAGGCTGAACTTTTATATATAAGTATAGATGAGCCTTCAATTACTTGAAGATAAAAAAATCCTCATTTCAACAAAAGCGACACCGTTACAAAGAAGTTGATCAATAAGAATTAAAGACTATTAGAGATAAGTTGTTAGGTTATTAAGACAAATTGTTCTTTTGTTTCTAATCCTCAATCAAGAAAAGAAAAAGTAAATATACTATTTATAGCGTTTACAATCCCAAAGGATTTGAAATGACATATAAAATAGTAAATTAAAATTTGTAAGAAATAAAACGAAATATCTAGTATGCTCAATATTAGAAAAAACAAAGCCATATGAAAAAAGAAGAACATTAAATATTCAATATTCGATCGAACAGCTAAATTATTTATAATTATACAAGACGAAAATATAAGGTTCCGAGATAAATATACACAAAAATCCAAACCTAATAGCTCGGAAGAAGAGAGAAAAAGAAAACCAGAAAGAATAAAAGGACACTGGGCACTAAGAAAGAAACAACACACAGAGAAATTATTGATCTAACGTACCCCAAAGAGGATGGAAGGAAAATAAAAGGGAGTAGATGATATAAAATACAAGAAATTAAATTGGTATGGGCACGTACGATGAATGCAAGAACAAAGGTTATCCAGAAAAAAAACAGTGGAATGGTGTCCACCTGGAAGAAGAAAGAAAGGAAGATCTCGAAACTCATGGATGCAAGAAATAAGAAGTGGAACGAGAACAAGAGGATTGGAGGACATGGAGTGGATGGATAGAGACGAGCGGAGAAGGAAAATAAAACTTTAAGTACAGAAATATGTGTAAACATTGAAAATCTGTTTATAAATAAAATATAGTATCTGGTATTGGTAAAACACATGCCGCTGATTCATCATTCATATGTTCAAATGTCAGGAAACTTTAAGGCACCAACCCCGAACATCATCTGGTCATCTTAATCATCATTATTGTCATATTCGCCATGTTTATTATGAATCTGTGTGAATGATGTTGTGTCAGGAGGTCCTGATATCGCGCTGATCACTCATTCGGGGAGGTCCTCCATGTTCTTGTGTGATAAAAAAAAGCACGTGCGCGATCCATTACCCAGGGTTCCCACAAATGCTCTTTCGGATTTCGAACACGTATAACTTGCGTTTAAATAAACTTATAATCATGAAACTAGTACTAATGGAAAGACAAACTCAAAAAGGTTTGGTTACAGTACCTTACAGATGTTCAATGTGAGCTTCATTGGTAAGACGACACACATTAAGCCTGTAGTCCATTTCCGCCCAGGAACGCTGTATCATATCATGGTCAGCTGTTTCGATGGCTGCTGTGATGCGCCCTCTTAGATCAAGGTCGGTTTGTGGAAGAGGTGGCTTGTACACAAGATCTATGACATAATCCACAAAAAGAAGTCAAGGGGTTGAGGTCAGGCGAATGCGGAGGCCAAGGAAGAAGTTCTTCATCGTCATTACTAACACGGTCAATGTATCTGTTCGGTAGTCTGGTGATGAGCTCCAATTCGACTTCATTATGAAAATGGATGTTGCCAACTCTGATACTGCCAAGTGTGATACCATAACCAAAACGTTTTGAGTTTCTCTTTCCGTTAGTACTAGTTTCATGTTTGTAAGTTTATTTAAACGCAAGTTACACATGTTCGAAACCCGAAAGAGCGTTTGTGGGAACCCTGTATTTAAAATCCCTCTCACGACAGATCGTACCACTGTAAGGACCAGGTGATGTGTGTCAAGTATAAATACCCATACGATGAGAGGTTAAACGAAGTTAGTGGAATGGTATCCCTCACTAATTAGCATGACTGACGAGAACTGTCAACCACTGCATGCCGAAATCTACCTTGAAATTTCTCCCAGAGAAGCGTTGTGATGTACCAAGACCATGACAAAAAAAAGGTTGTTTTTTACTACAAGGCACAAAAATCAAAGCCAGAATCAAGCAATGTCAACCCATTGCACGCAGTACATAGACTCCCTGCTCGAGTAAGAGCGGAGTGGAATGAAGTGGGACGCGGCGCGGACGTAGTGAGAGTTATCCAATCTATCTGTCCAGACGTTGTGTTACTTCTCTATAGCTTAAATGAGAGATACGGAGCCGGATTTTATTGCGGCAGATAATTTATTTTGGACACGTCGTTAGTACATCACAACGCTTCTCTGGGAGAAATTTGTATGCAGATTTCGGCATGCAATGGTTGACAGTTCCCTTGTGAGATTAAATCTAATTTTTTCAACCACCGATAAGTAGATCTGTGTCAATTCGCGAAATTATTTTTCCTGTCATTTGTCGATGAGTAAATTTTAAAACTATAATAAAATATCCATGGGCGCGCATAACAGAGCACATATTTTTCAATGTCTGTAATATCTGTCCCTATAATAGGATACTCCAATTTCTCCATGTAAGTTACATATGCATATGATATGTAACTAGTAACTCACAGGCACTATCGAACCCGTAGGATTATGGCCGCGTACATAAGCTCTCCATACATCCCTATCCTGAGTAATGCTTTAATAAACATGTTAAGTGATCCCACTACAGTTTTTACCCCCAGAAGAAGCGTCTTGTATTCATTTCCATTAGACGCTGAGTCGGCCATAGTGCCGCTAGAAAGTTTGGGCAAGTTTAAAAATTCTGACCTCACCGGGAGTCGAATCCTCGACCTTCTGGCTTGTAGCACATTACCTTAATCACTACGTTACGGGGTACTCCCAATGTTTTAATAATATCCTAACATTCCATGTTTTTAGGAACATGTCCCTGTGTTTGAGGCTTTGGCATGGCTTCCCTGAAGTAGTCCCCGCTCGCAGAACCAAATGGGGGACCATTTTACCTCCGGAAAATTTTTACCCCAGTGGAATCTATGTCCGCGTTTCTTGATGGTTGTATTTTTACGGTGAGAGATTGTCACTCTTCAGATCAAAGTACTTTTTTCGTCTGGCTTATCGACTTCGATCTGTCCGGCATGGGTACCTCTTTCAGCAGCAATACTACCGCCGGCATAGCTCTAGGGGTCATTTAAGCACCCAAACCACACCACCACGACAAGGTAAAGATACAATGGAGCGGAAATTTATGATGAAATTCCCAATTGATTAAGATTTAGAAAGTCATGTTTTATTCCATTTATAGATACACAAAATATTCGAATAGTGAAGTTTTTATACACAATGTAAAAAAAAAATTGCTAAAAATAAATGCCCCAATATTTTACAATGCTAATAAGATTGTTTCGAAACGCCTGGTGTATAGACTACCACACTCACCGTATTATATAACGTGCAATCTGACTTGTAGGCGTCTACTGGTATTCAGTCTTTTTAAGCTTCATTGTCATAATAGATTTATATTATTGTGTATGTGCTGTAGGCGTAAACTTACATATATTGTCTTTTATGCCTTTTTATGTATGAGTGTAGGTGTGTAGCCATATATGTATTTGTTTATATATTATTCTTCTTCTTCTTTTTCTTCTTCTACACCATGAAATTAGATCTTTTGACCTGTTTTCACATCAAGTGGGATTTAATGAATCTTTCTATCTAGTAAGTAGCGTCAAACACTTCTATGTTCGATTGATTTGTACTTTAATAACAGCTGAGGGATTCTATCTGTAGGCATTCTTTTAACATGTTCATACCATACATGTTCTCATATTGACAATTCTCTTTGTTAAATTAAAAATATTTAAGTATTTTCTAATATCTTTATTTCTTTTTCTGTCCGAAGTTGTCACACCTGCTACTGAACGCAAGAACTTCATTTCTGCAGTTTCTATTTTTCTTCTGTCTGAACAGCTCAGAGTTCAATTATCATTTGCATATGTTATATATTCTTATATATTTTTATTTATTCATGGAACAGAATATACATGTATGACCAGACCCATGCGCAATGCAAATGAAAAATCATTTTCTTTTTTTTTTTAGGAAAAATTGTCAAATTCCGTAACTATTTTTTTGAGAGAACATAATATCCAAAATTATATCCAATTCTGATATATTATATTTTCTGGGTCCACCGCTGTAGTCTCGAGTTAGCGTACTGCCTTCTCACGCAGCGGGTCAGGGTTCGATTCCCGGTCGGGACAGGTTCCTGGGTGATATTTTTATCGGGGTTTTTTCCTCGCCTGTAAGACAAATGTCAGGAAGCTCAGGGCCCAACGATTCCCGAAAATCATCCGGCCATCACCATCCTTCATAACCATTATCATCATCATCCTTCACCGGTGTAGAAAGCAACTGGAAGCTATCACACCTATAATTCCCTAGTAAAGCTGCAAAACATAGTATCAAAATGTTATGTTACAGTGAAAGACCTGCCATCGGGCAGAATTACTATGGATGGATATTCTCCGGGAAAATGTCATATTCTATTACAACTTTCCACAATTTTGTTCATAGAAATTGTCTTAATATCAGATTCGATGTATTTTGTTTCGATTTGTATAGGTTATAGCACAGCTGATTAATTCACTTGCTGACCTGAATATCGGCAAGAGCTGGCATCAAATGCAAATAGAAAATTAATATTTTAAGCATAGCACTGGTGTAGAAAGTCTCGTACCGAACAGATAGGATGGTAATGAAGTGCCATATTAATAAAAACTCTCACAAATTGTTACAAAATTGAAAAGTAACTGTTTAACAATCAGAAAGTTAAAATGTAGAATGAAACAGAACTCTACCGAAACTAAATAATAGTTTTAAAAAACTAAAAGGACACGCTTTATTAGAAAACTAAAAAATGAAAAATAATTTTAATTTCCAATACGCTTGGGATAAAATAAAGTGGTCGACAAAAAAATCATCTCCAACACATATAGAATAAAATTAGAGTTATCAACAAAAAGAAAATAATTTTACCATCAAAAGCGTGGGGTGCTGTATATCAATTAATATAGTTGATAATAAACAGATATTGGTAAAAGTAAGCTCTCTAAGAAGAAAATGTAAAAATCATAAAAAGCACCCCACGCTTTTTATGGTAAAATTAATTTCTTTTTGTTCACCACTTTATTTTATCCCAAGCGTATTGGAAATTAAAATTATTTTTCATTTTTTAGTTTTCTAATAAAGCGTGTTCTTTTAGTTTTTTAAAACTATTATTTATTTTTTATTTTTTAGTTTTAATATTTTACAGAATAAGATAAAAATGTAAATATCTTTAAATTCGATACTATTGTAGCTTGAGCTAAAAGTAATACTCTTCTATAAAAAAAACCCTCCCAGCCGGATTTGAACCAGCGACGTATGGATTACTGAAATTATATACCAGTATGAGTTCACTGCTCTACTAACTGAGCTCTTACAACGATTGACTAAAAACTCGACAAGTCCGCAACCTATTGTACCAGTTTTCATTTTTTTTTATTTTCGGATGATTCTGGCCAGGATTTTAGAAACAAAATATGAAATTATTGTATTGTCACGGGTCCTCTACACGTATACAAAGTTTCAAGTCGATCCAATGTTTCTAAGTGGGTGAAAATCGCGTTGAAAGATTCCGTTACATTGATACAAAAACACTTTTTTTGATTTTCTGATGATTATGGCCAGGATTTTAGAAAATAAATATGAAATTATTGTATTGTCACGGGTCCTCTACAGGTATACAAAGTTTCAAGTCGATCCAATGATTTTAAGTGGGTGCAAAACGCGTTGAAAGATTCCGTTACATAGATAGATAGATAGATAGATACAGGTCAAGCTAATATAAAGCGTGTAAAAAAAAAATAATTTTAATTTCCAACACGCTTGGGATAAATAATTTTACCATCAAAAGCGTGGGGTGCTGTTTACCAATTAATATATTTGATAATAAACAGATATTGGTAAAAGTAAAGTCTCTAAGAAGAAAATGTAAAAATCATAAAAAGCACCCCACGCTTTTGATGGTAAAATTATTTATCCCAAGCGTGTTGGAAATTAAAATTATTTTTCAAATTTTTAGTTCAGTTTTCTAATAAAGCGTGTTTTCTTTTTTTAAACCTTTATTTATTTTTTATTTTTTAGTTTTAATATTTTACAGAATAAGATAAAAATGTAAATATCTTTAAACTCGATACGCCGTAGCGTAGTGGTTAAGGCACTGCGCTACAAGCCGGAAGGTCGAGGGTTCGAGTCTCGGTGGGGTCAGGATTTTTAAACTGACCCAAACCTTCTGGCGGCACTATGGACCTGGGGTCGACTCAGCCTCTAACTGAAATGAGTACCAGACGCTTGTTCTGGGCGGCCGTCACGCAGGGCTGACAACCCGGCTGACATCAAGTGCCGATTGTCAAGAAAAAGTGGGAGCCTTAACCTCATACTACCCCAAGGGCCTCCTGAGGCCTGTAGTGGGATCACTTTACTTTACTTTTACTATTGTAGTATGAGCTAAAAGTAATACTCTTCTAAAAAAACCTCCCAGCCGGATTTGAACCAGCGACCTATGGATTGCTGAAATTATATACCATTAGAGTTCACCACTCTACCATCTGAGCTGTTACAATGATTGACAAGTCCGCAACCTATAATACCAGTTTTCATTTTTTTGATTTTCTGATGATTCTGACCAGGATTTTAGAAACAAAATATGAAATTATTGTATTCTCACGGATCCTTTACAAGTACACAAATTTTCAAGTCGATCAAATGTTTCGAAGTGGGTGAAAATCGTGTTCAAAAATTCCGTTACATAGATGCAAAGACACTTTTTTTTTATTTTCTGATGATTCTGGCCAGGATTTTAGAAAATAAATATGTATTTATTGTATTGTCACGGCTCCTTTACACATATATAAAGTTTCAAGTCGATCCAATGTTTCTAAATGGGTGAAGATCGTGTTAAAAATTCCGTTACATAGCTACAAAGACACTTTTTGTTTTTCTGATGATTCTGGCCATGATTTTAGAAACAAATTATGAAATTATTGTATTGTCACGGGTCTTTTACAAATATACAAAGTTTCAAGTCGATCCAATGATTTTAAGTGGGTGAAAATCGCGTTAAAAGATTCAGTTACATAGATAGATACAGGTCAAGTTAATATAAAGCGTGTAAACATAATTTACAAAACATTAATACTATTTATATGTGAATACAGAAAAAAGGTGTTCTTCTCTCAAAGTGACGGAATCTATCAACGCGATTCTCACCCACTCACAAACATTGGATCGACTGATGAATACTCGACATAGTGGATTTTTTAGGACGGAAAAACCCAAGGAGCAAGTCCTCCGGGAGGGGCTTTAAGCCATGGGTCCCGAGTCTGAATATTTTCAGGCTCGTAAAAAATCCTTAAGCCTGAATGAAAAGGCCTCTAAGCAAAATTTACCGAATTTTCCCGTCCTAGTACTACCTTGATTTCCTAGATGTCAGTATGAGGCGGAACGCTGACCACGTACCACTCAAAATGACATCTATACGAAAACAAGTGTAACTAAAGTAGTATGGTTCAAATTCTTCCCTATAGGGGGAGAGCGCCTAAATCTCTGTAAAGGGAAAACATAGGCTTACAATACAATATTTTTTTATATTTGGGGTTAAAATCATTAGTGATTGGAAATAATTGTAAAATAAACATCCTCAACTCGTGTCCAACTCAGGGTCCGGTCGAGGAATGAGATGAGATGAAGCCCCTATATTTATAGAGGTCTGTGAACTACAGGGGTTCCGGCCGACCATTCCTGACGCACCGTCACAGGCGGATGAACGAAATGAATGAGATGAGTATGGAGAAATGGTGGAATGAAGTTTGTGGCAGGGGAAAACAGGAGAAACCCCGAGAAAAACCTCCCCAAGCTCCGATTCGTCCACCACGAAACCCACATGGAGTGACCGAGACTTGATCTCGGGATCCCAGCGGTGAGAGGCGTCTAATCGCTTTCACCACGGAACCGCTGGAAACAATAGTGCGGGAGGTAAATTGTAGGTAAAGGTAAAGTGATCCCACTACAGGCCTTAGAGTCCCTTGTGGTAGTAGGATGTTAAGACTTCCACTTTTTCTAGACAATATCGTCAGCCGGGTTGTCAGCCCTGCGTGACGGCCGCCGTTACCCCAAAAGAAGTGTCTAGTACTCATTTTCATTACAGGCTGAGTCGATCCCAGGGCCATTGTGCCGCCAGAAGGTGTTGGCCAGTTTAAAAACCTGGCCCCACCGGGATTCGAACCCTTGACCTTCCGGTTTATAGCGTATTGCCTTAACCACTACGCTACGGCGTGTTTCCGGTAAACTGTCATCATCATCATCATAGTACATTCACGAATTTAACCCTTTGTTGACCTGTTTCGGC
The DNA here is from genome assembly GCA_030220185.1 of Diploptera punctata. NCBI lineage: Eukaryota > Metazoa > Arthropoda > Insecta > Blattodea > Blaberidae > Diploptera > Diploptera punctata. The sequence continues at coordinate 180,655 of JASPKZ010010265.1, read as the reverse complement.
CTCAAGAGAAACACCATTCAAAAGTCTTTTGAGTGGACGTCCTGGTCTTCTTCTTCCTGCAGGCTGATAGCTTAACAGTAAACTGTTAAGGAAGATTAATTATTGCAGCAAGTTGTACGTAAAGTGTCACGGAAAGTTTATGTGAATCAAAATAAAATTATTGTGAAATTTTACATGAAGATCTGTGGTGTTTATTACAAGAAAACAAGGTGTCGGTAGCTCCGGACAATAATATGTTTCCATCCATCCATCTATAAACTCATTTGTCTACCCACACTCAGCCATACACCCTCTCGTCCTTAAACAATCTACCCACCCATTCATCCACGTTAGAGCACGTATAAGAACATCTACTGTAAAATAAGTTCTTGTTCATTCAACGAAGTCTTAGGCCTATAAGCATGTTACGATCTCACTGATGAATTTTGCATCCAGCGTTTTCTTGGACGGCCCAGAAATCTCATCCCTATTGGACAATAACGAAGCATGCTTTGGGAACTCTATTTGAACTCATTCATCCAGTTGTTCTGGTATTTATGTATTTAATTACAGGTTCTAAATGTAGTTCCTTCAAGACATCATCATTGCGATCCAATTTGGTATAACCTGCTGCATATCTAATGAATCTCATTTCACTATAAGTTATCCTGCTCTCTTCTTCTTTCCTCGAAGTCCATACCTCACTGCTGTAGCAAAGTGCAGGTCTTGTTAAGGTTTAGTATAACCGTACTCTGGTATATCTTTGGACTAGCGAAGGTTTCATGACAGAATTTATTATTCCCATGGTTTTAATAATTTTATTTGATATGTCTACTTCATCAAAATATGTTAAAGTATATCCAAGATAGATAAATTAATTTACTCTTTCTAATATTTTTGAATATATACGGATTTTGCTAGATACAGGATATACTGTAAAATAACAGTTTCTCTAAGTGGCCCAATCACAACCATTTTGAATCAAATATATTTGACCTGCGGGTTAAGAAGTATCGTAACATTAAATGCAGTAGCTGTTGTCTTCTATTCATTCGTTTTGCTTAACGTTATCCAGTCTTTCAGACAGGATATACAACAAAATTATACCAATATAATTATCATACTTACAAATCCTGCAGTGAGTTCCTGTAGGGTTGCAATGAGTCCTTCTCTTTCAGACAGGATATACAAGAAAATTATACCAATATAATTATCATACTTACAAATCCTGCAGTGAGTTCCTGTAGGGTTGCAATGAGTCCTTCTCTTTCAGACAGGATATACAACAAAATTATACCAATATAATTATCATACTTACAAATCCTGCAGTGAGTTCCTGTAGGGTTGCAATGAGTCCTTCTCTTTCAGACAGGATATACAAGAAAATTATACCAATATAATTATCATACTTACAAATCCTGCAGTGAGTTCCTGTAGGGTTGCAATGAGTCCTTCCTTATTAAACGTATGCCCATTCCTGAGAGTGTCCTGTAAAGAGAAAATTAAAAGATAAATAAAAACATTTCAATATGGTTCTATTATTCTGTCTGAAATTTTCTTGAGCGGAATTCCAATGTACTGTGGAGATTCATAATGTTGTCAGAGTACACTTATACATATTCCGAGCTAAGTTCCAGTTTTTTGTAAACAAACCAGATATAAGACTGCATTTTCATTGGTCGAATATTGGTTTTATCTTTAATCAAATCATCCGGCCAACATAATCATCCTTATCATTATCATCATCAACCCTCACCGGTGTGGAAAGTAACGGAAAGCTACCACACCTATAATTCCTTAGTAAAGCTGCAAAGCATAACATGAAAATGCTATGATTGCAGTGAAAGAACTGCCCTTGGGCAGAATTAATATAGAATAGAATATAACAACATATAGTTCCGTCTCTAACACTCCAAATAAAGAAAATAAAACAATTAAAATATATATTATCTAGCACATGTCTGTATAAGTTACATGGGATAATCTTAAAAATATACAATTTTAATACATTAAATAAGCATTCTTATATTCTTACGCATGAACAATGCATAATACGTTGGAATTTCAGTTGTTTCAAAATGACCGCTTCTGGAAAATTATAAAACATTGAACATGAAAGCATATGAAAAGCGGAGAGAAACAAATTATTTTGAATGTTTTCAAACAGTATAGTGAAAAATATCCTATATTAACCATTGAGCTTGTATTGAAAATAACAGCACAATTTACAGGTAAGTCAACATGAAGCATATAACCTGCTCTGAATTAAATTGTAAATAAAGTATATATATATATATATATATATATCCATCCATAATAATTCAGCCCGAAGGCAGGCCCTTCACTGCAATCAAAGATTTTTTATGCTATGCTTGCAGCTTTACTAGGGAATTGTAGGTGTGGTAGCTTGCCGTTGCTTTCCACACCGGTGAAGGATGATAATGATGATGATGATAATGATAAGGATGATGATGATGATAATGATGGCCATATAATTTCTGGGACCCTTTGGGCCTTAAAGTTTTCCTGAGATTTGTCTTACAGGTGAGGAAAAATCCCGATAAAAACCTCACCCAGAAAAACTGCCCCGACCGGGGATCGAAACCGGGCCCGCTGCGTGGCAAATCAGCACGCTACCTCGAAACCACAGCGGTGGACATATATATATATATATATATATATCGAGATCATGGAAAGCGTAATCGACTGATTAGGTAGGTCTATGTATAATTGAACCGAAAGTGCCTTTTTGCGGTTCAGTATGGTATCTTTGTTCTCCTCCCTACTACAGAACATTTATGAAATATGCCAATGTCCTCTTCTCCGTGTGGCTACCCCTTCCCTTTTCATCCTTTCTGCCGCGCATCTCTACAGCGCATATCCCCTCTACTTGCGAACCTTTATATGCATTGTACTCTTACCGAACATCATCATTCGATCAGCCTAGCAAGTGGCGTTTAGTTACTTAAAAGCGGATTCAAAAGTGGAATCCAATTCTAACTCACCATGCAGCTGGGAAGTTAATATGGTGGTCTATATATAGACAAGTTGATTGAGACCGAGAAGAGGTCGATTTTGAGTTAGTCCAGCAATGTACGGAAGAAGTGATTCCTGAAAAGTTTGGACATCTGTGTGAGTGTGGCATTATGTCTGGTACGTTATGTGTTTAGTTATTTCTACAAGCTACGCTTGATTGATTGATCAAGAATCATCTTTTGTTATTAATTTATTATTTATTTTAAAATCCAACTTGTTTAGGCTATATTAAATGCTTATTTTTTATACAATGCCCCTTTGTTATTATTCAAGTATAGTAGTTGCTCACTATCCTGTAACAAAATCACTCACTGTATGCATTTAGTAATCAGAATCTATATTTGTATGTATGTTCATCAGGGAAAGAAAGATGAATTAAAAGCTGCCTTTCATGGGCCCGAGGCAGGCTGCTTTCTTACCGATAACATCTTTGATTATCACGATCACATTAATAAATACAGCATTAACAAAACTCGATCCCGGACAAGTGTTACGCTGAGCGTGGTTTGCTTTTCTAACGTCGTAAATGGTAGCAGTAGTGTGGTTTACTTACCCACAAATGGTTAGCAGACCGTGGTTCAAGGGTGCTTTCTCTACCCCCCCCCAGCACAAATGGAGGCAGAGCGTGGTTTCTCTACCCCCCCCAGCACATAATTTTTTGTCTTAAATAAACAAGAAATGTAGGATGTCCCTAATTATTGATATTTAGTCTTATTTCCCGTAAAATACGACATTGCCATTGGTAATATAGTCTATGGGATTTTCTGAAAAAAAATATTCACAATAATGACAAAATTATCGAGAAGTGATTGGTTTTAAGTAAGAGTAATCGTATGAGGCATCATACTAGACACATATTCAAATTTCGAGGCAAATTAAATAGACTGAATTTTTTTTATAAATGAATGAAATCATAAAATTATGGCAAAACCAGTTACAATCACACTTTATGATTGATTGGCCGACCCCATAACACATTAATGTATGCAGATGATCAAGCGGGGGCACGCCGTAGCGTAGTGGTTAAGGCACTGCGCTACAAGCCGGAAGGTCGAGGGTTCAAGTCCCGGTGGGGTCAGGATTTTTAAACTGACCCAAACCTTCTGGCGGCACTGTGGCCCTGGGGTCGACTCAGCCTCTAACGGAGATGAGTAGCAGGCGCTTGTTCTGGGGTAAAGGCGGCCGTCATGCAGGGCTGACAACCCGGCTGACATCAAGTGCCGATTGTCAAGAAATAGTGGGAGCCTTAAACTCCCACTACTCCAAGGGCCTCCTGAGCCTGTAGCGGGAATAAAAACAAGATGATAAAGTAATATTGGCTACTTCTGAAGATCACCTACACAGAGCAGTACGTAGATTCTCAAATACAACCCAACACTACAACAATTTACAAATTTCGATGAGTAAGACAAAAACTATGGCATTTCAAGGGAAAATATGAATTAAAATTGTTATTAATAACAATATAATAGAACATCCTAATAACTTTACTTTACTTTTCTATGACACGTGTAAAGATACAGACATAAAATTGAACAAATTCCAAAAAAACTTATAGGAACAATAAAAAGCACTCTTCTCCGAAAAGTACGCCCAGATACAATTCTAAAATTTTATAAAACAATGACTCTTCGAACTCTACTTTATGGCTCAGAAAACCTGGACTCTTACTACAGGCAAATTAAATAGGATAGTAGCTGCAGAAATGAAGTTATTAAAACCTTTAGCTGGTCTTACGCTTTATGACCACATGCGAAATGAAGATATCTGCAAAGCTCTCAGCACACCAGGAATCACTGAAACCATCAAAATAATTGGTATAAACACCTCCTTAAAATGCCGAACAATAGACTACCTCTGAAACTAATCAACTACCAGACCCACAGGGCGAAGAGAACCAGGACGGACCTAAGAAGCGATGGAGGGACCAATTTCTATCCTGAAGCGGAACAGGCCAATGGCCTAATCCCTGATTGTTATTGATGACGAATTTTTATAGTGTCTCTAAGTTGCCAAGGAAAAATTCGTCATTGTAAATTCATTACCATAACAACTTCATCACTAATAAACCATTTCATATATGACTGTGAACTTATAAAAACACACGATAAATGTACAATAGAAACACACAGCCCACTGGACATAACTAAAAATTCTAGACGCAATAAAATTATGGATGTAAAATGTACATCAATGAAGAGTACAGGAAGAGAACAAAGTAAGTTTTTTACGAAATGGAGTTTGAGGTGTCATTTCATTCTCCATGGAAAGCACTATCATTTATAATAATATTATATGTATGAAACAGTAAAATATAACAGTCTGCTTATGGGTTTATTTACCTCCAAAGTTTGACATACAGGTGAGGAATTATGTATGTTGTACAACTAAAATACATTTTCTAACTTTCAAAGAAGTCCCCGTTCTGGCTCAGGTGATAGCATACCTGCTTCCTGAATAGCGGGTCCAGGTTCGATACCCGGAGGAGTTGAAAATTTTAATTATTACATTAATTGCAACATTTTCAATCTCGGGGCCAGAAGAGATAGTGGTGTACAATTTTTAATCGCTAAATCGTGCACCATATTCCTGGATTAAATTGCAAACCTCTCCGCAGTACATATCCCACACCGGCAAGAATAACGTCACAACTCAAAAATGGACGAATTTGTGTTAATCCCCAATTCAAAACAACACAATTTGTTTAAACTGTATAAAATAAGTCAGTAACTGAATTCCTAACTAATCAGGGTACAGTTTGCACTTATAGCTATAAATCATTTGAACTGTGATGTAAGTGAAATTTCTTTTTGCTGTACTGGAAAATGAGCTTTTTTTTAGTTGTGACGTTATTCTTGCCGGAGTGCAATATGTTGACAAGACATGTGGTACTGTTGATAGCGATTCGTCAGTCGGATGGGGACGTTAAGCTAGCGACCCCCTTGGTGTTTTTCGACAGGAGTAGACTACATGCCAGCAACAGGTTTCACCTTCTCCCTTCTTTTTATCATCATCCCTCATATAACACACTCACACACACGCACATACTTATAAACACACTCTTACAAAAACAAACAATTATAAAAATACACAAATTATTGTAACACTTAGGCCTACAGACAAGCCAAACAGACAAAGAGTATAGATAAAGAGTAGATAAGATACAGGGACAAGAGTAGACCCGGGGGATTGGGCATTATGTCCGAGGTAAACCGGGGGGGGGCGATTGCGGGGCTCTTAAATAATAATAATAATAATAATAATAATAATAATAATAATAATAATAATAATAATAATAATAATAATAATAATAAATATGGAAACAGCATTTCGGCTTACTCACAACACTTATAATAAAAAATGCATATCTTTACACACAAAATTACGACACTATAACACTGTAATTAAACCAGAGTGCCTCTATGGAGCAGAAACATTAATTCTGAACAGAAAAAAATAAAGAAAATATAGTGAAAAAGGAATGCAAAATTATAAGAAAAGTTTTAGGTCCATAAGTCATAGGTGAAGTATTTAGACTCAGAAGTAAAAAGGAAATAAAAACATATACAGACATTCATAGTGATATTAGAAAACGAAGGTTAAAATTTTATGGCCATATTAAACGAATGAACTCAAATAGGCTTACAAAACATATAATGAAATTGTACGAAAACAGAAGTAAAGCTCCAGTGGATACTATGAAGTAGATTGATGAAGTCAAAAAGGACTTAAAATTAGCAGGAATTACTAAAGAAGATATCCCAAACAGAGATATATTTAGAATTAAGGTGGCAAGTTGGCCAAGAGGACAAACCGAAGAAAAAATTTGGACAGCTTGGACAGATGATAGAAAACAAGCTCATAGCAAAAGAATGAAAGAAATTTGGGCTCAAAGGAAACGCCTCTAAGTATGTTGCGTAGTCCTACATGGGCTTATCCGCAATCAAAAAAAAATATTATTATTTTAGAATTTTCCTCATCATTGAGAGTTTTCTCCAACTAATCTCAGTAATTAACATAAATTAAAAAAAATACATACATGACTATGGACTTATAGAATATCAATTTGCAACAAACATTCACAAATTTCCCATAATTAAAGTTCTCCATTGTTCTCTGTCCTCTGTGTCTTCATCTGTTACACCATATTTCCTTATTGAATTCTGAATGCTATTCTTCCAGGTTGTTCTTGGTCTTCCTTTTCTGCTCCTTCTTTCAATTTTTCATGCATAGATAGCCTTTGGTAGTCTTCCATCCAGCATTCTTCTTACGTGTCCATACAATTTAGCCTTCTGTGTTTAATCTCATCATCAATAATAATAATAATAATAATAATAATAATAATAATAATAATAATAATAATAATAATAATAATAATAATAATAATAATAATAATAATAATAATAATAATAATAATAATAATAATAATAATAATAATAATAATAATAATAATAATAATAATAATAACAATAATAATAATAATAATAATAATAATGACAATAATACACACTTTACACTACACAAATACATAAACATACACTCATCCTACACTCGTCTGTGTATACAATACAAGGATACATCATTTATTAAAGTGGCCTGCCGAAGTGATGCGTAAATTGAAAATAGACCATATTAACGCTATCTATCCGCCCAGAGTGGAACCCGAAGCACGTAAAGTACAGTGGATGACATTAGAACAGGAAGAAGTTATTTGCTGTTTCTTTTATAACCTTCAAATATGTATGTATGTAGCTAATGCTCTGGAGTTAACAACAAAGTTATTCTCCTTGTTGCTTCCCAATACTTGGATGTCACATCTTGATTATTTTTAAGAGCTACACAGTTTGCTAAATTTTCTCTGTCCATTTCCACACCTTGAGAGCACAATACACGCTTACAAGCCATTAATACACCAATTGTATGAAGATGTTTTCCTAAGCAGTCACGTCCTGTCGTAAGCCTCAGAATAGCTATTGCAGATTTTCGTGGTAGTTCCGGAATTACTGACAAAGCCATTAAGAGATTTAAATTGTTAGAAAGATTTCCAAGAACAAAATGGGGAAGTTCCAGAACAACTTTAAATACCACCTATAATACACATATAAAACCAGTCATAAAATATTGTGGAGAAATATTAATAACAGCAAGACAATCAACTAACTAAATAACTAACTAACTCACTGGCACTATCGAACCCGTAGGTTCATGGCCGCGCGGACATAAGCTCTCCATACATCCCTATCCAGAGCTCTATAATCTACTTCCCTGCTTAATCTACTTCCCTCAAATCATAGATAATGTTATTCTCCCACCTTATTCTTGGTCTATCAACTGGGCGTTTTCCCTCTCGTTTTCCTACAAGAAGCTTCCATGCACGTCATTTATTCCCCATTCGTGCCACATGTCCTGCATATCGCAGTCTACGGGACTTAACTGTTCTTATTATATCTGACTTCCTTTAAAGAGCACGTAGTTCACTGTTATGTAGTCTTCTCCATTCACCTGTCTGTTCATCTCTCTTTAGTGCAAACATTTTCCTAAGAACATTATTCTCAAATGCTCGTAATGTCCTTTCCTCCCTTACAGTAAGAGTACGTGTGTAAGACAATCAAACAAAACATATTTGGAACAAACACAAAATAAAGCTCTACGCTTTATATCCTTCAAATAAGAATTAAATAATTAACGAAAAAATAAATCGTAAGGTTTAACTGGAACATATATTAATTAAAAGGTAAAATAATGATATCATGGTTATTTTTGTTGTGATTGTGAATCCTGTGCTAAGAATCGAGATCGAGCTGGAATCACAGTTGTAAATAAATTCATTCTACCACGCGATGGATCACATGCTCTCAAAAGTCACACATCATTTTTTACAAGTCATTATTAGTACTTGCTATTAAAATCGCTAATCGCAGGTGTAATAAACAAGCAAATACAACGATTAACATTTCATTGATAAAGATGATGTGTATGTCACTTCAGGTGCTTCCGAATTGTTTGTCTCAACCGCCATCAGACATTTATGACTACGTTAACAAACCACAAAAACAGAAACACAATTCCAACGTTCCTGGAAAGAGAAAAGTTCACTATTTTATGCATTCAGTATTATCACCATGTGTTACACGACTGATATCAAAACGGTGGCTCATTTCTTGCCACACACAAATCAGCTGGTCTTTAGTTATCGAATTCACAGCTTCAACAATTCAATGTTGCAGATTTTCAGGCATAGGGGGGATAAAAACACTGTCTTTAACGTAACCCCACAGATAAAAATCACACGGGCTTAGGTCTGGTGATCTGGGAGGCCCCAGCGATGAAATTGATCTTCTGCTTCTCCTCTTCTAATCAACGTTCTGAAATAGTGTTATTCAGGTAAAATCGGATGTGGTTAGAGAAATAAGCCTGGGCACCATCATGCATAAAGATGAAGTCATCTAACTAATCTTCAAGTTGAGGAAATAACCAGTTTTAAAGTAGTCATGTCACCGTTTTCTCCAAAAAGAAGAAAGGTGCATAAACTTTGTTTACAGACATTAATCTTCGGTGAATCTCTTTCATGTTCAATAACTGACATAGGATTTTCACTCGCCAAGATCGGAACTTCAAACCTTTCTCTTTCCAGAAACGTTGGAATTGTATTTCTACTTTTTGGAGTATTTTAAGAAATACACGTTTGAAGTCTGTTCCTTCTTTCTGAATAGCCCTGCATTATGTGACTAGCCTCAGAGTATATCATAGAATTTAATCAACCTTTTATGTTTCCTTTATTTAGGCATAGCAACGTACGCCGGGTATTAGCTAGTAAAGTATGTATTCCACGAGTGATTTACAATTTATCTAGAGAATTTGGAAATCAAGAGTGGCATTTGTTAGGACTATTTAACGAATAAAATTAAGCTGTTTATTCACACATCATTGTTGAACTATAGTTATTTAAAAATATTTATATATTTAATGTAAACGGCGATGTTTGAAAACAAATCAGAAATGTGAGGTTATGTTCATTCACTGCTGCTTGATCATATTATTTATTGCCAAATAAGATCGCAATATTGTAAGAGTGCACCCAAGTGGAGAAATAATGAAACACATCAAACTATATATCATAATCAACATTACGGGCTATTCATTTATTTTTTTAGTAAACAACTCAGTAAAATGAAGGAATCTTTTCACGATTTGCTATATTCAATATATTTGTTGGAGAAAAATAATGCTTTGACCTGTTCAGAACATTAAAAAAGGAGGAGCTTTCTTTATCACAAAAAGTAGGAACTGACGAAGAGAAATCGATAAAGAGCGAGTGAAACACGACTGTCATTGGTTGTAAAACAACATTCATTGAAATGTTATTGGTCATGGACTAGCATTTGTGGCATGAGTTAAATAGTCATTAGAACTCGGTTATCACTAACTTTAACTGTTCGTGAGAACCCCATAGTCCGGTTACTTATGGCGGTAATTTTATGTACCTGTAGCGTTTATTACAGAAAATTAGGCTATATTATGAATTCTCTTTGATATCTCATCCAAGAATGCTTCAGTAACTAAACACAAAGTAACATAAACTATGAGGTTTCTATTTTCAACAACTGTACTTACAATGTACGTATTTATATTAATACTATCTAATACCCGGCGTGCGTTGCTACGCTTATATAAACGAAATATTTAAAGGTTAATTATATTGTATGGTATGTGAACCAAACATGGCGGTTGCTAGTCAGTTTTAATTTCGTATTTCAGGTAAATCTGCACTTCTAATTGTCAGATATGACTCATTTTTTATAATACCTACTTCGGTTTAGTCTAATACGATACACTAAGTTTCATTGAGAAACATCGATGAATGTAACGGCTAGAGCGATTTTTAAATTTTCACTTTAGGTCAACTCCTACACCTAATGGTTTTAGAGGGTCCAGTTGTGAATATAAACCATCGAGGAACGCAATCTGACACACACACAAATTTCATTAAAATCGGTGCAGTCGTTTAGGAGGAGTAGAGTGACAAACACATGTACAGAAGAATTATATGTACAAAGATATGACGTAAATAATGTTTTACAGAGTGAGAGAGTAAAATAATCTCCGTGAAGTTTTCAATTTTATTTCAACAAGTAATTGTGAATGTAGTATATATATATATATAGGAGAAGTTACAGTATGCATGTCTTGAGTTGTATGTTTTAATACACTTTGGTCACTAATTATACAGAATAAAGGTAACGGTCGTAAAAACTAACGCTTCTACGTGGTGTAGGATTTTTAATTTAAACAAATGACAATTCTTTTTAATTTATGGTTCTGTTCATATTCCAGAATCTTTTGGGATATAGGCACTTGAAAATCTTTATAATAGTCCATATACCACTTTGGGAAGCAGAGAAGAAACTCTAATTATCATGTGTTTTGTAAAAAAATTACGTGGAATTCGCCCGGATTCGATCCACGATCGGGAAATTTTTCATAATCTGCAAGACAAATGTCGGTAAACTTTAACGCCCAAATATTTAGCCATCATAATTCATTGTCATATTTCGCCTTGTTAAAAATAAATGTGCGATTCAAAGGCGTGTCTTGTTCGTGCTGTCTCGGAGGTGGCCCCGGATTGAGCTGATTCCTCATTCGGCGAACCCCTCCGTGTCCTTGTAGTAAAACATATATATGTTCCAAAGTTTAAACATTCTCTACCGACAGTTCGTGTCCATGTGGCATAAGAGACCTAAAAATAGTAGGCTACCTAAAAAGGGAGAGGTTAACCCCTTATATGAGAAATTAAATTTCTCATGCCAGCTTATTTAAATGCGTCGGATTGGAGTGAAAACAAATCATGCATAACAATAATTTATTTTGTGTATATTGTACAGTTTTATACAAATTTAAATGATATTAAGCGATTCATTCTTCCACTATTTATTTAAGAATATAAAAAAAATGAAACCACTATATATTATAGGATACAGTGCCAAATTAAGGTTAAATTAAATCTAAGAAATAAAGGAAGAAATCTAATACAGGCTGGTTATTTTGAACAATTTGTTTGCTAAATTTTATACGAACAGTAAACTAAACGATTTCCATATATTTTGTTTTACATACTCATCAAATTATTAACCATTTTCAAGACGGCTCTTTGTATATTAGTTTCACACATGTTATGGTATTTATGGGAGTCGATGTCTTCATTCTAGCTTTCTAAACACGAAACTAATCCAATTTTAAATTACGAACCGTACAAAATGTGGGAAAAAGAGTAAATTAATCAAAAAATTCACAACTGATGATATATTTTTCGTCCGAGACTGTGATTATCCTTCATCAAAATTCATTGGGTAATAGATAGAAAAGCTAATCCAGCAAATCCTAAAGATAAAATAACCATTAAGTTTCTTTAACGCTAGGGGCGCTGATCTCCGAGTAGATTATGTTATATTCCTCCTCCATAACCAGCTATTTTATTCGCTTAAGATTCCTTTGATATGAACTGACAAAAATGACTAATTTTTTGTCTTATTTCGTGTAAATCGTGAAATTCTTAACAACTTACTTGTAAAATTCATACTAAATACGTTTCTTGCTATCTACATTGCTGTAGGCCTGATGTACTACATATAGTAGAACTCTTATTACATTTTTAAAAGATAATAATGCGAAAGATCACTCAATAAAATAAGATATGACGTCGCGGTTCAACAATAGCACCACAGTCACATGGTTACGGCATGAATAATTTTTTTAAAAAATTTGTTTTCCTATAAAAATAATTACATTTCGCGTTCTTTTATTTCAGGAAAATCGGGATTACCATAAACAAGATCGAAATATTTTGTTTTACAAAGCGAAAGCCTTAAATGTGAGCGTGAATGAAAAATATTTTGTATAAAATTTCGCTAAAATACAAGGTAAGTTAGTTGCATTTATGGGATAAAACAAAGTTACATTGTAGAATTAGAATAGGCGTGCCCAACATTTTTTTTTTTTTGGAAAAAGGCCCACTGTCATTAAGGTGAATTGTTTTGCGGGCCACATGATTCGATTTTTTTACCGTATTAAATAGGATATAAGAGAAACCAATTAATTTAAATATAAAGTAGCTAATATATTATGTTATTTTTATTAAAATTCTAGCCAATACCCGGCATGCGCTGCTATACCTAAATGAATTAAATGTGTTTTATGTTTAGTTAGATAAGTAAAAAGAAATATAATTATACATTTATATCGTGATTATCAGTTTAGCGGTTGTTTGGTCGGGTTAGAGGTATATTGGCCGGTTTACGGGTAATTCGATCGTTTTAGAAGTAGATTCATCGGTTTAAGGGCAATATTATCGTTTTAGAGGTAGCTTGATCGGTTTATGGGTAGTTTCTCGTTTTAGACGTATTTAATCGATTTACATGTAGTTTTGGTCCTTATAGAGGTAGTTTGATTAGCTAGTGATAATTTTGTCGTTATAGAGGTAACTTCAACGGTATCGGGGTAGTTTGGTCGAATCGGTTGGACTTTTTAGATTACATTTCTGGGTTAGATTAGATATCGATTAGGTCAGGTATCGACCGGGTATCGGTTAGGTTAGGTCAAGTCAGGTTAGGTTCGGTTAGGTTGGATTCGGTTAGGTTAGGTTCGGTTAGGTTAGGTTAGGTCCGGGTTAGGATAGTGTTATGTCCGGCTTAGGTCAGGGTTAGTTCAGGTTTAAGTCAGATTTAGTTCCGGGTTTGTGTTTGGGTTCTGGTTTAGTTTGAGTTCGGGTTTGAGTTTAGTTTGAATTCAATTTTGGTTTCAATTTTGAGTTTCCTTCAGTTTTAGTTTCGGGTTTTGGTTTTAGGTTTATGTTCGGTTATGGATTCAGGTTAGGTTAGGTTTAGGTTCGGGTTAGATTCGTGTTAGGTTCAGTTAAGGCTCGGTTTAGATTCGGTTAAGTTCAGGTTAGGTTGAGGTTAGATTGAAGTTAGGTTAAGGTTAGGTTCATATTAGGTTCAGGTTAGGTTTAGATTAGGTTCAGGTTGGTACAGGTTAGATTAAGGCTAGTTTCAGGCTAGGCTTAAGTTAGGTTTAGGTTATGTTAGGTTCAGATTAGGTTCATGTTAAGTTCAGGTTAGGTTCAGTATAGGTTCAGGTTAGGTGTAGGTTGGTTCAGGTTAGGTTCAGGCTAGGTTAGGTTAGAATAGAAAAGGTTAGGTTAGGTTTACTTAGGTTCGGTTCGGTTAGTTCAAGGTTAGGTTAGATTAGGTCCGGGTCAGGATAGTGTTATGTCCGGGTTAGGTCAGGATTAGGCCAGGTTTAGGTCATGTTTAGTTCCGGGTTTGGGTTCAGGTTAAGTATGAGTTCGGGATTGGCTTCAGTTTTGGTTCGGGTTTGAATTCAATTTGGGGTTGAGTTTCAGTTTTTCTTTCAGTTTTGGTTTCGGATTTTGGTTTGAGTATTAATTCAGGTTAGGATTAGGTTTGGTTAGGCACGGTTTAGTTAGGTTTAGGTTCGGTTTAGATTCGTGTTAGGTTCAGTTTAGGGTCAGTATAGGTTCAGTGTACGTTCAGTGTAGGTTTAGTGTAGTCTCAGTGTAGGTTTAGTTTAGGTTCAGTTTAGGTTAGGTTAGGTCCAATTTAGTTTGAGGTTAGACTGAGAGTAGGTTAAGGTTAGGTTAAGGGTAGGTCCAGGTTAGGTTTAGGTTAGCTTCAGGTTAGTTTCAGGGTAGTTTCAGACTAGGCTCAAGGTAGGTTCAGGTTAGGTTCAGGATTGGTTCGATTTAGATTGAGGTTAGGTTCATTCTTGCTTCAAGTTAGATTGAGGCTAGGTTCAGGTTGCGTTCAAGTTAAATTCAGGCTAGGTTCAGGATAGATTCAGGCTAGGTTAAAGTTAGGCTTAAGTCAGGTTCAAGCTATATTGAGGTTAGGTTCAGGCTAGGTTAAAGTTAGGTTTAGGCCAGGTTCAAGCTAGATTTAGGTTAGGTTCATGCTAGGTTGAAGTTTGGTCGAGGTTAGGTTAAGGTTAGGATCAGGCTAGGTACAGGCTAGGTTCAAATTAGGTTGAGGTTAGGTTAATGTATAGGTCCAGGTTAGGTTCAGATCTGGTTAGGTTCAGATCTGGTTAGGTTCAGTGTAAAGTCAGGTTAGGCTCAAGTGAGGTTCGGTTACATTCAGGCTAGGTTCAGGTTATGTTCAGGTTAGCTTTAGGCTAGGTTCAGATTAGGTTCAAGTTAGTTTGAGGCTGAGTTTGGCTAGGTTAAAGTAAGATTAAGGTTAGGTGTAGGAAGGTACAGGTTAGGTTCAGACTAGGTTCAGGTTAGGATCAGGATAGACTCAGGCTAGGTTCACGTTGTGTTCAGATTAGGATCAGGTTAGTTTCCGGCTAGGTTCAGATTAGTTTTAAGATTTGTTCAGATTAGGTTCAGGCTAGGTTCAAGATAGGTTCAGGTCAGTTTCATGTTAGGTTCAAGCTAGGTTCAGGTTAGATTCACGCTAGGTTTAGGTTTTGTTCAAGTTAGGTCCAGGTTATGTTAAGGTAAAATTGAGGCTAGGTTCAAGTTTGGTTCATGATAGGTTCAAGTTCGGTTCAGGGAATGTTCATGTTTGGTTCAGGTTATATTCAGGATAGGTTCAGATTAAGTTCAGGTTAGGTTCCGGCTAGATTCAGGCTAGGTTCAAGCTAGATTCAGGTTAGATTCAGGTTAGGTTTAGGCAAGGTTCTTGTTAGGTACATGTTAGGTTGATATTAGGTTGAAATAAGGTTTAGGTTAGGTTTAGGCTAGGTTCAGGTTAGATTCAGGATAGGTTGATATTAGGTTCAGATTTGATTAGGTTTAGGCTACGTTCAGATTACGTTTAGGCTAGATTCAAGTTAGATTCTGGTTACGTTCAGACTGAATTCAGGTTATGTTAGGTTCACTCTAGGTTTGAGATTATGTTCAGGTTAGTTTTAGGCTGAGTTTGGCTAGGTTCAAGTTAGGTTGAGTCATGGTTCTAGTTAGATTTAGGTTAGGGCGAGGTTAGGTTAGGGTGAGGTTAGGTGTAGGTAGGGTTCAGATTAGGTTCAGGCTAGTTTTTAGCCGAGTTCTTGTTATGTTCAGGCTAGGTTTAAGCTAGGTTCAAGTTTGGTACAGGTTAGGTTGATGCTAGGTTCAAGTTAGGTTCAAGATAGGTTCAATGTAGGTTCAGGATAAATTCTGGCTAGGTTCAAATTAAGTCGAGATTAGGTCCAATTTAGGTTCCGGCTAGATTCAGGCTAGGTTCAGGCTAGATTCAGGTTAGGTTCAGTCTAGATTCAAGCAAGGATCCGGCTAGGTTCAAGTTAGGTCCTGTCAGGTTAAGGTTAGGCTCATGTTAGGTTACGTTGAAATTAAGTTGAGATTAGGTTGAAGTAGGTTCAGGTTAGATTCAGGCTAGGTTGATATTAGGTTCAAGTTAGATTAGGTTCAGGCTACGTTCAGATTACGGTCAGGCTAGGTTCAAGTTAGGTTCTGGTTCGTTCAGGCTAGTTTCATGTTAAGTTCAGGGTAGGTTCAGATTAAGTTCAGGTTAGTTTCAGACTGAGTTTGGCTAGGTTCAAGTTAGGTTTAGGTAAGGTTCTGTTTAAGTATAGGCGGGATTCCGGTTAGGTGTAGGTAGGTTCAGGTTAGTTTCAGGATAGGAATCAGGTTAGTTTCAGGCTGCGCTCAGGCTAGGTTCCGGGTCGGTTCAGATTAGGTGCAGGTTAAGTTCAAGTTTGGTTCAGATTAGGCTCAGGTTAGGTTCAAGCTAGGTTCTGGTTAGATTCAGACTATGTTTAGGCTAGGTTGAAGTTAGAATGAGGCTAGGTTCAGTATATGTTCAAGGTAGGTTAAGTTTAGGTTCAGGCTAGGTGTGTTTAGTTTCAGGTTAAGTTCAGGTTAGGTTCAAATTAGGTTCAGGTTAAGTTTAGGTTAGGTTCAGTTTAGGTACCGGCTAGATGCAGGTTAGGTTCAGGCTTGATTCAGGACAGGTTCAAGTTAGGTTCAGGCCAGGTAAAAGATAGGTTCAGGTTAGGTTCAGGCTAGGTTTAGGCTTGGTTAAAGTTAGGTCCAGGGTATGTTAAGGTTAGGTTCAGCCCAAGTTCAGGTTAGGTTCAATTTAGGTTCAGGTTAGGTTCGAGTCAGGTTCAGGTTTTATTATATTATATTTGTCCACCGCTGTGGTCTCGAGGTAGAGTGCTGCCTTGTCACGTAGCGGGCCCGGGTTCGATTCCCGGTCGGGGCAGGCTCCTGGGTGAGGTTTTTTCGGGGTTTTTCCTCACCTGTAAGACAAATGTCAGGAAGTGTAGGGCCATCATTATCATCCTTATCATTATCGTCATCAACCTTCTCCGGTGTGGAAAGAAACGGGAAGCTTCCACACCTATAATTCCCTAGTAAAGCTGCAAAGCTTAGCATGAAAAATGCTATGATTGCAGTGAAAGACCTGTCCTCGGGCAGAATTACTAGATAGATAGATATTATATTTCAATCGCTGTGGTCTCGAAGTGGCGTGTCGCCTTGTTGAGCATGGGACCGAAGTTCAAGTTTCCTGGCTGAAGTTTTTTTTTCCGTTTTCCTCTCCGGTAAGAGAAATTTCAGAAAACTATAAGGCCCAATCTGTATCCGAACATCATCCGACCATCATAATCATCATCATCCATCATATCGCCGGGGTAGTGTAACTCCGTTTTCCAGGCCCATCAACCTCAGAAGTGGATTACAATTACTCCAATATCGGGAGAGAACATCAGAAAAGTCAGAAAAGTTAAATAGACAATCTGGTGCATTAAATATAAGAATTATATTATTATTATACTAGCGGACCGGCAAACGTTGTCCTTGCCGAACGTTCTATTCTCGCGTCATGGCCGGACGATAAAAAAATATAGGTTACTTGTTTACCATAAAATTTACTAAATAATGAGTTCGCAAGGAAACTCCTCACTTCTCATCTGTTGTGGCTCAATAAACGTGCAAGATGATGGCATATTGTTGTCAGGCGGAATATGTCAGTAATGCAGATGAGTACACATCTGACGTAAAAAAAAACATTCCTATAACCCGATTACAGCACCACCTATCGAGTCCAATTGTAAATCTGAACCATCCAGGGACCCACTCAAACACACTCAAAAAATTCATCAAAATCGGTCCAGTCGTTTAGGCAGTTTTTAATTTCGCATATCAAGTAAGCCTCCACTTCTAATTGTCCAATTTCGCTCTTTTTTTGATAAAATATCTACATCGGTTTATTTTATTGTGAAACATCGAAAAATGTGACCCGCTAGAGCGATTTTTAAATTTTCGTTTCAGGTGGAGTTCTACACCTAATGGTTTTAGAATATAGTAGATATCGGCTAAACACTCGCCGCATCTGAAACCCTGTATATACAAATTTTCATGAAGATCGGTTAAACGGTATAGAAGGCTATAAATGACAAACAGACAGACAGACGTACATTCATTTTTATACAATATATTAGTCTTCTGTACATATGTTTGTCATTGAATTCCTCCTAAACGACTGGACCTATTTTGATGGAATGTTTGTGTTAGCTACTGAACCTAATCTGAACTTAGCCTGAAGCTATACTTAAACTAACATAACAAATACACGTTTTTTCTTGTGTTATCTTTTAAAAACGCAAAGAAGAGTGGAGGAAAAGGCGCTGAAGCATAAAGAAGAGGGAAAAAGGGGCGAAATGAAGTAATATCACGAAAATGTGCAAAAGGTTCAACAAATTGTGTTAATTTCGCTTCATTTCATCCCTCCAAATACATATATTGAACTATTGGTATGAAAACAGCTATATTTTTGGAAAGGTGCCGCATCTGAAAATCCTTTCCTTAGTAATTAATTATATACAAGTTATAGTCTTATTTATTATACATAAATATTCAGCCTGCATATGTTTGTGACTTACAGATTTCCAAACCACTTAACCGATGTTCATAAGTAATGCCACGAGTGATTTCCAAATTATCAATAAATTCACGACTCACGAAGTGAGGAGTGAATTTATCTAGAGA
The DNA here is from genome assembly GCA_030220185.1 of Diploptera punctata. Lineage (NCBI taxonomy): Eukaryota > Metazoa > Arthropoda > Insecta > Blattodea > Blaberidae > Diploptera > Diploptera punctata. The sequence goes on along the minus strand of JASPKZ010010265.1, from coordinate 161,631 downwards.
ATTTGGAAATCAAGAGTGGCATTTGTTAGGACTAATTAACGAATAAAATTAAGCTGTTTACTCACAAATCATTATTTAACTATAGTTATTTTAAAATATCTATATATTTAATGTAAACGGCGATGTTTGAAAACAAATGAGAAGCGATAGGTACGCTTCATCTGCTTATTTTGTTTATCACTGCAACCAGATCATACTATTTATTGCCAAAGGAACGCAATATTGTAAGAATGCTCTCTAGTGGAGAAAAAATGAAACACATCAAACTGTATATTAATTCATTTCTGATATCGTATGATGTAAATATGACAATTATATTTTTCTGGATTGTTACCTGGGAAAAAAAATACATTTAAGAAAGTGCAAACAGTGGTTTCTTTTTTTGGTGGTATAATCAATTGCTACAAATGTTTTTATATTAACTCCCTCATGCGGCATGTGTTGACATTCATGCACTATATATACAATCTGGTAGCCGTATTTCTTACAGCTTCAGTCACTGCAAAATAATGGTCAGCCCTGTTCAGAATATTAAAAAGGAGGAGCCTTCTTTAATATGGTAATTATAACACTGATAAATGTTTCGTGAAACACGACTCTGATTGGTTGTAAAACAGAAATCATTGAAACATGATTGGTCATTGACTCCCATTTGGGGCATGAGTTAAATAGTCATGAAAATTTGTACATACAGGTTTTCAAGTACGTCGAGTGTTTAGCTGTTATCTGTTATGCTCTGAAACCAATAGATGTAGGGGTTCACCTGAAACCTCGTGCCAAACATAAGACATGAAAATTTGTACTGGGTCAGTATAGAAGAATTCTAGAACTAATGGTTTATTTAGTAAATAAAACATCGATATGCCCAAAACGGGTAACTATTTACTATTTTACAATAAAAAAACATTATTGTTCAAATTTTCTTTTCAAAGTTTGCAAATATTTACATATTTCGAAGCAAGCCGTCACAGTTTGCCGTGGGCTTACGTACACCAAATTGTATTTCTAATTGTTTTAACTTTTTACAAATACATTAAAAGGGTATGCGTTAAAAAATAACTTCGATTGTTTAGGACACCCTAATATATATAACTTTTATTTTCCTTATTTCAGAGTGATAAGGAGGGAACTACATTTTAATACACGCTTAAAGGTAAACCGTTATTCAACCAATGAAAATGCAATCATGCATCTGGTTTGTTTACATTGCAACTGGATCTTAGCTCGGAATTAGCATTGTAACATGGTACTCACAGCATTTGAAGACCAGGCAGGAGATTTCTGGGAATTTCTGTCAGTTGTTCTCCTGTACAGCGACAGTCAACAAACAAGTCATCATGATGTTCAGTCGTGTTCAGGCAGTCACAGTTACTCTCCCCGCTGCGCACTGCTGGATCCTCCACCGACCCCCAGTCGCTCTCCGTCATGGCTGATATCGTAGGCAGAAGCCACATAGCAAACACCAGTAGCATTTTCTGCAAATAACAAACGAACATATGTTATTCCTTTGTTTAGCTTCATCGTGTGCGCATATTTATAAAAGAGTATCAGTTTGCAATTAATTATCGAGTTTGTTATACTGGTTCATGACGAGTCTTCAGAAGAAAACCATAAAAATTGCATGACAATGTACAGAGTGTCCACAAAGTCCTGCTACCAAAACAGAGTAATTTAGCTCGTAAACTATTTGAGATGGAGACATGCGGTTTTTGCAACATATTCTACACATCTCAAAGTTTTGTTTAATTTTGTTGCAAATTGTGATTTAAACGACAATGACGATAACACAGGAAAAGGCCTAATTTGTGTGGTCGTATGCTGAGTCTGGTAAATAACCACTAACTGCTCAATGAAAATTTTCGCCGGCAATATGGAAGAGATTCTCCATCCAAATCATCCATAATTAGATGTCTGAGAAATTGCTGGCGACTTGTTACGGAGTGGACGACCAGCTATGAGCCAAGAAACTATCGACAATGGGCAACTTGAACTTAACTCAGACCTCAAAAATCGGTTGGTCGCGCTTCACTGGAACTGCATTTACCAATCAACCATTCATAAAGTCCTCCACAAGCGGCTACATCTTCAGGCCTATAAAGTGCAAATTACGCAAACAGTGGAATTTGAAGGGGATTAAAAGGTAAAATTCCTGCTGGAGGCCAGAGGGATCCGATTTCAATAGTGGGGGATAATCCGTTATGGAAAAAGGCTAAAAAAAATGAGAGAAAGAAAAATACTTCTGAAATAATAAATAGGAGGGGGCACGCCGTAGCGTAGTGGTTAAGGCACTGAGCTACAAGCCGGAGGGTCAAGGGTTCAAGTCCCGTCGGGGCCAGGATTTTTAAACTGACCCAAACCTTCTGGCGGCACTATGGCCCTGGGGTCGACTCAGCCTCTAACGGAAATGAGTACCAGACGCTTGTTCTGGGGGTAAAGGCGGCCGTCACGCAGGGCTGACAACCCGGCTGACATAAAGTGCCGATTGTCTAGAAAAAGTGGGAGCCTTAACCTTCTACTACCCCAAGGGCCTCCGGGTCTGTTGTGGGATCACTTTGGGGGCACGCCGTAGCGTAGTGGTTAAGGCACTGAGCTACAAGCCGTAGGGTCGGGGGTTCAAGTCCCGTTGGGGTCAGGATTTTTAAACTGACCCAAACCCTCTGGCGGCACTATGGCCCTGGGGTCGACTCAGCCTCTAACGGAAATGAGTACCAGACGCTTGTTCTGGGGTAAAGACGGCCGTCACGCAGGGCTGACAACCCGGCTGACATAAAGTGCCGATTTTCTAGAAAAAGTGGGAGCCTTAACCTCCCACTACCCCAAGGGCCTCCGGGCCTGTTGTGGGATCGCTTTATAATAAATAGGATTATTCCTCATCGTAAGCCCTTTATAAAAAACTGACTTCCTTCGGCGTGCGGAATTTGCTGATTCCATGCTGAACGCAATTGACGCAGAAAATGAGTCCCTGCAGAGGGTGATGTTCTCTGATGAAGCGAATTTATTTGTGTCTAGACATGTTAAACGCCATAACATTTGGATGTGGGGGTACTGGTGATTTACCAGACTCAGCATACGACCATACATATTGGGTATTATCTTGTGGTATCGTCACTGTCGCTTAAATCAAATCTGTAACAAATGTAAACAAAACTTTGAGAGATGTAGAATACGTTGCAAAAAACCGCATGTCTCTATCTCAAATAGTTTACGAGATAAGTTACATTGTTTTGGTAGCAGAACTTTGTGGACACCCTGTAAATCCTATGTATGACATAAAAATTCAGCCTGCGTACGTTTATACTCGTAAAACTCTAAAAAGTAATCGTTTGACTGTTATGAAAATTTAAACATACAGGTTTTCAAGCACGGAGAGAGTTTAGTAGCTATCTGTTATTCTCTAAAACCATTAAATATATGAATTCACCTTAAACGAACATTAAAAAAATCCTCTAGTGGTTGCAATTTTTAATGTTTCACGACGAAACTCAGTACATGTTAATAAAATAAACAGAGGTAATTACTGTCCAAAAATCAGCGAAATCCGTCATAAAAATAGAGATTTATATAAAATTCGAAATTTTAAATCGACTCTGGCAACCATCATGTTTCGTTCGTCGCAGTATATGTACATATAATTTAATTAAGCCCTGATACTTGATTTATTTAGGCGTAGAAGTGCACTCTGGGTTTTAGCTAGTTGGAATATAATGCTTTAATAACGTGTTATCTTGTAACCTAATTAATTACAGTCATTTATTTTTTTCAATTGTATACTTTACTTTTAAGTGCGCTATTTGACTTACAAGCTCGTGAAGTTCATTTTTTGTGGTGTTACAAAAGCTTTAGAAGCACTATCAAATTAACTCACTGGCGCTATCAAACCCGTAGGTTCATGGCCGCGCGGTTATAAGATCTCTATAATCCCTATCCAGAGATGGTTTTCCAATCATCCCCTAAATAATCTACTTCCCTAAAAGCACAGTTAATGTTATTGTCCCACGCCATTCTTGGTCTATCTACTGAACGTAATGCTTTTGGTTTTACTACAAGTGTCATGTCCATCTTTCATCTCCATTTGTGCAACGTATCCTGCCCATCGCAGTTTACGAGACTTAATTGTTCTTATTATATCTGGTTTTCTATAAAGATCATGTAGCTCACTATTATGTAGTCTTCTCCATTCACCTGTCTGTTCATCTCTCATTGGTCCAATTTTTTTTCCTAAGAACTTCTCAAATATACATAATATTTTCTCTTCCCTTAAAATTAGAGACCGTGTTTTACATACACACGCAGACACGCACACGCGCGCGCGCACACACACACACACTCGCGCGCGAGGTAGCGTGCTGCCTTGTCACGCAGCGGGTCCGAGTTCGATTCCCGGTCGGGACAGGCACCTGGGTGAGGTTTTTTCGGGGTTTTCTTCACCTGTAAGACAAATGTCAGGATACTTAGGGCCCAACGGTCCCCGAAAATCATCCGGCCATCATCATCATCATCATCTATCACCGGTGTGGAAAGTAACGGGAATCTACCACACCTATAATTCCCTAGTAAAGCTACAAAGCATAGCATGAAAATGCTATGATTGCAGTGAAAGACCTGCCCTCGGGCAGAATTACTATGGATGGATGGATATATATATATATATATATATATATATATATATATATCTGGTAGAATAACACTTTAATATATTATAAGTTTAACTTTTTGAGATAAGTTGGGATGACAAGAGTCTCTGTAATACATAATAGCATGTATTTCCATAATTGAGTCTATGTTTAATTTTTTTGTGCATCTCATTCCTATTTCTAATTATTGTTCATAGGTATTTTAATTCAGCCACTTCTTCAAAATTTTTCCATGCCCAGACTACCAAAGAGAATTTTGAAATATATTCCCTTTGGCAAGAGAAGTTTGGATTGCCCAAGAAGACATGGCATAAGAAGGCCAAATGGCAAGATTATGATAAAGAAATATGTTTATATTGTCTGTAATATATGCAATAAAATATACAATAATTATTAACAATATTTATTATCGTGAATCTTATTAATGTTAAATATTTATTAAAAAAGCAAGTTAACCATATTAATCTTTATACTTAACTTTTCCTATTTCGTTACTTTGTATTAAATATTTATTAAAAATGTAACCAGTTACAGTGAATACAATTTCTTCTACTTTTATGTTTTGTTCTTAGATAATGAAGTTAGAAACTTCAAAATAGCCAAGAAATAGCCTATTAGAATTTCACCTGCTATATCAAGTTTCTCTCATCTCAAAAGACACAAAGGTAGGAGGATTCCAGTTTTACGAAAGGTTATATAAAAAAAAGTGAAAGGTATAAAATATCATAAAGGGCTGTTTTTAAGCTTCGAGATTGTCTTAATGAAGCTAATATGCCTTCAGAATACTATATTGATGTGTATAATTTAAGAAAATACCTTCTTTTGGAAAAGTGGTAACTTAATATACAAAATATTGATCAGAACACGGAGTAATCTCCTCGAATGTCCGATTGAGGGTCTTTCCACTTTTCAGCGGTTGCCCTTTTACCAGCCGGCTGCTGGCCCTTCACATCCACATGTGTCAATCACAGAGGCAGATGATCAACAGCCAGTTTAGAGGTGACATGTGGTTAACATGTCGAGTCCCCCAGCCGTTATAGCTGGTTCCTCAACCTGGAGCCGCTACTTATTGTAGCTACCCAATTGCCTCACGATGCTGGGTGGGCACCGGTCCCATACTGGCCGAAATACCATGAGAAAATTTCTTCCCCCATGGAGACTCGAACCAGCGCAAGTCCCGTAGCTCTGCGCCAAGGCTTCCTACCTTAACCGCTCGGCTACGGCGCGGGACTTCCTCGGATGTTACATCCATATATTTATTGTAGTTGGAGGTATGAGATCAGAATTAATTAATTAATTTCAGTAAGCTATATGCACAGTTGGGCAAAACTTAATTCCAATTACAATTACTTACCAATTATAATATTTACTTTGGTTTACAGTATCAGTATATCATCAATATATCCCCCCTCTCTCTCCTTCTCTCTCTCCCTCTCTATCTCTTGCTCTCTCTCTCCCCCTCCCTTTCTCTCCCTCTCTCTCTCTCTCTCTCTCTCTATATATATATATATATATATATATATCACTCACTCTCTCTCTTTCTCTCACTCTCTCTCAATCTCTTTCTCACTCTCTCATACTCTATCTATCACTTTCTCACTCTCCTCACTCACTCTCTGGGATCTTTTCTCCTCTCCTCTCTCGTCTCTCACTCACACACCCACCACTCACACACCCACCTCTCTCCTCCTCTCTCTCTCTCTCTCTCTCTGCATATCTCTTGATCTCTTCTCCCTCCCTTTCTCTCCCCCTCCCCTTTCTCTCTCTCCCTCCCCCTCTCTCTCTCTACTCTATCTCACTCTCTCTCTCTCTCTCTCTCTCACTCTCTCTCAATCTCTCATACTCTCTCTACCAATCTCTCATACTCTAATCTACCACTTTCTCACTCTCTCTCACTCACTCACTCTGTATATACTCTCTCTCTCTCTCTCTCACACACACACACACACACACACACACCACACACACACCTCTCACTTCTCTCTCTATCTCACCCTCTCTCTTTCTCTCTCTCTCTGCCCCTCTCTCTTCCCTCCTTTCTCTCCCTCACCCCTCTCTCTCTCTATATATATGTATAAATATATCTCATATCTCTCTCTTTCTTTCCTCTCACTCCCTCTCATCTCTTCTTTCTCACTCTCTCATACTCTATCTATCACTTTCTCACTCTCTCACTCTGTATCTTTCTCTCTCTCCCTCTCTCACACACACACTCACACTCTCTCTCTCTCTGTATATATCTTGCTCTCTCTCCCTCCCTCTCTCCCTCTCTCTCTCTCTCCCTCACCCCCCTCTCTCTCTCTCCCTCACCCCTCTCTCTCTCTCTATATATATATCTCACTCACTCTCTCTCCCTTTCTCTCACTCTCACTCTCTCTCAATCTCTTTCTCACTCTCTCATAATCTATCTATCACTTTCTCACTCTCTCACTCACTCACTCTGTATCTCTCTCTCTCTCTCTCACACACACACACACTCTCTCACACTCTCTCTCTCTCTGTCTATCTCTTGCTCTCTCCCTCCCTACCTTTCTCTCCCTCCCTCTCTTTCCCTCTCCCTCACCCCTCTCTCTCTCTATATATATATATATATATATATCACTCACTCTTTCTCTCACTCTCTCTCAATCTCTTTCTCACTCTCTCATAATCTATCTCTCACTTTCTCACTCTCTCACTCTGTATCTTTCTCTCTCTCTCTCACTCACACACACACTCTCTCTCTCTCTCTCTCTCTCTCTCTCACACACACACACACACACACGCACATACACATACAAAAACACACAATATAAAAACCTGAACGTCCACAGAAGCGATTCGTGGACCTTCTTCAGCACAGATCGAAATAAGAAAATACGTAAATGTGTGATCTAAATTCATATATGACATGTGTGAGACAACGATGATTTATTCTGTATGTTGATGATGCTATCATTTTAATTCTAGATTCTATTTGATAACCAAAATATTTGTACCTCCTACACCTGGAGTAAATTTATTTGCTTTACCTGATGGAGTTAAGACCGTAAGGTCTTCTCTTCCACTTCACCAGGGTTAAATTATGCATATAATAACAATTATGAATTATCTACATGCTGATTAATGATACATAATAAGCATAGGCTATACAATATAAAACTGACAAGGGAAAGAATAATAATAATAATAATAATAATAATAATAATAATTAATAATAATAATAATAATAACCTATAATTTGATTAAGTAATTGGCTTGGTAAAGAAACTTTAAAAAATAAAACAATAATAAAAGTATACATGGTACACGGTTACATATTGTATTGTCTAAGGAAATATATAGTAAGGGTTTTTTAACTGTTTTTGAGTCGGGCAGTCTTAAAGGAAAATTGTAATAATAATAATAATAATAATAATAATAATAATAATAATAATAATAATAATAATAATAATAATAACCTATACTTTGATTAAGTAATTGGCTTGGTAAAGAAAGTTTAAAAAATAGAACAATAATAAAAGTATACATGGAACACAGTGTAAGGAAATATATAGTAAGATTTTACTAACTGTTTTTGAGTCGAGCAGTCCTTGTTGTACGAGGGGAGGGAATTCCAGAGTCGGACGGCTGAAACAAGGAAGGATGAGGAATAGTGAGATTTTCGATGTAGAGGAACAGCTAGAGTTAAATTTTCTCTCAATCGCGTGTTTAAGTTATGAGGGGAGATTAGCGAATGGAAGCGAGTAGAAATAAATGGTTCTATAATAACAACTTGGTGGCCAAACTATTAAACTAACCGGTATTCATTTGAACTTGTCACATTTTTGCTTAGCTAATTTTATTAGCAAACGAGAATGATATCGTTCCGCGACCATATACAAGAGAAAACAGTCAAATATATCTACAGCATCACCTGCTATCTTTAGACAGTGTTCACCAGAAAATTGGATAAACTTGGGTAGATTTCTGGACAAAACGCGGAAAATAAGAAAAACACTTATTCATGAATAAATAAATATGTTAACATATTGCAATACCCTTAATTCTTAATAATTCTACATAACTGTAGTTAATGTATAATGTAATTGTATTGATATATAATTATAATATTATTGTGTTTTTTTTTGTTTTTTGTTTTAAGTATATTATTACCAAACATTAACTTATTGTAACGGACTGTCAACAGCACGTACGGCTTACTGCCCGTGCGATCCATATTTGTAAATAACATTGTATGTATGATACTTCTAGTTTAATAAAGTCCTTATGCATGTAGACAGTGTTCAACTCTGTGATGTAACCAATGGAGACTTACCTCATGGAGCTAATATGGGAAAAGCTATCCTGCAGCGACCTCGGAAATACTGAAGAGGTCAAAGAACGACACTTGAAACGAGCACTAAGAATATGATTGACAGCTCCCTCGATACTAGTCTATGAACTGGCCAAATAGACCTTCTTCTCGACTGTCTTACTTGACAAAACTCGTGCCAAGCACAACACTACGACAAGCATAAGGAAGAGAGACGGGAAAAACGGTATGAAATAGATCCAGAATCGTACAGATGCGACGCCATATTGTAGCGATTGGACCATTGTAACACCAACTGCCACACATGGATTCCACCATTAAATATGTGAAATCAAGAGATTCCGCAGTCGGTCGCAATGGACTAATGGTTATGCTTTTTGCCTCTGGTTCGAAGGTCGCGGGTTCAAACCCGGCAGGGGTCGATACATTTTTTAGGATGGAACAATCCAAGGAGCTAGTCCTCCAGGAGGGACTTCAAGCTGTGGTGGGTTCCGAGTCTGAAGATTTTCAGGCTCGTAGAACATCCTTAAACCTGAATAAAAGGGCCTCTAAAGAAAATTTAGTCGATCTGAACATCCTAGTAATATCTTAGTTGCGTGCTAGATGTCACATTGAGTCGGTATGTTGAACGCATGCCATTCATGACATATCTATGGGCAAATAAGGTAATTAAATTAACTTGATCTAGTTAATCCTAAGAAAGGAGATGATATGGATCAACATCATTATTGCTTATAGAAGATATTCCACGAACCCAGAGAAACGTGTGTCTGCGAACTCTGCAATCAAGTCTCTGATCGTTACCATATTGTCAAGTGTGACAAAAACATTACATGAATATGCAAAAGACTAAACTAACCTTACATAATGCTCCATCGAGTGCTATTAGCCTTATATTAGTAACCGGTATGACGTATTACCTTGATCAAGTGGAGGTAGGTTGTGTTGTTGACGACAGCTTCTGATTCACTGGTGGCCAAGTTCTCTGTCAGCATTAATAATACTAACACATTCCACTAATCCATCTTAGTTACAAAGCATACCAAACTAGAATTTATTGGTTTCATCCATCTTCGCTTATTATCTATGCAATGGCGCCTGTCGGCGTTCTGGAATTGAAGAACCCGTAAAATTAAACGTAGTTAATTTTTCCTTAAAATGAAGCAGTTTCTGTAGGCATGTCTTTCAGAATTTAATTCTTCCGTCATAATAATAATAATAATAATAATAATAATAATAATAATAATAATAATAATAATAATAATAATAATAATAATAATAATAATAATAATAATAAAAATAATAAAAATAATAATAATAATAATAATAATAATAATAATAATAATAATAATAATATCAATACAATACAATACAACCAGTCGCATAACATAAGAAATAAAAACAAATTAATTATATGTGGTACGAATCGTTGTGAACCAATTCGCTCGGTCAATCCATTGATCTTCTCTTAGATGCCGGCTCTCCATTGCTACCAGATACTCTTCACATGTTGTCCGTGGTCTTCCTTTTTTTTTGTCGTCTTGATGGAATCCATTCATAAGCCAATCTTGGTAACCTCTCTTCGGCCATTCTCATTAGGTGTTCATAGCATATGAGTTGTCTTGTTGAGATATCTTCACTGATACTATTTTTAATTCCCATTCTTTGTCTTATTGTGTTATTTAATATTCTATCTCTTCGGGATATTCTTGCTGACTGTTTGACGAAATCCATTTCCATAGCCGAAAGCCTATTTTTTTTTAAACATTCTTAAATTACCAAGTTTCTGAAACATATAAAACTGTGCTTCTCATAATTGATTTATAAATTTGATTTTTTTTTGTCCCATAATATTATCTAAATTTATATTTGCTCTAACCTCTTCATCATTACCCAGTGTAGGGTATGTATATTAAATGGTGTTTATCGTATAATTTATCATATTTAAACTATTATTATAATAATTATTATTAGTATCATTATTATTATTATATTATTATCATTACATTATTATTATTATTATTATTATTATTATTATTATTATTATTATTATTATTATTATTATTATCGTAAGTATTATTATTGTTATTATCGTATAAAAAGTCCACCGCTGTGGTCTCGAGGTAGCGTGCTGCCTTGTCACGCAGCGGGCCCGGGTTTGATCCCAGGTCGGGGCAGTTTTTCTGGGTGAGGTTTTTATCGAGGTTTTTCCTCACCTGTAAGACAAATGTCAGGAAAACTTTAAGGCCCAAACGGTCCCCGAAATCATATGGCCATCATCCTTATCATTATCATCATCATCATCCTTATCATTATTAACATCATCCTTCACCGGTGTGGAAAGCAACGGGAAGCTACCACACCTACAATTCCCTAGTAAAGCTGCAAGCATAGCATGAAAATGCTATGATTGCAGTGAAAGACCTGCCTTCGGGCAGAATTACTGTGGATGGATCGTATAAAATGTTGTTGTTTGTACATGAAATTTACATTGCTACATTTAATGTATCTTTAACTGTTTATAATTAGTATAGTGTATATCTATATTTGACAAATATTTATTTATATTTGTGCTGGTTGAGTGGAAGAGAAGGCCTTATGACCTTAACTCTGCCAGAATAAATAAAACATTACTATACTATTCTTCTTCTTATTATTATTATTAATGTAGAATTAAGAGTTGGTATAACATTTCTTACTTTCTTTATACGTTATCTAATTTCTGCATCCATTCTTCCACCATTTGTAACCGTAACCCCCTGATATTTATACTTATTACAGCGTTTAATCACTTCTATATTTTCAATAATTAAATTTTGTTCTTTTGCTCCTACTGTCATATAATCAGATTTTTCTAAATTCAATTTCAATCCTCAGTTTTCATACTCTTCGATGAGTTTTCTGCTCATGTTGAGCTATTAGAATTTGGTCATCAGCAAACTGCAAAGTATAGATGGATCTCTCATCAACTATGATACCCAAACTTCTACATTTCTTTTTCAAATTTTCTGAACATATTTCCAGACTATGTAACTCATGCCACAAATGGTAGTCAATGACGAATCACGTTTCAATGAATTTTGTTTTACAGCCAAGGACTCGTGTTTTACCTCGCTCTTTATCGATTTCTCTTTAACAGCACCAGCTTTTGTGATAAAGAAAGCTCCTCCTTTTTTAATATTCTGAACAGATCAGAGCATTATTTTTCTCCAACAAATATATTGAATATATCAAATAATGAACAGATTCCGTGATTTGCGAGTTGTTTACTGAACAAATTAATGAATAACTTATAATGTTGATTATAATATAACAGTTTGATGAATTTCATTATTTCTCCACTAGGGTGCATTCTTACAATATTGCGATCCTATTTGGCAATAAATAATATGACCAAATTGCAATGAGCATACATAACCTGACATTTCTTATTTGTTTTCATACATCGCCGTTTACATTAAATAAATAAATATTTTAAAATTCCGGTAACTATATTTTAATAATGCTTTTTCAGTAAACAGTTTAATTTTATTCGTTAAATAGTCCTAATAAATGCCACTCTTGATTTCCAAATCCTCTAGATAAATTCACTCGTGACATTACTTATGACTATTTAACTCATGCCCCAAATGGGAGTCAATGACCAATCACGTTCCAATGATTTCTGTTTTACAACCAATCAGAGTCGTGTTTCACGAAATATTTATCAGTGTTATAATTACCATATTAAAGAAAGCTCCTCCTTACAATATTGCGTTTCACGAAATATTTATCAGTGTTATAATTACCATATTAAAGAAAGCTCCTCCTTACAATATTGCGTTCCTTTGGCAATAAATAGTATGATCTGGTTGCAGTGATAAACAAAAGAAGCAGTAGAAGCGTACCTATCGTTTCTCATTTGTTTTCAAACATCGCCGTTTACATTAAATATATAAATATTTTAAAATAACTATAGTTAAATAATTATTTGTGAGTAAACAGCTTAATTTTATTCGTTAAATAGTCCTAACAAATGCCACTCTTGATTTCCAAATTCTCTAGATAAATTCACTCCTCACTTCGTGAGTCGTGAATTTATCGATAATTTGGAAATCACTCGTGGCATTACTTATGATAAATTTTAAATAATGTAGGTGATATGCAGCATCCTTCGCGCAAAACTTTTTGTTATACAACATTCTTTTCAAAACTCGTTTTTACTTTTGAGTTTAGTCATAGAATTTCTGTATAAGTTTTGCTATTTCTCTAATTAAATGTTAAATACATTAATAAATTAATAAAATAATAACAATAATTATTATTACAATTATTTCATTCCATTAATGCAGTTTAACTAGTCACCTTATAGACATTTTCACGTGCCACACGCCACCCGGCTGTCATTGAAATCAGAGGGATCTGACAGTATTACTTTATCTCGTTTTGTCACTGACATTCTGCTGTCAGTACTCCTATCCACTGCTTGTTTTGTAAGCGTCTGTGAATGTTTGAAACGGTCTGCTGCTCCGCAGAAAGAAATTCAATCACAACTCTCTGTTTTGTACGTGTTTCACGAGCAGCCACCAATTTAAAACTAAAGTACATCACAGCTATCTGTCGAAAAACAACGAAACTTCGTGAAGTTATAAAGGAAGGGTTGAATATATGTAGTTTAAAGTTTCGTTCACACACACACACACACACACACACACACACACACACACACACACACACACATATGAACGAATGTCTGTCTGCTTGTCCTTTATGCATTACTACACCATCCATGCGATTGTAATGGGGCTTTTTGCAAAATGTTTAGGACTTTCCCGGGAAGATAGGCTATAAGAGAGTTGTAATATTCAACCCGTTCACCATTAAAAATCACCCTTTATAGTGACTATTTAACTCATGCCCCAAATGGGAGTCAATGACCAATCACGTTCCAATGATTTCTGTTTTACAACCAATCAGAGTCGTGTTTCACGAAATATTTATCAGTGTTATAATTACCATATTAAAGAAAGCTCCTCCTTACAATATTGCGTTCCTTTGGCAATAAATAGTATGATCTGGTTGCAGTGATAAACAAAAGAAGCAGTAGAAGCGTACCTATCGTTTCTCATTTGTTTTCAAACATCGCCGTTTACATTAAATATATAAATATTTTAAAATAACTATAGTTAAATAATTATTTGTGAGTAAACAGCTTAATTTTATTCGTTAAATAGTCCTAACAAATGCCACTCTTGATTTCCAAATTCTCTAGATAAATTCACTCCTCACTTCGTGAGTCGTGAATTTATCGATAATTTGGAAATCACTCGTGGCATTACTTATGATAAATTTTAAATAATGTAGGTGATATGCAGCATCCTTCGCGCAAACTTTTTGTTATACAACATTCTTTTCAAAACTCGTTTTTACTTTTGAGTTTAGTCATAGAATTTCTGTATAAGTTTTGCTATTTCTCTAATTAAATGTTAAATACATTAATAAATTAATAAAATAATAACAATAATTATTATTACAATTATTTCATTCCATTAATGCAGTTTAACTAGTCACCTTATAGACATTTTCACGTGCCACACGCCACCCGGCTGTCATTGAAATCAGAGGGATCTGACAGTATTACTTTATCTCGTTTTGTCACTGACATTCTGCTGTCAGTACTCCTATCCACTGCTTGTTTTGTAAGCGTCTGTGAATGTTTGAAACGGTCTGCTGCTCCGCAGAAAGAAATTCAATCACAACTCTCTGTTTTGTACGTGTTTCACGAGCAGCCACCAATTTAAAACTAAAGTACATCACAGCTATCTGTCGAAAAACAACGAAACTTCGTGAAGTTATAAAGGAAGGGTTGAATATATGTAGTTTAAAGTTTCGTTCACACACACACACACACACACACACACACACACACACACACACACACACACAACGAATGTCTGTCTGTCTTGTCCTTTATGCATTACTACACCATCCATGCGATTGTAATGGGGCTTTTTTGCAAAATGTTTAGGACTTTCCCGGAAGATAGGCTATAAGAGAGTTGTAATATTCAACCCGTTCACCATTAAAAATCACCCTTTATAGTGACTATTTAACTCATGCCCCAAATGGGAGTCAATGACCAATCACGTTTCAATGATTTCTGTTTTACAACCAATCAGAGTCGTGTTTCACGAAATATTTATCAGTGTTATAATTACCATATTAAAGAAAGCTCCTCCTTACAATATTGCGTTCCTTTGGCAATAAATAGTATGATCTGGTTGCAGTGATAAACAAAAGACGCAGTAGAAGCGTACCTATCGTTTCTCATTTGTTTTCAAACATCGCCGTTTTCATTAAATATATAAATATTTTAAAATAACTATAGTTAAATAATGATTTGTGAGTAAACAGCTTAATTTTATTCGTTAAATAGTCCTAACAAATGCCACTCTTGATTTCCAAATTCTCTAGATAAAATCACTCCTCACTTCGTGAGTCGTGAATTTATCGATAATTTGGAAATCACTCGTGGCATTACTTATGAAAAACGTGTTTGTCGGAACTATTTTGGACACTTAAATGGCTTACGCTGCCTAAACTATAACATATAGGCCTACACCAAATTAATGTACACAGAATTGAATATATCAAAAAGTCGACAAAAAAGTCCGTGACAGCATATGTCTATCTTTTACAGATAACTCATAAAACAATTTTTATCTTTCAGTTCATTGATACCAAGAAGGTCGAGTTGACTAGATTCCCTTGCAAGCGTAGCAGCGCACGGCGGGTATTCTTTTACGAATAAGTTTCAATAACAATTTTTGTCTTTTAGCTCATTTATGCCAAGAAGATTGTGATAAGTAGATTCCCGGTCAACGCCGGGTAATCAACACGGGGTATCAAAAATAATTACGATATAAATTTATAATTATTTTTCTTCTTACTTATTCAACTAAACATAAAAACACATTTAATTTATTTAGGCGTAGCAGCACATTCCGGATATTAGCTAGTTTCTAATGAAAGGCAATCAAGAACAAAAATTATGTGTATTGCGTATTGAGCAACCTAGTATAAAATTACATTATATCGATCCAACGTATACAGGGGACAAAAACTGTAACTGTATACAGTTGGGTAATTCTTGACAGACCTGTTTTCGTCTCGGGGGGTTAATACTAATTTGAATTAGTGACTAAGTGATGTCAAGCTTGATATAATGAGATCCCCTGCAAAGGATGCGGAAGAGCCCTCAACGGTTGCATCACCATGAAAAACAAACATCAATAAAAGCGAAACGAGCGGAAGAATCATAATATATTCAAGTGAGGTCAGTACAATTGGAAGTATTTCTGTAGGTCCTCAGGCGACAGCCACATCAGAGACTCCTTAGCTGAAATATTAATTCTATTACATTATTAGCTATTAGACATGTTATTTTATTGCGAATGATCCCATGTAAGACCATGCAAAGTACTTAGAGCCGTTTCTTTTGACTTTATTATTATTATTATTATTATTATTATTATTATTATTATTATTATTATTATTATTATTATTATTTTATTATTATTATTATTATTATTAAGACCAAGGTTAACATGGAAGGAAAACATGAAGACAGCAATGCAAGCTAGAGGGCTAAGCATCGAAGATGCCCAAGACCGTAGGCTTTGGAGGTTTGGCACGAGAAGACGGCAGCAGCTGTAAAAACCCGAAGATAGATGGAGATTATTATTATTATTATTATTATTATTATTATTATTATTATTATTCGAAAATCAACAAAAACTTAGAACAAAAACTTATGTCGATGGAAATGGATTTCTTGAGAAGAGCAGCAAGATGTTCAAAATTAGACAAAATAAGAAATACTGTCATAAGAGAAAAAATGAATATTGGTTATTCAATAGTAGATTATATACAGTATGAGCAATTAAATTGGTATGGGCACGTGCGACGAATGCAAGAAGAAAGATTGCCCAGGAAGACATTGGAATGGTGTCCACCTGGAAGAAGGAGGAGAGGAATACCTCGTAACTCGTGGATGCAGGAAATAAGAACTGGAATGAGAGCAAGGGGACTGGAGGACATGGATTGGATGGAGAGAGACGAGTGGTGAAAAAAAAATAAAACTTTAGGCACAGAAAGATGTGTAAATATTAAAATTCTGTATATAAATAAAAATTATTATTATTATTACGATATTACATATAAAATTGGTACCTGGTAAGTCAGTCGTTCTCAACTAAATTATTAAACTTCATCAAGTAGTTCCAATATGTCTTATACAGGAATTTAATTTCGTTTCTTACCCAGTATGTTTGTGCTGAACTTTTTGTTTTCTTGGCTGTGTAGTTTTTGTTATTTATTTTAATTTTGGCATAATTGGGTGTGATATTATGTTTAAGACGTTCTTTGTTAAATAATATATTCGCGGTTGTTTTGTGTAGTGTCAGTTTATGGTTAAAATATTTGTAGTAGATTTTTGTCTGACTGGCCCAAACAATCAATACTTTTTAAATCCACATTAAAGCATCGCCGAGGTTATGTAATAAGATATTAAATATAAATTTGGTACCTGGTAAGTTTAATAATTTAGTTGAGGACGACTGACCTACCGAGTACCAATTTCATATTTATTATCTTATTACATAACCTCAACGGTGCTTTAATATGGATTTTAAAAGCGTTGATTATTATTATTATTATTATTATTATTATTATTATTATTATTATTATTATTATTATTATATTATTATTATTATTATTATCATTCCTACCAGGGAAATGAAAAGAATTTAAAGTACAGAAATGGATGTTTTAAGAAGATAAGCTGGCAAATCTAGAATGGATAGAATACGAAATAAAGAAATAAGGGAAATTGCGGGTGTACAAGAGGAGCCGGACATCATAGACATTATAGAAAAAAGATTGCAGTGGTATGGCCATGTCAAAAGAATGCAGAACAAATAATGCCTAAAATTGTTATGGAATGGATCCCAATGGAAAAGAGGAAGAGAGGAAGATCGAAGAAAACTTGGATAGAAGGGGTACAAGCAGCTATGAATATCAGAGGAATGGAGGAAGATCAATGGTTGGACAGAGAGGAATAGCGTTTGGTTTCCGGAAGACGGCGGCAGTTGCCATGATACCGGATTATTATTATTATTATTATTATTATTATTATTATTATTATTATTATTATTATTATTATGGAAATTTATTATTTTGAGGAGAGTAGAATGATTATCAAAATTAGAAAAAGTAAAATCATACGAAAAAAATAATATTAAATGTTTATTTGTAGATTACATAAGATACTAGCTAATACCCGGCATGCGTTACCACGTCTAAATAAATTAAATATTAAAGGTTAATTAAATTGTATAGTATACGCTGAGACGAACCAAATATGGCGGTTGCTACTCAGTTTTTAATTTCGGATATCAGGTAAACCTCCACTTCTAATTGCCGGATTTGCTCACTTTTTGGATAATACCTATCCCGGTTAATTTTAATAGGATATACTAAGTTTCGATGTGAAACATCGACAATGGTGACTGCTAGAGCGATTTTTTTCTTTTTAGGGACGCGCCGTAGCGTAGTGGTTAAGGCACTGCGCTTCAAGCCGGAAGGTCGAGGGTTCGAGCCCCGTGGGGTCAGGATTTTTAAACTGACCCAAACCCTCTGGCGGCACTATGGTCCTGGGGTCGACTCAGCCTCTAACGGAAATTAGTCCCATGCGCTTGTTCTGGGGGTAAAGGCGGCCGTCACGCAGGGCTAACAACCCGGCTGACATCAAGTGCCGATTGCCTAGAAAAAGTGGGAGCCTTAACCTCCCACTACCCCAAGGGCCTCCTGAGGCCTGTAGTGAGATCACCAGAGAGATTTTTTAAATTTTACTTCAGGTGAACTCCTACACCTAATGGTATAGAGGGTCCAATTCTGAATCTAAACCATCCAGGGACGCACTCAAAAACACAAAAAAAATTAATCAAAATCGGTCCAGTCGTTTAGGATGAGTTTAGTGACATATACACGTATAAAATAATTATATATTGCCTTCCCTGCAGACGGAACTGAAACTTTCGTGGGGAAGGGAGAAATATATTGACTCTTTGGATGGGGATGATAGAAGTGCTATTGCATGGTTTAATTTGGGGGGATGGATGGCCCATAAGTTAACAAGTGAAGAAGGCATTGAATTATGCCCGCTATGCGATGACCATGAAAACTGGCAGCATATTATAGCATTCTGTTGAGAGACAGAACAACTTAGATTGCAGATGCTGCCGGAGATATTTCTCAGGTCGGATCGTGGGAGAGTGGCGTGTTGAGATCTTTTAGGACGGATCGAGAGTGAATCAAAACCATGCAAATTTTTGTGTACAGTAAGGAAATTCAGATATAGCAAAATTGTAGATTAAGGATATATATATTATCAATAAGAAGAATCTCAATATGGTCTTTGTTTTCGATATTTAATTACATTATATAATAAGTATGTCTGATAAGTTGAATAGTCTGATAGTGCATTTGATGTCTGCAGGGACAAGGGGAGGCGAGTATGAGCGTGCGCGTGTGTATATATGTGGGGGTGTGTGGGTGTATGTGTGTGTGTGTGTGTTTTTTTTTTCTAATTTGTTTTCTAGCAATTTTTTTAAATGTTAATGTACAGAATAAGACCTTTTTTATTTATTTATACACATGGTCTTTTCATGGATGAGTGTAGATATGTATGTGATGTAGTGTAGACATAGATTTTACTTATATGTAGCCTATTATTGTTTTTTGATACAGGTGTATTTGTAGGTATTTTGTTTATATTATGATTAGTTTTTTTTTATTCATGGAAAAATAATGCACATACGGCCAAGCAGGCCCGTGCGCAATGTAAATGCATATGTATTTTCTTTCTTCTGAAAAAAAATTATATATAGGCTATAAAGATAAGCAATTAAATTCGTATGGGCTGGCACTTGGGGTAGCAAGAATGCCTCAAAACTCACGGGCCCATGTCCGATAGTTGGCAGAATTGAAATTTTTGTCCACCGCTGTGGTCTCGAGGTAGCTTACTGCCTTTTCACGCAGCGGGTCCGGATTCGATTCCCGGTCGGGGCAAGCTTCCTGGGTGAGGTTTTTTCGTTTTTTTTCTCACCTGTAAGACAAATGTCAGGTAGTTTTAAGGTTCAAAAAGTCTCCGAACATCACCAGGCCATCCTTATCAACATTATCATATTTTACCGGTGTGGAAAGCAACGGGAAGATACCATATGCCTACCTATAATTCCTTAGTAAAGCTGCAAAGCATAACATGAAAATGCTATAATTGCAGTGAAAGACCTGTACTCGGACAATAACATTATAGAATAGAATATACGATATAAGTAATTAAATTTGTATGGGCATGTACGACGAATGTTAGAAGAAAGATTACCCAGAAAAACATTGGAGTCGTGCCCCTCTGAAAAAAAAAGAGGTTGAAACTCATGGATGCAAGAAATAAGAACTGGAATGAGAACAAGAAGACTGGAAGACATGGAGTATGGACGGGACGTGTGGAGAAGAAGAATAAAATTTTAGACACAAAAAAATGTGTAAACATTGAAAATCTGTATACAACTAAAATATCAACAGTAATACACCTCTATTTTCGTTCCAGCTAAACTTGCCTGTAAAGCTGGTTGCCTGCTACTAGGAAATTTAAACAAACTCAAATTCCTTAAAGTAAAATGATTTTCTGTAATTTTGAATTTTACTGAATGTATATGAAATTAATAATTTTTAGTATGTATTAGTTGGAAGACAATGAAACAAAAATAAATAAAATTTAAACCTAAATTCACGGCAATCTTTGTGTGAAACGATACAAATCAGAGTGCTGAGTTTCACAAATAGCTTAATATATTCTTTCCTAATGAGTTTATTTGTCACACACAAACTACATGATACATTTCTAAAAATAAGTCGCACTTTTTTGTGTAATAGCGAAGATGACAAATAACCGTTGTGTTTATTTATGTTAGGTTGCATTGCTTCAAAACACTCGCATTCCTGTTAACATGTACAAATTTATTATATTTTTAACATTAATATAAATATTACTTTGCTAAACTTAAAAAAATATTCAACATTATTTTGATTAAAATTACACACACAAACACAAATACGTATATATATATATATATATATATATATATATATATATATATATATATCCACCACCGCTGTGGTCTCGAGGTAGCGTGCTGCCTTGTCACGCAGCGGGCCCGGGTTCGATCCCCGGTCGGGGCAGTTTTATCATATGGCCATCATCATCCTTAATTATCATCAACATCATCATCATCATCCTTCACCGGTGTGGAAAGCAACGGGAAGCTACCACACCTACAATTCCCTAGTAAAGCTGCAAGCATAGCATGAAAATGCTATGATTGCAGTGAAGGACCTGCCTTCAGGCAGAATTACTATTGATATATATATATATATATATATATATGTGCGTGTGTGTGTGTGTGTGTGACATGATATCCCGCCACCTCTTGTGTAAATTGAATATATATATATAAGAAAAATAAATGTTTTGTTAGGATTCCTGAGTAGCTCAGATGGTTAAAGCGGCAAACGTACAGAGTTTAGAAACTCGGGTTCAAATCCCGACTCAGGCATTTATTTTTCTTTTCATGCCATATTTGCCTTCATTGCTAAATGCCAAAAATGTAGTTATAACATCACCGTCACAGGTACACTTTGTGCAACGAACAACAGGGTCGCCATGTGGAACCACACTTGTAGTACAACCCCTAGAAGTCTGTAATAATTATTCTGAAGATACACGGTATCAGCCCATTGTGTTTCGATCTTCAAACCTATTTTACATCAAAATGTTATGTTTCTGAACATTGGTTCTTTATTAAAACTTTATCTACTAAGTCCCCTCTACAACCCCTAGAAGTCTGTAATACTTATTCTGAAACATCATCTACGTGTATATATGACATGAAAAGAAAAATTAACGCCTGAATCGGGATTTGAGCCCGAAATATAAGTTAGCGTGATACTTCTTCACTAGTAAACCAGAAAGTTATAAGGGGAATTTGTCTTTTGTCAGTGTTTGGAAAAATCTATTGTAAAGTACTTTACGAACGAATGAGACAATGGGCTGAAGTGAACAATAGGATTTCAGAATATCAGGCAGGTTTTAGAGAAGGGTACTCAACAGTGGACAACGTATTCGTTCTGAGAACATTAATTGATGATAATCTGAAAAACAAGAGGGGTAAATTATTTTGTGCATTAGTTGATTTTAAGATGGCATTCGATACTGTAGACCGAAGTGCACCGTGGGAAAAATTAAATCGGAAAGGATTGTCACATAAAATTATATATGCTTTTATGTCAATTTATAAATATGTTAAATTTTATATAAAAGTAGACCAAGGGCACATCACAGAGAGCAGTCATGCAATCGGGGAGTGAGACAAGGTTGCATTTTGTCACCAATGCTATTTAATCTATTCGTTGATGATATAACAGCCATAATGCTAGAAGGAGACATTGAGGCTCCGGAGATAAATGTTAAAGTCCCAGTCCTGTTGTATGCAGATGATTTAATTATCTGATCCAAGACAATCAAGGGATTGCAAAGAGGTCTTGACCGACTGGAAATATACTGTAGGAATTGGGGATTGACTGTAAATATTAGTAAGACAAAAACAATGACGTTCAGAAATGGGACGGTTTATGGTAGAGCAGAGGAATGGAAATACAGAGATCAAATACTTCAAAACGTGAAACATTTTGAATATCTTGGTACGACGTAGAAAATGAACGGCAAGTGGAAGAAACATTGATATAGCATTATTCAAAGGGAGGGGGCAACTTAATAGTATTCTCAGTATTCTGGGTCGAGTGCCTGATATTCCAGTTAGTACATTAGAAAAAATGTATGGAGCGATAGTGAGGCCAGTAATGAACTATGGTAATGAGATTTGGGGATTTCAAAGAACGGAAATAGTAAATAAGGTATATAAGCATTTTCTAAAATATATTACAGTACTTAATAAGGCCGTTTCTAACTGTGGAACTTTATATGAATTTGGGTCATTTCAAGACGATACAAACTGCAAAAATTCGTGTACTCAAGTACAGGTTGCAGCTAATCCAAGGCGAACAAACAATGCTCAGAGCAATTTGTTACGACCACCAAATTAGGAACGCAAATGGGAAATTCTGGGCAGACGAGGTTAGGAGAGAACTCCAAAAGATTGGGATGGGTTGGGTGTGGGAAAAAGGGACTGAAAATCGCAAGAATGTGTGGAGAAAAATAAGAAGTAGGTACTTAGATATAAACCGACAAAATATTTTGGCTGAATGTGGGGGAAAACGATCACTGTTTTTACAAAGAGACCTAAAACAAGTTTGGGGAAAAGAATCTTATATACTCAATCTAGAATTTAAAGAGAGATCAGGGCTTGCTTGATTCAGGTTAGGGGCATGGAAATTTTTAAAAATTAGCGACGATCACGATATGCGAATATGTTCAATGTGCGGGAACTTTGAAGACGAGGTACATATATTAGGAAAATGTAACGATTTGGAATATTGGAGGCGTCAGTTATTACCGGAAAGATTTCTAAATTCAAATTGTGAAAGATATTGGCATGCTACGAGTTATTGGTAAGCCCAGAAAATTGGATAAACTTGGGTAGATTTCTGGACAAAACGCGGAAAATAAGAACAACACTCATTCAGGAATAAATAAATGTTAACAAATTGCAATACCATTAATTCTTAATAATTCTACATAACTAAGCTAATGTATAATGCAATTGTATTGTTATCTAATTGTAATATTATTATGTTTTCTTTTTTTGTTTTAAGTATATTATTACCAAACATCCACTTATTGTAACGTACTGTCAACAGCACGTATGGCTTACTGCCCGTGCGACCCATATTTGTAAATAACATTGTATGTATATTACTTTTAGTCTAATAAAGTCCTTATGTTCTGTTCTGTAATCAGGCTCCCATTGTAAAGCTTACTTCTTTTCCATTTGTATAATTCTTTATCAAAAGAGGCAGCGGGACATCATTCGCAGTGCCATCTAACGGCTTCTATAACAAGAAAGTTAATTTAATTGTAATGTCGAATGTTTTTTTAATGCCCTTAGTTTTGTCCTTTTGGATATATATGGTGTTCTCGCCTGGAATTGGCGTAATTGTAACCCACATCTGAGGTTGGGCCGCCTGGAAGGCGGGTTTATGTTGCTCGGATGGTATGATAGGTAATGATGATGATGATGATAGTGGTGCGCCAGGAAAATCCTTAATCCTAAGCTTTAATCTAAGATGAATATGAATGATGATGATTGCGATGGCCCTATGATGTTCGGGAATCGTTTGGGCCTTAGAGTTTCTTGACATTTGTCTTACAGATGAGGAAAAACTCCGATAAAAACCTCAACCAGAAACTGTCCCGACCGGGGATCGAACCCGAGCACACTGGGTGACAAGGTAGCACGCCACTTCGAGACCACAGCGGTGGACGTAATGTCGAAAAATAATATATATATCCATCCATAGTAATTCTGCCCGAGGGCAGGTCTTTCACTGCAATCATAGCATTTTCATGCTATGCTTTGCAGCTTTACTAGAAGTTTGTAGGTGTGGTAGCTTCCCGTTGCTTTCCACACCCGTGAAGGATGATGATGATAATGATGATAAGGATAATGATGATGATGGCTTCATGATTTCGGGGACCGTTTGGGCCTTAAAGGTTTCCTGACATTTGTCTTACAGGTGAGGAAAAACCCCGATAAAAACCTCACCCAGAAAAACTGTCCCGACCGGGGATCGAACTCGGGCCCGCTGCGTGAAAAGGCAGCACGCTACCTCGAGACCACAGCGGTGGATATATATACCCATACGTACCGCGTGGGAACATAGGTGCTACCTAGCGGGAGTTTCTTAACCAAGCTAATTTAATTACGCTTATTTATCTACAGATGTGGCGGCTCAGTGACGCAAGAGATTATATTCTCGCCTCTCACCCCTGGGGTCCCGAGATCGAGCCTCGGTCACTCCATGTGGATTTCGTGGTGGACGAAACGGAGCTAGGGCAGGTCTTTCTCGGGGCTTTTGACGTTTTTCCTCTGCCACAAATGTGATTCCACCATTTCTCCATGCCCATCTCATCCATTTCGTTTCATTTCGTTCATCCGTCCCTGTGATGGTACGACCGACACCCTTGTCGTTTACAGACCTCTATAAACATAGGATATTCATATCATCTCATCACTCGACCCGACTCTGAGTTGGACACTAGTTGAGGATTTTTTTATCTATAGATGTCAACGAGTGACATGTGGCTAGCGCATCGCCTCAATGAGATATATAGTAAACAACTTAGTTATTTTTGAATCGATGAAGTTTGGTACGGCGGGGGTTTATTTATTAATTCGGTTTAGTCCTTCTTTTGGTACGGAATTGAATACTTTTCTTTTAATTGTTTCTGGCTTAACAATGTTTATGGCGGGCATTGGTGCAAATTTTGAGTATGATTT
The DNA here is from genome assembly GCA_030220185.1 of Diploptera punctata. Lineage (NCBI taxonomy): Eukaryota > Metazoa > Arthropoda > Insecta > Blattodea > Blaberidae > Diploptera > Diploptera punctata. The sequence continues at coordinate 136,147 of JASPKZ010010265.1, read as the reverse complement.
GAAGAAAATTGTTGCTCTTTCTACTTGCAAAATTTTGCACAAAAGCCTTTTTTATTTAGATTTGCGGCTCTTTTTCGAGTCCAAAAATCTTTTGACTTAAAGTTCCTTCCAGAAGACTTGTCAGTTGGATTTTTCCAAGAGTTTGCGGCTCTTTTACTAGTCCAAAAATCTTTTGACTTAAAGTCTCCTCCGGAAGACTTGTCACTTGTATTTTTCCATCCTAAAATTCCATCGACCACGGCAGGGTTTAAACCCGCGAGCCTCGGGACTCCATCCATAGTAATTCTGCCCGAAGGCAGGTCCTTCACTGCAATCATAGTATTTTCATGCTGTGCTTGCAGCTTTACTAGGGAATTATAGGTGTGGTAGCTTCCCTTGGGACTGGAGGCAAGGAATAAAACCACTGGACCACAACGACCGACAAATATATAGTGCTATTCAAACGCAAAATACTTTTTGGTCCATGAATATATGGAAATATTTAATCACAAAATAATATTGTGAGATTAGTAACACTGGTACCTGTTTTTATGTCGCAATCTTGTTTGGTCTCCGCCAGAATCCGATTAAATTTAATCAGGTTTTTAATATCCGACACGTGAAACACACATGATAACCTCATTATATAGTTTATAACCCTGTGCTTTTTATATTATCTTACAGACCTACCATGAATCCATTTATTTAAGGATTCAGTTGGAAAAGCATTTTACTTGACTATTTAAGATCCAGAATTTTCGATGTAGGCCTATTTCTCAGAATTGTCATGTTCTATTAATGCCCTAAATTCCCTGGCCACCTCGTTTCATTGCACACTTGGTACTTTTAAGTCACACTTATACAGTTACCTGTTGTCTAATAGTTAACTTTTCTCTATTTATTTAAATTTATACTGTGTCATTAATACTTTTTTCTCCTTTTTATCTCTTGTACATATTATAGGCCTATTTAATTCGTTAAATCTAGAGTAAATCAAGAGACATTATAATTAATAATTATATATATATATATATATATATTATATTCTCCATTATTACTAGATGTCGCGGGAACTCGGTCTTCACTGCCATCTAGTAGCTGACTATAAGAAGTAAGTAAATTAAAGAGAATATTTTTACCTTATAGCAGTGACGCTTTATAGATGTTATAATTAAATGTTTAACATTGAGCAATGCAAGCTTAATATGGTATGATATTTTTCTTATCGTACCATATTAAGCTTGCATTGCTCAATGTTAAACATTTAATTATAACATATATATATATATATATATATATATATATATATATATATAACATGTAATCGTTTATGTTTATTGTAAGTTAGATGTAAGACTATTTTTTGTATTTTTTTAAAAAACCTGGTTCAGTGGCAGACAAGGCCTTAACTCTGCCAGGTAAAATAAAGCTGCTATATTATTATTATTATTATTATATTATTATTATTATTATAGGGCTATATATATATAATCTTCTTCTTCTTCCAAACAAGTTTAAGGCCCAAATCCTATTACGGTTTCAGTGAAGCATTCTCGGTCCATCTTTTTCTGGAACGTCCCAAAGATATGCACTAATATATGTCCTTTATGGTCATTAAATACCGACAATCGTTGGCAGTTAAAGCCACTCCCTCAGCATTCTATGCAGCCGTACCATCTCTGAATGTTCCATTGGAGAACAAGTAACTGCTACTGCCATGTTGGCTAATGTGTTAACACATGTTCCCGCTAGAGCCAATTGCAAACATGTTTACTCACATATAAAAGGATTCTATCTCAAGAGTTCACCTACATTTGGGCAAGATAGGAAGAGAAAATAGGCGGGTTAGTGTAGGCCTACAGCTGATTATTTTAGCGTTCACTTTTTTCATAGCATGCTTTTGTGATAAATTGGCTAAAATGTCTGACCAATGACTAATACAAATTTTACATTGTAAATGTGATGATTTTAGGTTACTTTGAGTTACTTTTCTTCATTTTAAGGCTTTTCTCACGTTTTTTGGAAGAAAATCTACATAATTATATAGAATTTTGAATAAACCTCAACGGAACACATCATGAATATTATAAAAGTTGATAATTATATATGCCTATTTCTCTCAATTCACATAAATTTTGTGTTTTCCCATTTTTTATTTGAATTTATGTCAATGACATAGAATCCCCTAAAGTAGGCATATGTATAGTGAAATGACAATTAATGTTTCACTGAAAAATGTTAAACATTGACACAGATGAGGTGGCCTAGGCCTAAATTGGATGGCTTTCTTTTGAAGTGACATATCTAAATATAATATGCTATAATCATTTTAAATGACACTAAAAATACAGATGAAGTTGTAAATACATTTTAATGAGCTTGAAAGGACAAGAAAAATAAGTTATACCTTGGCAGAGTTTGGTTACAAAGTTTCAGGTAATTCTGTAGATAAATCATGTTTTGACCATGTAAGTTATACATACCTTCACACAAAAACTGGACTGTAGGCCTAACAGCGACTGAAGAAACACTAAACATATGTTCAACTAAATATGGTCACTTGAGCAAAAGTTCACTGTCACTTTAACAAATTCACATTCCATTTATTTTAAAAGAAGAATTTCGTTATAATTTCTTTATATATGCTCCTAATGTTTGTCAAGCAATCTTCAGTTTTATTGGTTCCGCAAACTCGGAGAGTAAATACAAAATGGCGCACTTACACATACCATTACAAAATGGAGGAATCAGCACTACTATACTAATATCCGTTCATAGTAAATTAATTCATGGGAACCAGAACACACTGGCGGCTCGTGACTTTGAATTTAGGTGAATAGTTACATACGCAACAAGGGAAGTATGTAGTAATGTACTTACTTGCCGAATTGCGTAAATAATTTTGTTCACTCCTATACTAGTAATTATGTTTAATATTTTGTGTGAATTCATATATTGGTTTGAAGAGTTCAATTGTTTGATAGCAAAGGAATGTTTATAAAACAACTGTAATTGTTTATTGTTGTTTGAATTAGTGGCAGACATTTTAAATAACAGTTTCAGACTGCATATTAATTACAGATGTGATTAATTGTGATGTAGAGGAAGCGGCGGATGGTGCGGTTCATTTTCTATTAACAGCAAAGTTGAAAAATAGATCTGAGAAAGTAGGCACTATACAGAATACTTATGGGCTAGTGTAAATTAAAAACTCTAGTACATAAAGTATAGAAACGTATGGAAGTAAATAAATAAAAAAAAAATACTAATGAAAATTAACCAAATTTTGTGGCTAATGTTAACAATTGTAACAACTGTTCAACCACTATAAATTTGAATTATCAAAGTGAGAAATAAGTGTGATACAATAAAATTGTATTATATTACTCAATAAAATTTTAAGTAGGTAACATTTTTACATTATGCATTAAGTTAATTACTTTTCTTCCCTAGGAAAGTAAGTTGAGCTATTACATGCCGTTGTCAATGGATACCAAGGCCTCTCTGGTAAATTCAACTTACTTCCCTAAAACAGAATGATAATTAGGCCATTATTAGTGAACAAAAGTTAATTGTACACATGTTTATCTTAATTAATATTAAACTCGTCTATATCTTGTATATCAAACCGATCCTTCAGTCCTTTAAGACTGCAAACTTCTCAGTGATAACTTAATGGAATGAGTGTGTCTTCGTTAACTGCAGTAGAAGTTCTTTCTGATTTGTAATATTCCTCAAAGAAGAAAGTCTCTCTCCCCTGAAATTGCATTCCTCAGGTATGTTCATACATGCTTCAAACAAGAAAAGCTTATTTCCACAGATCTGTTGTAGAGGGAGAGGAGCATAACCATGGAAATTCCTTAAACCATGACTGTTTGAAATTAAGATTGTTGCGTTTACCTATTTTGTACCGCATATTTGTAGATTTTCAGTTGGACGCCCACAGTTTAAATCTTACTTTTTATCTTCATATTTCTAACGTGAAAAAGGTGTTTCCAATAAAACACACAATACATAATAAACAGGATTCATATTTAAACCAACACAACAATAGCTGAATAGCGCGATACGAAAGAATTTTGTACACAAAGCCTTGTAGCAGATGGCTTGGCTACTTCATTGGAGGATTTTGTAACGTTAGACCTAAGCAGTCGACGCTACGGTTGTCATGACGACCAGCGATCTAAACTTCGCCCCAGAGATCTAGCAGAGTGAAAAGTAAGAATCCTTCACTTGAGCGCTGGCTGAAGATCAGAATTACAGCACGCGGCGCGGGCGCTCGGTCACAACAATGAGTCCCACTTCGTACAACAATGCAGACATATGTTTCTACTAAAACCAACATTCCTGATAAGGAAAATAAAGTTTAAAAACAATTCTGGTAAAAATAAGGTGAAGTGGCACTTTACCTACTTCCTAGCCGCCTCTGCCTGAATATGTTGATTATGTACGAAAATATTATAGTCTATAAATACTTAAAAACAAACTCCTTGACAGTATCGAACCCTTAAGTTCATGGCCGCTAGGACATAAGCTCTCTATACATCCCTATCCTGACCTAATGTTTTCATATTATCCCTGTGTAATATACTTCCCTCAAATCATCGTTAATGTTATTCTCCCACCTCATTCTTGGCCTAACTGGTGGGCATTTTCCCTCTGGTTTTACTACAAGGATTTTCCATACACCTCTTTCATTCCCCATTCGTACCACATCGCAGTCTGTGAGATTTAACTCTTCTTATTATATCTGATTTCCTATAAATTCTCTGTAGCTCACTGTTATATAGTCTTCTCCATTCACCTGTCTATTCATCTCTCTTTGGCCTAAAACATTTTACTAAGAAATTTATTCTCAAATACTCGTAAATATTTTATCCTCCCTTAAAGTAAGAGGCAATGTTTCACAATCATATAATATAACTGGAAGAATAATAGTTTTATATACTTTCAGTTTAAAGTGTTTTTTTTAGAGAAGTTGGGACAATAAGAATCCCTGTAATACATAATAACATACATTTCTATTGAGCCTATGTTTAATTTATGTTTGTAATTATTGTTCCGAGGTATTTGAATTCAACCACGTATTCATAATTTATCTCATTTTTCAATAACTGTCCATTTCCAATATATAATAGATTTCTACGTGCGAAGATATATTTACTTTTATTTCTTCTAATTAATACAAATTAATAGGTCTATTACAAGTAGTTAAAATGACAGAACAACGATTAACAGTGAAATAACACTATGAAACATATATAAGTTATTAGATCCATTTGGTACATTCCGTGTTTTAAAAGAAAAATGTATATAGATTTTGAAATGAAAGTCATGGCTACGAGAACAATCTGATTGGAATTAATACATTTACAACTTGTACTCATGCGTAATAATTAGACTTCCCTAAACTTTCTCAACTTCTATATTGAGAATCAAAGTGTTCCCAATATGAAGTTAGCAAATGGGAGGACGTTGTACGAGTAAATTAACAATTTACAACTAATTTCAAGTTTAATTGAGTGACATCAATCTAATATCAAGAAAATACCTTTCTCTTTTCCTTTGTATCACTTTTACGTGTCCCACGCCTTCCGGCCCTTAAAAGGGACAGAACTACCGGGAAACGATTTTAATTTCAATTATTATTTTCTTTAACGACATTTTTGTAACAGCCAAGGTCATTACCAATGCAATTGAGACCCTTAGAAGCCAATGGGTGTAGCGAACTCGGCTAATTTCGTGATATTAAGCTTTTGTCAATTATACCTAAATATTAAGAACATTTCTGTTTAGTGTCTTAGGAATATCAAAGTTAAGGATATATGAAATATATATGCTAAGTTGTCGAATATATATTTTATTTTATCACCAATATGACGTAAATTATATACATTTTTTTCTGAAGGTTTGAAAAAATCGGGTAATTAAGTGATAGTATTACAGTAAATTCGTGACAAACTTTTTAATCACTCTCCATGTTACATCCAATGCATTTGAAATCTCACTTATAAACAGTCAACCCTTGACACTTTTCATGAAACCACAGGTCACATTTTCGATATTGTATCCGTTCACCTTTAGAGTAGAATATCTACTGAAAAATGTTCTCCAATCACAGACAAGTATTAAATCTAACAATTGTTAACATGAATGAAAACACTTCCTCTACAAGTTAACATAAAATATACCCAAGGACGCCAAGAAAGTAGACTTTCTGCCTTCTACGAGACAGGAAAATAATTTGTTTTTCTTGCCAGTACAACTTCGTTACAAGCGAAAGAAAAAATATTATCCGTGTCACGAAATTAGCAGAGTTTGCCCTATAAATTTTTAGTAAATTATGTTCAAAGTTGAGACACTACATAATATATGTGCAGTTTTCTTTTTAACCACTAGATTTCAGCACCAGGCACATATTTACTTATATCCATTCAGATTAGTACCTTCTTTAACTACTAAAATAAACAATTAATTCCAAAATTAGATATTTATTACTTGTACCCCTTCGCTTTTAAGGGTCTCAATTCAAATCTGGTAATAAAAGGGCCGACATATTCTGTTTAGAGGCTTCTTTTTTCAAGCTTGAGATTCTTTTACGTTCTGTAAATTTACTGCACAGGACCGATGATTTTAGTTTCTTCCCGAAGCACTACAAATGAATTTAATTCTATATCACGCTTTTTAGAGCCTCCCCTGTTAATTGATTAGCTCAATACAAATCACCTCTAAGACAACACAAACATTTAAAAAAAAGAAACACCATTCACTCATACATTAATATTCTTCTTCTTCTTCACTTCCTGGTTTAGGCATTGCTTGCCTGTTCCATCTTCACTAATCTCTTCCGAGGACGTCCAATATCTCTTCTTACTCTCGAAAAATAATGTTACATTTCCTTTGGTAATCTACTCTCTTTCATTCTTTCTACATGTTCTTTCCACTGTTTCTTGTTAATAGATACTTTTTTTCATTTATGGAGTCGATCTGCAGTTTCTCACGAATATCATCGTTTCTTATATAGTCCATTCTAGTACACCATTTTAATCTTCTTAAAAATTCATCTCGGCTGCTTGGATTTATTCATGCTAAACAAGCGAAGTATAACATCGGTGATTATGACGGCCAGATGATGTTCGAAGAGCACTTTGATTTTAACCCTTAAATTCGTATTGTACCCTAAAGGACACATCAATTGTTTTAACTTTTGTAATAGTTTTTATAAAACAGAAGAAAGTTAACGATAAGAAATTACTGAAGTGTGTGTGGAATTATACAATCATCATCATCCGTATCATGACAGCTACCACCTTCTTCCGGAAACCAAACGCCATTCCTCTCTGTCCATCCACTGATCTTCCTTCAATCCTCTAATATTCATAGCTGCTTGTACCCCTTCTATCCAAGTTTTCTTCGATCTTCCTCTCTTCCTCTTTTCCATTGGGATCAATTCCATAACAATTTTAGGCAATCTTTGCTCTGGAATTCTTTTGACATGGCCATACCACTGTAATCTTTTCTTTTTTATAATGTATATGATGTTCGGCCCCTCTTGTACACCCATAATTTCCCTTATTTCTTTATTTCGTATTCCATCCATTCTAGATTTTGCAGCTGATCTTCTTAAAGCATCCACTTCTGTACTTAAAATTATTAATTGCACAACAGGTCTATACCTTATAATAATAGTTATGCACGATTTTGTTTTCAGTGCGGTCCGCCACATTTAAATAACTGATACGAGAAATCAATGTTTTGTCAATTTAAGGGTCAAAGTTTTATGACATCTGGAGGCTTCTTGTTGGAAAACAAGAGGGAAAACGTCCAGTTGGTAGATAAAAAAAGAGGTGGGAGAATAATATTAACCATGATTTGAGGGAAGTAGATTAAACAGGGGATGACTGGAAAACATAGGTTCAGGATAGGGATGTATGGAGAACTTATGTCCGCTAGCGATGAACTGACGGGTTTCATAGTGACAGTGACTTAGTTAGACATTATAACGAAACATAGGTATATAAGATTTGAGGTTATCATTACAGAATTCCCGTCTTTAATCCCAAATTTCTTGTCACATCCAATGAAACGAACATTTGACTATTTCGTATTTCTCGATCAATTAGTTATATAAATATTACCATAACTGTAATAACGGAGATTCAGTAAGACTTAAGACAACTGAAGGTTAAAAGATGGAGACAGAAAGCTAGGAATAGGGAAGAATGGGCAGGTGTTATAAAGGAGGTCAAGGTTCTTAGAGGACCGTAGAGCCAGGGAAGAAGAAGAAGAATGTATTTAATTACCTTCTTCACTTTTAAGAAACATTTTGTTCCGTTGAGGTTATCGTTAAATATTTAAAAAACAATAAAATTTTGTACATGTTCTGGCAGTCGTCCTCAAGAAATTATATTTGTATAACCAAACCAGTAACCAATGAGCAGCTTTGAAAGTGGAACCGGTTTCGAAATGCCTAGCTGGATATTTTATACAAATATAATTTGTTGAGGACGACTGCCACAACAGGTACACAATTTTATTGTTTTTTTTCACTTTGGTATTAATTTATCATATTTTATTATGTTTGTAACATTCTCCTTAGCATTAATTCTTTGTATGTGTTAGAATGAGTCTTATATTTTGAAACTTTGTCCTAAATTTGTTTTGTTTTATATTATTTTCTAATGTCTTTTATTACCGTATTCAGTCTGGTACTATTCTAGTCTATATTGTTTTATCTATTTTATTTCCCCATGTCCATCCATCCATAGTAATTCTGCCCGAGGGTAGGTCTTTCACTGCAATCATATAATTTTCATGCTATGCTTTGCAGCTTTACTAGGGAATTGTAGGTGTGGTAGCTTCCCGTTGTTTTCCACACCGGTGAAGGATGATGATGATGATGATAAGGATGATGGTGATGGCCGGATGATTTTCGGGGACCGATGGGCCCTAAGCTTCCAGATTTGTCTTATGGCGAGGCAAAACCCCGAAAAAACCTCACTCAAGAGCCTATCATTATTTCTTAATCTTGTATGTGCCAGAATTTATATTGTATCTTAAAACGGGCTCCTAAATTTATATATTTTGTTTTTCTTCTCTTTTAAACTAAAACTTTATATAAATATACATCCTCAACTTGTCGAGGGATGAGATGAGATGAAGCCTCCTTATATAGAGGTCTGTGAATAACAAGGGTGCCAACCGACCACGCCTGATGCACCATCACTGGGGCAGATTGACGAAATGAAACGAAATGGATGAGATGAATATGGAAAAAATGGTGGAATGAAATTGTGGCAGGGGGAAACAGGAGAAAACACCAAGAAAAACCTACCCAAGCTCCGTTTCCTCCACCACGAAACCGACATGGGGTGGCCGAGACTCGATCTCGGGACTCCAGTGGTGAAAGGCGGGCGTCTAACCGCTTGCACCACAGATCCGCCTTAATTGTTTTATATTATTTTCTAATGTCTTTAATAATCATGTTCAGTCTGGTGTTAACCTATTCCATTTTGTTGTCTTTATTTTATTTCCTCTTGTATTATTTTACTGGAGACGCGCTGCAAGAATATCCAGGAAGGATAAAATCAGAAATTCATTTATAAAAGAAAAAATGCAGGTACAATATTCAATATTAGATTTTATAAAGAAGAAACAATTAAATTGGTAGGGACACATTAGAAGAATGGGAGAAGGAAGACTACCTAAGATTATCATGGATTGGGAACCACAGGGAAGGAAAAAGTAGGGCAGACCAACTATTACGTGGATTCAGGGAATCAATGCAGCTAAGAGGGAATGGGAAATAGAAGAAGATATATGGATGAACAGACAGGAATGGAAAAATGTGTTGAAACAAATATATAGTTAACTGTGAACATGGGTACCGGAAAAATGTATATTCATTGTAAAAGCAGGAATAATAAAAAAAAAAATTCTATCTGCCAGAATATATGTCTTGAAACTGTCTCCTAAATTTATATACTTTGTTTTCCCTTTCCCTTTAACTAAAACTTTGTAAAGTATATCTTCTATATGTATTATTTCTGGAGGAAAAATAAGTTACAAATATATAATTAAATAGTGAGAAGTACTGTCACATATGGAGCTGAAGTTTGGAAATTCAACAAAAACTTAGAAAAAAAACTTATGTTGATGGAAATTGATTTCTTGAGGAGAGCAGCAAGATGTTCAAAATTAGACAAAATAAGAAATATTGTCATAAGAGAAAAAATGAATATTGGTTATTCAATAGTAGATTATATACGATATAAGCAATTAAATTGGTATGGGCACGTACGACGAATGCAAGAAGAAAGATTACCCAGGAAAACATTAGAATGGTGGAAGAAGGAGGAGAGGAAGACCTCGAAAATCGTGGATGCAGGAAATAAGAACTGGAATGAGAGTAAGAGGACTGGAGGACATGGATTGGATGGAGAGAGACGAGTGGAGAAGAAAAATAAAACTTTAGGCACAGAAAGATGTGTAAACATTAAAATTCTGTATATAAATAAATAACTTTTGTAATGAAGAATCTCTTGAATGAGCCTCTTAATCTAGGATGGTAGTTAATTATAACATTTGAGTTGCATCTGGACTGTTCCCGAGCACCAGCACTTGTCAATACCGCGTTCAACATTTATTTGCGAATACAATTTATTCTTATTCTAAGTCAATCAATTTAAAACAAAATTTTTGCACGGTAGTGCGTTCTCTCGTAGTTACAGGAATGGCGACCATGATTGAAAGTTCAATTTCCTGAAATAACTATACCATAATATTACAAATTACCTACCTAGGGCGGGAAGTAAAACCACTGCCCTTTATGTATAGTACGTACAATGTATATACAAAATAATATATCCAAAAGACAGTATTGACATACATTATACGAAACAAATCACTGCATTTTAAATGAACTTAACTTTACTTGAAACAATAAATTCATACTTGCCGCCATTTTAGACCTCATTTATTGCTATAGTCTAAACTAAATTATTTTTAGCTTTTACCGTATTTTCATTGGCCAGACTGCTAACGTCAGTCAGTTGTTTATAATGAACGCTAACATTTCCAACAAATATGTTATTATTTTGAAAACACCATCGTGCAAAAAATAATATACAACGCGCGTTTGTGAAGTGTTGTACAGAATATCAGAAATTAAAAACCTCGCTACCGCTCTGTTTTTTATCATTTCCTCTCTCCTGTAAAAACCACTTCCCAACTTAGCACTATAATAAACTATTAGTAGATGTGTATATTGTAATATACTAGGCCTATTAGTAGATGTGTACGAAATAAGGAAAGCAACATTCCTGAACACAATAGATTTACTAGGATTAGTGGTATAAATTCAGAGATCCTAGGCTGATCTAAGATGTATGAGCGTCTCAAAATAAAATATTATTATTCTTAAAATTGATGAAAAATGAATGTTACGTAATGGAGGGAAATTTCCAGAAAGTATTACATCACGATCACCAATAACAAGGTTGATGTGAAAACTGCAATAAATGAGTTAAATTAAAACGTTTCATAACACAAAATTCTTGACGCCTTCTTAATTACTCCCGAAGTAACGAGGCTTGACTGACTTGAAGCTATTGTCTAAGTTACCTATGTCCTCCAAAACCCCAATTTCCAAGTTTATATTAGTTTGAAACAGTACAAAATGACATCTTAACAAATCTTTAATAGACCTACTAGCTAACACCCGGCGTAAGTTACTACGGCTAAATAAATGGAATATTAAATATTTATTAAATTGTATGGTATACGCTGAAAAGAATCAAACATGGCGGCTGCTAGTCAGTTTTTAATTTCGGATTTTAAGTAAACCTCCACTTCTAATTGTCCGATATTGATCATTTTTTGGATAATACCTATCTCGGTTCATTTTAATATGATATACTGAGTTTCGTTGTGTAACATAGATAATTGTGCCCGCTAGAACGATTTTTAAAATTTCACTTCAGATGAACGCTTATACCTAATGGTTTTGGAGGGTCTAATTGTGAATCTAAAACATCCAGGAACTCATTCAAACACACACAAAATATTTTATCAAAATTGGTCCAGTCGTTAGGCAGTTTTTAATTTCGGATTTTAGGTAAACCGCCAATTCTAATTGTCGGATTTAGCTCATTTTTGGAAAGTACGTACCTCGGTTTATTTTAATAGGATATACTGAGTTTCGTTGTAAAACATTGGAAATTGTAACTGCTAGAGCTATTTTTAAATTTTCACTTCACGTGAACTCCTACACCTAATGGTTTAAGAGGGTACAATTGAGAATCTAAACCATCCAGAGACCCACTCAAACACGTACAAAAAATTTCATGAACATGGGTCCAGTCGTTTAGGAGTTCAGTTACATTAATACGTACTGAAAAATTACATAACCTATATATAAAGATATAAAAATTCAACCTGCGTATGTTTGCGCTCGCAAAATTCGAAAAGTATTCTAGTCGATTGTTATGAAAATTTGTACATACTGGTTTTCAGATGTTATTATTCCGTGTAACCATAAGGTATAAGAGTTCACCTAAAACGAAAATTTAAAAATATTTCTAGCGGTCGCATTTTTTTTATCTTTCACAACGAAACTCAGTGTATACTATTAAAATGAACCGAGGTAGATAGCATAAAAAATCAGCGATATTTGGTCATTAGAAGTGGGGGTTTACCTGAAATCCGAAATTAAAAATTGACTCTAGCAACAGTCATGTTTGGTTCGTTGCAATGTATACTTTAGCAATTTAATTAACTGTTTTTTTTTGTAAGATAGTGCGTTTTGTCGTACTTACAGCAGTGGCGACCATGATTGAGAGTTCAACTTCCTACATTTCGGGGTTGCCATTCTAAATAACCAGATGCCTACTGTAATAAAATAACTATACTGTAATACTACATATTACAAACACGCGTGAGGGAAGTAGAACCACTCCCTCTATGTATACTACATACAATGTATATACAAAAAATATATCCAAAAGATAGTGTTAACATACATTATACGAAACAAACCACTGCATTTTAAATTAACTTTATTTGAAACAATATAAAACAATAAATACGTACTTGCCGGCATTTTATCACTAAATTGTTCTCACGGCCTCCTGTTGATTCACTAATAAACATTGCTCACACTGTTAACGTTAGTCAATTGTTTATAATGAACGCAAATATTTCCAACAAAGATGTTATTATTTTAATATTATTTATTATTTTGAAAACACCATCATGCAAAAAAAAAAAATGTACAACGCACGTATGTGAAGTGTTATACAGAATATCGGAAATTTAGAAACCTCGCTATCGCTAGGTTTTTAAACTTTTCTTCGATTCTGTAAAAACCACTTTCCAACCTCACATCGTAATATACTATTTCTAACAAGACTCCCTATTTTATAATGTAAATCAATTTAAAGAGACTTTCTAATGGTGGCACTATAAAAATTCATGTAGAATATAACAGAAAGCGAGAGATTTTAAAATTATAATAATTTCATTAAATTTATTTATGCTTTGACGCAGTTATGGAAATGAAATAATTTATTCTGAACGTATGATTGACTTGCTAAACACCTGACGCTGTTTCTGCCGAGTGATAATGATTGTGACGTGTATGGCTCCGCCTGGACGTCTACACCACAATACACACAATTCTACAACTTTCATCTACTAAATTATAATACATTACACTGAGCAACAAAACAGAAACATTTTTTGTCTCAGAGAGAAAAATATGTGATTCTGATAGCATTTTTTCTCCTGAATTCAAATATGATATCGGGTTTTCTCCCTCACGCAAGGTTTCCGAGAGACAGGTTTTTATAAGTTCAAACACTTTAATATTTACTACATTCGTAACGACACAATATTCGAATATTCGGACTCACCTAGAACGTAAGAAATGACGATTTTCTGCTATATTTCGCCTGTGGAGTATCCCTCTTGATGGTCCAACGATAATCGGCCAGCATATTAGGATTCCATTTACCTTGATATATCTTTTCCATAACTGAAATCTCCTGATGAAAGTGTTCGCCGTGCTCATCGCTCAATGGACAATTCGACGAAAAAACGTTTATTAAAAGAATAATTACTGAAATCCATTAATTGAAATTGAAATAAAAAAAACTGTGGGTAATGGAGAAATTCCGAATACATATTTGAAAACACGATACAAATCTGCATTAAGTACAACTATTGGTACTCATGAGACAAAAATCATGTTGACCAGTGTTATCAGCACATCCGAATTTACCAAGAATAATCCAAACATTGAACGAAATTTTGAGGAAATCATAGATTTTTATACAGAGTGGTATTATACATTATAGGAACTCTTGTCGTCCCAACTTCTCTCAAAAAACGATAAACTGAAAATATATAAAACTATTATTCTCCCAGTTATATTATATGGATGCAAAACATGGAGTGGAGTCTAAACCACGGCCCCGCTTTTTCAATTTTTTATTGTTTCCATAACATAAAAATGACCGAAAATGAACAGAAATGGTTGAGAAACCATAGATATGATTCAGATATTTGTTTTTGTAACTAACAGCTGTAGCTTTTCATTTGTTATGCTTGTTGTGGAAACAATAAAAAATCGGAAAACCGCGGTCGTGGTTTAAGACTTCTGTTGAGAAATCCATCCATGGTCTCTTACTTCAAGGGAGGAAAAAATATTACGAGTATTTGACAATCAAGTTCTTAGAACATTTTCTGATCAAAGAGAGATGAACACAGTCGAATGGAGAAGACTACACAACAGTGAGGTACAAGATCTTTATAGGAAACCAGATATAATAAGAACAGTTAAGTGTCGTAGACTGGGAAGAGCAGGACATGTGTCACGAATGTGGAATGGAAGAGGGACATGGAAACTTCTTGTTAGAAAACCAGAGGAAAAACGCCTTGTTAGAAAACCAGAGGAAAAACGCCTAGTTGGTAGTCTAAGAATGAAGTGGGAGAATAACATTAACCATGATTTAAATAAAGTAGATTATACAAAGGATGATTGGAAAAAAATAGATCAGGATAGGGATGTATGGAGAGTTATGTCCGCGCTGTCATGAACTTACAGGTTCGATAGTGCCAGTGAGTTAGTTATAATTAATTTTGTACTAAAGGCTGTATTAAGATATTTAAATCGCACTTGCAAAGAAACTTGACTCCAATGAAAAAAACAGAAGGATAGAATACAGACGGCGGAGATGAGGTTCTTAAGACAAGTAAAAGGATGTACAAGACTTGATAGAATAAGAAATGAGGATATAAGAGAAGAATTGAAAGTACAGCCTTTATTGGATAAGGTCACGAATTACAGACAGAAATGGATTGATCATATGGATGGAATGAGTAAGGAGAGATATCCATTGTTAGCAAGAAATTATCAAGCAAGAGGAAGATGTGATGTTGGAAGACCTAGAAGACGTTGGGCTGATGCATTATGAAGTCGGAACGGGCAATTGCCTAATCCCTGGAGTGATGATGATGACTTACAAATAACTATATTATACGTGTATGTACATCAGATATTCGTTGTGTCATTAATTTCACACGTAATCTCATAACATGTGTATGCGGTGACATATTATTTCCGTATCAGAATTACATTATACATGCATTATTTCATTCAAATGAAACATCATGTTTCTACACTTTTCTCTGATTTCAGCATCAACAGTATTATGTAATTTTATCAATGTATTAGCTAATACCCGGTGTGCGCTGCTACGCCTAAATAAATTAAATATGTATTAATTAAATATAAATAAAACGTAGTTTTATTTGATTTTCATATTTATTATATAATTCAGTGACAGCTGTTTCGGTACACGGTACCTTCTTCAGACATGTTAACAAATTATGAATTGTGTGTGTTGGAACACAGTAGTAATAATACTACGTTTTATTTTTATTTAATTAATAAATATGGATTTCATCAAGTAAACACCAACTCAATTGATTAATTAAATATGTGTTAGCTAATGACAAATGAGGGAAATTTTGAGGAAGTGGCTGAATTCAAATACCTAGTAACAATAATCACAAATAGGAATGAGATGCACAAAGAAATTAAACATAGGCTCAATTCTGGAAATGCGTGCTATTATGCATTGCAGAGACTCTTTATGTCCCAACTCCTTTCAAAAAACTTTAAACTGAAAATATATAAAACTGTTATTCTACCAGTTATATTATATGGGTGCGAAACATTGACTCTTACTTTAAGGGAGGAAAGGAGATTACAAGTATTTGAGAATAAAGTACTTAGGAAGATTTTTGGACCAAAGAGAGATGAACAGACAGGTGAATGGAGAAGACTACATAACAATGAACTACATGGTCTTTATAGGAAGCCAGATATAATAAGAACAGTTAAGTCTCGTAGACTGCGATGGGCAGGACATGTTGCGCGTATGGGGAATGAAAGACGTGCATGGAAGCTTCTTGTAGGAAAGCCAGAGGGAAAACGCCCAGTTGGTAGACCAAGAATGAGGTGGGAGAATAACATTAACTAAGATTTGAGGGAAGTAGATTATTCAGGGAATGATTGGAAAGCATTAGCTCAGGATAGGGATGTATGGAAAGCTTATGTCCGCGCGGCCATGAACCTACGGGTTCGATAGTGCCAGTGAGTAAGTAAGTAAGTAAGTAAGTAAGTTTCTATGTTTAATCGAATAAGTAAGAAGAAAAATAATTATAATTTATATCGTAATTATTTTTAGATAACCCGTGCTGATTACCCGGCGTTGCCCGGGAAACTACTTATCCCGATCTTCTTGACATAAATGAGCTGAAAGACAAAAATTATTATTGAGTGTTATCCGCAAAAGAATACCCGCCGTGCGCTAGGTACTACGCTTGTCCAGGAATCGAGTTACCCCGAGCCTCTTGGCATCAATGAGCTGAAAGATAAAATGGTTATTATGAGTTATCCATAAAAGGTAGACATATGCTGTCGCGGACTCTTTTGTAGATTTTGTTTGTTTGTTGAGATATTCAATTCTGTGTACATTAGTTTCGTGTATTTGTTATGGTTTAGGCAGCGTAAGCCATTTAAGCGCTCATAAAGTTCTGAAAAACACGTTTTTCACTATAAAGAGTGACATTTAAGGGTGAAGGAGTTTAGTATTACAACTCTCTTACAGCCTAAAATCTTCCCCGGAAACTCCTGAACATCTTGTAAAAGCTCTATCACAATCGGACGAATGGTGTAGTAATTCATAAAGTACAAAGAGACAGACATACGTACATTCGTTTATATATATATATATATCCATAGAAAATCAGCCCGAGGGCAGGTCTTTCACTGCAATCGTAGCATTTTGATTCTAGGCTTTGCACCTACCTTTACAAGGGAATTATAGGTGTGGTAGCTTCCCGTAGCTTTCCACACCGGTGAAGGATGATGATGATAATGATAAGGATAATGGCCGGATGATTTTCGGGGACCGTTGGGCCATAAGCTTCCTAAAATTTGTCTTACAGGTGAGGAAAAACCCCGGAAAAATAAAACATCGCCCGGGAGCTTGTCCCGACCGGGAATCAAAACCGGGCACGCTGTTTGACAAGGCAGCATGCTGCCTCGAGACCACAGCAGTAGCCATATATATATATATATATATATATATATAGACTACATATTGGAAGTGTCGTTTACTAAACTGTATCCGAGCTAAGTTTCAGTTGAACTAGTTGTTTGTACATGAAATTTCCATTCAACATTTAATATATTTTAAATTCTTTATAATTAGTATAGGTCGGCCGCGGTGGACTAGTGGTTATGCTGCTAAATAAATCTAATCTAATCTAATAACGTAATATGAACAAATAAATTAATTAATTAACAAACCCAGGAAAAAAACTAACTCAAAGTCTCTTAAAATATGATGGATAAAGTCACACAGCTTTCTATAGCAACATTTCTTACATAAAATATTTGACAAAAGCAGTTGAAATCTATTATGGCAATAACCTAATTTTTTAATAAATTCATGTCTTTTGTAATCAAATGCGTGACTATATTAACATCTGTTATAAAATGTCGTCACACTATAAAAACAAAATCTCTCTATATGAAATATATAACTAATTCAGTATCATGCGAAATTCTGAAGATGAAGCACGCTTTTTGAAATGTCTAGATTTTAATGGTGTGACGACATTTTACAACATAAGTTAATCCCTAGCAGTAGTCATTTGTATTAAAACTGAAGGTTCCAGCCAGTAGGCTTTGCTCTTCTCCCCAGTTTTCAAAAGTTAAACGATTGTTTAAGGAGAAGAGGATATCCTCTCCCCCTAGAGTCAAGAATAAAATCATGAGTACACCGTGGACCTATTGCTATTATATTATCGATGTTTATTATTTATTTAAATAATTAAAACATTTTTTTTCGATTTTCCATTTTATATATTTTTTTATCAATTTTTAAAAATCATATAGTTTTTTAGTAGTGTATGAAGTGTAAGAAGTAAATGCTATATAACATTAATAAATACCATAATATTGTTCAATCATGCAATTATTCCAAAGATAAAATGTCTGCCAACCTTTTATCCTCCTTCGCCTTGAGCTCCCGAATTATTAAAGTGCTATCTTTATTATATTAATTTTCTTTAATCGCAATGTTTTTTTTTGTATATCTGCCTGCGCGCGAAATTTTCTTTACAATTCTGTTTTCTTCTTCTTCTTCTTCTACTACAAGGTTTAGGCTATGCAGCCTGTTCCGGCGAAGTTAAAAGTGGAGTCCATCTTCTACGTGGTCGGCCAACATCTCTTGTTCCTCTGGGATTATACAGGAAGGTTCTTTTTGGTATTCTTTCGTTGTTCATTCTCATTAAGTGTTCTGTCCATTTCTTATTATTTTCGCTGATTTTATCTTCAATTTTATATATATTTAATTCTTCTCGTATAGTTTCATTCCTTATTCTATCCGCTCTTGTGCATCCTTTCACATTACGTAAAAACAGCATTTCCGCAGTCTGTATCCTGCTTTTATCCCTTGATTTCATTATCCAATTTTCACTTCCATACAACAACAAAGGAACAGCCATTGTTTTATATAATTTAAGTTTCGTATGTTTCCTTGTTTTCCGACCTAAGGTTCTTTTTTGGGTTCCACAAATATCCTGAAATTTATTTACTTTATTTTCTATATCTTTATTTTCTCTATAAGTTATATCACATCCTAAATATTGGAAATGTGATACTTCTTATATTATTTTGTTATCCAGTACAATTTTTTATCTAATTCCATATTTACCAATAAATGACATTACTTTTGACTTATTTATTGATATTTTACAATTATATCTATTGGCTATTAATTTAAATTTATATGCTAACATTTGGAGCTCATTTTCAGATTCTACTAAAAGTGCAACATCGTCAGCGAATAATAAAGCATTTATTTTATCTTTATTATCAATTAATATTCCTTCATTAGTTAAAACCTTCTTCCATTCTTTTAGGATATCGTCCATATAAATATTAAATAATATAGGTGAGAGTGAACACCCTTGTCGTACTCCTTAATAATAATAATAATAATAATAATAATAATAATAATAATAATAATAATAATAATAATAATAATAATATTTTATTTATTCTGGCAGAGTTAAGGCCATAAGGCCCTCTCTTCCACTCAACCAGCACAAATACAAATAAATATTCGACAAATATAGATATACACTATACTAATTATAAACAGTTTATAACAGTCCTTGGTTTATTTGAAAAAATGTCTTATTTTTTTGTCAACTGAGGGTCAATACAAATATTTGTTCCATAGTACAAGCTCTTAACAGTTTCTATAATCTGAATAGGGAGGCCTTTTTCTTTTAGGATATTCCACAATATTTCCCTGTTTACTCGATCAAGTGCCTTATCTAAGTCTATAAATAACAAATGTGTTTCCAGGTTTTTTTCTTGTCTTTTGTTTATTATCTGATTCAGGGCAAATACTCCATCGTTACAAGATCTTCCTTTTCGGAACCCGTTTTGTTCTTCTGTTTTCTTTGCTCTGTAATTTTTTGTTGAGCACTATAGCATCCCACCAAGGAGCTGGCCGCATAGGTGGCAGAGCTCCCGATGTTAATATAGTTGAGGACGACTGTTTTATCAGGTACGAATTTTAAAATGTTTATACAATTTTAACCTCAACGGTGTTCTACCATGAATTTTTGAAGTATAAACTTAATTGTGGCAAAGAAATGTTTTATACCACCAAATGCAGTCTCACTGTTCTGACAGAAAAAAAACTGTACCTCGAAGCTTGTCTATACTATTCGGTTTATGTCTAAATCCTTATTATTAATTTAGAATTTTCACAAATGAATGTCTACTATAAAATTTGAAGGATTTAAAAAGAATCTACCATAAAAAACTTTGTCATCCAACAATATTGTTGGGAATATGAACTATGAGGAATGTTGTTGGGTAATATTGATGTTTGACTTTTGGAAAGGTATAAATCCAAATTATATAAAAAAATACTTCGGATTAATAATAGTTTAATATCATTTCATGTTTTGGTTATATATCCCTGAAAGTAAATCATTTTTCAGCAAATACTCAATTTCTGTCAATTTATTAACGTAAATGTGGGCGTGGTTTTCAATATTACTAATTACACAATTCATTAATTAGTTGTCGACTTTGAACAGACCTAAAATAACTGTGTGAGGGAGACCCAACTAGTTAATATCTTTAAAGAGGAAAGCTTCGGGTTATTCATAAATCTATCGATATAATCACAAAAGATTTAGTTCGACAATACGTATTTATATTTGAAATTATTAAAGTTACAGGTGAAAAATTCTCATAAGTAGTGTTACTAGTGAATTTATCCAGAGGATTTGGAAGTCAAGAGTGGCATTTGTTAGGTTTATTTAATGAATACAATTAAGCCGTTTACTCAAAAATGATTATTTAAATATAGTTATTTTAATAGTATATTACGATGCAAGGTTGGGACGTGTATTTATAGAATTGAGGAAAATGTTTAACAACCGAGCGATAGCGAGGTTTTTAATTTCCGAGATTCTGTAAAACACTTCACAAACATGCGTTGTACATTTTTTTTTTGCACGATGGTGTTTTCAAAATAATAAATGGTAGTAAAATAATAACATATTTGTTGGAAATATGTGAGTTCATTATAAACAATTAAGTAACGTTAACAGCGTGGGCAATGTTTATTGTTGAAAGTACAGGATGCCGTTATTGATAAAATGGCCGCAAGTACGTATTTATTGTTTTATATTGTTTCAAATAAAGTTCAGCTCATTTAAAATGCAGTGATTTGTTTCGTATAATCTATATTAACATTACCTTTTGGATATTTTTTGAATATACATTGTACTTAGTATAATAATAATAATAATAATAATAATAATAATAATAATAATAATAATAATAATAATAATAATAATAATAATAATAATAATAATATAATAATAATACTTTATTTATTCTGGCAGAGTTAAGGCCATAAGGCCCTCTCTTCCACTCAACCAGTACAAATACAAATAAATATTCGACAAATATAGATATACACTATACTAATTATAAACAGTTAAAGATACAATAAATGTAACAATGTAAATGTCATGTACAAACAACATTTTATAGGGTAATAACAATAATGATACAATAATAATAATAATATAAATATGATACATTATACGGGAAACACCAATTAATATATATATATCTTACACTGGATAATAATGAAGTCGAGTTTAGAGCAAATATACATTTAGATTTCTTTTAAAAGATGCCAATGTCCGGCAGCCCCTTATTTCTTGTGGTAGGGAATTCCAGTTGCGAGAAGTGGAGATGGTATATGACATGGAGTGATGTGATGTCCTATGTTGCGGTATATTAAGTAAGAGACTATGTTGTGATCTTGTGTTTAAGTTATGGTTTGAGGATAGATACGGGATGATAAATAATTGGGAATCGAGGTATGTAGGATCTTAAATAGGAGAATTAGACAGTGCGATTTTCTTCTCTCTTTTAGATGTAGCCATGACAATTCGTGAAATAATGGAGAAATGTGATCGTATTTTCGAACATTAAATATGAATCTGATACACATATTATGGACACGCTGCAGTTTGTCCGACAATCCGTCACTTATGTCAGTTAGTAGAACGTCACAGTAGTCAAAATGCGGCATCACTAAAGTTTGGATTAAAATTCTTTTAAGAGTTGTAGGAAGAAAATGTACATAGAGGGCAGTGGTTTTACTTCCCGCACCTGGGTGTAGATGTAATATTACAGTACAGTTATTTAGGTTGGCAATCCCAATATCTAGGAAGTTTAACTTTCTATCATGGTCGCTATTGCTGTAAGTACGACAAAACGCACTATCACGCAAAAAATATTTATATGTTTAATGTGAACTTCGATGTATGAAAACAAATTAGAAATGTGTGGCTATGCTTTATTTGTTTATTCACTGCTACTTGACTGAGAATAATAGAAACATAAAACTGTATATTATAACGAGCATTACAGGTTATTAATAAATAGATTAATTAATGTATTTATTTATTTTACCCGATGGAATTAAGACCGTAAGGTGTTCTCTTCCACTTCACCAGGGTTAAATTATACATACAATAAGTACACAACTTAGTCTTCTTCTTCTTCTTCATCACGGTTTAGGTTTATTTACTAGCCTGTTCCGGCTCCAAATTGCTGCTGTTTCCATCTTTTCTTTGGTCTTCCCAAAATTCTTCTTCCTCGTGGTGAATAGCTGTATGCGATTTTTGGTATTCTATTCTCAGCCATCCTTGCCAAGTGTTCTTTTCAGTTTGTTCTGTATTTTACTATTGTTGTGTTTAATTCCTCTACTTTTAGTTGTCTTATTTCTGGGTTGTGTTTTTGTCTGTTCTTGATATCTGCTATTGGTCTGAGGAATTTCATTTCAGCAGCTTGTATTCTGGCACATTGTTGTGTTGTCACTGTCCATGTTTCGGATCCATAAGTAATAATAGGCACTGCCATTGTCTTTTATAATTTCACTATAGTGTCTTTCCTGGCTTTATTTTTCAAAGTTCTTTTTAGTGTTCCTGTTATAATAATAATAATAATAGCTTTATTTTACCTGGCAGAGTTAAGGCCTTAAGGCCTTGTCTACCACTCAACCAGGTTTAAAAAAAATACAAAAGAAAAGTCTTAAATCTAAATTACAATATATATATATATATATATATATATATATATATATATATATATAAACGATTACAAGTTATGAATACAATACAATTAATATTTATAATGTATTTTGATTTACTCTAAATTTAACGAATTAAATATATAATATGTACAAGATATATAAAAAAACGAGGAAAAGATTAATGACATAGTATAAAATTAAATAAATAGAGAAAAATTAATTATTAGACAACAGGTAACAGTATAAGCGTGACTTAAAGGTGCCAAGTGTGCGGCAACCCCTGATATCTTGAGGAAGGAGATTCCAGGAGCGGGCGGAGGCTACTGTGAAGGAAGTAGAATAGGAGGAAGTGCTATGAAGAGGAATTGTTAGCAGACTGCTATCTTGTGACCTAGTGTCAATATTGTGGTAGGAGGATAACTTCTCAAATCTGGACGCCAGGTAAGTAGGAATGTAGGAATTCAGAAGCTTGAAAAGTAGCGAAAGAGAGTGCAATTTACGTCTGTCAGTAAGACGGAGCCAAGAGAGGTTATTAAAGTGTTCGGAAATATGGTCATAACGGCGGATATTGAAAATGAATCGAATGCAAGCATTATGAACACGCTGCAGTCTCTGCGACAAGGCATTTAAGTGTCATGGCGGACAGTGAGTAGTGAATATACTGGTCGCTCGTGTTTTTGCACAGTTTTCAGCAGGTGATTGTTTGTGTTTTACAGGTAGTATAGGATATTTTGAAATTATTTGTGTGTACATTTATTCTGTAATAATGGCGCCACGCAAAACAAAGAATTCCGACGAGAATAAAGAAGAAATGACAAAGCGTGTGATGCAGGAATGTTTGAGGGACCCTGCCATGTTGCAGCTGCTAAAGGACTCGGTGCGTGAGGCTATAGTGAGTGAGTTGAAAACAACCATAGATCGGAACACTGAGGTCATTAAACAGTTGGAGCTGTCGTTACAGGAAAGGGACACTAAAATAATGAAACTAGAACAACTGTTGTGCGAAAAAACTGATTCCCTTGAACAGTTCCAACGCCGCCAATGCTTACGTATCTTGGACGCTGAGGATACAGACAAAATAGCTATCGATGTGGCTTCTAAAATAGGTATTAAATTGGAAACATGCGATATAGATAGGAGTCATCGTGTGGGGAGAAAGGCGGACCGGCCACGGCCGGTTATCGTCAAATTCGTAAGCTATCGGAAAAGGAGAGAGGTTTTCCAGAACAAAAAAACAGCTGAAAGGGAGTGGTGTTACAATTAGGGAAGACTTAACTCAAATGAGGTATAAGCTATTAAAAGAATGCATCACCAAATATGGTGTAACAAATGTGTGGACAATTGACGGAGCAATCCATGTTAAAGAAGGAGATAACAAACGCATCATTCTCCGGGCCTCAGAAATATAATTAGTGCAAACACGGCCAGTGAATAACCGACAGTTATCACTTTAAACATTTATTAATAATAACCTACATAAAATTAAGATATTCTTAGTGACGTGATACCAAGTTTAGTTTGTAAGTTTGTTGAAATATTTTACGACCATTTTTCGTTTAAATGATGATTTTCCTTTGACAGTCTTTGACAGGCTACAGGACAATAACCTTCCCACTCCCCTTCTCGACCCCACTACTTCAAGGATTGCTTTAGAAATAGCTTTGTCCACATACCGTACTTCCTTGCAGGTAGCCCATTTCAATGCTCAAAGTATTACTGCTCATATAGATGAAGTCAGAACAATTTTCTTCTCCTTAAATATTCATGCTATTCTCATATCTGAAACGTGGCTAAATCCCACCATTACCTCTTCTTTAATTAACATGGATGGTTATACTTTTCTTAGACACGATCGTGTTTACAGTCGCGGGGGCGGTATTGGAGCCTTCGTTAGAACAGACCTTACTCCTAAAATTGTGTATCTATCTAATAACGAACCATCTGCCGAAATTATGTTCATAGAAATATTTGTCAGTTTCAAAAAATGTCTTCTCTGTGTAGTATACCAACCTCCTAAAATAAAAGCCATCGCTGAAATTGAGTCCACTTTACAAAACGCGCGAATACAATATGAACATGTTATCGTTATGGGCGACTTTAATATAAATATACTAGACACTGATAACAGACATACACAACAACTGATGGCTACGTTCCAGGCTTCTGATATGACACTCCTACCCCTACGACCTACACATCACACTCATCACTCTGAGACGTTACTTGACTTAATTGCAACTAATAATCCAGACAGAGTACTTACTCACGGGCAACTGCCAGCCCCGGGAATATCAGCACATGATATTATATTCTTAGCATATTCACTGCAGTGCCCTAAACCGACTCGAAAGACTATTACGTATAGAGACTTAAAACATATAGACAATGCAACCCTAATTGAAGAAGCTATGCAGATGCCGTGGCATTCAATATGGACGCTGCATTCTGTAGATGAAAAAGTTGAGACACTAAATGACTTTATACTACAATTATACAACAGACATGCCCCACTAAAAACTAAACTCGTGAAACGACGCCCTGCACCCTGGATGACTCTTTCAATTCGTAACTTGATGACTGATAAAGACGCAGCACATAAGAAATATAGACTCAACAAAACAGACACAAGTCTCACTCAATATAAACAGTTACGTAACAAGACAAATCAAGCTATAAGAAACGCCAAACTTAGACATTTATACAACCTAACAAATACCAATACTTCAGAAATCTGGAAAAACTTGAATAGAATGGGAATTGTGAGAAAAGACACACAGGTAGACAAATTACCTGTTTCCCTGGACACACTCAATAATCACTTCACAGGTATAACTACTACTCCAAAGGATAAAGAACAAACAATAAATGAATTATCACTGACAAATCAACCCGACAGAGAACATTTCCACTTCTCATATGTTACAGACTACGACGTAAAGAAAGCCATAATGCGAATAAAAACCAAAGCAGAAGGAACTGACCGTATAAATATTACTTTACTGAATAAAATAATCGAAGCTATACTACCTACTATAACTCATATTTTTAACTCCTCACTACAAACTTCTACATATCCCTCATTGTGGAAACAAGCCCTCGTACGTCCACTGCCTAAAGTTAAAACGCCCTCAACCCCGAACGACTTTCGACCCATTAGCATTTTACCTACTCTTTCAAAAGCTCTGGAACGATTAGTCCATAAACAACTGACTGAATACCTAAATGATTACAACCTTCTAGATCAATTTCAGTCAGGCTTCAGGACAGGACACAATACAAATACTGCTCTACTAAATATTTGCGAAGACATACGCGAAGCTGCTGATAATCGAAAACTTACCATTCTTACATTACTGGACTTTAGTAAAGCATTCGACACGGTAGACTTGGACTTATTGTTGCATAAACTTAAAAACCTCTTACTCTCTGATAGTGCCACGAAATGGTTCAATTCCTACCTTCATGAGCGCCAGCAATCTGTTATAGGAAATCATACATTATGTTCTTCTTGGTCCTTCCGTAAAGCTGGGGTTCCACAGGGTTCGGTACTTGGACCTTTGCTTTTTTCAATCTACATAAATGACATATCTAACTCCCTAAAGCATTGCAAACATAATTTATTTGCAGACGACATGCAAATCTACATCCACACAGACAAATATTCACTAAATGACGCTGTTGCCAAAATTAACGAGGATCTTTACTCACTAATGACTTGGACAGTTAAATATGGACTGCAATTAAATCCTACAAAGTCACAATCAATCATTATGGGTCATCAGAGACTATTATCTACAATTAACCTAAACACAGTTTCGCATGTGTCACTAAACGGAGTTCAAATCCCTTATAGTGAGACAGTAAAAATTCTAGGAGTATTTATTGACAAAAACTTAAATTGGAATACACAAATAAACCATACATGCAAAACAGTCTTCTCAATAATACATTCATTAAATCGTGTACGAAATTGTTTGCCATTCGCCCTTAGGAAAATGTTAGTAGAAACACTTGCAATGCCCCATTTTGATTATTGTGACACTCTTTTTACAGACTTAAATATTATTTCCACTCAAAGACTTCAACGTGTTCATAATTCTTGCGCACGTTTTATTTGTGGTATTCGCAAATTTGACCATGTTACACCGTCCCTGGAACAATTATCGTGGTTTCGTCTAAGAGATCGTAGAACTGTCCATTCCCTATCCCTTCTCTATAAAATACTTCACACATCATCGCCTAATTATTTATCACGCCGCTTCATCAGACTATCCGACACACATAATCTTGACACTCGATCCCATCAGCACATTGTCCTTTATATCCCGCCTCATCACACGGTATATTATTCATTATCTTTTACGGTGTCACTTACCAAAACATGGAATTCCCTTCCACCCTATGTCAGAGACTGTCAAACTATAACATCCTTCAAAAACAAACTAAAGGATTATTTAATAACAAACTGACTTATACACCTCACTGATAGTATTCTTTTAGCAATATTAATATATTTAATTATTTATGTAAATAATATTAAGAATAACAAATATTTTTAATTTGTTTTGTTTTAAATATTGTATAATCGTAAAATTAGTTTTCTATATCTCACTATTTTCCTGTTTTTTATATACACTAGACAGGGTCAATTTAATATGTCTTGCTTGTATACATTTTATTATTAGTTTTAGTCTTAATTTTAACTAATATTAACTGGTTGTATTATAGATCGTAATATGTATATTAGATATTATCTTTTGATCAAATTTTTACTTAGTGTTTAATATTAGAGTTAATTAAGATTGTTATATTCTTATGTAATATATGTTTGTCCTGGTGAGTGGAAGAGAAGGCCACATGGCCTTAACTCCACCAGGCTAAATAAATCTTAAATCTTAAATAGTTTAGATCATTATATATAATGTCACAATAATCAAAGTGTGGTAACACAAGATTCTGCACTAGGATTTGTTTTAACGAAACTGGGAGAAAATTCTTTAAACGTCTAAGATAATGTAAGATGGAGAAAGTCTTTTTACATATGTGTTTCACTTGTGTTTGCCAGGTTAAATTTGCGTCTAGATGTAGTCCAAGATCTATTACTGAAGAAGAATAAGGGATAATTATATTATTTATAGTAATGTTTGGAAGTGTAGATATGTCAAAGGTTGTAAGCAGTCTTTGTTGTCCCATTAGAATTACTTGTGACTTGTTAGGATTTAGATTTAGACCGATACTTGAAGACCAGTTAAAGATGGATATGAGATCGTCATTCATTTTCATCAAGCTGTTATAGAGAGAATGAGTAGGTGAATGTAGGTAAATTTGGAGATCATCAGCATAGAGGTGATAACGGCAGTGCTTTAGTACAGTTGGCAAATCATTTATGTAGATTGAGAAAAGAAGAGGTCCGAGAACACTGCCCTGGGGGACTCCAGCCGGCACGTACGCCAAGTCGAAGATCTAGAGTTTAATGAAACGTATTGTTGACGACCGTGCAGGTATGAGTCGAACCAGGATACAGCGCTGTCAGACAAATGTAGGTGCTTGAGCTTTATCATAAGTAAGTCGTGGTCTACTGTGTCAAAAGCTTTGCTGAAGTCAAGTAAGGTTAAAGGAGTCAATTGACGTCTGTCCACGGCTTCACGAATATCTTCGGTCATTTTTAGCAAAGCTGTGGTTGTACTATGACCAGATCTAAAGCCGGATTGATAAGGATCAAGGAGGTGATTTTCTTGGAGATAATCAGTCATTTGCTTATGTACAATATATTCCAGGGCTTTAGATAATGTCGGAAGGATGCTAATCGGTCGGAAGTCATTACAGTTAGTAGATGTACTTATTTTTGGTATAGGCCGAACTCTAGACTGTTTCCATACAATAGGGAAGATAGAAGTTATAAGGGAAGCATTGAAAATATGAGTCACTGTGGGTAGTATAATGTCAATGATTTTATTTAGCATTAAAATGCTGATGTTATCTGTTCCTTGCGCATTGGATTTAATCCGCTTGAGTGCTTTTTTAACGTCTATAGGCGAAATGTCGTAAAAGTAAAATTTATCTCTTCCTATATGTGGGGATGGGGATAAGTCTTTAAGAGTGTCTATTTTAGTCTTGTTGTCTGGAGGTGTCATGGGTATTGAGGTAAATGTTCATTTAAGTCATCTACAGAAATGTCTATAGAGTCAGTTGAGGGATTCAACTGTCTAAGTCCCATTGCACGGAGCTTTCGCCAAGTGTCCCGTGCACTTATTTCAGGTCCGATTATACTGTGGGCGTGTCGTAGTTTGGCATTACGTATAGTTTGTGTAGTTGTGTTTCTAAGTTGTTTGTACAGTTGCCAGTTCTCGTCATTTTTATGTCGTCTGTATGTTCGGTATGCTTTGTCTCGTTTTGACATAAGTTCACGTATTGAATCATTCATCCAGGGAGCAGGGGAGCGGGAAAATCGTCGGGTTTTTACTGGTGCATGTCTGTCGTAAAGTTGTAGTATCAGTGTATTAAATGTGTCTACTTTTTCATCAACTGATCTAAGATTCCATATTGAATACCAAGGTAGTTCTAAAGCGTCTGATTTTAGTTTAGTATCGTCTATGTTTTGTAAATTCTGTACGTAATCAATTTAGAGCGTCCTTTTAGGACATTGGAGTGAGTATTCTACGAATACAATGTCATGAGCAGATATGCCAGGAGCAGGAATTTGTCCATATGACAGTACTTTCTGTGGATGTGTAGTCACAATTAAGTCCAGTAGAGTGTCGGAAGTAGCAGTATGGTGTGTGGCAGAGAGAGGAACAATGGTCATATTAAAGCTTTGGAACATATTTTAAGTTGTATGGCTGGTGAGTCAGTCTGAAGAAGATTTGTATTAAAATCGCCTGCGACAATAACGTGTTCATAATGAGGCAATGAATCGTTCAGAGCGTTTTCTAGATCCGAAAGGTGCCCAATTTTTGGAGGTTTGTATACAATGCATAAGAGACATTTTTTAGACTGGCTTGAATTTCTACGAATAAGAACTCGGGGCGAGCGGAATATACAGAAGGGGACTTGTGGACAATTCTTGGATTAAGCTCATTTGATATAAAGGCGCAAACTCCTCCACCTCTTTTATCTATTCTGTCATTTCTGAGCAGTGTATATCCGTCTAGGTGAACAAGGGACGAAGGTATGGATGGGGTGAGCCAGGTTTCCGAAATTAAAATGGCGCTCAGTCCAAGAGATGAAAATATGGTTTCAAACTCATCAAAGTGGGACAGAATGCTTTGTGAATTTACGTGAGCGATTTTAAGTGATGATTTATCAATAGAAAATGCATTCCTAAGTAGACTGGTAGTTGTTTTTGGAGGGGGTGGTAGGGATTGAGGAATGTTGCTACCTGTGTTAAAAGCTGTCTGCACAATAAGAGGGTGATTGGAGAAGGTGAGTGAGTCAAGGGTTGCAAATAATTCATCATTTGTCAGCTCAATGTTGCCAATAGCAGAAAGTAAAAATAAACTATGTACTGTAATAACTCTAATAAAATTAAAATAATTTAGCTAAACAAATAACTTAAAAAATGAAAATAAAACAAGTAAGTTGTCCTAAATAAAAAAATAATAAACTTAAAACTTACCTAAATTAGAAATAAATTAACAATATAATTGTTAGCAAAGAAAAGACAAATAAAGTAAACATATTTTACACTCAGGTCCTATCTAGTTGATATCCGTAGAAGATCTAATTTTGCGTTTTTCGCCATTTACTTTGGCTATGACGGCACCGTCCATTGTCCATACATTTTGAATACCGTATTTTTTGTATACTGTCTTGTAGCAGGCGATAGCGACACTTCGTTGGGTCCTCGCGAACAGTGACCCCACTTGCTTTCAACTTTTTCTTGCTTAGAAAAACTTCACTGCGCTTGCGGTAACTAACAAATTTCACTATTATAGCCCGCGGTCTTTCTGCATTATTAACACCAACACGGTGACTTCTGTCAATGTCTGTCACTGATAGATCGACACCGATTTTTTTGGCCACCTCGATGGCTTTCTGGTCAGTGTCCTCTCCGGCCTCTTCTTTTACACCAAAAATTCTGAGGCATTGACGTCTCTGGTATTGTTCTAGATCGTCTAATTTATTTTCCAACACCTCAATCTTTCTGTCTTTTTCATCGAGGGTACTTAGTAAAATCATTATTTAAAAACACAATCATTGAAATATATTTCCTATTACTGTGAGTGTTTTGAGGCTTAGATTGCTCGATTATTTCGTCTGTACCTTCATTTGAGGTGCAGCCAAATCTTGTGTCTGCTATTTTGTATATTAAAGCCTCCCGGCTTTGTTGAAGAGTCAGTCACTGCAAAATAATGCTATGACCTATCCAGAATATTGAAAAAAAAAAGGTTTCTTTATCAAAAAAGCAGGAAGTGGTAAAGAGCATTCGATGAAGAATGAGTGAAACACGACTGTCAGTGGTTGCAAAACAAAATTATTTTAAACGTGATTGGTCATTAATCCCATTTGGGTCATGAGTTAAATAGTCGATATATTCACTAAAGATTTTATAAGATTTACTTGGCCAATATTTATATTCGAAATCATCAAATGTATAGATGAAAATTTTCATCACGAATTGTTTTCCTTTAACACCTCTATAACAAGATTTTTTTTCCGTTCTAATTATTTTACGATCTATATAAAAATGCACGCATACATACAGGGTGTCCACAAAGTCTTGCTACCAAAGCAATGTAACATAGCTCGTAAACTATTTGATAGAGACATGCGATTTTTGCAACTTATTCTACATCTCTCAAAGTTTGGTTTACATTTGTTGCAGATTGTGATTTAAACGACAATGATGACACCACAGAAAAAGGCGCAATGTGTATGGTTGTACATATCACCAGTAATTGTTCAGAAAAATTTCCGCCAGCAATATGGAAGAGATCCTCCATCCAAAGCATTCATAATTAGATGGGATGAACGAGTGGCAGTGTAATGGACTTGCCACAGAGTGGACGACCAGGTGCGAGTCAAGAAACTATCGACAACGTGCAACTTGCATTTCAACTCAGCCTAAAAAAATTGGTTCGTCGTGCTACACGGGAACTGCATTTACCAAAATCAACCATTCATAAAGTCCTCCATAAACAACTACATCTTAAGGCCTGTAAAATGCACATTACACAAGCGATACTGCCAATTG
Source organism: Diploptera punctata (assembly GCA_030220185.1). Lineage (NCBI taxonomy): Eukaryota > Metazoa > Arthropoda > Insecta > Blattodea > Blaberidae > Diploptera > Diploptera punctata. The sequence goes on along the minus strand of JASPKZ010010265.1, from coordinate 103,759 downwards.
ACTTCCCTCGACATGTTGAATTTGCTGATTCCATGCTGAATGCATTTGACGAAGACTTTGAGTACCTGCGGAAGGTGATGTTATCTGATGAAGCGACTTTCTTTATGTTTGGACATGTTAACCTTCTATAGTAATTTTACTTTTATTAGAGATATTTTGGTTGTAGTCAATTGTCTCATTCACCCAGTTTGGTTATTAAACACTAGTCTTCATACGTGTTTGTAGGTTATCTTCACTAGCTTTTATTATAATACGTTTAATCCGAGTAAAATTAATAATCGCTTGCACAATTTGCTTATAATTCACTTATACTCACTTATATTCCAGTAAAGAAAAAAATTATAACTTATTATTCACTTTTTCCCGGTTTAAATGCAAAATTTCACGGAGCTCTCGTACACACGACCGCCGGAAGCTGGACATGTTAGCCGCCATAATGTTCCGATATGGGAATACTGGTGATTTACCTAACTCAGCATACCAATATATACATTGGGCCTTTTCCTGTGGTGTCGCCATTGTCGTTTACATCACAATCTGCAACAAATGAAAACAAAAACTTTGAGAGATGTAGAATATGTTGTAAAAAACTGCATGTCTCTATCTCAAATAGTTTATGAGCTAAGTTACATTGTTCTGGTAGCAGGATTTTGTGAACAGCCTGTACATACATGCTTACATAACTTATGTTCATACATGCACTAGTAATCTTTACAACAACAAAAAATCCATAAAGCTAAATGTAAAAGAAACCGGTGCAAAATGGTATGATTAAAAGCTTAAATATTACTGTTAGAGCTTAAATTATTGGGCGATTGTTATTTAGACATAATATGTTCCATGTGCATCACAGCATTAAGGTGTAAATGATTTCCATATAAATGACACTTCATTTCCACGGCTTGTTTTGATGGGTTTTCTGGTTCATTACGGAGCCCCATTAGCATCAAATAACCGTAGCTACTAAACAGCCTGAATATTTCATTTGTACTTTTATTTACATGCCCCGTGTACTTTGTTATCAACACTTGTTATTCCAAAAATATTATTTCTCAATGTTATTTAATGCTAATTGGATTCGTTAGAACTCCAGTACTGTGTTTTAATAGCGAATTTTGAACAAAAACTATTTCACACGAATCCACCGCTGTTATCACGAGGTAGCGTGCTGCCTTGTCACGCAGCATGCCCGGGTCTTATCCCCGGTAGGGACATATTTCCTGGGTGAGTTTTTTTCGGGGTTTTTCCTCATCTGTGAGATAAATATTAGGAAACAAAGGCCTAAACGGTCCCCGAACATCATCTGGCGATCATTATCTTATTCGTCTTTGAATACGATTAGGATTAAAACTTCCTTTGGGGCATCATTACCATCATCATCACCCATCATATCATTGGGGCAGCGTAACCCCGTCTGCCAGGCGCCCCAACCTTAAAAGTTGGTTACAATACACCAATATCAGGAGAGAATATACCAAAAATGTCGAAATGACAAACTAGTGGCATTGAATAAAAAACTATTTCATATGAATCTTGTTTTTTTATTATATAAGCTCTCTATATACCCCTATCCTAAGCTAATGCTTTCCAATCATCCCTTATATAATCTACCTTCCTTAAATCACGGTTAATATTATTCTCTCACCTCATTCTTGATCTACCAACTCGGTATTTTCCTTCTGGTATTCATATAAGAAGCTTCCATGCCCCTCTTTCATCCACATTCGTGCCACACGCCCTGCTCATCGCAATCTACGAGACTTCCATCCATAGTACTTCTGCCCGAAGGCAGGTCCTTCACTGCAATCATAGCATTTTCATGCTATGCTTGCAGGTTTACTGTTCTTATTATATCCGGTTTCCTATAAAGGTCATGTAGCTCACTGTTACGTTAGTTTCAGACAATAAACAAAATCCTTTAAGACAGATTATCACAAATATATTTCAAGGTGTTTAGAATTGACATACCTTCATGGGACGAGGTCAGAGACACTTAAATAATCATGTTTGTTAATTTATACGAGGTTTAATTATATTTACTTTAGAACCACGAAATGCACACGTAATGCAAATAACTGAAACATTGAAGATATGGATTCCAAATAGGTAAAGATGAAAAAAAGTTATATCGGCATGATTCCGGAAATGTTTGTTTCAAAACAACCTTGTTATAATAGTAGAACGGACAGAATTAAAATGCACGGATAACTCACAGTAACCATTTTTGTCTTTCAACTCATTTATGTCAAGCCCGTCGAGATAAGTAGATTCTCGGGCAAAGCCAGGTAATCAGCACTGGTTATCTAAAAATAATTACGATATAAATTTATAATTATTTTTCTTTTTACTTATTCATCTAAACATAAAAACACATTTCATTTATTTGGGCGTACCAGCGGCCGCCGGGTATTAGCTAGTTTTTACATGTAATAAATTCTGGAAATGCATGCTATTATGCGTTACAGGGACACTTGTCACAATTACTCTCAAAAAACGTTAAACTGACAATATATAAAACTGTTTTTCTACCAGTTATATTGTACGGTTGCGAAACATGGTCTCTTATTTTAAGGGAGGGCAAAAGATTACAAGTATTTGAGAATAAAGTTTTTTGGAAAAATTTTTGACCAAAGAGAGATGAACAGACATGTGAATGGAGAAGACTACTTAACACTGAATCACATAGTCTTTGTAAGAAGCCAGATATAATAAGAACAGTTAAGTCTCATAGACTGCGATGGGCAGGACATGTTGCACGGATAGGGGATGAAAGAGGTGCATGGAAGCTTCTTGTAGGAAAACCATAGGGAAATCGCCCAGTTGGTAAACCAAGAATGAATGGGAGAATAACATTATCCACGATTTGAGGGAAGTAGATTATGCAGAATATATATAGTATGTAAAAATGAAAAGAAAACGTATAATAAATTTAAGAAATATTGTTTGGTTTCTGCTTTACTAACGATTACAAAATCTTAGTTTTTCATCATCATCATCATCATCATCTATGCAAAGTATTAGGTGATGTGACCTCTTACGGTCTCAAAGAGGAATTTTCCATCTAGTGCTTTTTTGGACGTCCCAGCGATCTTTTGCCTTCAGGATAGCATTTGGAAATCTGTGAGATGGTATTCGCTGAAAATAGGCTTCCCAGTTGTTCTATTATTTTAATGATACCCATTTAATTAGTTTTATGATAAATCCATAGATGTCTCTAAAATTTGGCTGGCTATTTTCGTTATACCTTTTGTAAATATTCACATGTAAATATATTCAAGAGCTTTCTGTCGATTCTGTCGAGATGCAAACAAAACTGTTTGAAATACGTTTTATCTCTTGTTTTCTGACAATGACGGCTGCCCATTGTTTTGCCCACAACAAAGCGGAATAGACATATCAGAGCGCTACATTGCATAGAATATCCAGAAATTCATGCAGGCTAAATGGTGGGATTAGAAGAAATATTAGATAGTTGCTAGGGCTCGGAAGTTGAGGACCTATAAAATGCCTATAAAAGACCTTTAAAAATACATAAAAATACCCTAAAAAATATAAAAGCTGCAAAAAAGTGATGCAGTTTCTATCGAATGAATACAGACAACCTCGTTGCCTTCACCCTCTCTTCGAGGTAATTTTCAGAAAGTGGCAAACTTCTTAGAAAATTTGAAATCAAAATACAATACTTCAGGCGGTCAGTTGACTGGTTGTTAAAAATAACATGTTATTTTGTGAGGGTTCAATAGTTTCTCGCGGAACAAAAGTGTTTGGAATGTGAAAAGTCTTTAGGAAGTAAAACTAGAAACTGCTTCTAAAAGAAGTTGGAATTGAAACTAGACTCTGCGGATTGTTGAATTATACAATAGGTATAAATGTAGTCAAAAGAAGGTAAAGTTGCAAAAAAGCCCTTAAGACCTTAAAAAAGGCCAAAAATGGACAAATAAGCCAAAAAAACGTCGAAAAAGGACAAATAAAATCCACAATTTTATGGTCTATTATGATCCAAAATGTATATGTGTGTATATACTGTATATACAAAGTTAGGTCTCATCTTCAGACTTAAAAAAAAATATATATATATTTTTACTAAACTTCCGAGCTCTAGTCATAACTAACTAACTGACACTATCGATTCTTAGTTTGATGGCTGAGCGAATATAAGCTCTCTATACATCCCTATCCTGAAATAATGTTTTCAAAATATCACCAGTATAATTTTCAGTGACATAACTGGGGACCATTCTGGAAATGCATGCTATTATGCATTGCAGAGACTTTTGATGTCCCAACTCCTTTCAAAAAACGTTAAGCTGAAAATATATAAAACTATTATTCTACCAGTTATATTATATGGGTGCGAAACATGGACTCTTACTTTAAGGGAGGAAAGGAGATTACGAGTATATGAGAATAAAGTTCTTAGGAAAATTTTTGGACCAAAGAGAGATGAACAGACAGGTGAATGGAGAAGACTACATAACAATGAACTATATGGTCTTTATAGGTAGCCAGATATAATACGAACAGTTAAGTCTCGTAGACTGCAATGGGCAGGACATGTTGCACGTATGGGGAATGAAAGACGTGCATGGAAGCTTCTTGTAGGAAAGCCAGAGGGAAAACGCCCAGTTGGTAGGCCAAGAATGAGTGGGGAGGAACAATCATTACACTATAGATTCTATGAGGGAAGTAGATTATACAGGGAATGATTGGAAACGCATTAGCTCAGGATAGGGGATGTATCCTATATTTCCTAATATGTCCTTGCGCGGCCATGTACACATTCGGGTTCGATAGATGCCAAGTGAGTGCGTAAGTAAGTACGTATAACTGGGGACCTTTATTTGCAGTCAATTATTCGTTTTACCGGAATTTAAATCCGTCATATCCCAGTGTGTTCAAGTATTATAATATGTAAAATGTGTTATTTTTTGATATCCTATGTGTTCCAATCCTCATCATTGAGGGTTTTCTCCATTCAATCTTAGCAATTAACATTAATTTAAAAAGAATCAACTCACAAATGAACTAACGGTACTTCTATAACTATCAGTTTGCAACAAACATTCACAAATCTCCCTTACATTAAAGTTATCCATCGTCCTCTGTGTCTTCATCTGTTCAACAAACACACAACACAAACACCAATTTTTTAAATTGACTTTTGAATGTTGATTTTCCCAAGTTGTTCTGGGTCTTCCGTTTCTGCTTCTTTCATTTTTCATGCCATAGAGATCCTTTTGGTAGTTCTTCCATCCTGCATTCTTCGTATCTGTCCGTTCCTGAATGTGATACCATTTTAGCCTTCTGTGTTCAATCTCATCCATTATATTTCTTTTTGCATTAATCCAAAAAGTATTATTTAAAATAATATTATTTTTTTAAATAATCGTATACATTGTATTCCACTTTGAAATTATTTTTTCAAGACATTTTTATTATATATTAGTTCCGAGCTAAGTTCCAGTTGTGCTGTAAACTAACTTCTATAAGGTATTACTCCGTCTATTGGGGGAACCGTGGCGCTACTTTTATCCGCCATCTGAGTGAATTGCGTAAGGAACTGTCATCGATATAAACATTTTTCTAAGGCAACATCGCATTTTACGGAAAATAAAACTGAATACAAGATAAGATGGTACCAATAATTAGGAACTTTCATTACTTATTTATTTATTTATGACAAGAATTATATATGGGACTACCAAAGCAGACGTTTACGCTTTTTCGATGATGTCGATAGATATCCTACATTTGCAATTTCATACTAGCAAAATATATGGTCCATTCTGACTCACCTGTAAATTCTGCTGTTATTTTCACCACATTCTCAATTACTAATGTGGGATATTTTTCACTAAACGTTTTGAAAACATTCAAAATAATTTGTTTCTCTCCGTGTTTCAAAGTATTTCCTTCTTGTTGCTTTAAAAAGTGTAAAGGAGAAATTCTAATAAGAGCAGTTAAGTCTCGTAGACTGCGATGAGCAGGACATGTGACACGAATGAGGAATAAAAGAGGTGCATGGAAGCTTCTGTAGCAAAACCAGTGGGAAAAACGCCCAGTTGGTAGATAAAAAAATAATTGGGAGAATAACATTAGCTTTGATTTGTGGAAAGTAGATTATACAGGGGATGATTGAAAAACATTAGCTCAGGATAGGTATGTATGGAAAACTTATGTCCGCGCGGCAATGAACCTGCCAGAGAGTTAATTAGCTAGTTATAGGAGACGCAGCTATTTTAAACAATTGAAATTCCAATCTATTCTGCATTGCGCATGCTTAAGAACTAAACAATGAAATGCTTATTTATTTAATGCATTAAAATTGTAATTGTGACCAGCCTCATGGGCTAGTGGTCAGCGTTTCTGACTAGAGTTCGATTCCCGGTCAAACCATACGAATTTTTCCTTAAAAGGAATTATTTCTGTGGTTGCCCATGACCTAGAATTTAGGTTAAGTTTAGGTTAAGAACTCTCCTGGTGCTTCATTATCATTTATTTCCCTCATATTTCGAGGTAGCGTGCTATCTTGTCACGCAGCGGGCTCGGGTTCGATCTCCGGTCGGGGCAGTTTTTCTGGTCGAGGTTTTTATCAGGGTTTTTCCTCACCTATAAGACAAATGTCAGGAAAACTTTAAAGCCCAAACGGTCCTCGAATTCATATGGCCATCATTATCATCATCATCCTTATCATTATCATCACAATTCTTATCATTATCATCATCATCATCATCATCATCTTTCACCGGTGTGGAAAGCAACGGGAAGCTACCACACCTACAATTCCCTAGTAAAGCTGCAAGCATAGCATGAAAATGATATGATTGCAGTGAAGGACCTGCCTTCGGGCAGAATTACTCTGGATGGATGGATATTATCGGTCTAACGTAACTCCGCCTTTCAGGTGCTTCAATCTAAGAAATGGATTACAATTCCGCCAATGGCAGGGGAGAAAACCAGAAATATCATAAAGAGACAACCTGGTGGTATTAGACAAAAAAAATCGTAATTGTATATTTTAAACTTCTCCAATATAACTTATATAGACATGTGCTAGGTAATACATAATTTTATTTATTTCGAGTGTTAGAGAGCGAACTACATTTTCTTACAGGCTTACAGGTAAAATAGTATTCGATCAATGAAAACGCACTCCATACATCTGGTTTGTTTACATTACAACTGGAACTTAGCTCGAAAGAAGTATGGAGTAATTATATATTTTTTATCAGTGTTTGATTAGGGTATAGTCGGCTCAGTCATTTAGTTTCAGGCGCTTTGCTTTGTAGTCTATTTTGCACGTATAAGTATTTAGCATATCAAACGGCGTTGTCACGTTTTATTTACTAGAATACATTTTTATCAACTAAAGACACTGCAAAAAACACAAGTTGCAACGCTGTTAAATAATTATATCCACGTGGAGTAGACGTGGAAACGTCATTTAAAAATGCGAAGACATTATTGGCAGAGAACTGTTTTCAATTTCTGGTGATTGGAGTGGCCTCTTAGAAGCTTCTAACGACAACTCCCCGGCTCTACCTGGCAGTAATGTTTTTTTTTTTTTTAACCAGAGGGGAAACAGTTGCTTTTAATGCCGCCTGTAAACTAAATGACTGAGCCGACTATAGCAAGGAATGCACAATCGTTATCTCCAAACGCCCACTCGACGCGGATATGCACGTGGATTATATTGGACAGTAAAACAAACATGCATCATGTTTGTATTATGTAATACAAGTGTTTCTAATGTACGTTTACTTGAGTCTTATGAACGGAAATAATGTACATTTACACCTACTGGCTTGCTGTACCAGTTTTATGAAGGTATTATTAGCAGAGACTTAAGTGTAAAAACAAAGATTATAGAATATATCTGTCAACACCCTAGGCTGATGTAACTATACATATACGAGTACATAAGGATCACTCCAACAATCTTTTTAGGAACTATAATGGCTTTATTCCATTCAACTGGGACCGAGGAAGTCCAACAGAGGTTACAAATTTGTAGTACAGAACTTTAACCTTTTGTTCCTAGATGTTTTAGAAATTCTGGATGAATTTTATCTGGGTCTCGAGATTTTTTGTTTGATTTTTTGAAATCCAAAATTATGAATGACAACATACTTCAATACCTTCATGGTATATTTACCTTGTCATGGTGGAGTGGCTTGCGTGCTTAAATGATCCCGAGAGCTATGCCTGCGGTAGCATTGCTGCCGGTAGGGTTACCCATACCGGACAGGTCGAATGCGATAAGTCAGACGAATAAATAATAGTTTTAAAAAACTAAAACAACACGCTTTATTAGAAAACCGAACTAAAAATATGAAAAATCATTTTAATTTCCAACACGCTTGGGATAAATAATTTTACCATCAAAAGCGTGGGGTGCTCTTTATCAATTAATATTTTTGATAATAAATAGATATTGGTAAAAGTAAAGTCTTTAAGAAGAAAATGTAAAAATCATAAAAAGCACCCCACGCTTTTGATGGTAAAATTATTTATTCCAAGCGTGTTGGAAATTAAAATTATTTTTCATTTTTTTAGTTCGGTTTTCTAATAAAGCGTGTTGTTTTAGTTTTTTAAAACTATTATTTATTTTTAATTTTTTAGTTTTAATATTTTATAGAATAAGATAAAAATGTAAATATCTTTAAATTCGATACTATTGTAGTATGAGCTAAAAGTAATACTCTTCTAAAAAAAAAAAAACTCCCAGCCAGATTTGAACCAGCGACCTATGGATTACTGAAATTATACACCACTAGAGTTCACTGCTCTACCAACTGAGCTCTTACAACGATTGACAAGTCCGCAACCTAAGATACCAGTTTTTGATAAAAATGAGAACTCAAATACAGACATTGAAAGAAGAATAACCGATGGAAGAAGAACCATTGTATGTTTGGACAGTGCTTTGGAATATAAATATAATATACAGAATGAAGAAAATTATATTTCAAGTTCTGTTACAAAGAATATAGTATCATAAATATAGTATCATACTTTAAAATACTACTACGTCGCTTTGGATAATCGTATCTAAATAAAATTGGCGACAAAAGAGAAACTAAAAAAGTTTTTGCTATTCCTCATAGACATTGAATGTGGCCCCCACAAGTGACGCTGCAGACATCGAGGCAATATTCCCATTCACGCCTCCCACCCTCCAACATATGTGAATAAATGGACTTGGACGGCAGCAATGATACGAAGCTGGACTTCTTGCAGGTTCTGAGGCAATGGGGGGTACATAGACACGATCCTTTATATAACCCCATAAAAATAAGTCACAGACCGTTAAGACAGGTGACCTCGGCGGCCACTTGTAGAAAACATTATTATCATCTCCGGCACATCCAATCTATCTTCCTGGAAGCCGGTCATTCAGATGCTCCCGAACATGCAAATTCCAATGAGGAAGTTCTCCATCATACTGGAAAAGATATTCATTGCCTTCTTGTTGTTCCAATTGTGGAAATAACTATTCAGTGAACATATCAAGATAATTTGCACAGTGGCCTCTAGAAAGAAAAATGACCATAGACTTTACATTTCGATACGGCACAAAATACATTCACTTTAGGGGAGTCTCCTTCAACTTCCACAATGGTGTTTGGATTCTCACTCCCCCAAATCCTAACATTATGCCTGTTCACTTTTCCAATAACGTGGAAAGTTGCTTCATCACTGAAAATGATTTTTTCTGACAGTTCATTATCCTCCATTAGTGCCATGAAATGCTCAGAGAAATCTAATCGCTTTGCATGGTCATCAGATTTCAACTTATGCACTAATTGGAGTTTGTAGGGGTGGAACTTCAGTCGTGTACGTGGGCTCTTAGATATGGTGGATTTAGGGATGCTTAACTGTTGACTAGCTCTACGGACAGACTTCTTGGGACTACTCACAAATGCCTCCCGCACTTGGTCCACAATTCCTGCATAGACAGATGGTCTCCCTGAATGGCTTTTCCTTTGAATACATATGCAGCCACATCACGGTACCACTTCAAAATTGACTTGTGTGTAGGAGCCTGCGCCTAAAAGCACGCTGGACTAGCACAGGACTCTGCGTGATGTGATATTCCAAAACACGCCAACTACGTTCTTGGGGGTTCGCCATAAGTCCTTAAAACTTATTTCATAACTTCTTTAACAACAACACAATTTCAAAAGAACAGCAAACGTTCACATTTAACCTGTCTGCTAAATATCCAACAATGAACCCATATCGACCACAAAAAACTTGATTAAATTTAGTTTAGTGTCTGTATTGTTGTCCATTATTCTCCATTGTTGACATTTTTAACATTCACAAATTTTTTTGAGTTTCTCTTTTGATCGTCACCAATTTCATTTAGATACAATTATCCAAAGCGAAGTAGTAGTAGTTTAAAGTATGATACTATATTTGTAGACACGTTTTATTATATGGGTACGAAACCTGTTAGCAGTAGAAATTGATTTTTTGAGACGATCAACAAGAATTTCAAGAAGGGATAACGTCAGAAGTAGCACAATATGGGAAATCATGCAAGTTAAAAAAAACATAAAAAATAGAAGAAAACCATTTGAAATGGTATGGACACCTCATAAGAATGGAAGAAGATGGAATACCAAAGAAGATCCTTGATTGGAAAGCTAATGGAAGAAGTGGAAGAGGCAGACCTAGAGAACGTTGAATAGATGGAGTGAGGATAAGTATGGAATCTAGAGATTTGGGGGAACAAGATGCTTTATACAGAAACCTCTGGCGGCAAACCACTTTGGGTTGAAGGAGAAACACTGTATTGTGGAATATTTATAACAAAAAATAGTGAGATTTTAGTAAATTCTTTCATATCGCATCCCACTCTATTTAGTCTCAGTTTTATTACACTAATACTTCATAAGTGCAAAATCACACTTTATGTTACAAATTCTCACTGCTTTATTTATAATCACAGAATCGCGTAAAACAAATAATCGATGAATTTTGATAAAAGTCACTATTTACAGCAGAACGATCAACAAATGCTAGTTGAACAAAAATATTCAAAGAGCAATATCGAGATTGAAAACTGAAAACAAAACACATAAATGAGCCGCAACACATTCCCAACATTTACATTTTATCACTGTCTATAAAATTCTCATCAATGTATGTTCTGTATCTACTCGACCAGAGCGAAAAGTTAACTGTATTCCTAATGCAGAATTTTCTCATATTCTTGACGTGGAATCAGAGAAAAAAATTACAAGTTTTCGATCTCATTTAATTCTCAGATATTAGGGGAAACTTTGAGACTTATAGCAACATAAAACAAACGATGGACTGCAAAACTACCTGCTAATAATAATTCAAATACTTAGCAACAATAATTACATATTCCGTATATTATTTTGTAGCTATATTGAATAAAGGTATTAATAAGCTGTTAGTTTATGCTGACTATTTAACTCATGCCACAAATGCTAGTCAATGATCAATCACGTTTTAATGAATGTTGTTTTACAACCAATGACAGTCTTGTTTCACCTCGCTCTTTATCGATTTCTCTTTATCAGCTCCTGCTTTTGTGATAAAGAAAGCTCCTCCTTTTTAATGTTCTGAACAGGTCAGAATATTATTTTTCTCCAACAAATACATCGAATATAGCAAATACTGAAAAGATTCCTTGATTTTACTGAATTGTTTACTAAAAAAATAAATGAATAACCCGTAATGTTGATTATGATATATAGTTTGATGTGTTTCATTATTTCTCCACTTGGGTACACTCTTACAATATTGCGATCTTATTTGGCAATACATAATTTGATCAAGCAACAGTGAATAAACATAACCTCACATTTCTGATTTGTTTTCAAACATCGCCGTTTACATTAAACATACAAATATTTTAAAATAACTATAGTTAAACAATGATTTTTGAGTAAACAGCTTAATTTTATTCGTTAAATAGTCCTAACAAATGCCACTCTTGATTTCCAAATTCTCTAGATAAATTCACGACTCACTTCGTGAGTCGTTAATTTATTGATAATTTGGAAATCACTCCTGGCATTACTTATGATGATGTAGTATTATCAGGCAATAGCGAGGAGATACTAAGGGCCAACATCACTATTGAGTAACACTAAGAATTTAATACTGGAAGTAAACATCAATAAAACTAAATATATGTTCACACATAGAAATATATTACCTATATAATGGAAATTGATAGTTAATGACAAATGAGGGAAATTTTCAAGATATGGATGAATTCAAATACCTAGGAACAATAATTACAAATAGGAATGAGATGTACAAATAAATTAAACATATGCTCAATTCTGGAAATTCATGCTATTATGTATTACAGGGACTCTTGTCGACCCAATTTCTCTAAAAAAATTAAACTGAAAATATATAAAACTGTTATTCTCTCAGTTAAATTATATGAATGCGAAACTTGGACTCTTACTTTAAGAGAAGAGAAAAGATTACGAGTATTTGATAACAAAGTTCTTAGGAGAATTCTTGGACCAAAGAGAGATCAATAAACAGGTGAATGGAGAAGACTACATAATAGAGAGCTACATGATTTTTAGAGGAAACCAGATATAATAAGAACAGCTAAATCTCGTGGACTGCAATGGGCAGGACATGTGGCATGAATAGGGAATGATAGAGGTGCATGGAAAAGCTTTTTATAGGAAAACCAGAGGAAAATGCCCAGTTGATACACAAAAAATGAGGTGGGAAAATAATATTAACAATGATTTGAGGGAAGAATATCATATAGGGGTGATTGGAAAGCATTAGCTCAGGATAGGAATATGTTGAGATCTTATGTCCGCATGACCATGAACCTACGGGTTCGATATGGTCAGTTATTTACATCAACAATTTTGTCTATGCAATATGGAGGCTAAACATGAAGCTAGTCAAGTGACATTGCGTCATCTGAATGAACAATATTACAGATCTGTTACTTGTTCTTATAAAAGAAGACTTGATAGAGATGTCCATCTTAAGGTTGGCATGTTTACACATGACCAGGTTGGTGTACAGAGCAACACTTTGCTGACAATAGAACGTGCCACGTGATATGTTATGGAAACATGATACAACAGGAGGGCTGACAGGCCCATTAATTAGCTGCAAGTGCTCGATCTGGCGCCGAATGTCACCGCAGCTCATCGCTCATATGTTCCTGGTAACGAATGCGCCTCACCTCATTAAAGCTGATAATCCCATTGTGTTTGTCTATTGAGAACTTTTTTATGTAAGAACTTTATACTCAACTTTATTATGCGAGTTCCATTTTGGAAGAAAGATAACTTAAAATTCTTAAGGAATCATGTCTATCGCTGTGGTCTCGAGGTAGCGTACTGCCTTGTCACGCAGCGGGGATGGGTTCTATCCCCGGTCGGGACAAGTGTTCTGGGTGATGGTTTTTTCGGGGTTATTCCTCACCTGTAAGACAAATGTCTGGAACTTTAAGGCCCAAACGGTCCCCGAACACCATCTGGCCATCATTAACATATTCATTAAGACATATTCATTAAGTTTAGGATTAAGGCCTCTCCTGGCGCATCATTACCATCATCACCTATCATATATCATCAGGGCAGCGCAACTCCGCCTTTCAGGAGCCCCTATCTCAGGAGTGGGTTACAATAACGCCATGCCAGGAGAAAATACCAGAATGTCGAAATGACAAGATGGTGGCATTGAAAAAAAATATATATATATTGTCACCGATGGCCCATGGTTTTCCTTTAACTTATTTGGAATTAAATAAGTACACTGATGTTATGTAAAATTTCTCTTTTCACTTTATTTTCTTCTCACAATTATCACAAAATTTCAATCACAATTTATTCTTACAACTATTATTCATTGAAGGTTGGTGTAGCGTAGTGGTTAAGGCACTGCGCTACAAGCCGGAAGGTCGAGGGTTCGAGTCCCGGTGGGTCAGGATTTTTAAACTGACCCAAACCTTCTGGCGGCACTATGGCCCTGGGGTTGACTCAGCCTCTAACTGAAATGAGTACCAGACGCTTGTTCTGGGGTAAAGGCGGCCGTCACGCAGGGCTGACAACCCGGCTGACATCAAGTGCCGATTGTCAAGAAAAAGTGGGAGCCTTAACCTCCTACTACCCCAAGGGCCTCCTGAGGCCTGTAGTGGGAACACTTTACCTTTTACTATTATTCATTGAAGGTTGGTTTATTTGACAATCATTTCTAACACAGTTGCAGACACAGTCCTTCCTCACAGATTCGCTCACAATTAACCTCTCGCCGTCCAATGCAACACTGACTGGGAGTCGTTCCGCTCTCACCACATATATATAGGCGAGTAGACCCGCGCCGTAGCAGAGTGGTTAAGGCAGGAAACCTTGACGCAGAGCTACGGGACTTGCGCTGGCGTCGAGTCTCCATGGGGGAAGAAAATTTCTCATGGTATTCTGGCCAGTATGGGACCGGTGCCCACCCAGCATCGTGAGGCATTTGGGTAGCTACAATAAGTAGCGGCTCCAGGTTGAGAAAAAACAGCTATAACGGCTGGGGGACTCGACATGCTGATCACATGTCACCCCTACACTGGCTGATGATCATCTACCTCTGTGACTGAAACATGTGGATGTGAGGCCAGCAGCCGGCTGGTAGGCTAAGGGCCTTTTAGGCCTGTCGCGCCAGGAGGAGTTAGACGGAAATTTGCAGGTCCATGAACGAGATGTTTCGACATGGAACCCTCTAGTCTTCTGGTGTTTCTCGAATGGGGGAACAGATGTTCTTAGAACTCTCTGGCTCATTGGCCTAGAAATATCGGTGGACCCGGACTCGCGATTGGCTACTCACCAATCCAATCCACCAATGCGAGGTTTCTCTCGCCGGCCCGCGCAGTTTAAACGACGCTACTACAACGCGTCACAATATATATATATATTGGAGAGTATAATACATATATGTCCCGCGCCGTAGCCGAGCGGTTAAGGTAGGAAGCCTTGGCGCAGAGCTACGGGACTTGCGCTGGTTCGAGTCTCCATGGGGGAAGAAATTTTCTCATGGTATTTCGGCCAGTATGGGACCGGTGCCCACCCAGCATCGTGAGGCAATTGGGTAGCTACAATAAGTAGCGGCTCCAGGTTGAGGAACCAGCTATAACGGCTGGGGGACTCGACATGCTAACCACATGTCACCCCTACACTGGTTGTTGATCATCTACCTCTGTGATTGACACATGTGGATGTGAAGGGCCAGCAGCCGGCTGGTAAAAGGGCAACCGCTGAAAAGTGGAAAGACCCTCAATCGGATAATACATAGGCCTATATAAGAAAAATAAGTGTTTGAATTGGATTCGCCTGGTAGTGTAATGGATATAACGCTGAGGTACAGACTCAGAGATCCGGGTTCGAATCCCGTCCAGGCATTTAGTTTTCTTATCATACCATATTAAGCTTGCATTGCTCAATGTTAAACATTTAATTATAACATATATATATATATATATATATATATATATATATATATATATATATAACTCCTTCATTTACGATGAAAATTGGTTACCTTATTTTAGCTAATTATTATGAAATATTAACAGAGTGTAACTAAATTCCCATTATAGACTTTCAGGACGTGTCGTGTGAACCAAGATGGTTAGGTTTAGCATAAGAACTCATGTACGGAAACGTAATGTTCTCCGGATACACGCAAAATACTACAACACACGTTGCTCTCTCTGACGCCTGCTGCTTGTCGTCTGCATCCACAAGAAAGGCTCGATGTGACGACCACATACGTCAACACAGATACGGTACCTCCGTACCATGTTCTGGTACATACGATCACCAAACCTTGGTCCTGAAACATCCGCCGCAGCCATTAGGTCTTCCTCGGACGCCACAGGGGTATCGTAAATCATGAATTTCATGTGACCCCACAGGTAGTAGTCTAACGGGATTAAGTCGGGAGAACGTGCAGGTCTTTGGCGCCGAAAATGCGTGAGAGGTGAACGTGTGTTGTGGTATTTTGCGTGTAGTGGAAAAACTGTACGTTTCCGGACATGAGCTCCCATGCTAAACATATCCGCCTTAGTCCACACTACACATCCTCAAAGTCAGTAATGGGAATTTAGTTACACCCTGTAAATAAAAATTCAGCCTGCGTATGTTTGTGCTCGAAAAACTCGAAAAACATTCGGTCAATTGACTTGAAATTCTGATACAGCGTTGTATTCGAATACGCGCATGTTTATATACACGACGCGACTCAGTTAATCGTCATTTGTGTTTTCGCGGGTCATGTTACGAGTTTAACGAATTGAATACGAATAAAAAAGTTGTGGTTTAACTTTTTGTATATAGATTTTCAGGTACTGCGAGTGTTTAGCCGTTATTATGCTCTAAAATCATTAGGTGTAGAAATTCATCTGAAACGAACATTTAATAGTATATTACGATGCGAGGTTAGGAAGTGGTATTTACAGAATCGAGGAAAATGTTTAAAAACCGAGCGACAGCGAGGTTTTTAATTTTCGAGATTCTGTAAAACACTTCACAAACATGTGTTGTACATTCTTTTTTGCGCGATGGTGTTTTCAAAATAATAAATAGTAGTAAAATAATAACATCTTTGTTGGAAATATTTGCGTTCATAATAAAAAAATTAACTAACGTTAATAGTGTGGGCAATGTTTATTATTTGAAAGTACAGGAGGCCTTGGTACAATTATTATTGATAAAGTGATCGCAAGTACGTACTTATTGTTTTTTATTGTTTCAAATATAGTTCAGTTCATTTAAAATGCAGTGATTCGTTTCGTAAAATGTATATTAACACTACCTTTTGGATATTTTTTTGTATATACATTGTACGTAGTACACATAGAGGGCAGTGATTTTACTTCCCGCACGTGGGTGTAAATGTAAATATTACAGTATAGATATTTAGGTTGGCAATCCCGAAATGTAGGAAGTTGAACTTTCAATCATGGTCGCCATTGCAATAAGTACGACAAAACGCAGTATCGCGCAAAAAAATATTTAATGTATTTATGCGTAGCAATGCACGCTGGGCATTATCTAGTGATATTCAAATTTTAATGTCATAGAACAATAATCTATTGATATTTTGGAAGTAGATTTTTTAATAGATATGTAAAATTCGATATACAGTTAAATCTCCTTATCTGTGGTTCTCTTATTCGCGGGTTAAAAAATTGCGACACAGTTCCTGCATTCGCAGCTAAAAATTTCTTTATTCGCGGAACCAGTCGATATATTAGAAGGATTAGTATTCTTTATTAACGCATCGGCAACTTGTTTACTGAAGGCACCTGCCAAGGCGGCTTTTGCAAAGAGTGATTCAAACCAAATGGACAAATTAATATCAAAGTAAAATAAACACTATTGTCTCTAAGCCTAAATTTCATTGTTAAAAGCCACCGCCGACGCATTTCACGTGTCGCTATGTCCGTTGATAAATGCCGCCCTCGCCACGATCGGTGTTTTATTGTTTCAACATGTCAGTCGTTGCAATAATTTTTATTGAATAATATGTATCTCTTCTGCTTTGTTGCCAATTTTTAATATCGAGTAAAAGGAGAGAAAAATAGTTCTGAAGCGGAAAAAAAGTAGTGTTACCGCTTAAAGTTAAAACAAAAACACTTTCCTCTTTACGCGTTGGCGAGTCGTTTGCGTCTATAACTTATCTCGCTGTTTCAATGTTAATGAATCAATTCTACGATTCATCAAGAAATCCGAAGACAAAATAAGGAATAATATCGCTGAAGTCACAACTGAATTGGAAGACCTTTTAAAAGCGGAAAACAGGAACACAAATTAGTAAGTTCTTTAAGCCCTTACCTAAGCCTGACAGTAATAATTAATAGAAATTGTTCAAAATCTTTTATTCATTGATTTTATTTTGATAATTATTTTATTTTGGAACGGATTTGAATTCGCGACCCTCTGGACCAGAGATAATGAACTTAACCACTAGTCCACCGCGGCCGACCTTTATTCAAGTACTGCTCGAGAATGTTAGTCCGTAGTTTAAAATTATAATTATAAATAAGTTTAAATTACTATTTTAACCACAAATATGATAGAGGACAACTGGGTCATCCAGATACTTGCATAGTTAACTCAAAGGTGATCAAAAATAATTTTTCAAAACTTGGAATTATATAACATGGAATGTATAGGCCTTTAATTTAAAACTATAAAAGTGGCACATCTCAAATTACTATTAGTACAAGGTATTGTCACCATTGTTTATTCCTCTCCTGTACAAAAAAGGTTACAATGTACAAACGGATCATAATTATAGGGGAGAAACTAAATTACAAACAACTTTACTATATGCTTGAAAGACCACAGAGGTTTAAAACAGTAAAAAGCATGGTGAA
Organism: Diploptera punctata; assembly: GCA_030220185.1. Taxonomy (NCBI): domain Eukaryota; kingdom Metazoa; phylum Arthropoda; class Insecta; order Blattodea; family Blaberidae; genus Diploptera; species Diploptera punctata. Next base: position 85,362 of record JASPKZ010010265.1, on the reverse strand, counting down.
GTTTTTTTTCACACCTACTTACGTATAAACTAGAAGATTAGCTACAATTTATACTATATATGTATCCATAGTAATTCGGTCCGAAGGCAGGTCCTTCACTGCAATCATACCATTTTCATGCTATGCTTGCAGCTTTACTAGGGAATTGTAGGTGTGGTAGCTTCTCGTTGTTTTCCACACCGGTGAAGGATGATGATGATGAGGATGATGATGATGGCCATATGATTTCGGGAACCGTTTGGGCCTTTAAGTTTTCCTGACATTTGTCTTACAGGTGAGGAAAAACCCTGATAAAAACCTCACCCAGAAAAACTGCCCCGACCGGGGATCGAACCCGGGCCCACTGCGTGACAAGGCAGCATGCTACCTCGAGACCACAGCGGTGATAATATCTTAGTATATAAAAATTACGTGTCACGTTGTTTGTCCGCGATGGAATCCTAAACTACTGAACCAATTTTAATAAAATATTGCACACTGTGTGCAGTTTGATCCAACTTGACTTAGGGAAGTTTATAACTAAATTTATAGTCGCATTATTTTTATTGCAAATTATTTGTTTATTATTTAACAAAGAGTTCCATACGATTCTAACAGATGGCCGTGTAAGGTAATTGGTTTATTATTTAACCAGGTGGCTGTGCTTTTTGTTGCAACCGTGAATTTAAATTGAATTACAAATATTGATTATTTCATGATTTAAGTGTATTTGTGTATATTTTATTTTCAATATATTGATAATAATATTAATTTCGTGTGTATTAGTTTTAAGTAATCTGGCTGAAAGACAGCAACTTAATTTAAATTTAACTGGACCGAGAATGGGCATTGAACAATATGGCGAATCAGTTCTAGAGACCATGAATGATAAGATATCAAGTGAATTTCCGCAAATTGGTATAGGCCTATGTGACATAAAGCGTACATTTAAGAAGAATGTCAATTTAAAAACATATGAAGGTCCTAAGGAACGGAATAACAGAACTGTAAGTAAGTCTGTTAGTTATAATAATATGCCTAATATTACAGAAACAATCTCCATGCCTCAATTAAATTAAAAACAAGATGACTACAATAGCCTATATCACAAGATGATATTACTATACAGAAACTTCTTGATGATGAAGATGAGAATCCAAACTGCCAACAAGTTAGTAGAAAAAAACGAAAGTATAATGAAATCAGCAAGCCTCCTCAAAATATTCCATCAATAAATGTATATAATTCTTATGATACACTTATGGATGATACTGAGAATGCAGACAACATAAATTCATCTCAATCAACAAAACCACTTCCACATAAACCACCACCTATATTTATATCGGATGTAGTTAACGTATCAGAACTAAAAAATTGTGTAAAACAAAAACTTTCTGATTTAGATTTCTCACTTAGTTTATTACAACATAATTAACGTATACCTTAGCCACAACAACGCGTGGCCGGGACTTATATATATATATATATATATATATATATATATAACAAAGTCGGATTAGTTACATTATTTATAACTCAAGAACGGCTGGACCGATTTTTATGATCTTTTGTTTGTTCGATTTGTTTCCGCCCCGAATAGCAGATAACTATTAAAACATCTGAAAAATTAACATAAAAATATTTAAAGGCGATACGACATTCGCCGGGCCAGATTTTTCAATTTTTACACATCTTTCTGTGCTTAAAGTTTCATTCCTTCTCCACTCATCTCTATCCATCAACTCAATATCCTCCAGTCCTCTTGTTCTCATTCCAGTTCTCATTTCTTGCATTCACGAATCTCGACGTTTTCTTTTCTTTCTTCTTCCGGGTGGACACTATTCGTTTGTTTTTCAGGGTAACCTTTCTTCTTGAATTCGTCGTACATGCCTATAGAAATTTAATTGTTTATATCTTATATAATCTACTATTGAATATTTAATATATATATATATTTTTTTTTTTCAATTTTGAACATTTTGATGCTCTCAAGAAATCCATTTCCATCCACGTAAGTTTTTGTTGAATTTCCAAACTTCAGCTCCACATGTGACAGTACTTCTCACTTTTGAATTGTGTATTTGTTAGTTATTTTTCCTGGTTATATCTCTGTTCCATAAGGACACTATTTAACATTGTGCTATTGCTCTATCTTTATTTATTCTGTTCTTAATGTCACTTTCCTGTTTATCCTCTTTATCTACTTTTACCCCGAAATACTCAAATTCTTCATCAATCTATCTATAATGGCGTAGCCCATTGATGAGCGTTAGCCTCTCATTTATAAAGAGTTACTAGATCAAGTTAATTTTTAGTTACCTTATTTGCTGGTAGATGTCATGAATGGCATGCGGCAGCACACCGACACTTGAGACATCCAACAGGCAACTAAGTTATTACTAGGACGTTGATGTCAGTAAATTTTGCTTAGCTGTCTCTTTATTTAGGCTTAAGGATCTTTTACAAGCCTAAAAATCTTCAGACTCGCGACCCACGGCTTAAAGTCCATCCCGGAGGACTTGCTCCTTGGAATTTTCCACCCTAAAAAAATCAAGCGACCCCAGCCGGGTTTGAAGCCGCAACCCTCGAAACTAGTGGCAAGGAGCATAACCACTGGTCCACGCGACAGAATCCTCTAATATACTCCTTCTTAAATAATATTATATAGGCCTATCCGATTTCTGCTTCACATTCCATATAAAAGTCTTTTTAAATTTATTTTCAAACCCCAATAACGTATTCCTTACAATCATACAAATTAATACATATAAAAAATATGAAGCAACTCCACTATAGGCCTGAAGAGTATATTGAGGTATAGTCCAGTTCTGATAACTATAGCCGTCGTGGTGAATACTAAGGCGCGTGGCAGGAGAGAACATTCCGAGTGGGGGAGGGAAGTAGTAGCCATGCAAAAAACATTTTCTTATTAATGATAATAGGCTAATAAAATTAATTGTTTTAACAACAACAGTATTCTATAATGAACACTCCAAACATATGAGAAACATAAATTTCCACTAACACAGAACTGGTAGATAAAAAATTCAACATGCTGTAACTAATGTTTTCAAAACTGAGTCTATTTGCTGGCAGGACTGCAGCTCACCCTCTCCTCTTACTGCACCATACAACATATACGCCCTCAAATGCGGCTAAGGAAGGCAGAACTGAACTATAGTAGAAGGTTAAAGCTCCTACCTTTCTACACTCTAATTCAACCCAGGAAGTTACTACAGACCTTATGCCAATGTCCCCCTACCTACAGAGGGTAGATGTTGCCAAACTCTTAATAACGGTTTTGTTTGTTAAGGAGGGGTGGAGCGGCAAGGTTAGCAGTATTTTTTCCAAATCTATGTACTATACATTTAAAAAAACATAGTTTTTTCTTTTAATGCATGCAAACTAGTTTTATAGTAAATATAAGAGTCGATACTTTCACACAGGATAGTACAGATCCGCAAGAGCTCAGTGACAAGTGGTAACTGTTTTTTTTTCTCTAAGAGGGGTGGCTTGGACTGCTACAACTCACATCTATGTACCTGCTGTGTTGCAATCTTCAGTTTTATATAAGGATTTCTCTCAAGAAAAACACTATTAAAATGGCAACCCAGTTCCCTATTCAAAACACATAGTAACTTCCTGGGTTGAATCTGAGTGTAGATAATCGGCACGAGTTGTCAGTCCTACATGAGGAGTCTTTCCCCATAAAATAGTATGGTACTCATTACTGTTAGAGGCTGAGTTAATTCGAGAGTAAAGGTATTTAGGCTTGTTTAAAAATCCTCTGACAACATCGGGACTTAAACCCTGACCTTCTCTCTTGTAGCGTATTGCCTTAACAAAGGATATCAATTAACTAAATTAAACAGACCTGTCTCAGGTCATAAAACCTGGTATGTTAAAGAAGCATGGCACGTTTCCATTGATAATTTTTGAGTAATGACGATCATTCAAGAAATTGAGCCCATTCATAATTCAAGGTCTGTAAGTGACAAATACACGGTCTTTAACTACGTGACCTGCATGAACATTTCATTTAGTACGTCTTATATTCCTGATCAATATCACCAGAACTGTTAAAGTTTGTGAGAGTAAACACCTTATTACAATATCCGCACTCATTATTATTCATTGTAGTTAAAATATATTTTGTTCACTCCTATACTAATCATTTTTTTAGGGAAGTAAGTTCAATTTACCAGAGAGGCCTTGGTATCTATTGGCAACGGAATGCAATTGCTCAACTTACTTCCCTTCTTCTTCTTCTTCTTCTTCTCCCTTTCCAGGATTAGGTCAATGCGACCTGTTCCGGTCTCAAGTCCATCGTTTTCTTGGCCGTCCCAAAGATATTTTTCCATGTGGTTTGTAGGGGTTGATCTTTTTTGGGTAATCTTACATTGTCCATTCTGTCTAAATGTTCTTTCCATTAGTATTTGTGCTCTTATAGTTTATCAACTATTGAAAATATCTCCAGTTCATTTCTTATTGATTCACTGTGTAATATATCCATGCGTGTACATCCTTTTACAGATCTTAAAAATTTCATTCATTTCAGGGCTTGAATGTGTGAGATATCTTTTTTTGTAAGTACCCAAGATTCAGATCCATATAAAAGAACAGGAACAGCCATAATTTTATAAAACCTGATCTGAGTTTCACTTCGAGTCTTCCGGAGGGTTCTTCTTATGGTGCCACATATAATTTGACATCGGTTTAATTTATTATGTATATCCCAATCATAGCTATATGTTATATCTGAACTAAGATAGTTAAAATGTGCTATCTGTTCTATTGTTTCATTATCGATCACTATTTTTGCTCTGACTGGCACTTTGCCCTGAAAAGCCATAATTTTAGTTTTTGAAGTTGAGACTTTGAGATTATAATAGAGTCCTAATTGATTCAAGATGTAAATGGCTCTTTGTAAATCATCCTCTGACTTCTGTATAATTACCAGATAACTTACTTCCCTAGGAAAGAAAAGTAATTGACTTAATAATGTAAAAAGTTACCTACTTAAAATTTTATTGAGTAATACAATACAATTTTATTGTACCAAATTTACTTCTCACTTTGATAATTCAAATTTATAGTGAATAAACAGTTGTTGCAATTATTAATATTAGCTACAAAATTTGGTTGATGCCTACATTCTTAAATATTCTGTATACTTTTTCATATATATTTTTTTTACTTACCACACTAGTGCTTTTGGTCATTTTTAAAGTATTGTGATTTATTTTGTTTTCATAGCAACCAAGACTGTATGCTGGAATGTCAAATTACGTGCACACCAACAATAACAGTAAGTATACATTATCAGTTACATAATGCAAAAAATATTAAAAATTGTACCTCATATAGCAGTCGTCCTCAACTAAATTAAACTTCTGTCTAAGAAACTTCGTCAATGTTTAAAACTATGAACGCCACGCCAGTCTAGGTTGTATTCTGCACTTTGAAAACATAGTTCCGCAATGCACTATAACATAATTTAAAACTAATATACATACCATTTAAAACTAGTGTGACGTCATATGAGTGTAATAGTCAAATTAACACAATTAACCTTGCTCGACAGCAGGAATCTGTACCAACTAATCTAATTTGTTAAGTGTAGTACAAACGGTACAACAATCGCCACATCATCAATAACCAATAATATTCGAGGAATACACCTGCATGTAAACTCAATACCCTCGTTCCGCACTAGATCGTCATCCCCTGGCGGAGAGTTTATTTCACTGGAAGTACAGTAGGCAGACCTTTCCAAGAAGTAATGAAAAATATTCAATAAGTTTATCTTATAGTTTATTTAGTTATAAATGTGTTTAATGAATTATTAGTGTGGTAACTTATTAGGAGGGAAAATACCTTGGTTGGCATTGTAGTGATCTACAGTGAGCACAAGATAACTGAAACCGGAGTATGCATGCGACGTGACGGCGCAAGACAGCAACGCAGCCTAGTGCGCAGCTGCGGTGCATGCGAGAGTGAACAGAACACAGACGCAATTGTTCTGTATGTTAGTATACCTCATAGTATACCAACCAACTAAGGTACTTTCCCTGCTGATTAGTATAGCTCCGAAGTTGAGGAAAAGCCTTTTTTTTATTTTATGTCTAAAGACGAGTCCCAACATAATATATATAGGCTACATTTTGGGTCATTGTAGGCCAGAAATGGTGAATTTTATTTGTCTTTTTATCGACTTTTTTTGGTTTATTGGTATTTTTTAGCCTTCTTTAGGTCTTAACGGTTTTTTTTTTGCAACTTTACCTTCTTTTGACTACTTTTATACAATTTGTATGATACAAGAATCAGCATAGGCTAGCCCGAATTCCAACTTTTTTTAAAGATACTATCTAGTTTTACATTCCACAGACTTTTCACGTTCCAAACACTTTTGATCTTCGAGAAACTATTGAAACGTCACAAAATATCTGTTATGTTTAACCACCAGCCTACTGACCGCCTGAACTATTGTATTTCGACTTCAAATTATCTAATAAGTTGCTACTTTGTGAAAATTACCTTGCTTTTATCCACATGTTAGCAACTGAAACACGTTTTACGCACTTTTTCTAGTGTTTAGGTACTTTTATGATATCTTTAGGTCTTTTTTATAGGTTTTTATAGGCATTTTATAAGTTCTCAACTTCCGAGCCCTACTTATTAGTGTGGGATTTAAGCATCCGCCATTTTAAAACTAAAGTACAACACAGAAATCTGTCGGAAACAATGAAACTTCGTGACGTTACAATGTAAAGATTAAAGATACGTTCTGCAACGTTTCGTTCATTTCCAATATAAGGCAATTGAGAACTAAAATTACGTACATAATTTATTGAACGATTAAGTGGCTATAGATTTAAAAAACGAAACTTACTTAAAATTTGTGCATGATGTTAAGATCACAAAAGGTATGACTTTGACCTATGTATGACCCACACACACACACACCCACTCGTGTATGAGTTAGGGTGTGTCGCTTGAAAAGTTATCTCGACCCATCTTCACGCTATTCCTCAGAGATGTAATGTGGGACAATGACTCTCTTTTTGCCGCACATGTCTAACTGTCAAATGTTTATTTCTATTAGCCTAGTTTATAAAACGTGCGGTTTTGAAATTAATATTGGGAAAAATGCTCAAATTTGCATATAATGTCAAATCTAGGGACGACATTGCGATTCAAATCGAGTAAATTTCTGTTTTTAGCTGTTATACATACATAATATATAAAAATGAATGTTTGTTTGTTTGTACTTTATGCGCGGCTATACCGTTGATCCGATTGTGATGGGGCTTTTCGCAAAACGTTTAGGAGATTTCCGGGATGAACATATGTTGTAAGACAGGTGTAATACTAAACTCCTACACCCTTAAAAATATCCCTTTGTAGTGGAAAACGTGAATAAAAGTAACTCTTTGGACGCTTAAATGGATTACGCTGCCTAAATCATAACAAATACACAAAATTAATACACACGGAATTGAATATCTCAAAAAGCTCTACAAATAAGTCCGCGACAGGACATCTTTATCTCTTACGGATAACTCACAATAACCATTTTTGTCTTTCATTGATGCCAAGAAGATCGAGACAAGTACGTAGATTCCTGTGCAAGCATAGCAGCACATGCGGGTATTTTTTTTACGGATAACTTACAATTACGAATTTTGTCTTTTAGCTCATTTATGCCAAGAAGATCGGGATAAGAAGATTCCCGGGCAACACCGGGTAATCAGCACGGAAAATCTTAAAATAATTACCATACACATTTATAATTATTTTTCATTTTACTTATTCATCTAAAGTACATTCATTTTTGTCTTTCAGCTCATTTATGCCAAGAAGATCGGGATAAGTAGATTCCCGAGCAACGCCGGGTAATCAGCACGGGGTACCTAAAAATATAAATTTATTATTACTTTTCCTTTCACTTATTCAACTACACATAAAAGCACATTAATTTTCAATTATTTAGGCGTAGCAGCGAACGCCGGGTATTAGTTAGTCCTATATAAACGAATATATGCCTGTCTGTCTGTTTGTCCTTAATGAATTAGAACACCATTCATCCGATTTTGATGGGGCTTTTTTGCAAAATGTTCAGGTGTTTCCCGGGAAGGTTTTAGGCCATAAGAGACTTGTAATGCTCAACTCCTTCACCCTTAAAAATCATTCTTCGTAATGAAAAACGTGTTTTCGGAACTTTTTGGACGCTTAAATGACTTCGCTGCCTAAACCATAACATATTCACCAAATTAATGTACACAGAATTGAATATCGAAAAAAATCTACAAAAAAGTCCGTTACAGCACATGTCTATCTTTTACGGATAATTCATAATAACCATTTTTGACTTTCAGTTCATTTATGCCAAGAAGATCGGGGATAAGTAGATCTCCAGGAAACGTCGGGTAATCAGCAGGGATATCTAAAAATAATTACAATATAAATTTATAATTATTTTTCTATTTACTTATTCAACTAAATATAAGAACAAATTTAATTTATTTAGACGTAGTAGTGCACGCCGGATATTAGCTAGTTTTATATAACGACACTTCAACAATAGTGTCGCAATGTGAATCTGGGAAGAAAAACCCGATAAATGATGCTCGCATATCACTTGTTTCAAGCTTGTGGTCCTTTTACATCCGTAAATCTACGATAGAATTATGGGTTTTACAATTTACCTTACGAATTATTTTTTTCTTGATTCTAACCTTTTCATGAAAGGAAAATACTACTTTAAAGGTAATTTAAGGTTATGCAAGTTGATATAAAAATTACATCAATAAAACGAAATATATGTTCACACATAGAAATACATTATATAATGGAAACGGACAGTTAATGACAAATTTTGAAGAAGTGGTAGAATTCAAATACCTAGGAATAATAATATTACAAATACATTAGTAATGATATGCACAAAGAAATTAAACATAGGTTCAATTCTGGAAATGCATGCTGTTGTGTATTATAGGGACTCTTGTCGTCCCAACTTCTCTCAAAAAACATTAAACTGATAATGTATAAAACTGTTACTTTCCCCGTTATATTATATGCATGTAGAACATGGATTTTTTACTATAAGGAAGGAGAGAAGATAACGAGTATTTGAGAATAAAGTTCTTAGGAAGATTTAGATTGTATAAAGAATAGTTTATAAGTAGAAATAGGCATTTTTCTTTAAGGAAATTATTCCTCAAGTTACCCACGGCCTATAATTTAGATTAACTTTAGGTTAAGGACTCTTCTGGCGCTTCATTATCTTCTTCTTCTTCACGGTTTAGGCTTATTTACTAGCCTGTTCCGGCCCCAAATTGCCTTTGGAGCTTGTACGTATTTTGAAGTGTCCTCTGAGCACGCTACTAACGTACTACAGGTTTAGTCCTTTGGAGGGGCTGCCTCCTTAAAGCCTTTGGACTTGCTTCCTTGTGTTTTATCCCCACAAGGAGGGTTGCCTCTTCCGCCTTCTGCCGTTGAGGACTTCACTCTTGTTTCCCCGAGCTGGGTCTCTTATTTCATCCCCAGAGATTGGGTTGCCACTTCCGCCATTTTCGCCGTTCCGATATTCTATCTCCGCCGAGTCTGCCGTTGTGGTCTTCCATGTTTGCAGCTTCCAGTGTGGTCGTTGCTCCCACGTTGCAGATTATTCTCAGTTCCCTCTCCTCTTATCTAACCTCAAGCCATGGTTTCCCGGTTATGGTCGTCTGGGTCATTGGTACTAAGCCTCCCTACCATGTCAAGGTGATAATCCACAGGGATTATAATTTCTCATCTATCATATCAAGGGGGTGTCGGCTGCGGTGGACTAGTGGTTATGTTCCTTGTCTCTGGTCGTGGGTTAAAACCCGGCCGGAGTCGATGGATTTTTTTAGGGGATGTAACAATCCAAGGAGTAAATTCTCCGGGAGGTACTTGAAGCCGTGGGTCCCGAGTCTGAAGACTTTCATGTTCTTAAAAGCTTCTTAAGTCTCAACAAAGAGACCTCTAAGCAAAATTTACCAACCATTTTGATCCTAGTAATACCTTAGTCGTCTACTAGTGTCTCATCGGGTTGATATGTTGACCGCATATCATTCATGACATGTGTAAGGAAATAAGCGTAAATAAAGTAACTTGGTCTACATTACAGCCGCTGTATCTCCGGCTCTGAAGTTTAGGTTATACGAGGGGTAAATGGAGAAACTAGCCCTCTACTGCCAATAAGGAAATGGTTGAAGTAGGAGTGCAAGTCAGCCACAACCAATCACTGCTCTTGACGCTGCTATAGCGCGCTAGTAAGGTTTGAAATTGCTAAGATGTTGTCAGCTGTACAGAGTGATTCAGAAATATCGCATTTTGTGACGAAAATATTATTATTAAAGGAAATATGATGTTATCATTGGAAAGGGAATCCTTCAAATTATAACAATAGAACAAAACAAAACAAATCACTGCTCACGTGCAGCTTGGCGGGTTGATTTTTGTGGGCAAGCGTCGAACGCTTCCACAATTCTCTTCGTTGTTTCTGCATCCGTGCTAATGCGAGGCCTTCCAGGAGGTTTGATTTTCTGCATCCTTCCCGTTTCCAGCAGACATTTTCTCCACTTCCCCACAATCGACGGCTGCAATGCTACGTTAAACTCACGTCTTGCCCGTCTTGCGGCCTCACGATCATTAACATACGTTATTGCCCATGCAGCAATTGTAATTTGCTGTTGTATATTCAACGCCATTTTGACTAATGGCGTAAGATCTACACTGTTTTGTTTTATTCCATTGTTGTAATTTGAATAATTGCCTTTCCAACGGTAATTTCATATTTCCTGTAATGGTAATATTTTCATCACACAACGCGATCAAACGTATAGCCATATTTATGATTCACCCCGTATATCGCATACATAAAGCGGCCCCTTCCACTGAATATCCACATCAGCAACACTGTCGTGAAAACTTCACGGCCGGAAAATCAGTGGCTGGGGTATAGTAACTCCTAAAAAAGGAGAGGTTAAGCCCAACATTGAGCTGTTACTAAGTTGTAGACAGATATATAGATAGATTCTATTCTATAGTGTTCTGCCCGAGGGCAGGACTTTCACTGTAATCATAGCATTTTAATGCTGTGCTTTGTAGCTTTACTAGGGAATTATAGTTGTGGTATCTTCCCGTCGTTTTCTACACCATAGAAATCATGAAGATGCTAATGATGATGATGAACGACGATTTTCGGGGATCGTTGGACCCTAGGCTTCCTAACATTTGTCTTACAGCTGAGAAAAATCCACGAAAAAACCACACCCAGAAGCTTGTCACGGCCGGGAATCAAACCCGGAATCAAATCTTTATTATTTTACTTAAAATTAAGATTTATTTCATTTTTATTTATTTGGGTGCGCGCAATTTCTACATAAAAAAATAAGAAGATAACTGTGATTAGGAAGAATCGAAGCGAGGTTAGCCGCACAGATTTCGGAACATTGTCCATAATACACCCTCCCGTCGATTAATTAAGAATCTAGTTTGATTTAGCCGCCCAGGAGTTTCGAAGATAATCGTTAGGGTTAGAAGAGAATAAATAGCAAAGTAAATCAATCATATATTGTAACAAGACAGCACGCTACCTCGAGACCACAGCGGTGGACCAGATAGATAAATGATCATCAGGGTAACGTAACTCCGCCTTCCAGGTGTTCCAACCTGGGTTACAATACCGCCAACGCCACGGGAGAAAACCAAAAATGGCATAAAAGGTAATCTTACTCTTACTCACTGGCACTATCGAACCTGTAGGTTCATGGCAGCACGGACAGACGCTCTCCATACATCCCTATCCTGAGCTAATACTTTCCAATCATTCCCTGTATAATCTACTTCCCTTAAATCATAGTTAATGTTATTCTCCCACCTCATTCTTGGTCTACCAACTGGGCGTTTTCCCTCTGGCTTTCCTACTTGAAGCTTCCATGCAAGTCTTTCATTCCCCATACGTGCAACAAGTCCTGCCCATCGCAGTCTACGAGACTTAACTGTTCTTATTATATCTGGCTTCCTATAAAGACCATGTAGTTCAATGTTATATAGTCTTCTCCATTCACCTGTCTGTTCATCTCTCTTTGGTTCAAAAATGTTCCTATGTACTTTATTCTCAAATACTTGTAATCTCCTTTCCTCCCTTAAAGTAAGAGTCCATGTTTCGCATCCATATAATATAACTGGTAGGTTTATATATTTCAGTTTAACGTTTTTTTGAAAGGAGTTGGGACATCAAGAGTCTGCAATGCATCTCATTCCTATTTGTGATTATTGTTCCTAGGTATTTGAATTCAGCCACTTCCTCAAAATTTCCCTTATTTGTCATTAGCTGCCCATTTCCATTATATAATGTATTTCTATGTGTGACCATATATTTAGTTTTATTGATAACGTGGTGGAATTGAACAAATGAAATTATGTTATCCATTTGAATACCGTATTTACTGGAATAATCTCCCCCCTTTTTTTTCAAGATTTAGAAGTGAAAATTCAAGGGGGAGAAAATATGTGATGACTATGAAAATATCACTACATCTTCATAATGTAACATTATGAATTATACATCTACGGCAATTCCATCATTGTCATTGAATTTTACTCTCAAAGACATATTGAGAAATTGAAAGAATAAGTTGCATTTAATGGTTCTCTATTTTCAGACACTCTAACCATACAAAATAAAACGGTATAGTAGATAAAAGGGAAGATGTGTTCACTCCGTTTACCTTAGCGAAATTTACCATTTGTAACTTAAAATTTGCAATGTAGCTGTTATACTTTCTTCCCATAGTTGAGTTTAACTATCTGAACCTGTGACGGAATAACACTCTAACCAATACACAATGATACCTAACTGTATTCAGACTGACGACAACAGATGGTAGGGGTGACAGAGATTATATACTGCAGCCACTGATTCTCAAGCCTTGACGTTTCCACGGCAGTGTTGCCGATATATATATTCAGTAGCAGTGGCCGCTTTATGTATGAGGTTAGCAGACATACAGCTGACAACATCTCAGCAATTTCAAACCTTACTAGCGCGCTATAGATGCGTCAAGAGCAGTGATTGGTTGTGGCAGACATCTACTCCGACTACAACCATGTCCTTATTAGCAGTAGAGGGCAAATTCTCCCTTTACCCCTCGTATAACCTAAACTTCAGAGCCGGACATATGGTGGCTGGAGTGTAGGTACCGTTAGGTCTTTGTAGAAGAGGATGGATTTCGACTTTGGGTTTTCCATGAATTCCTTTGTATTGTACTTGAATTCTTCATAAGAGTGTCCAAAGGTGTAACTAAACATTTTTGGCATATGTAATGCACATTTTATCAGAGATGGATTAATATATATATATATATATATATATATATACGAGGTAGCGTGCTGCCTTTTCACGCAGCGGGCCCGGGTTCGATCCCCGGTCGGGGCAGTTTTTCTGGGTGAGGTTTTTATCGGGGTTTTTCCTCATCTGTAAGACAAATGTCAGGAAAACTTTAAGGCCCAAACGGTCCCCGAAATCATATGGCCATCATCATTATCATCATCCTTCACCGGTGTGGAAAGCAACGGGGAGCTACCACACATACAATTCCCTAGTAAAGCTGCAAAGCATAGCATGATATGGAAAACCTAGGGTAAATTACGTAAGGGGGTCAATTATGCGAATAAATACGGTAGTTCATTTTTTTATTGTGTTGTTCGTTCATTTGTAGTTTTTACGCCGTAAAACGCCATATTATGAACGATTGAATGTGATATCACAGTTTTAGTGTTAGCTATTTATTTTTGAATGCATCTCTCAGTCCAGTGACCGGAGTGAAGACGAAATATAGTATTTACACAGCAAGTAGAGCTCACCGGACGATACTAGATTGCACATTGATGTAGCAATTGGCATGGTTGTCACAACCGTAATAAACTCATAGCAAACATAACTCTCGTGTCAGTTGCCTCATTACAGACAGAGTTCACAGCACATCAAAATACATCATATAAAGGGGAACATATATACGGCAACTGGATGTACTAGAACATGTGTGTATGTTCTAATGCCACCCACTGCACTTTATATGTTTCCGATTCTGGGCTGGGCGGATAGATGGCGTTATTGTGTTCTATTTTCAATTTACATATCACTTCTACAGACAATTTTACGCAGATGATGTATTCTTGTATTGTGTACAGAGAGGAGTGTAGGATAAATTTATGTTTATTTTTGTGTAGTGTAAAGTGTTTTGTGTGGGGAATGATAGAAAGAAATGCGCAATAAAAATTATTATTATTGCTATTAATGAATTATTACTAGTAGTAGTGAATTATTATTATTATTAGTGAATTAAATAATAATTATTGTTATTATTATTATTACTGAATTATTATTACTGAATTATTATTATTATTATTATTATTATTATTATTATTATTATTATTATTATTATTATTATTATTATTATTATAACACTTGTGAATGTTTGTTGTAAACTGATAACCTATAAGTCCATAGTTATATATATATTAGTTAAATGGCTATGGACTTATAGACTATTAGTAATTCTGCCCCCGAGACAGGTCTTTCAGTGCAATTATAGCATTTTCATGTTATGCTTTGCAGCTTTACTAGGGAATTGTAGGTGTGGTAGCTTCCCGTTGCTTTCCACACCGGTGAAGGATGATGATGATAATGATGGCCGAATGATTTTTGGGGACCGTTGGGCCCCTAAGCGTCCTGACATTTGTCTTACAGGTGAGGAAAAACCCCGAAAAAAACTCACCCAGGAGCCTGTTGCGTGACAAGGCAGCACGCTACCTGGAGACCACAGCGGTGGACAGTTTATATATATATATATATATATATATATGTTAATTACTAAGATTAGTTGGACAAAACCCTCAATGATGAGAAAAATTCTCAAATAAAAAGAGGAAATTATTATTACTATTATTAGTATATTAATATTATTATTATTATTATTATTATTATTATTATTATTATTATTATTATTATTAATAGTGAATTGTTATTACTACTATTATTGTATTATTATTATTATTATCCCGCGGGGGACCTTGTAACCCCTATCGGGCGCATCTTCCGGATGGCGGATGGGGGATCCCACCAGTTATGGCGGTGTGTTCCAAATAGCTAATATGATTATAAACCAAAGGGATTAAGGAATTTAGGAATACCTAGGAAGAGATAGAAGGAATCATTGTGAGTTGGGAATCAGGCAAATCGCCTAAACCTTGAAGTGAAGAAGAAGAAGAAAAAGAATATTATTATTATTATTATTTCATAATCATAGTTATGTAAATATTGTCAAATGTTGGCACTATACACTTCTATAAACTTATTAAGGAATTCTAATAACATTTGCAAAGAATTTTCCAGATATATCTGTGTAGAATCTTGTTACTTGTGTTGTGACACGTGGTTATGAGTTTTCTCGCTCTGTAAAGGACGTCTGGCAGCACAATACACGCTGCTGATAACATTCTTGTACCAGTATACTATATTTTCAAGCTGCCTTTATATCAGTAAAATTATATAGCGTCATACGCTGCTCCATACCTTATTTAATATTAAAGTTGATGATAATAATAATAATAATAATTATGATAATAATAATAATAATAATAATAATAATAATAATAATAATAATCCATATTAATTCTGCCCGAGGGCAGGTCTTTTCATGCTATGCTTTGCAGTTTTACTAGGGAATTGTAGATGTGGTAGCTTCCCTTTGCTTTCCACACCTGTGAAGGATGATAAGGATGATGATGATGATAAGGATGATGATTGATGGGCATATGATTTCGGGACCGTTTGGGCTTTAAAGTTTTCCTGACATTTGTCATAATAATAATAATAATAATAATAATAATAATAATAATAATAATAATAATAATGCTTTAGGCCTATTTATTCTGGCAGAGTTAAGGCCATAAGGCCCTCTCTTCCACTCAACCAGCACAAATACAAATAAATATTTGACAAATATAGATATACACTATACTAATTATAAACAGTTAAAGATACAATAAATGTAGCAATGTAAATTTCATGCACAAACAACATTTTATATGGTAATAACAATAATGATACGATAATAATAATAATAATAATAATAATAATAATAATAATAATATAAATACGATAAATTATACGAGAAACACCAATTAATATATATACCTTACACTGGGTAATAATGCAGTCGAGGTTAGAGCAAATATAAATTTAGATTTCTTTTAAAAGATGCCAATGTCCGGCAGCCCCTTATTTCTTGTGGTAGGGAATTCCAGTTGCGAGAAGTGTAGATGGTATATGAC
This sequence comes from Diploptera punctata, assembly GCA_030220185.1. NCBI lineage: Eukaryota > Metazoa > Arthropoda > Insecta > Blattodea > Blaberidae > Diploptera > Diploptera punctata. The sequence goes on along the minus strand of JASPKZ010010265.1, from coordinate 69,009 downwards.
ATTGAGTGATGTGATGTCCTATGTTGCAGTATATTAAGCAAGAGACTATGTTGTGATCTTGTTATGGTTTGAGGATAGATACTGGAAACGGGGTGATAAATAATTGGGAATCGAGGTATGTAGGATCTTAAATAAGAGAATTAGACAGTGAGATTTTCTTCTCTCTTTTAGATGTAGCCATGACAATTCGTGGAATAATGGAGAAATATGATCGTATTTTACAGGTGAGGAAAAAATATAATAATGGTAATAATAATAATAATACATTTATGTATATACATATCTATCAATGTTTACATTTCTGTGCCTAAAGTTTTATTTCTTCCTTCTCCAATCGTCCCTATCCATCCACTCCATGTCGTCCAGTGGTCTTGATCTCATTCTAGTTCTTATTTCTTGAATCCATGAGTTTCGAGGTCTTCATTTCTCTCATTTTCCAGGTGGACACCATTCCAATGGGTAACCTTTCTTATTGTATTCGTCGTACATGCCCTTACCAATTTAACTACATTTATCTTATACAATCTAGTACTGAATATTTAATATACATTTTTCTGATATGACAATCTTTTTCTTCAAATTTTGAATATGTTGCTGCTCTCCTCAAGAAACCCATTTCCATCGACATGAGTTTTTTGTTTAATTTTCATGCTTCAGCTCCATATGTGACAGTACTTCTCACTATCGAATTGTATGTGTGTAATTTAATTTCCTGGTTGACTGTTCCATAGGACAATAATTGCTATTATTACTCTACCTTTCTTTATTCTGTTCTTAATATTTGTTACAGACATGAAAGTGACAATAAGAACAGAATAAAGATAGGTAGAGTAATAATAGCAATTATTGTCCTATGGAACAGTCAAATAAGCAGGAAAATAAGTTACACATACACAATTCAATAGTGAGAAGTACTGTCACATATGGAGCTGAAGCATGGCAATTCAACAAAAATGATTTTTTTTGAGGTAGGAGCAATAGGCCTATGTTCAAAATTTGAAGAAAAAAAATGATATGAAAAGAAAAATAAATGCCTGAGTCGGGATTTGAACCCGAGTCTCTAAACTCTCTAACCATCTGAGTCACTCAGGTCCTAACACAAACATTTATTTTCCTTATATATATATATATATATATATTATATATATACATACATACCTTGCCCACAAATATAGTATCATACTTTAAACTACTACTACTACGTCGTTTTGGATAATCGTATCTAAATTAAATTGGTGACAATCAAAAGAGAAACTTAAAATGTTTTGTGCAATGTCAACAAAAGAGAATAATGGACAACAATACAGAAACTAACCTAAATTTAATACTGTTTTTTTTTTGTGGTCGATATAGGATCATTGTTGGATATTTAGTAGATAGGTTAAAATGGACGTCTGCAGCGTCACTCGTGGGGGCCACATTCAATGTCTATGAGGTATAGAAAAAACGTTTTGAGTTTCTCTTTTGATTGCCACCAATTTCATTTAGATACGATTATGCAAAACGACGTAGTAGTAGTTTAAAAATATGATACTATATTTGTGGACGCGGTGTATATTCAATACTAGTGAAATTCATATCATATATGTATACTGGCATACCAGAAAAAAATTAATATTAAATGTTCAGTACTAGATTGTATAAGATATAAGCAGTTAAATTGGTATGGTCATGTACGACGAAAGAAAGAAAAAGTTTACCCAGAAAAACATTGGAATGGTGTCCATGTGGAAGAAGAAAGAAAAGAAGACCTCAAAACTCGTGGATGCAAAGAAATAAGAACTGGAATGAAAACGAGGGGACTGGAGGACATGGAGTGGATGGATAGGGGCGAGTGGAGAAGGAAAATATAACTTTATAACAGAAAGACCTGTACATATTGAAAATCTGTCTTCTTCTTCTTCTTCTACTGTTTCAAGGTTAGGCTGTAAGCCTGTGGACTCAAAGCATATCCTTCCATCTGGTCATGGGGAGTCCAACGGAACGTTTATCTCTTGGACTATATTGTAAAGCCTGTTTTGATAGACGAGATGTCTCCGCCATTCTGTTTATATGTTGAAACCATTTTAATTTGTCTGTCAATTTACTTGTTAATTCATATATTTGTAATTGTTCTCTAATGTCGGTATTGCGGATATGATCTCTTGAAAAATGTGTCCTGCTATCCTTCTTAAGAAACTAATTTCTTCAGTTTCTATTTCCTTTTTCCAGATCTATTTAATGTCCAGTTTTCACTTGCGTATGTTAGGAGCGGGACTCCCAAGACATTATAAAATCTCAGCATTGACTCTTTCCTGGTTTTATTAAGAGCAAGGTTCTTTGGTATATAAAACAATTCTCGTATTAATCGATGATTTGAAAGCAATAAAACTATCGACTCCCATATGAATTCATTTTTGTCTAACGTATTAATACATACGGTCAATTTTGAGTCTAGAATAACGGCCAACACTTCAGTCTAACGTACAAGGGGAATCTCTAGAGACTGGTCTACCAACTTCCATCAACGCTGTGACATTTGCCCTCCTAGGTCACGCATGCAGACCCGATATGGGAATTCCATGCAAGTAAAGGACTTGCAAATGTAATTAACATGAGTAGCACCGACATTTGAAGTATCGTGTTATTCTGGTAATTAAACAAGTCTCCTTCATAATTGGAAGTATTTCTGCTCAACGCTGTAAAGGGCTAATATTGCTTCTCAACTAACGGGTTCACAAGGGAACTATCAACCATTGCATGCCGAAACCTACCTTGAAATTTCTTCCAGAGAAGCGTTGTGGTGTACAAAGTTGATGTACAAAAATATCTGCCGCTTTTAACTGCAAGGCACTAAAATCCAGAACCAAATCTCTTATTATTTATTTAGTCTGGTAGATTTTAGGTCATATGTGGCCTTCTCTTCCACTCACCAGCACAAATATATGTTAAATTCAAATACAAAATCACAATAATATTAGATACTAAACAATTATTTGACCAAATTGAACAATAATAAAATTAATGTATAATATTTATACATATAATTCTTCCGTCCGAGGTTTTATCACTGAACTACTCCTAAACGATTGGACTGATTTTAATTAAATGTTTTGTGTGTGTCTGATTGGGTCCCCCGATGGTTTATAGATTCTCAATTGGATACTCTAAAGCCATTAGGTGTAGGAGTTTACCTGAAGTGATAATTGAAAAATCATTGTAGGGGTCACATTTTTCGATGTTTCACGACGAAACTCAGTATATCCCATTAAAATAAACCGAGGTAGGTACTGTCCAAAAATGAGCGAAATAGGACAATTATAAATGGAGGTTTAATTGAAACCCAAAATTAAAAAATTCCTAAACAACCGGACCGATTTTGGTGATTTTTTTGTTTGTGTATTTGACTGGGTCCTTGAATGGTTTAGATTCACAATTGGACCCTCTAAAACCATTAGATGTGAGAGTTCACATGAAGTGAAAATTTAAAAATCGCTCTAGCGTCGAAAATTGTTTCGACGTTTCAAAACAAAACTTGGTATATCTTATTAAAATGAACCGAGGTAGGTATAATCTAAAACTGAGCTAAATCGGACAATTAAAAAAAAAAGAGATGTACCTGAGATCCGAAATTAAAAAAACTGACTAGCAACCTCGATGTTTGGTTTATCTCAGCGTATACCATACAATTTAATTAACCTTAATATTTCATGTATTTAGACGTAGCAACGCACGCTGGCTATTAGCTAGTAATACAATAATATTGAAGATTAAAATTAAAACTAATAAAATAATATATACACAAAGGAAGAACAGCTCCTATCTACTGTACATAAAAAAGTACAAAGAAAGTAATAAACTGTAATAAATTAATTTATAGCTTATATATTGGCCTATACCTATAGGCTAAGACATTAGATAGAAATATTGATAAATGCCAATACCATTTTTGCTAAATAAAGGAAAAATAAATTATTAAATATTTTAAAAAATACTATTAGTGAGCTGTTCCTGTCAGTTATTTTTTTCATTTTTTTTTTGTCTAATACCACCAGGTTGTCTTTTATGGCATTTCTGGCTTTCTCTCCTAGCATTGGCAGAATTGTAATCCATTTCTTTGGTTGGGGCACCTGGAAGGCGGAGTTACGTTTCCCCGATGGTATGATGGGTGATAAATGATAATGAAGCGCCAGGATAGTTCTTACCCTAAATTGTTTCAGTTGTGTTTCTGAAAGATGGTAAAGTTTGACTATAGGAATTAAAAACAACTCGTGAATTGGTAGATTGGATAACCCTAACTACCTGCCCGCGCCGCGCCCCGCTTCAATCCACTCTGCTCTTACTCAAGCAGGGAGTACATCTGCTTCATACAGTGTGTTAACATTGCTGGATTCGGGCTATGATTTCTGTGCCTTGCAGTTAGAAATGACAGATTTTTTTGGATACGGCCTTTGTACATCACAACGCTTCTCTGGGAGAAATTTAAAGGTAGGTTTCGACATGTAATGGTTGACAGTTCCCTTGTCAAGATTTTTACACCCAGAAAATATATATCGCTCTCGGTCGATTGGAGAACCCGCAAACCAGTTTTGTAACCACTAGTACATGGGACCGAGAGAAAATAATCTAGATTGGAAGATTTCATAAACGAATGTAGCACCTCTATTAATACTAGTTTTGTGTTTTATCATTGGTTATAGCAATGTAAATATATTCTAACAAAGAAATATATCTAACAGGGGAACTGCATCCATTGCATGCTGAAGCCTACCTTGAAATTTCTCCCTGATAAGCGGTGTGATGTACCAAAAAGTGTGAAAAAACTGCCGCTTTTAATTGTAAGGCACAGAAATCGAAGCCAGAATCCAGCAATGTCAACCCACTCTACAGAACATATGGACTCTCGCCTTCAGTATGAGCGGAGTGAAGTGAAGCGGAACGCGGGGCAGACGGCACGTAGTGACGATTAGCCAATCTACCAATTCAGGAGTTGTATTACTTCACCATAGTTTAAACATGATATTTTGCGCTGGATTTTGTTGCCTTGCAGTTAAAAACGGCAGTTTTTTCGCAGGGCCTTGGTAGGCCTATATCACAACACATCTCTGGAAGAAATTTCTAGATAGGTTTAGGCAAGTTGCTCTAAAATACTCGTACGGAAGTGAAATTTGGATTTGAAATAAAATAAATTCTCATAAACTTAAGAGTAAGCCAAATGTGCTTCTTACGTTCACTGTTAGGAATTAATACACTGGATCACCAAAGGAACACTATTATCAGATAAAAACTTGAACTACCCAGTTTAAATGAAATTATAGAATGATACCAACAAGAATGGAAAAATCATCCGAGAAGAATGGAAAGAAATAGACTTTCAAAATTGGCGTTCCAATGTACTCCAACTGATCATAGGGACTAAGGAAGACGAAAACATCGGTGGAAAAATCAAGACTATCTTCGTTAAGTTTACCGTCACAGGTCACATGGCCTAAAACGAATTTCTTCATGATGATGAGGTTTCGGCATGCAATAAATTGTAAGAAGGATATATGGATCAGTCCGTGAAAATTAGGTATCGAGAATAAGACATAGGCCTAATACAGAGACTGAATAAATAATGGAAAGAGAAAATGTTGTGAGATATGTAAAGTCTTTACGGCTAGGACGGTTAGGTCATGTAGACAGAATAGAGAACAACAGGATACCCAAAAGTCTACTACACGACAATATTATAGGATCAATATTTCTAAAATTGTCCATCGCTGTGGTCTCGGGGTAGCGTGCTGCCTTGTCACGCAGCGGGCCCGGGTTCGATCCCCGGTCGGGACAATTTTTCTGGGTGAGGTTTTTATCGGCGTTTTTCCTCACCTGTAAGACAAATGTCAGGAAAATTTTAAGGCCCAAACGGTCCCCGAAATCATATGGCCATCGCAATCATCATCATTCATATTCATCTTAGGTTAAGCTTAGGATTAGGGACTCTCCTGGCACACCATTATCATCATCATTACCCATCATATCATCGGGGCAACCTAACCCCGCCTTCCAGGCGCCCTAACCTCAGAAGTGGGTTATAAGTACGCCATGTCAGGAGAGAAACCAGGAATGTCTAAAGACAAACCTGAGGCATTTGAAAAAAATACATTTCTAAAATTTATTATAATCACAATTAACATTATGTAATAATTAAAAATATATATTAATATAAGTAACAATAGAATTCCTTCTGGCTTTTTTTCGTGTTGAGACTTGAAAGTAGTTTTGAAGTTCCTTAGGACAGGTTACTGGCCCGACGCTAAGTAGTCCAGTGGTAGGGCTGCTACCTTTTAGTCTATGTAACATACATTAGGATACCGCATTTACTCAGTACCAGATGGAACGGTTATACCGCAGTGACTCGGTCCTCAGAGCCTCGTTTGTGAAAACGGGTTGTACCACGAGAAGGTGAGGATGAGAATTAGGTAGGAGAGGTTATACACACGTCACTATCCCTTTCATCGAATGGAAGATCACAGAATACCCAAACAAATGTTAAGATATCAACCTGCAGGAAGAAGAAGACCAGGACGTCCACTCAAAAGACTTCTGGATGGTGTTTCTCTTGAGGCCGAAACAGGTCAACAAATGGCCTAAATTCGTGAATGTACTATGATGATGATGATGATGATGAACAATAGAATTCCGAAAAAGATTCTTCATTACAAACCATTAGGACAAAAAAATGTTGGAAGATCCAGTAAAAGATGGACAGACAAATTCTAGCATGAGATCGGAACAGACCTTAAGGTCTAATCCTTGATGCTGATGATGATGATGAAGTACCTGATATAAGTCTTCCTCAATTAAAATGAATTTTTGTTTAAAAAACTTCGTCAATTAGTTAAAATCATGTAGGCCTAGGTCTTTCGGAACATGTTCCATCTTCGGCATGTCATTTTGTTTTAACTAAATGAGGAAGTTTTTCATAAGTAATGCCACGAGTGATTTCCAATTTATTTAAAGGATTTGGAAATCAAGAGTGGAGTTTGTTAGGAATATTTAACGAATGAAAATCAGCTGTTTACTAAAAAATCATTATTTAAATATAGTTACCGGTATTTTAATATATATCATGTGTTCACCGCTGTGGTCTCGAGTTAGCGTGCTGCCTTGTCACGCAACGGGCCCGGGTTCAATTCCCGGTCGGGACAGGTTCCTGGGTGAGGTTTTTTTCTGGTTTTTTTCCTCACCTGTAAGACAAATGTCAGGAAGCTTAGGGCCCAACGGTCCCCGAAAATCATCCGGCCATCATCAACATCATCCTTCACCGGTGTGGAAAGCAACGGAAAGCTACCACATCTACAATTCCCTAGTAAAGCTGCAAGCATAGCATGAAAACGCTATGATTGCAGTGAAGGACCTGCCTTCGGCAGAGTTACTATGGATGGATATATAACGTAAACGGCGACGTTTGAAAACATAGTAGACGAAATGTGTGGTTATGTTTATTCACTGAAGCTTGATCATGTTATTATTATTATTATTATTATTATTATTATTATTATTATTATTATTATTACCAAATGGCGATGTTTGAAAACATAGTAGACGAAATGTGTGGTTATGTTCATTCACTGAAACTTGATCATATTATTATTATTATTATTATTATTATTATTATTATTATTATTATTATTATTATTATTATTATTATTACCAAATAGGATCGCAATATTATAAGAATTCACCCTAGTGGAGAAAAAATTTAACACATCAAACTGTATATTATATTCAACATTATAGGTTATTAATTATTTTTTAGTAAACGACTCAATTAAATCATTATTTAAAAACACAGTTATTGAACACACAATTATCAAATGTTAGTTCGAAGGAATCTGTTCATTATTTGCTAAATTCATCGTATTTGTTGGCGAGTCAGTCACTGCAAAATAATGCTCTGACCTGTACAGAATATTAAAAAGGAGGAGATGTCTTTATTTTGGTAAACAAAATTCGATAAATAGCAAGATGAAACACGACTGTCATTAGTTGTAAAACAAAATGCATTGAAACGTGATTGGTCATTGACTCCCATTTGGGGTATGAGTCAAATATTCAAACAAAAAATCAATTCTAATTAAGGGAGACTGTTATATCAGGTACCTGTATTAATATTAAAAAAAATAATATTATTGGAGTTAAAAGAATAGGGAGATCGAAAAAGAAGTGGATTCAGGATGAAGAGCAAGACTTGAAAAAACTATGGCTGAAAGGATAATAATAATAATAATAATAATAATAATAATAATAATAATAATAATAATAATAATAATAATAATAATGATTTATTTTAGCTGGCAGAGTTAAGGCCATAAGGCCTTCTCTTCCACTCAACCAGCGAATAGTAAAATTATACAAAAATTACGTACATATTACAAATTTAAGATATTAAAATACAGACTAAACAAAATACAATGATGATGGATCTAATACTAGCTAATGCTAACAAAAACATAGAATATAACAAAATTAAAATGATATAAAATAAAGTAAGTAGCTTCCTACATGATTATTAATAGAATGCTCTATATAGTTGTTATGTAGTTAATGTTTTCATTGTGTCGAACTTAAGATATCAGTTAATTTGGATTTAAATAATGATAGCGATTGACAGTCCCTGACATGACTGGGAAGTGAGTTCCATGCTCTAGCCATAGATATTGTGTAAGATTCAGAGTACAGACAGGTCCTGTGTTGTGGTATCAAAAGTAAAGAAGAGTCTTGTGATCTTGTTCCTAAATTGTGATGAGCCGATAAATGTTGAAAACGTGTTGTTAAATAAGTTGGTAAATATGTGTGCAGAATTTGGAATAGTAAGGTATGTGAATGTAAAGTTCTTCTGTCATTTAGGCGTAGCCATGATAAGGCCTGAAATGAAGGAGACACGTGGTCATAACGACGGAGATTGAATATAAATCGAATGCACGCATTATGAGCACGCTGTAGTCTGTCAGATAGATCAGTTGTAAGATTAGTCAGTAATATGTCGCAGTAGTCGAAGTGTGGCATTATAAGAGTCTGTACAAGTATTTGTTTTAATTTTGTAGGAAGGAAGTTTTTAAAACTATTTAGGGAGTGAAGAATTGAGAACACTTTCTTGCAGGTATTATTCACCTGGATTTTCCAGTCTAGGTGTTGGTCCATATAGATACCCAGATTTTTTACTACTGAGCTGTAGGGGATATTTTTGTCATTTAGGAGAATGGTAGGGATATTTTCGTAATTTATAATGCTTTGGATTCGCCGATGTCCTATAATTATGCACTGTGTCTTGTCAGTATTTAGATTAAGTCCATGTTTCTTCGACCATTGGGAAATTGAGTCTAGGTCACTATTTAATTTGTCTAGTGTGTCATGTACATCGTCAGGATGGGAGTGAATGTAAATTTGCAAATCGTCAGCGTATAGGTGATATCGACAATAGGTAAGTCTAGTGGATATATCGTTAACATAGATAGAGAACAGAAGTGGTCCTAACACTGAACCTTGTTGGACGCCACCCTTCAGTGATAGCCAGGATGAGGAAAGTTCTGCATTGGATACACATTGCTGGCGACCATGAAGATAGGATCCAAGCCAGTTAACAGCATTGTCCGAAAGATTCAGAGCGCGTAATTTTGCTATTAATATGTCAGTGTCAACAGTGTCGAAAGCTTTGCTGAAGTCCAAGAGTGTAAATATTGTCATGTGGCCACTGTCCATTGCTTCACGCGTATCTTCGGTAACTTTAAGAAGTGCGGTTGCCGTACTATGGCCTGTCCTAAAACCTGATTGGTATGGGTCGAGTATGTTATGAGTGTTAAGGTAATCAGTTAATTGTCCATGAACAATGCGCTCCAAGGCCTTAGATAGGACTGGGAGGATGCTGATTGGTCTAAAGTCGTTTGGTGTTACAGGTAATTTAATTTTAGGGATTGGTCTGACTATAGCTTTTTTCCAGAGTTCGGGGTAAGTTGAGGTCATAATTGAGGCATTAAATATATGGGTTACAGTTGGCAGTATGACATGGAGTATTTTCTTTAAAAAGTCGATACTTATATTGTCTATACCTTGTGTTTTAGTTCTAATGCGGTCTGGAGGATATTGACACAGAAAAGAGAGGAATGGAAGAAGATTGTGAAGGAGACCAAAGCTGATCACGGGCTGTAGACCCGAAGAGCAAGTAAGTAAGGTTTCGACATGCAAAGGTTGACAGTTCCCTTGTCAGTACAAGATCCTTAGAATACGCGAAACACAATGATAGTCCAGTCAGTCATTTAGTTTACAGACGCTTTGCTTGGCAGTCATTTTGTTTACAGACGCTTTGCTTTGAGGTTAGGTAGGTCTATGTTGCACGCCTAAGTATGTAGCATATCAATCTGCGTTGTCACGTTTTAATAACTAGAATGCATTTTTTACAAACTAAAGATACTGCAAAAGACAAAATTTGCAACGCTGTTAAGATAATTATATCCACGTGGAGTAGACATAGAAACGTCATTTAAAAATGCGAAGACCAATTAGTGATAAAATTGCGGCAAGTACGTAGCCTATTTATTGTTTTATATTGTTTCAAATAAAGTTCAGTTCATTTAAAATGCAGTGATTTGTTTCGTATAAGGTATATTAACACTACCTTTTGGATATTTGTTTGTATATACATTGTATATAGTATACATAGAGGGCAGTGGTTTTACTTCCCACATACGTTTTGTAATATATAATATTACAGTATAGTTATTTTATTACAGTATAGTTATTTAGGTTGGCAACCCCGAAATGTAGGAGGATGAACTTTCAATCATGGTCGCCATTGCTTTAAGTACGACAAAACGCACTATCGCGTAAAATTTTTCTTTACCAAGCCATTTACTTAATCTAATTATAGGTTATCATTATTATTGTTATTATTATTCTTTCTTTCCCTCGTCAACTTTATATTGTGTAGTCTATATCTATTATGTATCATTAATCATAATTCTTATTGTATGTATAATTTAACCCTGGTGATGTGGAAGAGAAGATCTTACGGTCTTATCTCCTTCAGGTAAAATAAATACTCTGCTGAAACATGGGTGTTAAACAAAGAAGATAAAATGCTTTACGTATATTCGAAAGAAAGATAAGACGAATATATGGACCAGTACTGGATAACAATACATGGAGAATCCGATCAAATTCTGAAACTGATCATATACTCAGAGGAGATCTTGTAACATTCATCAAGTCATTGAGCTTGAGATTGAGATGGGTGGGACACGTTGAAAGAATGGAATATGGAAGAATACCAAAACGATTAATACATTACAACATAATAGGAGTAAGAAGGAGAGGAAGACCGAGAAAGAGATGGCTGCAGGATGTGGAACAAGATTTGAGAAGGATGGGAATAAGAGGTTGGAAAGGGAAAATACAGGATCGAGATGAATGGAGGAGAATTGTGAAGGAGGCCAAAACTCACAATGGGTTGTAATGCCAAATAGGAAGGAAGGTAAAACAAATAACTAACTAACTAACTAACTCACTGGCACTATTGAGCCCGTAGATTCATGGCCGCGCGGACATAAGCTCTCCATACATATGTTTTCCAATCATCCCCTGTATAATCTACTTCCCCCAAATCATAGTTAATGTTATTCTCCTACCTCATTCTCGGTGTACCAAGAGGGCGTTTTCTCTCTGGTTTTCCTACAAGAAGCTTCCGTGCACGTCTTCCATTCCCCATTCGTGCCACATGTCCTGCCCATCACAGTCTACGAAAATTAACTGGCTTCCTATAAGAACAATGTAATTCGCTGTTATGCAGTCTTCTCCATTCACCTGTCTGTTCATCTCTCTTTGGTCCAAACATTTTCCTAAGAATTTTATTCTCAAATACTCGTAATCCTCTTTCATCCCTTAAAGTAAAAGTCCATGTGTCGCATCCATATAATATAACTGGTAGAATAATAGTTTTATATATTTTCAGTTAAACGCTTTTTGAACTGAGTTGGGAAGTCAAGAGTCTCTGTAACGCATAATAGCACGCATTTCCAGAATTGAGCTTATGTTTAATTTACTTGTGCATCTCATTCCTGTTTGTGATTATTGTTCATAGGTAATTTCCCTCATTTGGCATTAGCTGTCCATTTCCATTATATAATGTATTTCTATGTGTCACCATTATATTTAGTTTTATTGATATTTACTTCCAGTCCCAATTTCTTAGTGTTACTCAGTAGTGTGTGCGTGTTGGTAAACTAAATGAATAAATAATTCCAGTTTTTGGTGATTGGAGCGGCGTCTTAGAAGCCTCAAACGACAACTCCCTGACATGTTTTAAACCAGAGGGAAACAGTTGCCTTTGATGCCGCCTGTAAACTAAATAACTGAGCCGACTATACAACTAGGGCCATCACAAAGCCACTAATTGCATTATACATCTTGTTACAAGTACATGAGATGTTTTCCAAAGACTATATCTACATGATAATAATCAATAGAGTTGTCTCATGACTGTAAACAACTATCATCCCATTGGGATATGCACAAATCTTTTCTTTTCACACCGAAATTCTCGCAAATTCAGTAAAATCTACTTTCTATAAAAAAAGGTATAATTGAATTCGACTGTAGGCTACATTCTTACCAATCTCTGCCCCATACAAAAAGCGTTACTATAGAATCACTTTGTTAGGAAAGACTGTAAACCTTTCATGCGTAACTTAAACTCATTGTAATGCGCTATATGTCAGTTCTCAATGTGTTTTATTCACATGCAAATATATTGTAAAGTGAAAAGCGCTAAAATATTAATCGCAGTACATACAGTGAGCTGCAAATTGTTGATTTATAGTGTAATGTATATTACTTGAGGTCAAAATATTAATACGTGGGACGTTCTATAAATAATGCACAAACTAAGGCATTCGATGATATAATAAGAACAGTTAGGTCTCGTAGACGGCAATGGGCAGGGCATGTGAAACGAACGGGGAATGAAAGACGTGCATGGAAGCTTCTTACAAGAATAAAAGAAGGAAAATGTCCAGTTGGTAGACCAAGAATGAGGTGCGAGAACATTAACTATGATTTAAGGGAAGTAGATTATACAGGAAATGATTGGATAGGGATGTATGGAGAGCTTATGTCCGCGCTGCCATGAACCTACGGGTTCGATAGTGCCAGTTAGTTACTAGGGCATTCGATATTTTGGAGAAGTGGCTGAATTCAAATACCTTGGAACAATAATCACAAATAGGAATGAGATGCGCAAAGAAATTAAACGTAGGCTCTATTCTGGAAATGCATGCTATTATGTATTACAGGGACTCTTGTCCCAACTCCTTTCAAAAAAACGTTAAACTGAAAATATATAAACCTATTATTCTACCAGTTATATTATATGGATATGAAACATGGACTCTTACTTTAAGAGAGGAAAGGAGATTACGAGTATTTGAGAATAAAGTTCTTAGGACAATTTTTGGACCAAAGAAAGATGAACAGACAGGTATTTACGGGAAGCCAGATATAATAAGAACAGTTAAGTCTCGTAGACTGCCATGGGTAGGACATGTGACACGACTGGGGAATGAAAAAGGGGGGCATGGAAGCTTATTTTAGGAAAACCAGAGGGAAAACGCCCAGTTGGTAGACCAAGAATGAGGTGGGAGAATAACATTAACCATGATTTGAGGGAAGTAGATTATACAGGGAATGACTGGGAAACATTAGCTCAGGATAAGGATGTATGGAGAGCTTATGTCCGCGAGCCAAGAGCTTACGGGTTCGATAGTGTATGTGAGTTAGATAGTTAGTTAGTTTCCTAAGGCATTTAATAAGTAATGGCAACACTGCTATAACATAAAAAAAATTAGGTTACTTTTCACATTATGAACTTCATTTATAGTCTCTTTTCATATCAACTATACGTTGCCAAATCTTTGGCATACGGCACACTCCATCTGCAGCACCATTTTTTAATATCTCTCTCATCTCATCGATCTAGGACTTACTGAATATCAACTATTGATTGAAATCGAATGCCTCATAGAGGTTCTTTGATCTTTGAGAATAAGTTATAGTCAAAAGGGCTCGTTTCTGGTGAATTTGGTGGATGTTTGAGTACTTCCCAGTTCCACCTTCTAAACAAATTCTACTGTACATTTTTTTTATTCCGGTATCACTTACTAAATGTGAGAAACAGTGAATGTATTCACAAAATATTGCTATTTCGAAACTTTTAATATTACAGATTTATACAACAAAGACTACTCAACAACATACTACAAGATTACAATGGTCACCACTAGGATCACTGATTTACTACAGTGTTGTCATTACTTACCGAATGTCCTAGTATATGTATGGATCTGAGAGATAATATTCACAAATCAATTTATTATGTTTTAAGTAGGTCTTTAACTAAACAGCAGATCATAAATAACACATAAAATAAGTTCACAAGAAAACTTCTCACAGTCATCCGTTGTGGCTCAAGAAGCGTGCATGACGGAGTCATATTGTTGTCGCGCGGAATACTTATCCCGATCTTCTCGGAATAAATGAGCTGAAAGACAAAAATGGCCATTACGTTTGCTAGCCTGCTATTAGCGGGTTCAGGAAACGCTTTCTCGATATTTGAATTACATATAAACCATATTATACTAAGTGGCATTTAACATTTCAATCTTTTCTTTTCGTTATTGTGTTAAAGACTAACTTTTTTCCCCCACAAAATGCACTAATTAAGACGTAATTAGATATTATTAAATACGTTCGCAAGAAAACTTCTCACTGACATCGGTTGTGGTTCAAGAAGCGTGTATGATGACGTCACATAATTTTCGCGCGGAATATGTCGATAATGCAGATGACTACACATCTGACATAAAAAATCCTATAACCCGATCGCAGCGCCACCTATCGAGTCCAATTGTAAATCTAAACCATCCAGGGACTCACTCAAACACACACAAAAAAATGTCATCAACATTTATTCAGTTGTTTAGGCAGTTTATAATTTCGGATTCCAAGTATACTTCCACTTCTAATTGTCGGATTTCGCTATTTTTTGACAATACCAACCTCGGTTCATTTTAATAGGATAGACAGAGTTTCGTTTTTAAAATATCTAAAAATGTGACCACTAGTACGATTTTTCAATTTTCACTTCAGGTGAACTCCTACACCCAATTGTGAATCTAAACCATCGAGGTACCCAATCAGGCACACACAAAAAAGTAATCAAAAATAGTCCGGTCGTTTATGAGGAGTAGAGTGACAAGCACACGTTCCGAAGAATTTTATATATATATATATATATATATATATATATAGGCCTATATCAACCGTTGTGGTTTCGAGGTAGCGTGCTGCTTTGTCATGCAGTGGGCCCGGGTTGGATTACCGATCGGGAATGGCTCCTGGGTCAGGTTTCCCTCGGGGTACTTCCTCACCTGTAAGACAAATGTCAGGAAGCTTAGGGCCCAACGGTCCCCGAAAATCTTCCGGCCATCATCATCATCATCCTTACCATTATCATCATCATCCTTCACCGGTGTGGAAAACAACGGGAAGATACCACATATATAATTCCCTAGTAAAGCTGCAAAGCTTAGCATCAAAATGATATGATTGCACTCAAAGACCTGCCTTCGGGCAGAATTACTATAGAAAAAAAATATATATAATCCAAGGAGCGACAGACCTAGTAGACTCTTAGCTTAGATATATAATGTCAATTAACAGTGGTCCAGTTGATCTCTCAGAGAAGTGCGAGGCGCTTCAAATCACTGTGGTTGTAAAGGTATCACGTAATCCATGGTTCAAAATCCTCTCGCAGGAGTTTATGAACAGTAAGGCCCTGAGGACGTGAAAGACGTTAAATCAAGGCAGACAGAGAAACAGAAAGAGAAAAACTAAAGCTGTACTCTTAAATAAATTAACCAATCTAATTAACCAGATGGGCATAAACATAAGAAAATATTTCGCAGTGAAAACTTCCTCAAAACTCTGTTGATCAACTCCTTAAGCGTTAATTCAAACATCAAAGAAGAGAGAAAAAATCGCTCTCTTTACACAAACCTGATATGAAAATTGTAGACGTTATTTTTATTAAAATTCCTCGATTTTATAGCCTAATATAACTAACTAATACCCGGGCGTGCCCTGCTACGCTTAAATAAATTAAATGTGTTTTTATGTTTAGTTGAATAAGTAAAAAAATAAATAATTATACATTTATATCATAATTATTTTTAGATACCGGTACCCCGTACTGATTTCCCGGCGCTGTCAGGGAATCTATTTATCTCGATCTTCTTGGCCTAAATGAGCTGAAAGACTAGAATGATTATTTAGAGTTATCCGTAAAATAGTACCCGTCATGCGCTGCTACGCTTGCCCGGGAATCTAGTCATCCCGATCTTCTTGGCATCAATGACCTGAAAGATAAAATGGTTATTGTGAGTTATCCGTAAGAGAGAGACATGACTTTTTTGTAGATTTTTTTTTTCGATATTCAATTCTGTGTACATTAATTTGGTGTGTATGTTATGGTTTAGACAGGGTAAGCCATTTAAGCGTTCAAGATGTTCCTAAAATAACCTATTTTCACTACAAAGGGTGATTTTTAAGGGTGGAGAGGCTGAGTATTACATCTCGCTTATACACTAAATCCTTTCGGGAAACTCCACAACATTGTGCAAAAAGCCCCATCACAATCTCGGATGAACGGTATGGCAGCGCATAAAGGACAGACAGACAGACAGACAGACAGACATCAGACATACATATACAGACAGATAGACATTTGTTTATATATATATATATATATATATATATATATATATATATATATAGCGTAATAGAAGGAATAGAAGGAGCTTGGAAATTAATTTAAAGTTTCTGGTGATTTCTTAATATTCCAATTTACTAGTAGAACGATTTCATACAAGAAAATTAGATTAAATGCATTAAAGACAGAAGTTTCAGTTTTTTTTATTTATTTCTTATTTTTATATAAGAATATTCAATCGGCCGTGGTGGGCTAGTAGTTATGTTCTATGCCTCTAGTTCCGAGGGACACGAGTTCAAACCAGGTCGGGGTCGTTGGATTTTTAGGATGGAAATTTGCAAGGGACAAATCTTTCGAGAAGAACTTTAAATCGTGAGTTCCGAGTCCGAAGATTTTCAGGGTAGTAAAAGAGCCACAAGCCTGAATAAAGGGGTCTCTGTGCAAAATTTACCAATTATTTACCCATTAAAATAATACCTTATAAGGGAACTGTCAGCCATTGCATATCTAAACCTACCTTGAAATTTCTTCCAGAGATATGTTGTGATGTACCAAGGCCGTATGCAAAAAAATATCTGCCGTTTTTAACTGCAATGCATTAAAATCCAACTACAAATATCTCCTTTAAAATATACGGAAGTAATACACACATATATATATATATATATATATATAGTAATTCTGCCCGAAGGCAGGTCCTTCACTGCAATCATAGCATTTTCATGCTATGCTTGCAACTTTACTAGGGAATTGTACGTGTGGTAGCTTCCCGTTGCTTTCCACACCGATGAAGGATGGTGATGATGATGATGATGATGATGATGATGATGATGATGATGATTATAATGCAAGGATGATGATGATGATGGCCATATGATTTCGGAGACCGTTTGGGCCATAAAGTTTTCCTGACATTTGTCTTACAGGTGAGGAAAACCCCCGATAAAAATCTCAACCAGAAAAACTGCCCCGACCGGGGATCGAACCCGGGCCCGCTGCGTGACAAGGCAGCACGCTACCTCAAGACCACAGCGGTGGACATATATATATAGCCTATACACACACACACATATGAATGTATGTATGTCTGTTTGTCCTTTATGTGCTGCCATACCTTTCATCTGATTGTGATGGGGCTTTTTGCAAAATGTTCAGGAGATTCCCGGAAAGATTTAGGCTATAAGAAAGTTGTAAAACTCAACCCCTTCACCCTTAAAAACCACCCTTTATAGTGAAAAACCTGAAAAAAGTTTCCTTTTTTTTCTGACGCTAAAAAAACCGAAACCATGGCATATACACCAAATTAATGTACACAGAATTCAAAGTCCACCGCTGTGGTCTCGAGGTAGCATGCTCCTTGTCACACAGCGGGCCCGGGTTTGATCCCCGGTCGGGACAGTTTTTCTGGGTGAGGTTTTTATCGGGACTTTTCCTCACCTGTAAGACAAATGTCAGGAAAACTTTAACGCCCAAACGGTCCTCGAAATCATATGGCCATCGCAATCATCATCATTCATAATCATCTTAGATTATGCTTAGGATTAGAGACTCTCCTGGCGTACCACTATCATCATTATCACCCATCATATCATCGGGGCAACGTAATCCCGCCTTCCAGGCGCCCCAACCTCAGAAGTGGATTACAAGTACGCCATGCCAGGAGAGAACACCAGGAATGTCGAAAGACAACCTGGGGCATTTGCAAAAAAAAAATCTGAAAAATCTACAATAAAGTCCGCGACAGCATATGTCTATAATTTACAGATAACTCATAATAACAATTTTTATCTTTCAGCTCATTGATCCCAAGAAGATCGGGATAAGTAGATTCCCAGGCAACGCCGGGTAATCAGCACCTGACATCTAAAAATAATTACGATATAACCGAGCGGTTAAGGTAGGAAGCCTTGGCGCAGAGCTACGGGACTTGCGCTGGTTCGAGTCTCCATGGGGGAAGAAATTTTCTCATGGCATTTCCGCCAGTATGGGACCGGTGCCCACCCAGCGTCGTGAGGCAATTGGGTACCTACAATAAGTAGCGGCTCCAGGTTAAGGAACCAGCTATAACGGCTGGGGGACTCGACATGCTAACCACATATCACCCCTACACTGGCTGTTGATCATCTACCTCTGTGATTGACACATGTGGATGTGAAGGGCCAGCAGCCGGCTGGTAAAAGGGCAACCGCTGAAAAGTGGAAAGACCCTCAATCGGAATCTATTTACTTATTCAAATAAACATTAAAAACACATTTAATTTACTTACGCACAGCAGCACACGCCGGGTGTTAGCTAGTAGAAGTATACTTACTTACTTACTTACTTACTTACTTACTCACTGGCACTATCGAAACCGTAGGTTCATGGCCGCGCGGACATAAGCTCTCCATACCTCCCTATCCTGAGCTAATGCTTTCCAATCATTCCCTGTATAATCTACTTCCCTCAAATCATAGTTAATGTTGTTCTCCCACCTCATTCTTGGTCTACCAACTGGGCGTTTTCTTTCTGGCTTTCCTACAAGAAGTTTCCATGCACGTCTTTCATTCCCCATACGCGCAACATGTCCTGCCCATCGCAGTCTACGGGACTTAACTGTTCTTATTATATCTGGCTTCCTATAAAGACAATGTAGTTCATTGTTATGCAGTCTTCTCCATTCACCTGTCTGTTCATCTCTCTTTGGTCCAAAAATTTTCCTAAGAACTTTATTCTCAAATACTCGTAATCTCCTTTCCTCCCTTAAAGTAAGAGTCCATGTTTCGCACCCATATAATATAACTGGTAGAATAATAGTTTTATATATTTTCAACTTAACGTTTTTTGAAAGGAGTTGGGACATCAAAAGTCTCTGCAATGCATAATAGCATGCATTTCCAGAATTGAGCCTATGTTTAATTTCTTTGTGCATCTCATTCCTATTTGTGATTATTGTTCCTAGGTATTTGAATTCAGCCAATTCCTCAAAATTTCCCTCATTTGTCATTAGCTGTCCATTTCCATTATATAATTTATTTCTACGTGTGACCATATATTTAGTTTTACTGATATTTACTTCCAGTCCTAATTTCTTAGTGTTACTCAATAGTGTGTGCGTGTTGGCCTTTAGTATCTCCTCGCTATCGGCCAGTAGTACTACATCATCAGCATAAACTAACAGCTTATTAATACCATTCAGTTGTAAGCTTTCCTCATTCTCTAAAGATTTAATGGCATGCTCTAGTACAAAATTAAATAGTAGAGGAGATAGTGCATCTCCTTGCTTCAACCCATTCTGGATTTCAAAAGTGTCAAAAGCGAATTTATTTTCTCTGTCGGTTTATTAGTCAGCATCCATTAATAATTCATATATTAATATTACATTTACTGAAGATTATAACAATGTAGTTGATCAGTGTACTGTATAAGAATATTTAGTATCTTGTCTAAGATGTATAGGCTACACAAAGGATATGTATAGACTTTCAAACTTTAATACAATGTCTTGTATGGGAAGCGTGGAATTGACTTCATTATGGAAAGTTTCAAAACACTACAATCTTGAAGTTTCCAAAAACCAATATCTAATATCAGAATATAAAGCTTTCAATATCGCACTTCCATGTCTAAAACATTTCATTTTCAGAGACTGGAAGTTATTATATTTACTATTAGCGACCTCATATCCATCTTTAACTGTATTCAAATATCGGTCTAAGGGTCGGTTTCACGAAGAGAGGTAAATGTATTACGCCAGTTTAAGCTATGCATTATACACGGGGAAAACTGGCGTAATACAGTTACTTCCGTTGGTGAAATTGACCCTTAATCTAAATCCTAACAAGTCACAAGTAATTCTAATGGGACAACAAATACTTCTTAAAACCGTTGACATATCTACACTTCCAAACATTACTATAAATAATATAATTATCCCTTATTCTTCTTCAGGAATAGATCTTGGACTACATCTAGACTCAATTTAATCTGGCAAACACAAGTGAAACACATATGTAAAAAGACTTTCTCCATCTTACATTACCTTAGACGTTTAAAGAATTCTCTCCCAGTTTCATTAAAACAAATTCTTGTGCAGAATCTTGTGTTGCCACACTTCGATTATTGTGAAATTATATATAGGCCTAATGTTCTAAACTATGACTTGTCGCAGATACTGCAGCGTGTTCATAATGCTTGCGTTCGATTCATTTTCAATATCCGCCGTTATGATCATATTTCCGAACATTTCAATAACCTCTCTTGGCTCCATCTTACTGACAGACGTAAATTGCACTCTCCTTCACTTCTTTTTAAGCTTCTGAATTCCTACACCCCTAGTTACCTGGCGTCCAGATTTGAGAAGTTATCTTCTTACCACGATATTGACACTAGGTCACAAGATAACAGTCTGCTAACAATCCCTCTTCGTAGCACTTCCTTTTATTCACTTCCTTCACAGTAGCCTCTGCCCGCTCCTGAAATTTCCTTCCTCATGATATCTGGGTTGCCGCACACTTGGCACTTTTAAGTCACGCTTATACAGTTACCTGTTGTCTAATAATTCATTTCTCTCTATTTATTTAAATTTATATATGTCATTAAATATTTTTTCTCGGTTTTTATATATCTTGTACATATTATATTTAATTCGTTAAATCTAAAGTAAATCAAAATACATTATAAATAATAATTGTATTTTATACATACCATGTAATCGTTTATGTCTATTGTAATTTAGACGTAAGACTATTTTTTGTATTTATTTAAACCTGGTTGAGTGGCAAACAAGGCCTTAAGGCCTTAACTCTGCCAGGTAAAATAAAGCTATTATTATTATTATTGTTATTACTATTATTATTATTATTACTATTATTATTATTAATATTACTATTATTAATATTACTATTATTATTATTACTATTATTATTATTACTATTACTATTATTATTATTAATATTATTATTATTATTATTATTATTATTATTATTATTATTATTATTATTATTATTATTATTATTATTATTATTATTATTATTATTATTATTATTATTATACCCGGAGAGCGCTGCTACGCGTAAGTAAATTAAATGTGTTTCTAGTTTCTATGTTTAGTTGAATAAGTAGAAAGGAAAAATTCATAAATTTATATCGTAATTATTTTTAGATACCCCGTAATGATTACCCGGCGTTGCCCGGGAATCTACTTACCCCGATCTTCTTGACATCAATGGTTATTGTGAGTTAGCCGTAAAAGATAGACATATACTCTCGCGGACGGTTTCGTAGATTTTTTTTTAGATATTCAATCCTGTGTACATTAATTTTGGGTATATATATTATAGTTTAGGCAACATACGTCATTTATTTAAGCGCCCAAAAATTTCCGAAAAATACGTTTTTCACTACAAAGGGTTATTTTTAAGGGTGAAGGGGTTGAGTATTACAATTCCCTTATAGCCTAATACCTCCCCGACAAACTCCTGAAGTTTTTGCAAAAAAACATTATCACAATCGTATTAATGGTGTACTAATACATAAATGACAAACAGACAGACGGACATATATTCGCTTATACATACATACATCCATAGTAATTCTGCTTGAGGTCAGGTCTTTCACTGTAATCATATCAATTTGATGCTATGCTTTGCAGCTTTTACTAGGGAATTATAGGTGTGGTAGCTTCCCGTTTCATTCCACACCGGTGAAGGATGATGATGATAATGATAAGGATGATGATGATGGCCGGATGATTTTCGGGGACCGTTGGGCCCTAAGCTTCCTGACATTTGTCTTACAGGTGAGGAAAAAACCCAGAAAAACCTCACCCAGCAGCCTGTCCCGACCGGGAATCGAACCCGGGCCAGCTGCGTGACATGGCAGGACGCTACCTCGACCACAGCGGTGGACATACATACATACATATATATATATATATATTTATTTATTTATTTATAAATTATTTATGTGTGAACCAGGTTGAAGCGTAGTTCCTGTGTGACAAACTTGCTGTAGTTAACTCCCAGAGATCAAGGGTTCTAAACACAGGGTTACAACAAATGATCTCCCCTATTTCATTTATAATTTCACAGCTTGTGAGAGGGCGATGAAACAAAATAAATTAGATAATGATTGGGATCTGAATTCCAATTTTAAAAATTTCTTGTAATTTTTTGGAGAATATTGGAGTAAGAGCACCTCTTTGATTTATCTTTTCTAAATTATTATTTTAGGAAATTCGACGCAATAATATGTATTAATTAAATGTATAAAATGTAATCAATACTTTTAAAATTAATGATAAAGCACCGTTGAAGTTATGTAATAAAATATTGAAATATAAAATTAGTACCTGATAAATCAGTCGTCCTCAACTAAAATAAAGTTCTGTTAGAAAACTTCGTCAAGTAGTTAAAATATGAAGGCCTTTAAAAACAATATATATACGTATTCAAAGACATTTCATTTTCGTATGTCATATATCGTCCATCGCTGTGGTCTCGAGGTAGCGTGCTGCCTTGTCACACAGCGGGCCCGGGTTCGTTCCCCGGTCGGGGCAGTTTTTCTGGGTGAGGTTTTTATCGGGGTTTTTCCTCACCTGTAAGACAAATGTCAGGAAAACTTTAAGACCCAAACGGTCCCCGAAATCATACGGCCATCATTATCATCATCATCATCCTTCACCGGTGTGGAAAGCAACGGGAAGCTACCACACCTACAATTCCCTAGTAAAGCTGCAAACATGGCATGGAAATGCTATGATTGCAGTGAAGGACCTGCCTTCGGGCAGAATTACTACGGATGGATATCATATATCCTGAGAAGTCGCAAGTTATCGTTATCGATCATCAAAGTCTATTAAACAAAACTGATTATTCATCGATAGTTTCTGTAAATCTAACCATGGTATCTTTACCTTGTCGTGGTGGAGTGGCTTGTGTGCTTAAATGATCCTGAGAGCTATGCCGGCGGTAGCATTGCTGCCGATAGGGTTACCCATGCCGGACTGGTCGAAGGTGATAAGCCAGACGAAATAAGTACCTTGGTCGAAAGAGTGACGATCTTTCACCGTAAAAATACAACCGTCAAGAAATGCGGACATGGGTTCTACTGGGGTAAAATTTTCCGGAGGTCAAATAGTCCCCCATTCGGTTCTCCGGGCGGGGACTACTTCAGGGAACCCATGCCAAAGGCTCAAACACAGGGACATGTTCCTAGGAACATGGAATGTTAGGACTTTATACAATAGCGGGGCACTAGAGATATTAACGCGGGAATTGGATAAATCGCCCTTGGATATAGTCGCTTTACAGGAAGTTAGGTGGCCAGGAGAAGGTAGTCAGGAATCAGGAAGCTTTGCATTATACTATGGGGGTGCAGAAAGACCTGCATTTGGAACGGGTTTTTTAGTCAGAAGGAGGATCCTATCCGCTATCCGAGATATTAAGTTTGTTAGTGATAGGATATCATACATAATTCTAAAGGGTAAACGACATGATTTTATAATTGTAAATGTACATGCCCCTACAGAAGATAAAGATGACAAGATCAAGGATGAGTTCTATGACGAATTAGAATGCTTATTTGATAGCCTTTCACGATGTCATATGAAATTGTCTTAGGAGATTTTAATGCAAAAGTGGGGCGGGAAGATATATTCAAACCAACAATAGGCAAATTCAGTCTTCATGAAGATAGTAACGACAACGGGGTTAGATTAGTCACATTTGCCACATCAAAGAATCTCATTGTTAAGAGCACAACATTTCAGCATAAGGATATTCATAAATACACCTGGACGTCCCCAGATGGAGAAACTCGGAACCAGATAGAACATGTATTAGTGGATAAACGCTGGCACAGTAGCATCATCGATGTTAAATCAGTTAGAGGGACAGACTGCAATTCGGATCATCATCTGGTCAGAGAGAAAATCAGACAACGGCTATCGCTTATGAGAGGAACAAACGCTAAAGATGATTCTGTAAAATATGAATTAAAAAACTTGAAAAATGATGAAATGCGGCAAGAATACCAAATCAAAATTGCTAATAGAATTGAAGTACTGGAATCTTCAGATGACAATGTGGCAAACGAAGAAGAAACTGATATAAATAAAGAATGGAGGCTATAAGAGATACTATTAAATTGTCAGCATCAGAAAGCATTGGTTGTTTAAAAAAGAGGCAAAACAAGAAATGGTTTGATGAGGAATGTGCCGACATCGTAAAGAAAAGAAAGCTAGCAAAAATGAAATGGTTACACGAGCCAAATGAGGTAAATTTAGAGCAATTGGGTAGTGTTAGACGGGAAACCACCAAGTTACTAAAGAGTAAGAAGAGGGAATATTTGAGAGAGAAGATTAATGATCTTGAAATGAATGCAAAAAATAGGAACATTAGAGAATTATATCAGGGAATTAGTATAGAGAAGAAAGGGTTTCAGGCTAGAACAAACATAATTCGGAATGAAAATGGGGATATGATTGCAGATTCCAAGAGTATATTAAATAGATGGAAAAGTTATTTTAATCAGCTATTAAATGTACATACAGAACAGGACATTGAGGAGGATAAGTTACAGACAGCAGAAATGCTAGTCGCAGAGCCAAGTGCATTAGAGGTTGAAATGGCAATTGAAAAAGTGAAGATGTATAAAGCATCAGGTTCAGATGAGATCCCAGCAGAACTGATAAAATCAGGGGGAGAAAAATTGATGGACAAGATGATTTGGGAAAAAGAAGCTCTTCCAGATGAATGGAAGGAATCAATTATCGTACCAATTTATAAGAAAGGAGATAAAACTGATTGCAACAACTATAGGGGCATCTCATTACTTTCAACTTCGTACAAAATTCTAACAAATATATTAGTAAGCAGACTTACTCCCTATATTGATGACATTCTAGGAGATCATCAATGTGCATTTAGAAGAAACAGGTCTACAACAGATCAGATTTGTAGTATAAGACAGATTTTAGAAAAGAAATGGGAATATAATGGTACTGTACATCAACTATATGTAGACTTCAAAAAAGCATATGATTCAATTAAGAGGGAGAAGTTATATAGTATCCTGCTGGAGTTCGGAATTCCTAAAAAGTTAGTTAGACTTATACGAATGTGTCTAAATGGCTCAACGAGTAGGGCGCGTGTAGGCAAACAGTTTTCAGACACTTTTGAAATCCAGAATGGGTTGAAGCAAGGAGATGCACTATCTCCTCTACTATTTAATTTTGTACTAGAGCATGCCATTAAATCTTTAGAGAATGAGGAAGGCCTACAACTGAATGGTATTAATAAGCTGTTAGTTTATGCTGATGATGTAGTACTACTGGCCGATAGCGAGGAGATACTAAAGGCCAACACGCACACACTATTGAGTAACACTAAGAAATTAGGACTGGAAGTAAATATCAGTAAAACTAAATATATGGTCACACGTAGAAATAAATTATATAATGGAAATGGACAGCTAATGACAAATGAGGGAAATTTTGAGGAATTGGCTGAATTCAAATACCTAGGAACAATAATCACAAATAGGAATGAGATGCACAAAGAAATTAAACATAGGCTCAATTCTGGAAATACATGCTATTATGCATTGCAGAGACTTTTGATGTCCCAACTCCTTTCAAAAAATGTTAAGCTGAAAATATATAAAACTATTATTCTACCAGTTATATTATATGGGTGCGAAACATGGACTCTTACTTTAAGGGAGGAAAGGAGATTACGAGTATTTGAGAATAAAGTTCTTAGGAAAATTTTTGGACCAAAGAGAGATGAACAGACAGGTGAATGGAGAAGACTACATAACAATGAACTACATGGTCTTTATAGGAAGCCAGATATAATAAGAACAGTTAAGTCCCGTAGACTGCGATGGGCAGGACATGTTGCGCTATGGGGAGTGAAAGACGTGCATGGAAACTTCTTGTAGGAAAGCCAGAAGGAAAACGCCCAGTTGGTAGACCAAGAATGAGGTGGGAGAACAACATTAACTATGATTTGAGGGAAGTAGATTATACAGGGAATGATTGGAAAGCATTAGCTCAGGATAGGGATGTATGGAGAGCTTATGTCCGTGCGGCCATGAACCTACGGGTTCGATAGTGCCAGTGAGTAAGTAAGTAAGTAAATCTAAATCAAACTGAAACTTCATTTAAATATTCCGTGAAAAATCTCGGTCTATATTTCGACTAAAATTTTAGTTGGCGAGTTAATTTAAGAGAAACTTGAGAAAAATTATATTTGATCTTTCATTTCATAAAAGTTTGAAATATTTATTTCCTTCTTCATTGGGGGAAAAAAAAAAAATGTTTCACCTTTGATTATGCCGCATTTCGATTATTTGTGACTTATTCTTAACTGACATGGGTATCACAATCGGACAAAGACTGCAACGAATTCACAATACTTGTGCAAGTTATAGAGAGGGTGTAAATGAGTAATACCACACAAATAGAGAGGGGTATTACATAAGCAATTTGGGTTTATGAACTAATGGTCTACGAATAAAAATATCCAAGTTATGATTCAATTTGTAAAATGGTTGGCACGCCACTGATTATTTCAAATTAAAATGGAAATAAGATGATAAAGAGACGTATCTGGCAACATGTATGCGCCTTTAGCTCAGTCTTTCTACCAACGCAACATATAACATAGATGCATCACGTTCGAAACTACGTACAGTTAGGTTAATTATTTTGGTTACTAAGGTTTGGCCAGTTTAGATTACTTAGGTTAGATTAGGTAGGCAAGGTCGGTTTATAGTTGGTTCGGTCGTATTAGAGGTTTATGTCGGTTAAGGGATGGTTTAGTCGGGTTAGTTTAGGTTAGGATAGGTAATTCGGTTAGGTTAGGATTGGTATTTAGGTTAGATATATCGGCTATGTTATGTTAGGTACGGTTAGGTTAGGTTGGTCTGGCTTGGTTCGTTACGGTTCGGTTACGTTCGGCTACGGGTTGGCTACGGTTCAGCTACGTTGTGCTGGATGTGCTGGGTTGGGCTTGGTTTGGCTAGGTTTGGCTAGGCTTGATTAGGCTTGATTGGGCTTGGCTACGCTAGGCTAGGCTACGTTAGGTTAAGTTAGGTTTCGATTTGTTTTGTTAGGTTAGGTTAAGCTCGGTTAATGGTGGTTTTGTCGGTTAAGGGTTGGTTTAGTCGGGTATGTAAATTTATGTCCAGTCAAATGTCCATCCTGATGGACATCTAAATGTCCATTCAGATGGACATCCAAAGGTCCATCCAGATGGACACCCAAAAGTCCATCCACATGAACATCCAAAAGTCCATCCACATGAACATCCGACTGTCCATTCAGATGTAATTAAAAAAGTTCATCCGGATGTCTTTCCAGAAGTCCAATCAAATGTCGCGTGAGGTCAGGTTAGGTTAGGTTTGGTTAGGTAGGTTAGTCTAGGTTAGGTTAGATTCTTTTCGGTTCGGTTAGATTAGGTTATGTTAGCCTAGGCTAGGCATGGCTATGCTAGGTTTGGTTCGGTTAGATTAGGGTATGTTAGGTTAGGTTAGGTTAGTTTAGTTTAGGTTAGGTTAGTTTAGCTTAGTTTAGGTTAGGTTAGATTAGGTTGGGTTAGGTTACGTTAGATTTGATTAAGTTAGATTGGGTTAGGTTATGTTCGGTTAGGTTATGTTTTGTTAGGTCAGGTAAATTTAGGTTAATTTCGGTTAGGTTAGTTTATGTTAGGTTAGGTTATGTTAGATAAGATTAAGTTAGGTTGTGTTTGTTTAGGTTAGGTATGGTTATGTTGTGTTCCATTAGTTTTAGGTTATGTTAAATTAGGTTAGGTTAGATTAGTTTTGGCTGGGTTTGTTTGATTAGGTTAGATTAAGTAAGGTTAGGTTCGATTCAATTCCATTCGGTTCGTTTCGGATAGGTAAGATTAGGTTAGGCTAATATAGGCCCTGGGGGTCCGTCGGGCCCCAGCTGTGCTCACAATAGCAACAGGGCGCGTCCCTGGTTGGCGGATAGGGGAACGGTCGGTGGTTTGCTTGCATTCCTCCCGGCTAGGTCCAGACCGGACCCGCGGGCCATTTGTGGGGTCGTCAGGACTCGAGCGACCTGACGTACTATATAGCTCGTGCTGCGCCCACTCCAGCAGCAAAACGCGTCCCCTCGGTGGCGTAGTGGGGAAAAGGTCGGTGGATCTGCTAGTCAGTCCTCACTTCCAAGTCCGATGGACTCGCGGACCATGAGTGGGGTCAGCAGGAAAAACATATGCGAAAGGGGCCTGCTGTCAAGCCTAGAACTATCCCGGGCCCACAGCGGGGGCATGTGCCGCTGTTGGCGTGGCGGTGGGAGACTAGGAGATCGTGCCCCCCTATCTCCTGGTTCATTGAACCTGAGACCATCTGTGGGGGCACCATGGGAGATGAGCTCCCTGGATGCCTACATTGCTCAGTGGACTGCCTCACAGCAGCTACACGACTAGGCCTAGTCTTGCAAACGGGCTGGATGGGACAATACCGGGAATGCTGGGAATTACCACCAGGTCAATAAGCTCGGGAAAGGAGGAAGCGCGGTCTTTGTTGGTGGGATTTAGCGCCGACTCTGGAACCGAGTGACCCAAGGACAATCTGTGAGGTCGTCAGGAGTTGAGCGACCTGACGTACTAATGCTCAGGCTGGACCCACTTCACCAACCAAATACGTCCCCAGCTGGTGCACTGGGGGAAATATCGGTGGATCTGCTAGACAGTCCTCCCGGTTAAGTCCAAGGGACTCGTGAACCATTAGTGGGGTAGGCAAGAGTTGAGCGCCTTGTCGTACTAGTTGCTCATCTGTTGGAGCTTGCGAGCTCCGTGCTGGCCCACAACAGCTGCAGAAGGCGTCCCTGGGGGCACACCAGGGCTCGGTTCGGACCAGTCCAGAGGGGAGCTACTGTACTGGTTCCTGGCTCGGCCTACGGGCCCGTCGACAAACTGTGGGGTCGCCAGGAGATGAGCACCTGGATGTACTAAAAGTCTCACACTGTTGGGCTTGTAGCCCTAGCCGGTCTCACAACGGCTGCAGGACACGTCCCTGGAGGCAGAACAGGGGAATGGTTGGTGGATCTGCGACAGCAGTCCTCCCGGCTAGGCTCATGGAGCCCGTGGACCAATTGTGGGGTCGTCAGGATTGAGCGACCTGATGTACTATGTAGCTCAGCAATTCCCAGAACTGCAAACTCCAACACTCTCTCCCTAGGGTGTTGGTGTAAGGACCGTGAACTTGAACGTGGACGTGAACATAGAATAGGGAGGACTAGAACTAGGACTTGGGAGTATGGTCAGGACGACCGAGGTATCCCAAGGGGTGGATGGATGGGCCTAGACTAATATAGACTAGGCTAGGTTCGATTCGGTTCGGTTAGTTTAGGTTAGATTAAGTTAGGTTAGGTTTGGTTAGATTCGCTTAGTTAATGTTAGGTTAGGTTAGGTTAGGATAGGTTACGTTGGGTTGGGTTCGGTTCGGTTAGTTTAGGTTAGGTTATGTTATGTTAGGTTAGGTTTATTTAGATTAGGTTAGTTTAAGTTTGTTTAGTTTAAGTAAGGTTAGTTTAGGTCAGGTCAGGTCAGGTTAGGTTAGTTTATTTTAGGTAGGTTAGGTTCGGCTAGGTTATGTTAGGTTTGTTTGTTAGGTTTGTTTAGGTTAGGTTAGGTTAGTTTTGTTTCGGTTTGTTTGGTTAGGTTAGTTTCGGTTTGATTTATTTTGTTCGGTTAGCTTAGGTTTGTTTTGGTTTTATTTGTTTTGTTCGGTTAGGTTAGATCAGGTTAATTTACGCCGTAGCGTAGTGGTTAAGGACTGAGCTACAAGCCGGAGGGTCGAGGGTTCAAGTCCCGTTGGGGTCAGGATTTTTAAACTGACTCAAACCCTCTGGCGGCACTATGGCCCTGGGGTCGACTCAGCCTCTAACGGAAATGAGTACCGGACGCTTGTTCTAGGGGTAAAGGCGGCCGTCACGCAGGGCTGACAACCCGGCTGACATAGAGTGCCGATTGTCTAGAAAAAAGTGGGAGCCTTAACCTCCTACTACCCCAAGGGCCTCCGGGCCTGTCGTGGGATCACTTTACTTTTTTAGGTTTGATTAGCTTATGTTTTGTTAGCTTAGTTTATGTTAGGTTAGCTTATTTTACGTTGTTATTTTACGTTATATCAGGTTAGGACAGATTAAGTTAGGATAAGTACGTTTAGGTTACGTTAGTTATGTTAGTTTACTTAGGTTAGGTGAAGGTACTTAGATTATGTTATATGAACTATGTTACATTACTTAGGTTTGTTTAGTTAGGTTAGATTACTTAGTTTAAGTTAGGTTAGGTTGCATATGTTAGATTAGTTAGTCTAGGTTACTTAGGTTAGTTTATGTTAATTAGGTTACTATAGTTAGGATTTATAAATTTCGGATATTAAATAATAATAATAATAATAATAATAATAATAATAATAATAATAATAATAATGTGTTTAGGTATCTTTATTAGGAATCATAAACACTGTTTCAAGACTGTGAGGCGATAAACGAAATGAAATCAGCTGAAACAACATAGCTGTTGCAGGTTGTATCACAATAAGCTATAATTAATGTAAAAGTGAATTATAGACCAGTTAGTAATTACATTTTGGTTGTTGTCGTCACCTGCATTCAGTTAGCTAACTTTTAACACAATTACGTAACAACCAGGCGAGTTCAGTTTTCTCAGACCATCATATCTCATGCAGTGATTCCACAAATTTCACTGCTTACATAACCAATACATAGGCTATTTTACTTCCAGATGTTAAGTCTAAATTTAAAAATATAGGACATTCTATGTCACCATAATAAATTCAAATAAAAAAGTGTAAAACACAAAAAAGGGGAGAAAAAACACAAACTAATGACCCAGTGTGGAAAAGAAACGGAAATAACGAAAGT
The DNA here is from genome assembly GCA_030220185.1 of Diploptera punctata. Classification (NCBI taxonomy): domain Eukaryota; kingdom Metazoa; phylum Arthropoda; class Insecta; order Blattodea; family Blaberidae; genus Diploptera; species Diploptera punctata. Next base: position 37,327 of record JASPKZ010010265.1, on the reverse strand, counting down.
AGTACTAAATGACAAAACGCTATAACAAGTAAAAGATTTCAATTATCTAGGCGTATCTTTAGGCTGTAATAGAGAAAAGGACATAAATAATAAATAACAAGTATTTAAATATTTATGTGGCACCCTTAAAAGGACACTGAGAAAGAAAGTAAGAAAAGAAACATATTCAAAATTTTATAAAGTAGTATTGGCTGTGCCTGCAATATTTTATGGCACAGAAATATAGAATCTGACTAAACAGAAAATTGTAAGAATAGAAGCCTCAGAAATGAAATATTTACGATTTGTGGCAGGATATACTTTAATGGATAAAAAACGAAGTGGAGATAAACGTAAAGAACTGCAAATATTCAGTTTGACAGATAAAATAGAAGAGTATAGGAGAAAATAGTATGAACATGTCTGCAGAATGGATCCCAACAGATTATCTAGGAAAAGTCTGAACTATCAACCTAGAGGAACGAAAAAGAGATCGGGGACGCCACGAAAGAGATGGACACACAAGCTATGATACTTGGAGCCGGAACGAACCAATAAGGTTTAATCCTTGTAAGAAGAATAAGAAGAAAAAACACAATTTACTGTTGTAGTAAGTGAATAATTGAAATAAATTTCCAGGGTGCGGTAGGCCTACCAGCCAGCTACTGGCCTCACAACCACATATGTTAATCACAGATGTAGACGATCATCCTGCCAGTGTATGACTGATATGCGGTCAGCATATCGGGTCCTCCAGCCGTTATAACTGGTTTTCTCAACCTGAAGCCGCTACTTATTGTCATCATGCATTCATGGATTAGGTCTGTTGACCCGTTCTGACTTCAGCACATCTCTTTCTAGGTCTGCCCACATCTCGGGTGCCTTTAGTTTTGTATTTTGTTATTTGTTTTGGAAATCTATCTTCATTCATTCTGTCTATGTGTTGCTTCCATTTTTGTCTATATGTATCTATTTTATCAGTTATTGCAAATATTTAAAGTTCCTGTCTTATTTCTGTGTTCTTGATTCTGTCTTCCTTAGTGCACCCTTTAAGAGATCTCAAAAATTTCATTTCTGCCGCCGTTATCCTACTTAGATCTTGTTTTTTATGTATCCAGGCTTCTAATCCATAGAGCAGTACCGGTATTGCCAATGTTTTATAAAATTTCAATTGCCACTACTTATTGTAGCTACCCAAATTCTTCATGATGCTGGGTGGGCACCGGTCCCATACTGGCCGAAATTCCATGATAAAATGTCTTCCCGCATAGGAACCCGAACTAACACAAGTCCCGTTGCTTTGCACCATAGCATCTTGCCTTAACTGCTCGGCTATGGCCTGAGACATGTGAATAATTAAGTGATTGAAATATAAATGTTTATTTTTTCCAAAAAAAGTGAGAAATACTATAAAATGAAGTGAGAAGTTGACTCAAAGTACCTAAAATCACCAAAATTGTATATCATCATCATCATAGTACATTCACGAATTTAGGCCATTTGTTGACCTGTTTCGGCCTCAAGAGAAACACCATCCAGAAGTCTTTTGAGTGGACGTCCTGGTCTTCTTATTCCTGCAGGTTGATTCAATTCCTTCTGGCTTTTTTCGTGTTGAGACTTGAAAGTAGTTTTGAAGTTCCTTAGGACAGGTTACTGGCCCGACGCTAAGTAGTCCAGTGGTAGGGCTGCTACCTTTTAGTCTCTGGACAGACATTAGGATACCGCATTTACTCAGTACCTGATGGAACGGTTATACCGTCGTGACTCGGTCCTCAGAGCCTCGTTTGTGAAAACAGGTTGTACCACGAGAAGGTGAGGATGAGAATTGGGTAGGAGAGGTTATACACACGTCACTACCCCATATATATATATATATATATATATATATATATATATATATATATATATATATATGGAAAAATTCAAGGAGCAATATCTCCAGAAGGGATTTTAAGCTGTGGGTCCCGAATCTTAAGATATTCAGGCTCGTAAAAGAACATTAAGTCTGAATAAAGAAGGCTCTAAGCAAAATGTATTGACCTTAATCATTCTAATAATAGCCTACCTTAGTTGTCTACTAGATGTCTCATTGAATCGGTATAAATATTCCCTTGGCATAGTGAGTAGGCCTAAGTTTATAAAATATATTGGGGATCCGTAAACTTCCATTGTATTTATAATTAACCGTATACTATTCATGAGATACGAAGGCAAATAAGCGTAATTAAATTAACTTGGTCCAGTAACTCGTAATAGGATAGACTAAGGCCCAACATTCAGATGTTACGCCATTGTGTACATATATATATATATATATATGATATGAAAAGAAAAATGAATGCTTGAGTCGGGATTTGAACCGGAGTCTCTTAACTCTGTACGTTTAGCGCTATAACCATCTAAGCCACTCAAGTATTCCAACACAAATATATATTTTTCTTATATATATATGTAGTATTCTCAATTCACACAAGAGGTAGCTTACCTGTTATGGTGGCCACTCGATGTCAGTTGGGACGACTTCCCGCCACCTCTTGTGTGAATTGAGAATACTACATATATAAGAAAAATGTATGTTTGTGTTGGAATACTTGAGTAGCTCAGATGGTTAGAGCGCTAAGAATACAGAGGTTAGAGACTAGGTTCAAATCCCGATTCAAGCATTAATTTTTCTTTTCATATATTTGCCTTCATTGTCAAATGTCAAAAACATAGTTATAACATGTATGTGTGTATATATATATATATATATATATATATACTAGCTAAATACATGAAATGTTAGGGAGTAATTGAATTGTATGGTATACGCTGAGACGAACCAAACAAGGCGGTTGCTAGTCAGTTTTTAATTTCGGATTTCAGGTAAATCTCCACTTCTAATTATCGGATTTTTTTCATTTTTGGATAATATCTACCTCGTTTTATTTTAACAGGATACCGAGTTTCTTTGTGAAATATCGAAAATTGTGACTACTAGAGCCATTTTTAAATTTTCATTTCAGTTTAACTCCTACACCTAATGTTTTCAGAGAGCCCAATTGCGAATCTAAACCATCCAGAGGCCCACTCAAACACACATAAGAAATTAATCAAAAGTAGTCCAGTCGTTCAGGCAGTTTTTAATTTCTGGTAAACCTCCACTTATAATTGTGGGATTTCGCTCATTTTTTGATAATTCCTACCACGTTTTATTTTAAAAGGATATACTGAGTTTCGTTGTGAAACATCGAAAATTGTGACCGCTGGAGCGATTTGTAAATTTTCACTTCAGTTGAACTCCTACACCTAATGGTTTTAGAGGGTCCAATCGTGAATCTAAACCATCGAAGGACCCAATCAAACACAAACAAAAATTTTATCAAAATCGGTCTAGTCATTTAGGAGTTCAGTAACAAACACATGTATAGAAGAATTATATATATATATATATATATATATATATATATATATATATATGTCATGGTCATTTCCGTTGTCTAATAAATAGGATCGGTGCAAATCTGTAATTTTTAATTTTTTTTCATGAGAACAATCTCAATAACTTCCTTGTTTCGGAATTCGGCCTAATTAAAAATAATAAATTTTTACAATAATCTTTTGCGTTTCTCTGTATTGATTATCCAACTATTCTATGCCACCATACCACCTGTCAACATTCAATCATAAATTAAGTGATGCTAGTGTCATGTTTGTCAATGTGATAACATAACACACGTTCCCGCTACAACCAATTGCCGATATATACTCACGAATAAGGGTACTCTATTCCGGAGTGAACCTACATCATTGCACAAGTTAGGGTGAGAAAATGGGCGAGCTAATCCACCAGATGGAAATACTTTACAACATGTAATGAGAAAAATGTTTCTAAGTTTCAATCATGCACCATACGCATGCGCCAACAAACGCGAAGAGGAAGTTTACACTTTGGAATCGGGAGATGCAGCCAATATATACACGATATTTAACGAACGTAAAAGTTAACCTAACGCAATTTAAGTACTCTAACCTGTGAAAGACCAACATAAAAGCTAATCTAAGGCAATTTAAGCACTCTAACCTGTGAAATAATGCAACGCTCAAAAATAAATAGTAAGTTCTCAAATTCTGAAGTATGTGTGTACAGTTAATTAGTACATGCTCTATGTTGGCTGCACTGGAACACGACTTTGTTGTTGCACAGAATATTCGTTAAAATTAATTTGGCTGCCATGTCTTCATAACACGTATGTAGTTAAGTATCATAGAAAAATATATTGAAATAATCGTTAGAAAAAATGTATAAATCATTATAAATGGTGGCAAAAATTTGAAAAATGAAACCCTAAGAATACAATTTAAAAGGAGTTTATTTTGAAATTAAATTAAGTCGCGTCACAAGTTGTCAAGTTTAGCAAATTACTTTAGCGTTCATTGTTTATTAGTGCGTTTTTGTGATAAGTTGGCTATACTGTATGAACAGTGGTTAATACACATTTCACATTGCAAATATGTTGATTTAGGTTACTTTGAGCTCAATTTGTCACTTCATTTAATGCATTTATCATGTTTTGGGGGAAAAATCAACATCTATTTTTTCTCAATTGGACGATGTTATGCATCAACCGACTAAGCGTCCTTTAAAAAATATATTTTTATGCCATCTATTTGCACTGGCTCATGAACTAAGTGTAAATCTTTAAATATCTCGAAATATAGCCTTATTATCAAAGAAAACGTAAACGCCATCAACTCTATCAGAGATTTTATGTTTTGTAACATTCGGCTATGAAACCAGATCTTCATAAATGATAATCTAAATTTTTCATCATGTAGCTAAGCGCCAAATGTTTCCGCTCTTAGATTGTTGATACATAACTGTCAAACATGGAAAATAACTTACGATATCCAGAATTGTTAGTTTGGTGCTACAACAAATAGTGAAGAATAACTTAAACTTTAAACGTATTTTTCTCGAAACATACATAATGACCGGTTGATGCATAACGTCGTCTAATTATTCACATATAATGCAACAATAAATTGTGTATTTTTGTGTTTTTTATCTGAATTTACGTAGTAGTATAGAGTTCCCAATTTGGAGACTCTGGTGCAAAAAGGGGACAGCTCCGTTTTTTCCTGAAATGCAGGTTAAGTTAGTATATAATAAAGAGAAGGTGCCTGCTTCAGCTGGTGCAAAAGGAGGTAACTTCATGTCTTGCATATTGAAGAGGATGAAGAAAATTGTTCACTCCAACTTTCATTCGGAGCAAGAAAGAGTAAAAGAACTGGCATCAAAATACGTACCATCCAACACTGTATGTCGTTCTATGACAGCCTGAAGTGTCAGGGAGAAGATTCTCATCATGATTCTGATGAAAGCGTCACTGACAATCCTGATGATATTGGTAACAGTTCAATAAATACTTGGTAATAAATACCTTCATATGAAATTGTTAATACCAGTTTCAATAAATACATGGGAATAAATACCTTCATGTGAAGCTGTATTTCTTATTATTTAATTTTATTTTCCTTATTAAGAATTTTAATCGGCCGCGGTGGACTAGTGGTTATGCTCCTTGCCTCTGGTCCCGAGGGTCGCGGGTTCAGACTCGACCGGGGTCGATGGATTTTTTAGGATGGAAAAATCTAAGGAGCAAGTCCTCCGGAAGGGACTTTAAGCTGTGGATCCCGAGTATGAAGATTTTCAGGCTCGTAAAAGATCCTTAAGCCTGAATGAAAGGTCTCTAAGCAAAATTTACCGAATTTTCCCGTCCTAGTACTACCTTGGTTTCCTAGATGTCAGTATGAGGCGGAACGCTGACCACGGACCACTCAAATGACATCTATACGAAAACAAGTATAAATTAGTATGGTTCAAATTCTTCCCTATAGGGGGAGAGCGCCTAAATCTCTGTTAAGGGAAACATGGACTTACAAGATACAAGAAGATTAAGAATTTTTAGGCATAAAATCTTCAAATGCCTAGTCTCCGGTGCAAAACGGAGGTAGCTCCAACAGGTTTATTGAGATTGTAAAACAATTGTCTAATAAAATAATTGAAACAGATCAAGAAAAGATTGTGTTTCATGCCAAACTGCCTTAAACCAATATTAAAATTTTGGTTATACGTTTACCACCTTTCACATTCAGTTTTTTTATTTCTCCTGAAAAGTTTATGAAAATGGAGGTACCCCCTTTTTGCACCAGCAGTATCTTCAATTGTTCTAATACACTCCTTTTCAGTAAATATAGCTTGATTTGTTTCAAAATATTTACTTAGCGTTTCCGCTGTCCCCTTCTACGTACTACAGAGTGGTTAAAACACCGCCACCTACAAAACTAAAAGTAAGTTTTAAGGAAAACGACGTTTCGGATGTCATTCTTTATTTACAAGTAATTTAACATTAAGTATTTGTTCTATCGATCTGTTTGAAATAAGATGAAGAAAAGAGCTCTAAGAATTGTAGCATTCTGCTGACGCTTCTCCAAATTTACTCGTAATACCCTCTTTCTCAAGAACATCTCAGTTCTTCAGCACAAGTTGCTAAAATCAATTTTAAAATTTTAGCAACATATATTACCCTTTCAATGTATAATAATAATAATAATAATAATATAATAATAATAATAATAATAATAATAAAATAATAATAATAATAATAATAATAATAATAATAATAATAATAATAATAAAATTAACAATAATAATAATAATAAAATTAATAATAATAATAATAGCAATAATAATAATAATAGCAAATAATAATAATAAATAATAATAATAATAATAACAATAATAATAATAATAAAATTAACAAATAATAATAATAAAATTAATGATAATAATAATAATAATAATAATAAATAATAATAATAAAATTAACAATAATAATAAAATTAACAATAATAATAAATAATAATAATAATAATAATAGCCAATAATAATAATCATAATAAACTAATAATACTAATAAAGATTAACAATAATAATAATAAATTAATAATAATAATAGCAATAATAATAATAATAATAATAAATAATAATAAATATATAATAATAATAATAATAAATTAACAATAATAATAATAAAATTAATAATAATAATAATAGCAATAATAATAATAATAAATAATAATAAATAATAATAATAATAATAAAATTAACAATAATAATAATAAAATTAATAATAATAATAATAATAGCAATAATAATAATAATAATAAATAATAATAATAAATTAACAATAATAATAATAATAAAATTAATAATAATAATAATAATAATAAATAATAATAATAATAAATTAACAATAATAATAATAATAAAATTAACAATAATAATAATAAAATTAATAATAATAATAATAGCAATAATAACAATAATAATAATAAAATTATTAATAATAATAATGCCCCGTTGGGGTCCGGATTTTTAAACTGACCCAAACCCTCTGGCGGCACTATGGCCGTGAGGTCGACTCAGCCTCTAACGGAAATGAGTGCCAGACGCCTGTTCTGGGGGTAAAGGCGGCCGTCACGCAGGGCTGACAACCCGGCTGACATCAAGTGCCGATTGTCTAGAAAAAGTAGGAGCCTTAACCTCCTACTACCCCAAGGGTCTCCTGAGGCCTGTTGTGGGATCACTTTACTTACTTTATAATAATAATGCTTTATTTAAGCTGGCAGAGTAAGGCCATAAGACTTTTCTTCCATTCAATCACCGAATAATAAAACCATACAATAATTAATAGTTTATTACAATGTGAGGTTAGGAATTGGTTTTTACAGAAGGGAGGAAATTATTAAAAACCGAGCGGTAGCCAGGGTTTTTAATTTCCGAGATTATCTAAAACATTTTACTAGCGTGCGTTGTATATTATTTTTGCACGATACTGTTTTCAAAATGATAAATATTAGTAAAACTATAACATTTTGTTGGAAATATTTTTTTTAAATGCCCCAGGTGGTCTTTCGACATTCCTGGTTTCTCTCCTGGCAATGGCGTACTTGTAACCCACTTCTGAGGTTAGGGCGCCTGGAAGGCGGGGTTACGTTGCCCCGATGATATGATGGGTGATGATGATAATGGTGCGCCAGGACAGTCCCTAATCCTAAGCTTAACCTAAGATGAATATGAATGATGATGATTGCGATGGCCATATGATTTCGAGGACCGTTTGGGCCTTAAAGTTTTCCTGACATTTGTCTTACAGGTAAGGAAAAACCCCGATAAAAACCTCACCCAGAAAAACTGTCCCGTCCGGGGATCGGACCCGGGCCCGCTGCGTGTTAAGGCAGCACACTACCTCGAGACCACAGCGGTGGACTTGCGTTCATTATAAACAACTGTCTGACGTTAGCAGTCTGACCTATGTGTAGACCGTAAATGCCGGAAATAATTTCGTTGAGACTACAGCAGGCCGTGACACTATTCAGGATTAAAATGGGGCAAGTACGAATTTATTGTTTTATATTATTTCAAATAAAGATCAATTCATTTAAAATGCAGTGATTTATTTCGTATGATGTATATTGACACTACCTTTTTGATATATTTTTGTATATACATTGTACGTAGCATATATAAATGACAGCAGTTTTATTTCCCTCCCTAGGCAGGTAATTTGTAATATTAAAGTATAGTTATTTATAGGTTGGTAACCCTGAAATTTAGGAAATTGAACTTTCAATCATGGTCGCCTTTCCTGCAAGTACGACAGAACGCACTATCGTGCAAAAATGTTTATTATAATTTTAAAATATTAAAATATGAATAGACAAAGGACAATGTGAATGTGGTTTAATATTAGCTAACACGAACGAAACATGGAATAGAAATAAAATAAGTTAAGAAAAGCTTCCTAGATGCATATGTATAGGTATAATATAATAATAATAATAATAATAATAATAATAATAATAATAATATAATAATAATAATAATAATAATAATAATAATAATAATAATAATAATAATAATAATAATAATAATAATAATAATAATAATAATAATAATAATAATAATAATAATAATGCTTTATTTTAGCTGCCAGAGTTAAGGCCATAAGGCCTTCTCTTCCACTCAACCAGCGAATAGTAAAATTATACAAAAAATTACATAAGACTTACATATTACAATTTTAAGATATTAAAATACAGACTAAACAAAATACAAAGATGATGTGATCTAATACTAGCTAATACTAACAAAAACATAGAATATAATACTTACTTTTTTTGAGGGCCTCTCCACTTTTCAGCGGTTACCCTGTATTCCCATTCGCCATTCTTGCCGATCACGCCATTCATCCTCCTCCAGACCTCGGTCGTTCATCAATCTATGGATCTCTCCTCTCCACGTTGTTCTTGGCCTGACCCGTTTCCTTCTACCAGAAGGTGACCATTCCAAAAGAGTTTTGGGCCACCTATCATCCTCCATTCTCCTGACATGGCCATACCACTGAAGAGCTCGTCTTTCGATCCTTTCCACCACTGTCTCCTCCATATCCATCATCTGCCTCACTTCTTCATTTCTTCTTCTTTCCAACCTGGACACCCTGGCACTGCGTCTTATCCCATCCATCTCCACTGCCAGGAACTTAGTTTTTTGTCCCTCTACCAAAGTCCATCCCTCAGCACCATAAGTCATTATGCTTTCCACAACAGACTTCAAAATCCTCTTCTTCGTGTGGTTTGACATGGTCCTACTCCACAGTACTCCATTCAACATTTTTATGGATCTTCGTGCTTGTACTAACCTGCTATCTACTTCAGCTTTACAACTCCCTGATTCATTAATAAGTGATCCCAAATATTTAAATTTTTAACAGCTCTAATAATTCCTTGGGATAGGGATATATCTCGTCCGCTTGCTCCTACTACAAGATATTCAGTTTTTTCCATATTTACTCTTAATCCTCCTATTTCAAAAGCATTAAGAAGTTTTCTCATCATGTATTTCACATCCTCATAGAATATAATAAAATTTAAATTATGTAAAATAAAGTAAGTAGCTTCCTAGATGACTATTAATGGATGCTAATTACAGTTGTTATGCAATTAATATTTTCATTGTGTGGAACTTAAGATATCAGTTAATTAGTATTTACATGTCCACCGCTGTGGTCTCGAGGTAGCGTGCTGCCTTGTCACGCAGCGGGCCCGGGTTCGATCCCCGGTCGGGACAGTTTTTCTGGGTGAGGTTTTATCGGGGTTTTTCTTCACCTGTAAGACAAATGTCAGGAAAACTTTAAGGCCCAAACGATCCCCGAAATCATATGGCCATCATCATCATCATCCTTCACCGGTGTGGAAAGCCGGACATTGGCATCTTTTAAAAGAAATCTAAATTTATATTTGCTCTAAACTCGACTTCATTATTTCCAGTGTAAGGTATATATATTAATTGGTGTTTCCCGTATAATGTATCATATTTATATTATTATTATTATTATTATTGTTATTATTATTATCGTATCATTATTGTTATTACCCTAAAAATGTTGTTTGTACATGAAATTTACATTGCTACATTTATTGTATCTTTAACTGTTTATAATTAGTATAGTGTATATCTATATTTGTCAAATATTTATTTGTATTTGTGCTGGTTGAGTGGAAGAGAGGGCCTTATGGCCTTAACTCTGCCAGAATAAATAAAGTATTATTATTATTATTATTATTATTATTATTATTATTATTATTATTATTATTATTATTATTATTATTATTATTATTAAAGCAACGGGAAGCTACCACACCTATAATTCCCTAGTAAAGCTGCAAGCATAGCATGAAAATGCTATGATTGCAGTGAAGGACCTGTCTTCGGGCAGAATTACTATGGATGGAGTATTTAAATAATGATAGCGATGGGACGTGAGTTCCATGCTCTAGTGATAGATATTGTGTAAGATTCAGAGTATAGGCATGTCGTACGCTGTGGTATAGAAAGTAAGGAAGTTTTTAAGTCATAATAGCGGCTAAACACTCGACGTACTAGAAAACCTGTATGTATAAATTTCCATGAAGATCGGTTTAGCGGTTTAGAAGTCTATAAATCACAAACATATGCAGGCTGAATTTATATATATATATATATATATATATATGAAAAAATTTCTTAAAAGTAATATTTTAATGTAACAATGTATAAAATGCAGGTGTTTAAAAAATGTCTCATTCACCATACTACAAGAATTTCTTAATAATTTCTAACATACACGTAAGTATCGTATGATATACCATCTACCAATAGGTAAAATTGTTAGTTTGTTTAATATATTCAATGTTGTCTATTTATGGTACGAGACTAATATAATTCTAGAGAATGAGCTCCTATCTATATATATTTTTTTAACAATATGTATTGTATATTGAAGGATCCTCTATCTATACGAGTAATTTTTAGATTCCTCCCGAAAGAAAGTTGCGTTCTACAATTTTTTGTACAAAAATGAACTCGACGAGGATCGAACGCTTATCTTGGTTTTAAGGCCATCTCTCGACATCCCAAAATCATCAAAGCCACCGAAAAAAATGACAAATTGACTATATGTTGGTGCAAAAATTAAACATAAAAATAAAAAATCGGATTATTACAAATGTAGCCTATATAGGCCTAATATAATAATATATAAGCCTATATAATATAATTATATACTCGTGTGTGTGTATATAGGCCTATATATATATATATATATATATATATATATATATATATCCATCCATAGTAATTCTGCCCGAGGGTAGGTCTTTCACTGCAATCATAGCATTTTCATGCTATACTTTGCAGTTTTATTAGGGAATTACAGATGTGGTAGATTCCCGAAGCTTTCCACACCGGTGAAGGATGATAATGATAAGGTTGATGATGATGGCCGGATGATATTCGGGGACCGTTGCCCCTAAGCTTCCTGACATCTGTCTTACAGGTGAGAAAAAGCCATCACCCAGGAAAATTGTCCCGACCGGATATCGAACCAGGGCCCGTTGCGTGATAAGGCAGTACGCTACCTAGAGACCACAGCGGTGGACCAAGTATATAATATAAACGAGAGAATATACAGAAATGAATGTAAATGGGTTGAACATGTACAAAGAATACCAAATAATCGTTTATCAAAACATATACGGGGTGAATCATAAATATGGCTAGGCCTATACGTTTGATCGCGTTGTGTGATGAAAATATTACCATTACAGGAAATATGAAAATACCGTTGGAAAGGCAATTATTCAAATTATAACAATGGAATAAAACAAAACAGTGTAGAACTTACGTCATTAATCAAAATGGCGTTGAATATGCAACAGCAAATTACAATTGCTGCATGGGCAATAACGTATTCTAATGATTGTGAGGCCGCAAGACGGGCAAGACGTGAGTTTAACGTAGCATTGCAGCCGTCGACTGTGGGGAAGTGGAGAAAACGACTGCTGGAAACGGGAAGGATGCAGAAAATCAAACCTCCTGGAAGGCCTCGCATTAGCACGGATGCAGAAGCAACGAAGAGAATTGTGGAAGCGTTCGAAGCTAGCCCACAAAAATCAACCCGCCAAGCTGCACGTGAGCAGTAATTTGTTTTGTTTTGTCCTATTGTTGTAATTTGAAGGGTTCCCTTTCCAATGATAACATCATATTTCCTATAATAATAATATTTTCGTCACAAAATGCGATCAAACGTATAGCCATATTTCTGAATCACTCTATACTTTATTGTAGACCTAAAGGCCGAATAAATGTAGGGTGATCGAAACGACGTAGCATATTGTGCAGCGGGGAGCGGAACAAATCAATAGGCCCAATACCTTCAATACCCTGAAGAAGAAGAAGAAGATGATGATGAATAAATAAACCATGACAATGTGACGTCCATAAAAATGTATTCAATGACCGTCGGAGAGCTTGGTTTTATTGTATCAATTGAAAAATTACAACTGTATGTGTCATGACTTTGAACTGTGCTACCATAATATTTTACTGTCTTATTTTGATGTGATGCGTAGTAAAGACCTACTTGGCACACTATAATTTGAACAGTTAATATTACCTCCTCAGATCCAGACATATTTTTTCAAACTTTTATTATATTGAATTCTAGCTAATATCCGGGTGCACTGCTACACCTAAATAAATGAAAATTAATGTGTTTTATGTTTAATTGAATGAGTAGAAGGAATAATAATTATACATTTATATAGTAATTATTTTAAGATAACCGTCCTGATTACACGGTGTTGTCCAGGAATCTATTTAACCCGATCTTCTTGGTATAAATGTGCTGAAAGACGAAAATTAATATGTTTTATGTTAGTTGAATAAGTGAGAGGAAATTTTATGTCGTAATTATTTTTAGATATCTCGTGTTAATTATCCGGCGTTGCCTGGGAATCTACTTATCCAGATCTTCTTAGCATAAATGGGCTGAAAGACAAAATTCTTTATTGTGAGTTATCAGTAAAAGAATGCCCGCCGTTCGCTGCTACGCTTTCCCCGGAATCTAGTTGTCCCGATCTTCTTGGCATCAATGAAACACAAAAATGATTATAGTAAATATCCATTAAAGATAAACATTTGCTGTCGGGGACTTTTTTGTAGAATTTTTTTAGATATTCAATTCTGTGTACATTAATTTTGTGTATTTGTTATGGTTTAGGCAGTACAAGCCATTTAAGAGTTCAATAAAGCTACGTTTTTCAAGTTTTTTTTACTACAAAAGGGTGATTTTTAAGGGTGAAGAGGTTGAGTATTACAACTCTCTTATAGCCTTTAACCTTCTCTGGAAACTCCTGAACATTTTGTAAAAAGTCTCATCACAATCGGATGAAGAGTATGGCAGCGCATAAAATACGAACAAACATACAAAAATAAATGTTTGTTTGGGCCTATCTAAATCCCGGCGTGCTCTGCTATGCCTAAATAAATGAAATAGGTGATTTTAAATTTTCGTTTCAGGTAAACGCCTAATGTTTTCAGAGTATAATAACAACTAAACATTCGCCGTACCTGAAAATGCGTATATAAAAAGTTATAGGCCTACATTGCGAAGAACCAAATATGGCGGTTTGCTAGAGTCAATTCTTATTTTCGGATTTCAGGCAAACCCCTACTTCTAATGTTCGGATTTCCCTGAGTTTTGGATTATACCTACCTCGGTTTATGTTAATAGCATATACTGAGTATCGATGTGAGACATCGAAAATTGCAACCGCTAGAGCGACATTTTTATTTTAGTTTCAGGTGAACTCCTACACCTGCTAGTTTTAAGAGCATAACATATAACAGCCAAATACTTGGCGTACTTCAAAACATGTATGAACAAATTTTCATGAAGATCGGTTGAGGGTTTTAGAAGTCTATAAGTCAAAAAAAAAAAAAAAAACATGCGCATGCTGAATTTTTATATGTAAATATAGGGCATGTTTTTTATTTATTTTTTCGCATATTACTAGGTCCTTTCTAACATATATTATACATATTTAGTGCATTTTTGCGAGTTATTTTCACATATTAGCAAGTACGTGAATTTTTTAATGAGTCGTTCATTTTAATGATAGGCCTATAACAAACATATAGGCCTAGGCCTATATCATACATTCTAGCTAATACCGGGCTTGCGTTGCTACGCCTAAATAAATTGAATATTAAAAGTTAATTAAATTGTATGGTACACGCTGAGACGAATCAAACATGGCGGTTGCTAGTCAGTTTTTAATTTCGGACTTCAGGTAAATCTAAACTTCTAATTATAGGATTTCTCTAATTTTTTGAAAATACCTACCTCGGTTTATTTTAGTAAGATATAGGCTACTGTGTTTCGTTGTGAAAAATAAAAACAAATGTGACCGCTAGAGCGATTTTTAAATTTTAACTTCAGATGAACTCTTACACCTAATGATTTTTGAGGATCCAATTGTGAATCTAAATCATCGAGTGACCCAATCAGACACAAAAAAATTTCATCGAAATCGGTGCAGTCGTTTACGCAGTTTTTAGTTTCGGATTCTAAGTAAACCTCCACTTCTAATTGTCGGATTTCACTCATTTTTGGATAATACCTACCTCGGTTTTTTTAATACGATATACTGAGTTTCGTTGAGAAACATCGAAAAATGTGACCGCTAGAGCGATTTTAAAATTTTCACTTCAGATGAACTCCTACATCTAGTAGTTTTAGAGGGTCAATTGTGAATCTAAACAATCGAGATACCCAATCAAACACAAACAAAAAATTCATCAAATCGGTCCAGTCGTTTAGGTGTAGAGTGACAAAAACACACGTACAGAAGAATTATAGGCCTATATATATAAAGATACATAATCTATGTCATTGTTCCCAGGAAGGGATAAAGGTTAAATTGTCTAATCCAGTTATATGTCGAATGTAAATTGAAGATAAGGGGAACAGAACTCCACTCTACACAAGATATGCCACTCACAGAGTAAATCTGCAAAACCCAGTTTCATTCACAAGAATTTAATGAAATATAATTTGGAACATTGCGTGAAGATATTATATTCATAACGAAAAGTACAAGTGTTGTATAAAAACCAGAAATTTAAGGCCTTGGAGAATACAGCATACAATAAATGATCAGCAATACATGAAACTTGGATAATTAGACTAAATAATGATAAATAATTTAACAAATATAATACAAAATGAAGTTGTCAATATCTTTATAAAATTATCTGCCACTATGAGCTGGTTGTGTAAACTTTATATGGTGTCCTTAATACTTTATATTCAAATATTTTTTTTTATTTAATCACGTATACTTTGCAATAGTATAATGATACAAATATGTCATAAATAAGTAATTTAAAAAAAATAAACAAAAATAAAGGGATATAATCTTTACTCAACTCAAATGGCGTCCTAGTGAGTGGAAGAGTAAGCCATCAGGTTAAATATATATACCGGTATATGAATGTAGCCTATGTATATCTGTCCTTTATAGACTTGTAAACCGTTCAACCGATCTTCGTGAAAATGTGTATATACAGGATTTCAAATGCGGCGAGTGTTTTGCCGTTATTATGTTCTAAAATAATTAGCTGTAGTTCAAATGAAATGAAAATTTAAAAATCGCTCTAGCGATCGCAATTTTCGATGTTTCACAACAAAACTCGGAATATCCTATTAAAATAAACCGATGTAGATATTATCCAAAAGTGAGCGAAATCAATTAGAAGTGGAAATTTATTTGAAATCCGAAAATAAAAACTGCCTAAACGACTGGACCGATTTTGATGAAATTTTGTATGTGTGTGTGTTTGAGTGGGTCCCTGAATGGTTTGGATTCACAATTAGACCCTGTAGGTGGCGCTGCGATAGTGTAATAGGAATTGATATGTAGTCATCTGCATTACCGACATATTCCGCGCAACGTGACGTCATAATTCACGCTTCTTTAGCCACAACGGATGACAGTGAGGAGTTTTCTTGCGAACTTATTAATTAGCGAAGTTTATGGTAAAAAAAGTACCGGTAACTTATATTTTTATCGCCCGGCCATGACACGTGAATTGAACATTGGGGCAAGATAACGCCTGCCGGGTCCGCTAGTAAATAAATAAAAATGAATTATGTCTGTCTGTTTGTCCTATATGCGCTGCCAAACCGTTCATCCGATTGTTATGGAGCTTTTTGCAAAATGTTCAGGAGTTACTAGGGAAGGTTTAAGGCTTGTAATACTCAACCTCTTCAGCCTTTTTCGTTAAAAACATGAAAATAAAGTAGCTTTTTGACGCTTAAATGACTTACGCTGCCTAAATGATAACAAATACATCAAATTAATGTACACAGAATTGAATATCTCAAAAAACTGTACAAAAAATCTGCGACAGCATAGGCCTATATGTATATTTTACGGATAGGCCTAACTCATAATAACCATTTTTATATATCAGCTCATTGATGCCAATAAGATCAGGATGACTAGACTCCCGGGCAACAGTAGCAGCGCATAGCGGATATTCTTTTACAGGTAACTACCAATAATCATTTTTGACTTTCAGCTCATTTATGCCAAGAAAATGGGGATAAGCAGATTCCCCTGCAACGGCGGGTAATCAGCACGGGATATCTAAAAAAATTACGATATAAATTTATAATTATTTTTCCTTTTACTCATTCCACTAAACATAAAAATCACATTAATTTTTATTTATTTAGGCGTAGCAGCGCACGTCGGGTATTAGCTAGTATGTAGGCCTATATATATATATATATATATATATATATATATATATATGTGATCAAGAATTAATATGAAGGAATAAGTGTGGACTTATATGAAGATCTGATGTGTTATATTAAAAAAAAAAAAGCGAACTGTCTTATCTTTATTTCATTGTAGAACAAATATATTACCTACTAATATATTCTGACGTCAGCATTGTATCTTCATAACAAATTTCTAAAGAGAATTCAAGTTTTTATTAAATTTGTGTGATACTAAATCTCGCGGCATAACAAGGGGAGAAAACTTAAGCTGAAAGTAAATCCAATTCCAGAATTCTCTTTCATCATGTGACGTGCAGCGTCTTATGAAGGCTTCTGTCTGTCTGTCATGTATGAAAACTGTAATTTCCCTGCCAGCACTACTTGAGAAGTGCAAACGCAAAACATAGAACTTTTTTTTTTCAAAAGTTGAAGTACAAAACAAAAGCATGACTTTACCACACAGTTAGTTACTTCAGCGTCTTATAAAGATAATAGGCCTACGTATTATATTACACGTGATATGGAGAAACTTCAAACTTCTAGTATTTTCTTTCATCTTCGAGAAATATAACATCGTAAATAATATGTTAATGTGATTAGTGTCATAATAATAATAATAATAATAATAATAATAATAATAATAATAATAATAATAATAATAATAATAATAATAATAATAATATTATTATTATTATTATTATTATTATTATTATTATTATTATTATTATATTATTATTATTATTATTATTATTATATAACTTAACAAGAAAAAAGTTACAAATATATAATTCAATAGTGAGAAGCAATGTCATATATGGAGCTGAAGATTGGAAATCCAACAAAAACTTAGAACAAAAACTTATGTTGATGGAAATGGATTTCTTGAGGAGAGCAGCAATATGTTCTAAATTAAAAAAAAGAAATAGGCCTACTGACATACGAGAAAAAAATGAATGTTAGATATTCAGTAGTAGATTATATAAGATACAAATAATTAAATTGGTATGGACATGTACGACGAATGCAAGAAGAAAGGTTACCCAGAAAACATTGAAATTGTGTCCTCCTGGAAAAAGAAGGAAAGAAAGGCCTCGAAACTCGTAGATGCAAGAAATAAAAACTGGAATAAGAACAAGAGGACTGGAGGACATGGAGTGGAGGACATGGAGTGGATGAATGGAGAAGAGTGGAGAAGGAAAATAAAACTTTAGGCACAGAAAGATGTGTAAACATTGAAAATCTGTATGTACATAAATGCATTATTATTATTATTATTATTATTATTATTATTATTATTATTATTATTATTATTATTATTATTATATATATTATTATTATTATTATTATTATTATTATTATTATTATTATTATTATTATTATTATTCTGCTAAAGAATCGTTAGGAGAAAAATAACGAATGGTAACAAAATGTATTACCGGTACTGGAATGAAGATATTAAAAGATATATATCAAAACTGGGCCCTCTGCATACGAGGCCGAGGCGCTACTCCGAGACCACAGTGGTGGATCAATACATTTATAAAAATATATATAGGCTACTCGTACATATTAGAGAAATGCTTTATTTGTCCACATCTTTTAATATTCATTTAATCACAATTCGTGTGTGGAAAAATTAATTGTAAGCGCAGTTACAAATAACATGTGAGCTTAATATTTTCATTAAGTATTGGTAATGCTTGCTTAGATCCATAGATTTATCTTAATTAGAGTACAAGCTACAGGATCTGCGTAGTTTACCTCCCGTGGCTTATGCGCTTTATTAAAGGTGTTGCGTGTTTAGATTTCCAAATTACACGCGTTTAAAGCTGATAAGCTATACCAACGCATTTTTGAAAACAAATTTGTACAACCTAATTTTTACCTTGTGCGTATATCGTAGGGCATTTAAGAACACTTGGTAGGCCTAGTGAGTTACTGCTGTTCGTAAACTATTTCTTACTTGAACATAAATTAAAGTTCCTATAAAACTGTAATAGATCTTCTTCTTGTAAGCCCATGTTTCCCTTAACAGAGATTTAGGCGCTCTGCTCCTATAGGGAAGAATTTGAACCATAGTAATTTAGTTACCCTTGTTTTCGTATAGATGTCATTTGAGTGGTCCGTGATCAGCGTTCCGCCTCATACAATGTAACACAAAATCTAGGAAACCAAGGTAGTACTAGGACGAAAAAAATTCGGTACATTTTGCTTATAGAGGCCTTTTCATTCAGGTTTAAGGATCTTTTCCGAGCCTAAAAATCTTCAGACTCGGGGCTCACGGCTTAAAGTCCCTCCCGGAGGACTTGCTCCTTGGATTTTTCTATCCTAAAAAAATCCATCAACCCCGGCCGGGTTTGAACCCGCGACCCTCGGACCAGAGGCAAGGAGCATAACCACTAGTCCACCGCGGCCGATACTGTAATAAATAACTAAAATATTTCACGACTTATTAAACAGACCCTGCTGAGTTCATTGATATCAAAATTAAGTAATTAGTAGTATATTCTATCAGGCCTACTTTACAATCATTATAACATTGAATTGAAATTTTTCCGTAATTTTTTTTTTCATATTTTAGGTACACTTTTCTGAGAAACTATTGTAGATAGAAATGCAATTTTTTCAGATGTTTCATATCTCGCATTTCTACATAAGGGAGCTTAAGAAGTAAGTTAATAAATTATAATATAATTAAGAAAAAAATTTAGGAGAAACATTATTTTCATAAAAATTATATTTTTAAATACATTTTAGAAACTTAATGAAGGTTTTTCATCCAAAACTGCTCAACCTCAAATGTCAAACTACTTGTAAACAGTGTGAATAAAAATAAAATTATGCAGTTCTTACAAACAGTTCGTGAGAAAATGGTACCAGATGGACAAAAATGCAAACTTTCACTTCATTGTTATGTAGAATACCAAGTAATAGAAAATGCTAAAAAAGTACTTAATTTGGCTATCAATGAATTCAGCAGGATTCTTTAATAAGTGGTAAAATTCTCGTTTTGTTATCTATTATAGTTTTATAGACACTGTAATTTATTTTCAGGTAAGAAAAGGCCTATCGAACACAGGAAAATAATTACCAAGTGTTCTTAATCTAACAAGGGAACTGTCAACTATTCCATGCCGAAACCTACTTTGAAATTTCTTCAAGAGAAGAGATGTGATGTACCAAGACCGTGTAAAAAATTAGAGGGAGTGCAGCCACGAGAGTCTCGTGTACCGGTAACAACGGGAGTGAATGTGACTATCATACCGCAGACGAAGTGAATGAAAACAGTAGGTATTTCATACTCAGCACATTATATCATGAAGGATTGTACTATAACTTACCTTCATTTAAACGCTGAGCGGGCGTGTTAGTTCCGAGTCTGACGGACACACTTTAAAAGTTTAATCATCACCCTTACCTCCCATTGAACTACGAAACATTAAAATATAAAGTAATTAAACTGAATATGAAGAGCAAATTTAATTACCGTAAAACACAAAATATAAAACATAACATTGAATACGCATGAAATAAACTATAGAAGTGAGTGACATCATGACTGTTCCTACATTCTCAGGTAGTAAGCCATTGCATCGCTTGCAATTCTCCGTGCCCCCCTTCATCCTTTGCTTTCATTCTTCTCGTCTGTGGACTATACTTGACCCGCTCTAATGTGCAGTGAAACATGGAAAACGTACATTAAGGCCGGTATTCAAGAACCAAACTTACTGCGAAGAGCGTCTCTCTGTGGTTAATTATGTAGGTCATGCAGAACCTACTCTAACTGGCTCACTCTATTCAACATCATGTGCTAACAAGATAATTATTTAAAAAAAATTCCGGGAACAATTGAAAGATGAGAGTCTCAGCTTACGAAGACGGAGATGGCATGGCCTAGAGAGCTTGGTTCTTGAATACCGGCCTAAAAGAAGAGGAATAAATGTTACTATTATAAGCATATTGAAACTATTAAATTTACATAATGACAAATGAGTTGGCTACTTACCTTACGACTGCACATTCCGTGGAGTTTTCTGATTTTCTCCTGAGGATGACACTGGTTCATGTGACGAAGGACTGATGAACACTTCCATCGTCATAACTCATCTCCAGTTCCTGAAACACAACGTAGACCAATACTCAAACTATGCTATTTCCGAGCTAAGTTAACAGTTGTACTGCAAACAAACTTGCATATGGTATTACTCTATTTGGACAACCGTGGTGCTACTTTTACCCGCCATCTAAGTGAATTGTGTACGGAACTGCTATCGATAGAAATATTATTATTAAGCAACATCGTATTTTACGGGAAATAAAAATGAATACAAGGTAAGATGGTACCAATAATTAGGAACTTTCATCATTTCTTATTTATTTATGACAAAAAAGTAAATATAGACCTACGTAATCATAACTTAAGCTTTTTTTCATAATGTTGATAGATATCCTTTTATTTACAATTTCATTATCAGCAGAATATACGTGCTCTATTCTGACTCGCCTGTAAATTCTGCTGTTAATTTCACCACATCCTCAATGGTTAATGTGGACTATATTTCACTAAACAATTTGAAACATTGCAAATATTGTTTCTCTTCGCTTTTCAAACGTTTTCCTTTCAGATGTTTCAGAAATTCTACAGATCAGTTTTCTCTTATTTTGAAAACCTCAGGGAATTCCTAGATAATTAAATTAATTATTCGGGATTCTTAAAATTTATCAAGTTAGAATAGGAATTGAGAATTGAATAGTTCAATACACGTAATTACAATGTCTGAAGATACGATACACGAGCTCAAAATTTTATATTATAGAAATTCTTGGTTCTAGATGGCCGTATTATTCAGATTCCGTTTAATGTAATAGATTGTTTGAAACCGGTAGCTAATAGACTTTCAATATTAATATCTTCACTTATTCTGGCTTAGGCGTTTGTACTAAGCCTTTTAAAAGATTTAAATGCCCAAACTAGAGCATCCAATGCAATGTTTCCGACGGATTTAAGGGCACCCGGTACTAATTTCCTCACAATCTGGTGTAAAAATATGTAACATACAATTTTTTTTTCAGCTTATTCTTAAGTTATGTGCATGAAAGTTATATCACTAATTAAACAAGCCTTCCTTAACATAATGGAACTCTGGTTAACTTTTAGACATATTTCTTCATGAATAATTTAAAAATACAAAAAAAAAATGAAAATAAAAATCCAACTTCTTAAAAGTATTGTCTTGGTACAATTTTCTCAAATAGGATACTTGTTCAATTGTTTTCAAAATTTAGTATATTATTGTCCATAGTTCTTTTGGCAATAATAAGGTGTGGATATGGATTGTGATTTATTTTAAAAATCAAAGATGAATTTTTTTGTTAAAATTTTTGTATACTTTTATTTATTTCAAACATTATCAATAACACAAAGATAAATTTGCCGTATTATTATAGAGATATTTAAACTGCACATCCAAGCCAAATTCTCCTATCTTTCATAGTTTGAGAGAAAAGTGTACCAAAATATGAAAAAAATACAGGTTACGGGAATATGCAGAAAAAAAAGTGTGCACATTAGCTGATCACATAGACGCTATTAAAAAATCAATTTTTATGGGATTAAATGTTCAAAATCGACAAAATAATATTACACATAGATAAAATAGACCTTCCTGGATTTTTTGAAGCAAAAAGGAAAAAATCGATTTTTTAATCCAAATAGTACTGGGTGCCCTTAACAGTTCGAGTCTCGTGATATATGAATATATACTATTTCTCAATAAAATAAAAAAAATGACCGTTCATCACCCATTGAATGTTGTGGATCTCCGATCAGGTCGCTAAATGTCTCTAGACCAAGTGAACGCTGATCGTAACAGATCAGACAGAACAGCCATAAGCTACAGAAAAGTCGCAATACGGCCGTTATAATTAAAGCGAAAAAAAAGATAAAAATTGTAGACTAACTTTTGTTGCATGAAGATCCTTTCCTTGGAAAAAGAAATCAAATCTCAAATTAATGACGCGTCATTGACTGCAAACACTTGTGTGATTTCTACACGTCCTGAATATCGAGTCTTCCGACTTTTTTTTCTAGTAGGCTTCAGTGCTAACAGAGAGAGAGAGAGGGGGGGGGGAGGCAGAGAGAAAAGGAGAGAGAGAGAGAGAGCAATCACATTTTCTTTCATGATCTAGAATTAGAATTCCATCAAACAGACTGAATTTTTATTCGATACACTACGCTTGTCTTAATAATATTATTTTTTGCACTATGTAACTAATATTGTATACCTACTGTTATTGTTGATGTGCATCGTAATTTGACATTCCCGCAGACAATCTTGGTTGCTATAAAAACAAAATAAATCTCAATACTTTAAAAATGACCAGAAGCACTAGTGCGGTAAGTAAAAGCATTTATTTCTAAATATTGATAGTGATACTGCAATTTGTTTTAATTTTGGTATTAATTCATCACATCCAGCTTTCCACGCCTCTTCTATTTCATAATTACTGCACACACACATCATCATCATCCTGCCAGGTATTAGTCCTAGAAGAACTGTTACGGTTTTCGTGCCATCTTTTCATAGGTCGACCAAGTGACCGTTTCCCATTTGGACAGTAGTTCATTATTGCCTTGGGAATCCTGGATCTAGCCATTCTTGAGACATGTTCCTTCCAGTTTAGCTGATATCTGGAGATGTAGTCCAGTATTGGTGACACATTAAGTTCTTGAAGGATTTCTACATTTTTCTTTAGATCGCATTTAGTGTAGCCAGCTGTTCGGCGCATAAATTTCATCTCACAAGCTGTTAGTCTGCTTTCATCTCTCGTCCTTATAGTCCACGCTTCACTCCCATAACATAGGACTGGTCGAGCCATTATTTGATAAAGACGAGTACGAGTTGATTTTTGCACTAATGAAGGTTTTAAAACTCTATTAATGATTCCCATTGATTTGTTGAATTTCACAATTTTCTCTGGTAAATCCAAATTTTCAACAAAAGAGAGTTTATATCCTAAATAGGTAAACTCATTAACTCTCTCTAAAATTTTGTTATTTAAACAAATTTTGCTTGGTATTTGGGATTTTCCACAAAAGGCCATTATTTTAGTTTTATTGGTAGATATTTCCATTGAATATTTCTGGGCTATCAAATTTAAATTATGTACTGACCATTGTAAATTATCTTCAGTTGTTGCTAGTAAAACAAGATCATCTGCAAACATTATTATATCTAATTTTAAATTTCTATTGATAGTGATACTTCCTTGTTTTGTTTCTCTAAAGTCTTTTACAATGGCATTCATATATATGTTAAAAAGTAGAGGGGAGAGGCCACAACCTTGTCTGACTCCTGAGTTTATTTCTTTCCACTGAGTTATTTTTTCTTTTATTTTTATTGCAATGAGAGTTGACTTATAAATGTTATAAATATTATATATGATCTACTTTGGGATCTGATCTTTCATCAAAATTTCAAAAAACAGACTTCTGTTCACTTTATGAAAGGCTTTTTTAAAGTCAATAATTACTGCACACATCGTCTAAAACTTTCTCCATTATCAGAAATAAATCCCAAATCAAATTGGTTTTACAGTTTTAACAAATATAAGATGGCGACATGACCAACAATACTTATTATTTCTCCATAGCAACACATACAGCCGATTCACCTTCAGAAATTAAACATTATCTTCAATTATATTTATTAATATTTTGACTAATATCCTAATTAATAAAATATATACACTATTGCAAAAAATAGTATGCAATACTCATGTGGTAAACACATAACGGAATCTCGGAAATTTAAAAAAAACTCAGCGCAAGCGCCTAGTTTTTTTACACGCTTTATATTAGCTTGACCTGTATCTATCTATCTATCTATGTAACGGAATATTTCAACGCGATTTTCACCCACTTAAAATCATTGGATCGACTTGAAACTTTGTATATTTGTAGAGGACCCGTGACAATACAATAATTTCATATTTATTTTCTAAAATCCTGGCCATAATCATCAGAAAATCAAAAAATTGTTTTTGTATCAATGTAACGGAATCTTTCAACGCGATTTTCACCCACTTAGAAACATTGGATCGACTTGAAACTTTGTATACTTGTAGAGGACCCGTGATACTACAATAAATTCATATTTATTTTCTAAAATCCTGGTCATAATCATCAGAAAATCAAAAAAAGTGTTTTTGTATCAATGTAACGGAATCTTTCAACGCGATTTTCACCCACTTAGAAACATTGGATCGACTTGAAACTTTGTATACGTGCAGAGGACCCGTGACAATACAATAATTTCATATTTTTTTCTAAAATCCTGGCCAGAATCATCCCAAAATAAAAAAAATGAAAACTGGTATAATAGGTTGCGGACTTGTCCAGTTTTTAATCAATCGTTGTAAGAGCTCAGTTGGTAGAGCAGTGAACTCTTAGTGGTATATAATTTCAGTAATCCATACGTCGCTGGTTCAAATCCGGCTGGGAGGGTTTTTTTTATAGACGAGTATTACTTTTAGCTCATACTACAATAGTATCGAATTTAAAGAAATTCTTATTCTGTAAAATATTAAAACTAAAAAATAAAAAATAAATAATAGTTTTAAAAAAACTAAAAGAACACCCTTTATTAGAAAACTAAAAAATGAAAAATAATTTTAATTTCCAATACGCTTGGGATAAAATAAAGTGGTCAACAAAAAAATCATCTCCAACACATATAGAATAAAATTAGAGTTATCAACAAAAAGAAAATAATTTTACCATGAAAAGCGTGGGGTGCTTTTTATGATTTTTACATTTTCTTCTTAGAGAGCTTACTTTTACCAATATCGGTTTATTATCAAATATATTAATTGATATAGAGCACCCCACGCTTCTGATGATAAAATTATTTTCTTTTTGTTGATAACTCTAATTTTATTCTATATGTGTTGGAGATGATTTTTTTGTTGACCACTTTATTTTATCCCAAGCGTATTGGAAATTAAAATTATTTTTCATTTTTTAGTTTTCTAATAAAGCGTGTTCTTTTAGTTTTTTTAAAACTATTATTTATTTAACTTTTCCTCGATCCGTATCAAGTGTTTACCACATTCGTATCGCAATATACTATAAAAAATTCAAACTTATTATTATTGTTATTATTGTTATTATTATTATTATTATTATTATTATTATTATTATTATTATTATTATTATTATTATTATTATTATTATTATTATTATTATTATTATTATTATTATTATTACTGTGCTGTCGGCCGCGATGGACTAGCAGATTACCGAATAAAACATTTATCCTTTTTGATACTAAACTTATTTCATTCTTATTATCCCAGGACTCATTTATTAAGTTAATTTTATTGCAACATAATGCTGGATTCAATATTGTTTACTCTTGTACGAGTAGAATACAATTTGTCTACACTTCTTCCGAACTAAGTTCCAGTTGTAATGTAAACAAACCAGATGTATGACTGCATTTTCATTGGTCGAATAATGGTTTTAGCTTTAAGCGTGTAAGAAAATGTAGTTCACTCTCTAACACTCAAAATAAAATGAAATAAAAATAATAAAAATATATATAATATCTAGCACATGCCTATATAAGTTATGTGGGAGAATCTTAAAATATATAATTACAATTTTAGTACATTAAACAAGGATTGTTTTATTCTTATGCACGCCCAATGCACAATACGTTAGTATTTCCATTGTTTCAAAATGTTCGCTTTCAGTAGAATTTCTTAAAACATTTGAAAAACGGAGAGAAACAAATTATTTTGAATGTTTTCAAACAGTTTAGTGAAAATTGCCTACATTATGCACTGATGAAAATAACATCTGCATTTACAAATGAGTCAGCATGAACCATATAATATATATATATATGTTCTGTGCGCAATGAAATAGTAAATAAAGGATATCTATCAACATCATGGAAAAAAACGTAAATTTCCGATTAGGTAGATTTATATACAAATTTTGTCATAAATAAATAGTAAATGGAATTTCCTAATTACTGGTAAGATATTATCTTGTATTTAGTCCTTTTCTTGTAAAATCCAATGCTGCCTAAGAACAGTGTTTCTATCCATGGCAATTCCTACACAATTCAGTCATATGGCGGGTAAGAGTAGTACCACGGTTCCCCCAGTAGACAGAGTGGGTGAAGTATTGCCGTATGCAAGTTTGTTTACAGTACAACTGGAACTTAGCTCGGAATTGGTATAGCCAATACTCTCTCACTTCCGAAGCGAGTTATAAACGCTATTATCTGACCCAACTCGCTTTAATTTAGAAGGATGTCAACTTTTCTCTTCCTTGTTTAATATTAGTTTTAAAAAATAACCTATATTCCAGCTTTAACAAATGATGTTCATTTTCATTACTTTTCAAAAGAATCATTTCTGCGAAACAATTTACTCATTAAAGTGTTGCCCAGTAAGAGGCCAATTAACGAACTCATTGTAAATATGTTACTTTCCTCTATTGAAACATGAATTTAATTTTCTCTTTATTTCAACTTGCTTGTTATTAATTATCCTGCTTACAAAACCGTCCTGAAGCTACGGATCAGCAGTCATCGAATTAAAAAAAATATATTATCAATGGTGTTAATATAGGTACAACGTTTAAAGTGCATTTCAAAGATTTATCAAGTAAAAATCCTATTGAAGAATATTTATAGAGTTAATAGAATTAATAAATATCCTCAACTCGTGTCCAACACAGGGTCGGATAGAGGAATCAGATGAGATGGTAAAGGGTAAAGTGATACCACCGCAGGCCATAGGAATCCCTTAGGGTAGTAGAAGGTTAAGGCTCCCACTTTTCTAGACAATCGGCACTTCATGCCAGCCGCGTTGCCAGCCCTGCGTGACGGCCGCCTTTACCCACAGAACAAGCGTCTGGTACTCGTTTCCGTTAAAGACTGAGCCATGGTGCCATCAGAAGGTTTGGGTCATTTTAAAAATCCTGACCCCACGGGACTCGAACCCTTGACTTCCGGTTTGTAGCGCACTGCCTCAACCACTATGCTACGGCATGCCCCCTATATAGAATTTTGTGAATGACAAGGGTGCTGGCCGACCACTCCCGACACAACGTCACAGAGGCAGGTGAACGAAATGGATAAGATGGGTATGGAAAAACGGTGTTAAATTGGTGGCAACAGAAAACCCCGATAAAAACCGTCCGCCACGAAACCCACATGGAGTGACCGAGACTCGATCTCGGAACCCCAGCGGTAAGAGACGAGCGCCTAACCGCTTGCGCCACGGATCCGCCTTCCAGAGTTAATATTTGTTATTAATCGCGAAAAATAAAAACCAGTAATTAACGTAATATCCAGTAGAGTGTTTTCTAACAAAGGGAACTGTCAACCCTTGGATGTCGAAACCTATTTTGAAATTTTTCCAAGAAAAGCGTAGTGATATACCAGATCCGTGTAAAAAATATCAGCCGTTTTTAACTGCGAGATACAGAAATCGAAGCTACAATCCAGTAATATCAACCCACTGTACGGAACCCATGGATTCCCTGCTTGAGTAAGAATGCTGTGAAGTGAGGCGAGACGCGGCAGGTGTTGTGTATGTGTATTATTGTGTATATCCGGTAGATGTAGACTTACATATATTCATTGTTTTTATACCTTCTTTATGTATGAAGGTAGATGTGTAGTCATGTATGTATCTGGTTATATATTCATATGTTTATTTTATTTTATTCCTGGAAAAAATGCACGTACGGCCAAGCAGACCCATGCGCAATGTAAATGAAAATATATTTCCATTCTTTCAAAATTACAATAAATTCAATTACTATATATATATATATATATATACACATACACACTTCTGTATATTTTAAATAAGAGATTTGGCGCTGGATATAAGTGCATTGCAGTTAAAATCTCCAGATATTTTTTGAAACGAGCTTGATACATCACAACGCTTCTCTGGAAGAAATTTCAACATAGGTTTCGGCATGCAGTGGTAGACAATTCCCTTGTTAGAAGTGATTCTAATATAAAATAAACTTATAACTGACTGCAAAATTATTGAATTTAGCACACGATAGGAACTATCTCAACACTGATATAGTCGGCTCAATCATTTAGTTTACAGGCGCTTTGCTTTGTGGTTAGGTAGGTCTATTTTGCACGCATAGTATTTAGCATATCTAGCGGCGTTGCCACGTTTTATTAGCTAGAATAATTTTTTACCAAGCTAAGGATACTGCAAAAGATAAAAGTTGCAACACTGTTAAGATCATTATATCCACGTGGAGTAGACATGGAAACGTCATTTAAGATTGCGAATATATTATTGGCAGAGAACTGTTTTCAGTTTTTGGTATTTGGAGCGGCGTCATAGAAGCCTTTAACAATAACTCCCCGGCTCTACCTGGCAGTAACAATGTATTTTTTTTTTGTTGCAACCTGTGAATTAAATAACTGAGCGGGCTATACAAACAACAGAGACAGCGTTTTCTTTCAGGTCTATACTAAGAGTTGGTATGTAGAGCGAGAGGTAGCCCTTAGGCTATAAGACGACAAATAATGGTCGCCGACGCAACGGCCAGTTTATTGTACACTACTACATTATTAAGTTGTCGCTATAATAGTTATGATTATTATAATTATATTATTATTATTATTATTATTATAATTATATTATTATTATTATTATTATTATTATTATTATTATTATTATTATTATTATTATTATTATTATTATTATTATTATTATTATTATTATTATTTATTAATTATAAATACTAAAATCAGAGAAATGATGGATTTTCAAAAAAGATGTTCTACAAGTTGTTGAAGAAAGAAGACTGAAATGGTTCGGCCATGTAAAGAGGATGTCAGATGACTTGATACCTAGGATGATATTATATTTTGAAGCGGGGGCAACAGAAGAAAGGAGAGACCGAAATAAAAGTGGGTTTAAGGAGTGCATAGAGTATGGTGTCGAGAGGATTAACAGAGAGTGAAGCAGAGAATAGGGATTTATGAAGGATAAACATTTACAATGGGTTGTAGGAAACTATTGTATTGTAGAGAAATTCCAAACAAATATAAATAATAATAATAATAATAATAATAATAATAATAATAATAATAATAATAATAATAATAATAGCTTTATTTTACCTAGCAGAGTTGAAGTCTTAAGGCTTTTTCTCCCACTTTTCTTAGAAAAAAGTACCAAAAAATTATTGTAACATTAATTACAATTAAACAATTTTTTTTTGATGCCCCAGGTTGTCCTTTTGGACATTTCTGGTGTTCTCTCCTGGCACTGGCATAATTGTAACCCACTCCTGAGGTTGGGGCGGCTGGAAGGCGGAGTTACGTTGCCCCGATGATATCATGGGTGATGATTATGATAGTAGTGCGCTAGGAGAGTCCTTAATCTAAGATGAATATGAATGATGATGATTTCGATGGCCATATGATGTTCGGGGATCGTTTGGGCCTTAAAGTTTCTTACAGGTGAGGAAAAATCCCGAAAAAAAAACCTCACCCAGGGAATTGTCGCGACCGGGGATCGAACCCGAGCACGCTACGTTACAAGGCAGCGGTGGACATAAACAAAATTATTACATGGTATATCTACAATATAACTATTATTTACAATATATTTTGATTTACTCTAGATTTAACGAATGAAATATAAAATGTACAAGTTAGGTTAATGAGAAAAAAATTATAATAATGACATAGAATAAATTTAGTTGTGGAGAAAAATTAATTATTTAACAACGAAGTTTTATGTGATTTTATAGTGAATAGTGATATTTATTGTTCTTTAAATTTAGTAAGATATTGTAAATAGGTCGAGATCCATGTTAACAGTGAAAATGTACCCACTTAATTGGCATATTTCTTTGTCCTCCTTTACATATTCTATACGTAATTAACACAGAGGATATTTAAAGAGCCCTGTTCCGGCCATTGAGAGCATGTTAATGATCTTAATAGCACTGGTTATTCAGAAATAAAATTTCTCTAATCGATACATTACATCCTTTTGTTAAGCTTGACACTCAATAATTCAAGATTCATAATCCGGCTTTAAAATGTGCACAGGGAGTAACTAAATTCCCATTAAAGACTTTGAGGACGTGTAGTGGGGACCAAGGCAGTTACGTTTAGCATAGGAACCTATGTCCATAAACGTACCGTTTTCCCGCTACACGCAAAATACCGCAACACACGTTCCTCTCTTTGACGCCTGCTGCTTGTCATCTGTGTCCACAGGAAGGGCTCGATGTGACGACCACCAACGTCAACACAGATTCGGTACCTCCGATCCAAGTTCTGGTGCACACGCTCACCAATCATTGGTCCTGCAACATCCGCCGCAGCCATAACCCGCGCCAGCAGGTCTTCCTCGGATGCGACAGTGGTCTCGTAAATCAGGGATTTCATGTCATCCCCACATATAGTAGTCTAGCGGGGTCATGTTGGGAGAACGTGCAGGGTGTTTGGCGCCGAAAATGCGGAAGAGTTCAACGTGTGTTGTGATATTTTGCATGCGTATAGCGGGAAAACGGTATATTTCAGAACACGAGTTCACATGCTAAACGTAATCATCTTGGTCCCCACTACACGTCCTCAAAGTCTGTAATGGGACTTTAGTTACACCCTGTATATATATATATATGACATGATAAGAAAAATAAATGATCGGATGGGACTTGAACCCGGACCTCTGGATTTATATTCCAGTGCGCTACCGATTACGCTACCGAGCAAGTCTAGCACAAGCATTCATTTTATCTTATATATATTCTCATTGCTACTAGATGTAGTGTCTCCACTGCCACCTGGTAGCTCCTATCACAAGTAAGCAAATTAAAGAGAATATTTTTATTTTAAAGCAGTGACGCTTTATTGATGCTATAGTTTTTTTGACATTGAGAAATGCAAGCTTAATATGACATGATAAGTAAAATAAATGCTCGGACGGGACTTGAACCCGGACCTCTGGATTTATATCCCAGTGCGCTACCGATTACGCTACCGAGCAAGTCTAGCACAAACATTCATTATATATATATATATATATATATATACACGTTTAACTTTCTGGCACGAATGGGAAAGGAAAGAGGGGAATGAAAACTTATTGTAAGAAAACCAGGGGGAAAACGCTCAGTTGGTAGACCAAGAATGAGGTGGGAAAATGACCTTAAACATGATTTGAAGGAAAATTATACAGAGTGAATGGAAAAGATTTGTTCAAGATAGGGGTGTATGGACAGCGCATGTCTGCGCGGCCATAAACCTATGAGTTCGATAGTACCAGTGAGTTAGTTCGTTTGGCTTTTATTATACATGTGAAGGCCGACTCTTGTGCCAGTTCGTTCACGGTAGATTAGGAGATCCCAGGGATTTATAATGCTCACACAATTAGAAACAAATTTAAACCTTTTCTTCTTCTTCTTCTTCTTCTTCTTCTTCACTTCACGGGCTAGGCATAAATTGCCTGTTCCGCCTCACAGTTGTTCTGTACATCTTTTCACTGGCCTTCCTACATGTTGTTTGTACATGAAATTTACATTGCTACATTTTGTATCTTTAACTGTTTATAATTAGTATAGTGTATATCAATATTTGTCAAATATTTATTTGTATTTGTGCTGGTTGAGTGGAAGAGAAGGCCTTATGGCCTCAACTCTGCCAGAATAAATAAAGCATTATTATTATTATTATTATTATTATTATTATTATTATTATTATTATTATTATTATTATTATTATTCCTTGAACCCCTTGGCTTGTAGTTGAACGCTGTTCTTGATAATTGATTTGTTCAAGATAGGGCTGTATGGATAGCTTATGTCTGCGCGGCTATAAACCTATGAGTTCGATAGTACCAGTGAGTTAGTTAGTTCGTTTGGCTTTTATTATACACGTAAAGGCCGACTCCTGTGCCGGTTTAGGAGATCCCAGGGATTTATAATACTCAATTAGAAAAGGTGTATTGATTTAAATTTAAACCTTTTACTCCAGTTTATTGATTAATTTCGCACTATCAATTTACAGAGAATTACAATCGTTTTAAATTTCACTGATATTCAGAGTGGAGTCGATGAGTTTATTCAAGTTCGCGTGTATTTAATATCACTTAAATTTTCTAAATTAAGAATTTAGGACGGTCGCGGACGGTTTCTGAAGAACTTGCTTATTGTAGGACGTATGAGAGTGAGGAAGTTTTGACACGCGTCTTCGCCTTATAAGGGCGATGACTCCTCCCATAAAGTAATCTTCCCCACTCCAAATGCACATGTTATTGATTGTAGCTTAGAGAGATCAGGTATCATTCGTTTTGTGTTCCTAAATGTTGGTAACAGACTCATGCACGTTTGTGCGCTTTCCAGTTATTATTAAATGTATTGATAGTTTTCTACATGTTCCCTCACTTCTTGAGATTTTTACTCAATCATTACTATTACTCGTATTAATTATATGTTAGTATTTTGAGTCTATTAATTCCTGCTACACTCGATGAGATAAATTGATTAGGCACTCGATCTCTAGGCGTCAGTTATTTATCTCTCTCAAACTCGTTTTTCATTATTGTGTAACCCTCGAAACTACTTTTCTCTTCAACTCCTGAGTGCGCGGTCATTTTGAATCCGCAATTGAGCGCGGAATTTAAATATTCTTAAGTAGTAAATAAGAAACACTGGTATATAGTACATTCTAACTCACTCGGCTATAATTATATAATACCGCGTGGGAAATTTAAATAACAGGGCAAAAAGAATAGCCACCTAGATTAAGTTTTAATAAATAGGTAGGCCCACCCCGCGCCTAATGGCCCCAAAGCCCGTCTTTCTTGTGCCAAGAGATCCAACGATGTCCGGTAATTAACAAATATCGGCCAACGAGCCAATTGATAAGTAATAATAGTGCAAACACTAAATTAAGGGAGTATTGTAATTAATTAAGACAATTCCGATTCCGATTGAGGGTTTTTCCACTTTTCAGCGGTTGCCCTTTTACCAGCCGGCTGCTGGCCCTTCACATCCACATGTGTCAATCACAGAGGTAGATGATCAACAGCCAGTGTAGGGGTGACATGTGGTTAGCATGTCGAGTCCCCCAGCCGTTATAGCTGGTTCCTCAACCTGGAGCCGCTACTTATTGTAGCTACCCAATTGCCTCACGATGCTGGGTGGGCACCGGTCCCACACTGGCCGAAATACCATGAGAAAATTTCTTCCCCCATGGAGACTCGAACCAGCGCAAGTCTCGTAGCTCTGCGCCAAGGCTTCCTACCTTAACCGCTCGGCTACGGCGCGGGACAATTAAGACAATTTAGTATTAAAATAAATATAGGTATATAAATAACTTAGCTCTTAAGAAACCCCTTCTCCACAGATTTATAGCCTGTGGAGGAGGGGACATCATTCATATACACATAAATATTCATTAATCAGTGTTATACACTCTAAGTATCTAAAAATGGTACTCACTCGGACGAGAAGCCACCCTTCTCTTAATAAAACAGCAAAACAAAAAAAACTAAATCTCAAAACAAATCAAAAACATCCAAAAGATCACCACCAGGCATCGGTCGTCAGCTACAGAAACAAGGAATTTCTGAAAGTTGTTTATTTGTGGAATATGAACACTATGTTTTAATTTTTAACCAGGATCTTGAATTAGATGATGTACTGAATATATTATTAAATATTGGTTGAAATATTCCTAGTATTAAGTGTTTTTAATAGGACAGGTAATTTGTGCAAATTAAGTAGTGGCATTTGCCCCACATAATGCCTTTTCTATCTTCAGTGGGTGATCCTCCTACCACAATATTGACACTAGGTCACAAGATAGCAGTCTGCTAACAATTCCTCTTCATAACACTTCCTCCTATTCTACTTCCTTCACAGTAGCCTCTGCCCGCTCCTGGAATCTCCTTCCTCAAGATACCAGGGGTTGCCGCACACTTGGCACCTTTAAGTCACGCTTATACAGTTACCTGTTGTCTAATAATTAATTTTTCTCTATTTATTTAATTTTATACTATGTCATTAATCTTTTCCTCGTTTTTTATATATCTTATACATATTATATATTTAATTCGTTAAATTTAGAGTAAATCAAAATACATTATAAATATTAAATAATCAATTGAGTTGGTGTTTACTTGATGAAAATCCATATTTAATTAATTTATAAATATTAATTGTATTCATAACTTGTAATTGTTTATATATATATATATATATATATATATTGTAATTTAGATTTAAGACTTTTCTTTTGTATTTTTTTAAACCTGGTTGAGTGGTAGACAAGGCCTTAAGGCCTTAACTCTGCCAGGTAAAATAAAGCTATTTATTATTATTATTATTATTATGATTATTATTATTATGATTATTATTATTATGATTATTATTATTATGATTATGATTATTATTATTATGATTATGATTATTATTATTATTATGATTATGATTATTATGATTATGATTATTATGATTATGATGATTATGATATGATATGATTATGATTATGATTGATTATGATTATTATGATTATGATGATTATGATTATGATTATGATTATGATTAGATTATGATTATTATGATTATGATTATTATGATTATGATTATGATTATGATTATGATTATGATTATGATTATTATGATTATGATTATTATGATTATGATTATTATGATTATGATTATTATGATTATGATTATTATGATTATGATTATTATGATTATGATTATTATGATTATGATTATTATGATTATGATTATTATGATTATGATTATTATGATTATGATATTATGATTATGATTATTATGATTATGATTATTATGATTATGATTATTATGATTATGATTATTATGATTATGATTGATTATGATTATTATGATTATGATTATTATGATTATGATTATTATGATTATGATTATTATGATTATGATTATTATGATTATGATTATTATGATTATTATTATTATGATTATGATTATTATGATTATGATTATTATGATTATGATTATTATGATTATTATTATTATGATTATTATTATATGATTATTATTATTATGATTATTATTATTATGATTTTATTATTATGATTATATTATTATGATTATTATTATTATGATTATTATTATTATGATTATTATTATTATGATTATTATTATTATGATTATTATTATTATGATTATTATTATTATGATTATTATTATTATGATTATTTATTATTATGATTATTATTATTATGATTATTATTATTATGATTATTATTATTATGATTATTATTATTATGATTATTATTATTATGATTATTATTATTATGATTTTATTATTATGATTATTATTATTATGATTATTATGTATTATGATTATTATTATTACGATTATTATTATTACGATTATATTATACGATTATTATTCCGATTATTATTACGATTATTATTACGATTATTATTACGATTATTATTACGATTATTATTACGATTATTATTACGATTATTATTACGATTATTATTACGATTATTATTACGATTATTATTACGATTATATTACGATTATTATTACGATTATTATTACGATTATTATTACGATTATTATTACGATTATTATTACGATTATTATTACGATTATTATTACGATTATTATACGATATTATTACGATTATTATTACGATTATTATTACGATTATTATTACGATTATTATTACGATTATTATTACGATTATGATTACGATTATGATTACGATTATGATTACGATTATGATTACGATTATTATTACGATTATTATTACGATTATTATTACGATTATTATTACGATTATTATTACGATTATTATTACGATTATTATTACGATTATTATTACGATTATTATTACGATATATTACGATTATTATTACGATTATTATTACGATTATTATTACGATTATTATTACGATTATTATTACGATTATTATTACGATTATTATTACGATTATTATTACGATTATTTTACGATTATATTACGATTATTATTAGATTATTATGATTTTATGATTATTATGATTATTATGATTATTATGATGATTATGATTATTATGATTATTA